>CAUJRU010000022.1:2488451-3732677 GCA_963277665.1 Viscum album
ATAATTTAGGTCATTGGATGTAATTTCACATTTAAACTGAACATAAACAAGTGTCAATCTTTTGATAGTTATTATTTCTTAAAAACACGCTTTTTGTTTTGACAAGAGGAATTAATTTTAAATTAATTTATTCCACTTCTATGTTTTGAATTTTGAAAAATTGATTCTATATTTGGAATCAGGTGGTCCAAATTGTGTAAATAGGTAACTTTTATTTGTAGGCATTATGAATAATTACTTTGGAAAATATTTTATTTACCATGGGAAAAGAGTAAATCCTGTAAATAAGGGTAAATAAATAATATTATAATAACATTAAATTACCTTAACATGTGTCCTATTCTTATTGGTTGATACCTTTCCAACCATGGGCATCCTTGGGTCGATTTTGGGACACCATGGAGCCACATGAGAGTGATAATGACACTTTATATTAATTAATTTAAAGTAAAGGCAAAAATGACATAAACATATATCTTTTAGTAAAATGATTTTTACATGGCTATATATAAGTTATATTTTCATCTATAAATATTAATTTTAAAGATAAAAATATTTAATAAATCATGGTATTTTTTTATAATTTTTATACATCAAATAAATAAAATTATTTATGACACAATAATGATGCAGTGTTTACCTCATTAATGAATGATTTAAATAAATGAGATTACAAAAATTAAAAAAATATCCAAAACCTGTCCAATTATTATTGGATGATTTTATTTTGAACATGACTCATCTTATCATTTACTTTAATTAGTTTTGGACCTTTAGAAACCGAAAATCATTATATAATAATATAATATTTTCAAACTTTCCTAAAGAGCCCCTGCTCCCCCTTATAAAAATCCATCAACTCTAACCCATTACTCATGCCTCTAAAGCCTCTTGGATCATCCAAACTATGCCCAATTAATCTCCTTAAATCACCATATTCCTCTTAGAAGACTTACCTTAGGCATAAGGCACTTCAAGTAAGCCTTTTGGTTCAAACCAAAGGGAGTTGCCCAATTTAAAGGTAACATCTCCTCTTAAGTTCTTTTATTTTATTTTACTTATACAACCCCCTAAACCCTATTTATTCCTTTATTTTATAACAACAGAAGTATCCTAAATATACTAGGTTATTGTTATGAGAATTATTTGAACTACACTTACACACACCTACATCTAATTGGTATAGAACATAATGTTTCTGTGGACGGTGAACTACTGCCTCACGAAACGTTGATTGTTCAATCTTCTACTACCACCTATTATGGTGGCTATTATGATGGAACTATAATTATATATGATATTTATTTTATTTATTTTATCTATAATCTTCTGTAATTATCTTTTATAGCATACCTTTATTCTTTTCATGTAGTATATATACGATAATTTCATTTGAGGAAGTGTGGACTACCACCCCCTCAAAGTGATATGACTCGTTCATACCATACATAGAACGTATAAAGGATGGTTTTAATGAACTTACGTAACTATATAAAATATTATATTATACTGGAATAATAATATACCTATGTATGATTTGGTTTTCATTCCTCTTAAAATAAAAAAAATGATGAAATGGAAGTAGCGTTCGTGCGTACGTACGGATTACCGTCTCCACGAACGCGATGAGATTCATTACCCATCATAACCATTCAAGAATAATTTTCATTTGATTATTAAAAATAATGCTTAAGAACATAATATCATTTTTTATATTAATAAAATACATCCTTTCCATAACAAGCATTTCTTATGTAACAAAACATATAAAGGAAAACGAATCAGTTAACACTCGAAACAATGATATACTACTAAAATATTATTAACAAAGAAATGTTAGAATATCATATATGATAAAATATTTATTTATGTGGTTATTTTATAATTTAATAACAATGATTTAACTATTATAAAGGAGGATAATGTACCCTTGACCAAGGAAAAGTACAAGGTAAGGGTTAATTTCACAATCTCTTTATTATCCGAGGTTGTTTTTACGTAAGTATCTACTGGGACCTCTTTATCATCCACATATGTGTTTCTTAAAAATGTATTTCAAAACATTTTTACTATTTACTAAAATATGGTTTAGAGTCATTTATACCCTTTTTTGACTTTTTATAAAATGGTTGGAAAGGAATCTTTCTGTTGTTTTCCAAACAAGGTACTTTATGACCTTTTTCACAAATTAAGGTAAGAATGTTTTTTAACTTATACAGTGGGTGAGGCTATTCTCCGCCATTATAAAACCTTTAAATCTTCCCTTAAAAGATTTTTCAAAATAATTTTTTTTTTATAATTACATTACTTTTAAATGATTTCAAAATAGAAGGAGATATTTCTCTCAAATAGTTTTGATTTCATCTATATCAACATTCTTTAATGGATTTTATACTTGTTTGAAGTTGATTTATTATGATACAAATCTTCCATATTTTAATGAAGGTTTTGTGATATTTTTGACTGTGTATGTGTTATTTTTATACCATTCATGGTTTATGGTTAATGTATTAACATTTTGTATGCTAGTTTTAATACGAATGTTTATGTTATGTTTTATCCTTTTCATATGAGGAATGCATTGGACTTAGTAAGTGATGAGTGGAGCCCGCTATAGATCCTCGATGCATCAATAGATCTCATGGGACAAACTAGTGTCTTAGCATAAGGCCTTAACAAAATCTTATTTTTAGTCTTGGCATGAGGCCTTGACCATGTGGTTATGATGTCTGGAATTATGCATTCCATCATTATGAAATTAGTTATTGATATTACATGTGATTATTCGACTAGTAGAATATCCATGTGAATAAGTAAACGGAATTATTTGATTTATCTTTGCCATATTATTTTGAAGATTAAGTTTAAAATTCTTTTGTTTTAGTTTTATAATTTGTCTTAAATTTTTATTCTTATTTATGATAGTTTCCGCTATATTGTTATCCTTATTGAGCATCTGAGCTCACCCCTTTATTATGTTTTCTTTTTCCTAGGATGTGAAGAAGTAAATTATGATTAACCTGTATGGATAGGACAAGGATATGAGTGTGTTCAAATGGGATACAATTTTGTTTTTATTTATTGAATTATGTAATGTAAAACTTATGTATGTATTTAGTACTTATAAGGATACTAAACTGATCGGTCTTTCAGGATTTGATCCCCTTTGATCATGCCAATGTTACGTAATAATGCACCTACTCTGGGTAACTAGGGTTAGGGCATTACAGTTGGTATCAGAGGAAGTTTAGTACAAACGTTTGAAACTATATTTAAATAAACTCTTATTAGAGCACTTTACCCTAAGATAGACTTTGAGGATTAGTATAGAATAACTTCCTAGAATTTTGTTAATGTAGAGGTTTTGTGTATTTTCCAAGAAATACATCCCTGACTGGATACGATCGGGTAGAGGTGGCTCTGGCACAGATGTACCTAGTAGTGAAAACTCCGACAAGGAGTTTCGGGCTTGACTCGGCGTATCCTGGTACACGACAAAGGGTCTTACTCACTCTTGGTTACGACACTCTTGGGGGATATTCTTAGGATAATCCACATTTTATTTACAAACTATTATGAAAGATTTATGATTATATACCTCCTCAAAGAAAACATTTTTATAATTATGTACTATATCCATAAACTGTTAAATTTATGTTAAGTGCTTTACAATATTGGAATTACGTATTGTGATTCATAAACTAATCTAGTGTATGCCATTTTTTAGAAATGGTTCCTAGTGTAAGGAATGGAAATCATATAAACGCATGTAATCCATGTAAGGATTTCTCTCCTACTCAAGATAATTATAGTGGAGCTGGTGATGCAACTGGTGCTGATCAGCTTATCACCATACTGGGACAACTCACTCAGGTTATGAATAATAACTGTACCCGTATAGAGCACCCTGATCTACAATGAAAAGGATCAATGTTAGACCACTTCATGAGGTAACAACCACAAACATTAAATGGGACTACAAATACATTTGTATCTGAGCAATGGATAAGTTCCTTAGAGAAAATATTTCATACTCTGGGGAGTAGTGAGAGAGAAAAAGTTGTCATGGCAGTTTATCGCCTCACGGGAGATGCAGATCAATGGTGGTCATTAATTCAAAACACAAAAAAGGATGAATAGGTATAAAATATGGAATGGAGGGAGTTTAAAGATATTTTATTAGAAAAATACTTTCTTCATGACCATCGAGAGGATATGGAAAGACAATTTCTAAGTATAAGGCAAAAGAAGGATGAGAATGTCCCAAAGTATGAGGATAACTTTACAAGGTTATCAAGGCATTCAGGTGATTATATACGTAACCCAAGGAGTAATATTGATCGATTATTTTATGGGTTAAACCCATTTCTCTGTCGAGCATTAGTTTCAAAATCATTCTCGTCGTTCAAAGATATAGTCTCATGTGCTATCAAGATAGAAAAATAATTCACTAAGTCTTACGACTTTAAAGTAAATAAAGAGAAGAAGAGATATGTTGAACACTCTAGAAATGGAAATAAGGTGAAGAAGGGAAAAGTTTCATATCCATCCTGTGGTAAATTTGGGAAGAAACACCTCGGTACTTGCCTGAAGGGAATGACTGCCTGTTACAAGTGTGGTGAAAAAGGCCACCAAGCTCATGATTGTAAGGAAAAGAAAGAGGTTGTCAATGTTGAATGCTAAAATTATAGAGAAATGGGGGATTATGAAAATGAATGTCCTAAATGACAAGAAAACTCATAGTCTTGGAACTTGTTGAGGAAATAATGAAAAAGGTGAAGGTTATCCAAACCAACATCAAAGTGGCTCAATGTAGGCAAAAGAGCTATGCCAATAACCGAAGGAAGGATTTGGAATTTCAAATAGGAGATCATGTTTTCTTGAAGGTATCTCTATGGAAGGGTGTTATACAATTTGATAAGAAGATTAAATTGAGTCCCAAGTACAACTAACCTTTCGAAATTATAGAACATATTGGGGTTGTAGCTTACTGTTTTGAAATGCCGCCAAGTCTCTCCAAAGTTCATGATGTGTTCCACGTATCACTGTTGAGAAAATACATGTCAGACCCAATGCATGTACTCACCTATGAAGAAATAGAACTAGAACCCTATTTGTCTTATTGTGAAGATCCTATCAAGATTCTTGATACCAAAGAACAAGTGTTGAGAAACCAAACGACTCATCTGGTAAAAGTTCTATGGAGAAATCCTAAGTTGGAAGAGGCAACATGGGAACCCGAGAAACTTATGATGAAGAACCACCCGAATATTTTTATGTAGTTGTATTATAGAAATTTAGAGGACAAAATTATTTGAAGGAGGGAAGAATGTAACACCCCAAGCTTTTACGGTACGTTTCCCTTTGAATAATACAATAGCTTGCGTTGTACGCAACTTGAGTTTTAACACACCGCGACCAATCAAACTAGCTGTTATAAATAGTAATACCCACTTTTTAAAATTTTATAAATTTTATTTTTCAAAATGGACCTCATTTTTGAATTAAAAATATCAAAATTATCTTATGGCGAATTTTTGTTACTTTTCTGAAAACTTTCAATATTTGATGAATAGTAAAAAATACTAAATTTTAATTAAAAACAACTTTTTTAATAAAAATAATTTATAGTGTTAAATTATAAATTTGAGTGGTTTTTAAGTATAATTAGATTATATTTTTATCATTTAATATAATTTAGGTCATTGGATGTAATTTCACATTTAAACTGGGCATAAACAAGTGCCAATCTTTTGATAGTTATTATTTCTTAAAAACACACTTTTTGTTTTGACAACGGGAATTAATTTTAAATTAATTTATGCCACTTATGTGTTTTTAATTTGGAAAAATGATTCCATATTTGGAATCAGGAAGTCCAAATTTTGTAAATAGGTAACTTTGATTTTTATACATTATGAATAATTACTTCAGTGAATATTTTATTTACCATGGTTAAAGAATAAATCTGGTAAATAAGGATAAAATAATAATATTAAAATAATATTAAATTACCCTAACATGTGTCTTATTCCTATTGGTTCATACATTTCTGACCATGGGAATCCTTGGGTCGATTTTGGGACCCCATGGAGCCACTTGAGAGTGATAATGACACTTTATATTAATTAATTTAAAGTAAAGGAAAAAATGACATAAACATATATCTTTTAGTAAAACAATTTTTACAAGGGGTTTCTCTAATATAAATATTAATTTGAAATCTAAAAATATTTCCTAAATCATGTTATTTTTTTATAATTTTTAGACATCAAATAAATAAAATTATTTATGACACGGTAATGACGCAGTGTTTACCTCATTAATGAATGATTTAAATAAATGAGATTATAAAAATTAAAACAATATTAAAAACCTATAAAATTATTATTGGATGATTTTATTTCTAACATGAGTCATCTTATCTTCGACTTTAATGAGTTTTGGACCTTTATAAACCTAAAATCATTATATAATAAAATAATATTTTCAAACTTTCCTAAAGAGCCTCTCCTCCCCCTTATAAAAATCCATCACATCTAACCCATTACTCACACCTCTCAAGCCTCTTGGATCATCCAAAATTTGATCAATTAATCTCCCTAAATCCCCATATTCCTCTTATAAGTCTTACCTTAGGAATAAGGCACTTCAAGAAAACCTTTTGGTTCAAACCAAAGGGAGTTACCTGATTTAAAGGTAACATCTCCTCTTAAGTTCTTTTCTTTTATTTTACTTCTCCAACCCCCTAAACCCTCTTTTTTAATTTATTTTATAACAAAATCAGTATCATAAATATAATATGTTATTTTTATGACAATTATTTTAACTAAACTTACACACACCTCCATCTAATGGGTATATAACATAATGTTTCTGTGGACGGCGAACTACTACCTCACGAAACGATGATTGTTCAATCTTCTACCACCACCTATTATGATGGCCATTATGATGAAACTATAATTATATATGATATTTATGATATTTATTTTATCTATAATCTTATTTAATTATCTTTTATATTATACCTTTATTCTTTTCATGTTGTATATATACGCTAATTTCATTTGAGCAAATGCGGACTACCGCCCTCTCAAAGTGATATGACTCGTTCATACCATACATGGAACATATAAAGGATGGTGTTAATGAACTTATTTAATGTATATAAAATATTATATTATAATGTAATAATAATATACCTATGTATCATTTGGTTTTATTTCCTTTTAAAATAAAAAAAAATGATGAAATGGAAGTAGCGTTCGTGCGTACGTACGGATTACTGTCTCCACGAACGCAATGAGATTCATTCCCCATTGTAACCATTCAAGAATAATTTTCATTTTATTATTATAAAAAATTAATAACATAATATAATTTTGTATTTGAATCAAATATATCCTATCCATAACAAAAGTGGCTTACGTAACAAAACATATAAAGGAAAACGAATCAGTTAACACTCGAAACAATGATTCTACTATAATATTATTAACAAAGAAATATTAGAAGATCATATATGATATCATATTTATATATTTTGTTCTTTTATAATTTAATAACAATGATTTAACTATTATACAGGAGGATAACATACTCTCGACCAAGGAAAAGTACAAGGTAAGGGTTAATTTCACAATCTTTTTATTATCCGAGGTTGTTTTTACGTAAGTATCTATTTGGACCTCTTTATCATCCACATTCGTGTTTCCTAAAAATTTATTTCAAAACATTTTTAATATTTAATAAAATATGGGTTAGATTCATTTATAACCTTTTTTGAATTTTTATAAAATGGTTTGAAAGGAATCTTTCTGTCATTTTCCAAACAAGGTACTTTATGACCTTTTTGACAAATTAAGGTAAGAATGTTTTTTTAACTTATACAGTGCGTGTGGCTATTATCTGTTATTATAACACCTTTTAAGCTTCCCTTACAATATTTTTCAAAATAAATGTTTTTATTTATAATTACATTAATTTTAAATTATTTCAAAATATAAAGAGATATTTCTCTCAAATAGTTTTGATTTCATCTATGTCAACATCCTTTAATGGATTTTATACTTGTTTGAAGTTGATTTATTATGATACAAATCTTACATAAATTATTGAAGGTTTTGTGATATTTTTGATTGTGTATGTGTTATTTTTATACCATTCATGGTTTATGGTTAATTTATTAACATTTTTTATGCCAGTTTTAATACGAATGTTTATGTTATGTTTCAACCTTTTCATATGAGGAATGCATTGGACTTAGTAAGTGACTGGTGGAGCCCGCTATAGCTCCTCGATGCATTGGTAGGTCTCATGATACAAACTAGTGTCTTGGCATAGGTCCTTGAAAAAAATCTTATTTTTATTCTTGGCATGAGGCATTGACCATGTGGTTATGATGTCCGGCATTATGCATTCCATAATTATGAAATTAGCTATTGATATTACATGTGATTATTAGACTAGTATAATATCTATGTGAATAAGTAAATGGAATTATTTGATTTATCTTTTCCATATTATGCTAAACATTAAGTTTAAAATGCTTTTGTTCTAGTTTTATACATTACTTTAAATGTTTATTCTTATTTATGATAGTTTCCGCTATATTGTTATCCTTACTGAGCATCTGAACTCACCCCTTTCTTATTTTTTTCTTTTTCCCAAGATACGAAGAAGTAAATTATGATTAACCTATAGGGATAGTCCAAGGATATGAGTGTGTTCAAAGGGGACACAATGTTGTTTTCCTTTATTGCATGATGTAATGTAAAACTTATGTATGTATCTAGTACTTCCAAGGCTACTAAACTGACTGGTCTTTCGAGATTTGATCCCTTTTGATCATGCCAATGTTTTGTAATAATGCACTGACTCTGAGTAACTGGGGTCAGGACGTTACAGGATCATTAATTTTCTATTATCATATCATGTATACAGTGAGTTATACAGTATGTACACTTACCATAATAGTGTTGATATTTCTGAGTCCACTATTTACATGGTGATTTCCATAGATTAAATGTTATATTAAAAGGTTATATCAGTTCCCGGGATATAATGAGAACCTCAAGATATTATTAAATTAATCTTAAACATATGTCTTGTGGTCTAGATACATCATACTGAATGAAAACATATGATTCTTGACTATCAGGTGTTGGGGAATCATAATCATTGAGACTTATTCTTGTGAAGTTTATACTTAGTGATCTCGAGTAGATGAGATCATAAGGACTAACCCACCAATAGGAACACCACATTTTTCATGTATCATTGGTAGTTCCTATCTGTTTTGGACTTGAGATTATTAACAATGTATACTATTTGGTCACATACTTTGATGCATGAAAAAAACTATGAAATTGGAATTATAGCAAGGATGATCTATTGGGTGCGTCATTAGAGGTATGGAATTGATTGAATAATCAAGAAAGAATTTATCGCTTCTGAAAGGAAGTGATATCTCGGGCCTAGTCGATCAGGATGGCAGTACCCTCTTTAAATCCATAGTCATGGTAGAAGAAGGTAAGTCTGTCCAGTAAGGTCAATGAACAATGAAGCAAGATAGGATGATAACATAATGAGGGAATCATACTTTGTGATATATCGTGAGACAAGGAGATTATATTACATGGTATGTGTTTATAGGAAAGATTGTCCTTGCTTTGATTATACCTTATCTCTTTAGGGGTCTTGATGGGATATTATACCCCACTCCTGGTATGTGAATAGTATTCATTACTATTGAGATAAGGTTATAGAGGTTTACACACAAAATGTATTAAAAATCTTGGCCAATTCCAATGAATTAGAGTTTAGGAAAATGGTGGGCCTCGCTACGGTGGTCGAGTAATGTCCAAGTTTATACGAACACAAAGAAAATAAATAAATTCAATGTTATTTGAGTTTAAAATAACATCAATTGAATTTATTTACTTATTATCTTCAGAAGTTATTTATTGAATATAATGAAAAATATTTTTTGAATGAATGTTAAATATTTAATATTCGAGGTTCGTTAAATATTCATGTGGGAGAAACAAGTCAATTTAATGAATCATATTTATCACATAACATTATTTTCTGTTACAAGTTTGTGACAATTTACTTTTGGTATTTTTGACTCGTTTGAAATGTTTTAAGTGTTATTTTGTGCATTAATTTAAGGGTTAACATATTAAAGGGATTATGTGTAGTTTTTAATAAGTTCAACCTAATTATATAAGCATTTTAAAGGCCCAAAATACATGTGAAAGGTTTTGCATGAATTATCTCACTTATACTTCTCTCTCTCAAGTCCTAGAGAGATAAAGAGAATGGAGGATCAAAGGTTGCTTGATCCAAGTTCATGGATCATTATCTTGATCTCATGTGATCAAGATGATGTCAAAGAGCCTTTGATTCTCCATGCTAGCACCCAGATTACATACACTACTAGAAAAAACCCCATACCAATGGTTTTTTATAGCCTATACCAATGGTTTGGAGGGCTGTTGGATGTAATGGTGTTGGTATAGACCTATACCAATAGTTTTTTAAAGTCATTGGTATAGGCAATGTAAAAATAAAACCCAAATTGGATTTGATCCCAGCACCTCCCATTTACAATCCAATGACCTAAATAATAACCTAAAATGGATTTTTTGAACATAATTTCATAAATGTGTGTGTGTGTGTGTGTGTTTACAGGTATTTTAACTTTTTATGTATTTAATATTATTTTAAAAAATAATATATAAAAAAATATGAGTACCTATACCAATGGTTGGTATAATTACCTTGATTTTTTAAACTATACCAACGATTTTGAAAAAACTATTGGTATATGTCCATATAAGTGACCTATACTAACAATTTTGGCCAAAATCGTGGGTATAGGGTCTCTACAAGGGACATATTCCAATAGTATTGTCCAAAACTATTGGTATAGGGTCTCTCTATGGTACCTATACCAATGGTTTTTCCAAAACTGTTGGTAGAGTATCTTCATATGGTACTTATACCAACGATTTTCTAAACCATTGGTATAGGTCTGTTGGTATAGCTCCAATTTATAGTATTGATAGGTTGATAATTGATCGAGATTATAGAATGTGTGTGGATGATCTACAGGGTTCTAGGCTTGGTTCCTTCAATAAATGATCGCTGATGATAAATGAAATTTTTTTCCAATTGAAATTGAATGAGGTATGATTTCAATTTAATTTTTTGTTCTTAATTATTCGTGCTTAATTAAATTTCACAGGATCCGTGGGTGAATCCAGGTTGGGGTGTAT
Organism: Viscum album; assembly: GCA_963277665.1. Classification (NCBI taxonomy): domain Eukaryota; kingdom Viridiplantae; phylum Streptophyta; class Magnoliopsida; order Santalales; family Viscaceae; genus Viscum; species Viscum album. The sequence goes on from CAUJRU010000022.1 coordinate 2,499,737, forward strand.
GGATTTGATTTTTTGACACACATATGTCCCCAAATTTTTAAAATGACATATTTCATGCTTTCGTCAATTCTCGGGTTGTAATGCCTCGGACCCAGATGCTACTCAATAGTACCCCGAGCCCAGTTGGCTACATGGCCTCAAGCACATCTTCCCAAACACCAAAAGCAACCAACTAGCAGCAAGGTCCTATGTGTGTCCATGGAGATACTATGACCTCATCACAAAAGTGTAGCATAATAGAATATCAATAACAGATAAGTAGTGGAAGCAGTAAATCATACAAACAATAGGTAAACAGTAGGAATAAATAACAAAGACAAAATTAAACTCATATACAATGATGATGATACATCCCTCTACAAAGCATCCAAAATAGGTACACAATAGTACAATATAATAAATGTATCAAAAGTACAAAAAGTACAAATGTATACCAACTAGCATCACAAGCCTTAGCTCGGTCCCATGCTCCTATGCTCCTAAGCAGCAATTAAGAACCTGTAGAAAGATGCTTACCCTTATCCATACCTACAATCATATAGTCTGTTTGGTTACCCAAGGTGGCTCAAATAGGGTATGAGACTAAATCTCAGTAGGTGGCCACCCAAGTTCTAGTGCCATCCAGTTAGTGAATATTTAATATCAACAGTGTATAGGTAGTAAGAATATATAAAGTAAGTACTAAAATTAAACATCCTATAAAGTTCATCTTCTCATTTTATAACCAATTCATTTCATCAATTTCATTTAGAAATTAAATATCTAAATTAACAGTCAGGCTCATGTCACTTATAATAAAACTCATTTAATTAATTAGTCTCATTTAATCAATAAATCTCGGGACCTAGCATATAGCCCAGTGTCCCCCGTAATCACATGTATCCAAAGGATGCCTAAACAAGTCATCCATAAAGTGTAATCCAAAGACCAAATCCAAGCTTGTGCTTTGGATTGGCAGACGTATCATATAATTCATTCCATTCATTATTCATTTATGAACCTAATCCCATCCTTGGAATACCTAATTTGAAATCCAAATATCACTCCAGGTATAATATAAACTATCACCCCATAAGCCTATCCATGGATATTCTCACAAGAACCCAGTTATCACTCTAGGTGTCCTATAACATCACTGTCATTCAATCCCATCCTTAACGGTACACTAAGGGATCCCAAGTATCACCCATGGAATATATGATCAAATTCATTATCAGTTCATCTTTCGAAATCCCTATGGAATTCCAAGTATCACTCAACATATAATAGTTAGCCCCTATGAGTCTGTCCTTGGAAATCCAAGTGTCATTCAAGCATATAACAATAAACCCCCATGAGTTCATCCTTGGCAGCCCATTAAGGAGTCCAAGTGTCACTCAGGCATAAGAAAGATGGAATCCAATTGAGTCTATCCATAGCATTCGTACTTGAATCCATGTATCACCCAAGGCATATAAGCATTCAATGTCATTCAATCAAAATCATTCAATCAAATTCATTTAACATGTTAAGGTCATCACTAAGAACATTTCAAATCAATCTTACCTCAAAATGTGACTCATGTCATGGGTTATGCGTATAAGGATTACCTCACAATTACTCATGTGGGAAAAATAATTATAAGGGAAACTCAAGCTTTAACAAGCTATTATATATCCAAGGCCAAGGGAAAGGACATCTATCCCTTCTTATTAATCAACTCAATTCCAATTTGAACTCTAATTAAAATTACATTTCAATTCACAATTCAATTCACATATTACATCCCAAAGCATGGGTTAAAGGGCACACCCTAAGGAATCCAATTCCAAAAATCCACCCATGGTGGGCCAATTCATCATCAACTCACCCAAGGGGTGGTTCTAAATCAAGATCCATAACCTATAAACATTCATTGATGACCTCTTTAATTACATAATACATTCCTATAAATTTAATTCAAGGATTTAAATTCATTTCAAGGTGACGCTCCAAGAATTAGGCGCACGGAACAACGACGTATATAAATACTTAACTTTTAAGTGAAAGGAATGAGACCACTAACCATAGGTTCATAGTGGATAGATCATTCAGTATCTTCTCATGATTCAACTCATACCAAGATAAAATTGAAAACAAAGATGCAGAACCTATAAATAGGGAAAATTAGCTTGCACCAAAATAGGACAGTCGAGTCTAAGAAGAATTAAGAACTGCTAAAAATGAATTTAAAACTCACTGATTTGGATCCAACGAGACCAACGACGCTCGAATCCGAGCTCGGACGGAGAAGATCTCCCACTTCCTAGGATAGTTTCCAAGGAGGATCTCTCAAAATATCAAATCTATCTAATGTGAGAAATGATAAGGAATTAGGTTAGAAATAGATTTAATTAAGGGAAAATAGTAATTTCACACGAATTATGGGGTTTCAAGGTTTGGCCACACGATTGGCCAAACTGAGCACCATTTGTGCACCCTTTACTATTGGAAGTGGAACATCGCATTGTTTGTTTAACCATACTCAAACCATGCGAAACTCCACTCTCAAAATTGCAGACATTTTCTCATGACCATGCACCCCAAGTCGTATGGTTTTTCTAACTATGTATCTTGTAGGACTTCACTGTTCACCCTCACACATTTAGAAGTAATTGTGCGGCCTGCCCCGCACAGTTTCTTCTAAATGTGTGCCAAGCCATTTTCACCCAAAGTATGGGTTTCGGGCTTCGAACTAGCCCCAAAACCCCCTGATACCTCCATGACCTAAAAGGAAATTCAAATTAGGCCATAATTTAATACTTAAACTGAAAATTAATGGAAATAAAATGACAAGTAACTTAATAAAGAACTAGGTTCTTACAATCTCCCCCTTAAAGAAATTAATCCTTGAATTTCCCTTCCAAGGGTGGTGAAGCATAATTTGAGAACAACTTTGGTCACTATGATCATAAATAAGCCTCTCTTTCATGGGTCTCATCATATACATGGTCGTGTTATCATAGTAACCTCACTAGAGGAACTGACCAACCTTGGAGAACCTTCATGATATAATCCATAATACATATAGGATTCTCCTCAAAGAATACATCTACCTATAACTCAAACTCATCAATCTAAAAAGCATAAGATGACTCTAAATAGTAACATCGCAGCTGGGATACATGGAAGTCAACATGCATGGATTGGTACCTATGAGGTAACTACAACTAATAGGCTACTAGCCTGACTCTCTCTAGAATCTCAAACAGATAGACATACCATGGTGAAATTTTACCCTATATCCTAATCCTCATGTGTCCCAACCTCAATTAAACACATAAAAAGACCCTATCCCCGACCTCGAACTCTAGAGATCATCTATGACAATCAGTGTAAGATTGTTTTCGAGACTGTGTGGTATCCATTAGAATTTGAATCAAGTGCACTTACTTTGTGGTCTCCTGTGCATGATGAGGTCCAAGAATAGCTATCTCTCCTGCCTCTAACCAATACAAGGGTGATCGATATGGACTACCATACAAATATTCATAAGGTTCCATCTATATAGTAGCATGAAATCTATTATTGTAGGAAAATTCAACTAGGGGTATATTCCTCTCCCAAGAGCCCCAAAAATCTAGGATGCATACTTGCAACATGTCCTCAAGCACCTGTATTGTACGCTTTGACTAAACATTAGTCTGAGGGTGGTATCTTGTACTCATAAGCACCTATGTACCCAATGCCCTCTATAAGCTCTACCAGAAACGAGACGTAAATCTAGCATCCCTATATTAAACGATAGTGTATGGGACCCTGTGAAGTCGTACTATCTCATGGATACACAACCTCCCAAAATCATCTACTTAAAAGGTATCCTTAATAGGTAGGTTATGTGTAACCATTGTGAGTCTATCAACAACAACCCATATGGCATCATTACCTTGAGGTGACCTCAGTAAACCTGTCAGGAAATCCATCGTGACATCATCTCATTTTCACTTGGGAATGGGTAGGTACTGTAAGAGTTTGGTTAGTCACTAGTATTCTACCTTCACTTGCTGATAGGTATAACATATCATGAAAAAACTAACTGCATCTCTTTTCATACCCAACCACCAATACTAGCGATGTAAATCCTGATACATCTTGGTGACTCCAGGGTGCACTACCCAATTTGAAGAATTAAAGTCTCGCATTAGCTCCTCGTGCATGTCTATTAAAACCCATACATGACCATGAATATGGATAATTTCATCTTTTTATATGGTCCAAACAAGAGGAGGGTCCTCACCTTTTGCACTCTCTTGTAGGACTAGTCTCTTGAAATCTAATAGTTTTATAATCCTCACTCTATCCAATAGGATAGAGGTCACAACTAAGGATGAAAGAAAATTTTACCTCGGACTATCCTACACCTCTAAGAGCCTCTTAGAGAAAAAATCCATGAGCTTCCACTCACTACTATTCTACTGATCTTCCTATATTTGATTCCTCATGCTCAGTGTATAGTCCGCTACATTTCCTTTACCAAGCATGTAAGCAATATTGAAATCAAAATACTATAGGTATTCAACCCACCTTCATTTCCCCAAATTCAGATCATGCTGTGTAAAAATGTACTTGAGGATTTTGTGGTCCATGTACATCAAAAACGCTCTCCAAGTAGGTAGTGTCTCCAAAATCTCAATGTGTGAACAACCACAACTAACTTGAGATCGTGCATTGGGTAATTCCTCTCATATGGCCTCAACTACCAAGACCCATACGCCACAAATCTATCCCCATACATAAGAAATACTCTTAGACTAATACCTGGTGCATCATAGTAAACATTGTAAATCATGTATGGCTGTAGAAAAATCAGTATAGTGACTAAATACAATCTCCCTTTTAGCTCCTGGAAGGCCTTCTCACAAGAATCTATCCATACAAACTTCACACCCTTCTTAGTCAAGCCCATAAGCGGTGTTTTCAAGAATGATAAGTCATTTATGAAACTCTTAGAGTAACCAAATATCCCCAAGAAACTACATACCTCAAATACATTCTAGGGATGCTCCCGGGAAACTACAACTCTCACCTTCCCTAGGTCAACTGATACTCCTGTATCTAAGATAATGTAACCCAGTAAGTGAATATGATCCATCCAGAAGTGTCACTTTGTGAGATTAGAATATAAATGATGCTCTATCAATGTACTCAATATGATCTAAAGATGTTTGACATGGTCATGTCAATTGTGAGAATACACCAAGATATCATCCATGAAAACCACTACAAAAAATCTATATAAGGATGGAAAACTCAATTCATTAGTTCCATTAAGACCACTGGAACGTTCGTGAGACCGAAAGACATAACCAAATACTCATATAGACCATACCTACTATGAAAGGTTGTGTGAGTTATGTATGATGGTCTAAAATTCACCTGATGATAATCGTATCTCAAATCAATTTTCAAGAAGACCCAAACTCCTTGGAGATGGTTGAAGAGATCATCTATCCGCAGTAAAGGATATCGGTTCTTAACTATTAATTGGTTCAATTTTTGGTAATCCACACATAGTATGAGGGTAACATCTGCCTTTTTCATGAAAAGGATCGCTGAACCCCACAGAGAAGTATTGGGTCGGACAAACCCCTTTGTCTTTAAATCCTTTAGCTACCTCTTGAGCTCCCGCATCTCAATAGTATCCATCTTGTAATAAGTAATGGATACCAGTGTAGATCCTGACACTAGATTGATAGATAACTCTACCTATCTCACTGGAGGTAATCCTAAAAATTCATTCAGGAAAACATCCCTGAAATAATCAACCACTGGAGGGAAATATTTCTGGAATATTCCCTGATCATCCATTTATAAACTCACAATCTGGGCTATCATCCCGCCCAAACCATGATACTTAGGTCCAGATCAGCTTGCTTGGCCATCCTATTCACCCTTATGAATAAACTCTCTGCCCTCTAGTGATTTAAAGGTCACCCTTCGATGATAGAAATCAACGAAAGCATGAAAGGTAACCAATCATTACATTCTAAGAATGATGTAAAAAACTATCATCTCGAGGAAAAAGAGGTCCCATAAGAAGTGACACCCACTGATCTCAAGGGGGGCTCCTTGATCTGATGTATATATTTCATTCTAATCCCCAATAAAGTATCAATCATCATAATGTAATTAGAAGTATGAACACTGAGCATAAGGATATCCACAATGGGAACAGATATAATGCTATGAGATGCCCCTGTATCAAAAAGAGAAGATTATAAAGTAGAGGCTACTAGAATAATATCTCTTATAGTAGAAGGTCTAGGATCTTTCTCCTCAAGAGTCTGTTGCATTGTGTATATATGGACTTATCCACGGACCTATGATACCGTCTGGCTACCCTGAGCAGATCTGCTTTACTATCATTGTAAAACTAGGGTCTAACTACTATGGACAAGAACACCACCTTGGCATAATCATCTAGTTGTACTCCATCTCCCTACATAACGAGAAGTTTCTTACCCCGCTCCCGAACATGGAGTCGGTGTAGACCCTATCTCACTAGTTGTTGGAGGAAAAGTTTTTCATAAGCATTGTAGATAACCCATCTTGATTCGTGATCGACACTCGACTGGGTCTCTCGTACACTGTGGCCTCATATATCCCAACCTACCACACTGGTAACACATCACCTAGATACCTTATTATGTGTCCTAGCTGTTAATATCAATGTGTGGAAGCTACAAATGACACTTCCTACTACTGGTCGATGTAGTAACAGATCTAGATGTCAAACCTCCTTGGATTGCACCTCCATCCTCTCTAAGGTTACGCTCTATGATAAGAACCTAGTTTATTATTCTAAAAATGTTAGTCAGACGAAATACATTCACCTATGATATAATGGAATACCTAATATCATCCTCAAATTGGTTGGCTTTAGATAACTCATCAACCATCAGAATAGGCATGAAGTTCTTAAGCTCAATAAAATGGACCAAATATTCCATAACTGATAACATACCCTGATCCAGGTGCATAAAATCTCAGGCTCTATTGGACCTCAATGTCTCGGGATATAAGTAGTCATAGAAGGCCATATGAAAATCCCTCCAAGGCATCTCTCAATGACGATCCATATGAGTAATGAAATCCCACCATCTCTTGGCGGAATCACACAACATATACATAGAGAGCTTCACCCTCATTTTGAGAGGCATCCTTAGATGGTCAAAGATGGATAACATGACCTCTATCTATGACTCTTCAGCTTATGGTCCACCATCCAACGAAAACATGGGTGGATGATACTATTGGAATTCATGCGTCAACTATGACATAGTCGGGGCAGGTCGTGGTGCTCCCTAAATGATCTGCATGAATGGAAAAACCCCATCACAGAACTATACCTCAACACCTATGTCCGAAAAAACTACCAGTGCCTCAGTTAGCACTATTGGAGGATTCACTGGAATCCCATGGCTCACCACCTCCTGAGTATGGTCACCACCACCCTCCTAGCACACAACTGGAGGACATCGCGAAGGCATACCTCTACAAATTCCAAGTGCATGCCTCATATCATTATTATTATCAAAGTTCACATCTCAAAAGCATAGATACTGAAATAGGATAATTACAAGACTTCTTATATAAGAATATACCCCTCTGCCTGCTCTTAGAGTCATGTCTGGGTGATGTACAGATCATATATAAGTAATAGATACTACTTATTGCCCACTACTAAGGTTGGGTTTGGGTAAAGTTCTATTCTATAAACAATTCATTTTCCATTTTATTCCCACATTCATTTACCATTTCACTTATTTCACATTTATCACAATTCATTTTAAAAGGTTAAACCAATGGTTCACCAAATTCCAATCCATGAGGTCCCATACACATCATGAATCAAAATGTGGAACCCACCTAATCCATAATAGAATACATTCTAAAGTAACAATCACAACAACATGTATATATATCACGAACCCGATCACAATAGTATGCAACAAGTAATTCATCCTAAATGGCATAGAATAATGCATGACATGTGATTCTTGTAAAGTACCGAAAATGATGCATGATATGGTATACCATTATCTCATCGGGTTGCAAAAAAATATAACCCATAATCATATCAATAATAACATCAAAATTAAATTTCATCACCCAACATTGGAATCAAATCAATTTTAATAGTAAAAATCTAGAGAACAACAAATTTCATTCGAGGTAATTTGGATTTTTCTTGTACGCGGGTTAGCTATTTCTAGGCACAACTCATTAACCAATTCCTTTAACTCTATATCCCTTTATATTGTCTCCAAATAGAAAATCAAACCAGAAAAGAATCCTCTAATACCACTTTGTAACATCTCGGACCCAGATGCCACTCAACAATGCCCCGAGCCCGGTTGGCCAAATAGCCTTAAGCGTACCTCCCCAAATTCCAGAGCTTGTAGACTAGTAAAGAGGGCCTAAGTGTGTCTATGGGGAGACTATTCCCTCATCGCCAGAGTGTATCATATTGGAATATCAATAATAGATAAGTAGAGGAAGTAGTAAATCATACAGAAAATAGGTAAACAGTGGGAATAGATAACAAATCCAATGGGAAACTTATATACAATGATGATGATACATGTCTCTACAAAGCATCCAAAATACGTACACAACAATAAAATAAAATACATGTATCAAAATTACAGAAAGTCCACAAGTATCATAGGTAGAATCATCAGCCTAAACTCAGTCACATTCTCCCCTAATCCTAAGCAGTGATCAAGAACCTATAGTAGGGTGCTTACCCTTGTCTATACCTGCACTCATATAGTCTGTTTGGGTACTCAAGGTGGCCTACACAGGGTGTGATACTAAATCCCAGTAGAAAACCACTCAATATCTACTAATATCTAGTTAACGAATATTTAATATCAATAGTGTGCAGGTATTAAGAATATATAGATTAATTACTCAAAGTAAACATCCTATAAAGTCCAGTTTCTCATTTTATAACCAATTCATTTCATCAATTTCATTTAGAAAGTAAGTATATGAATTAACAGTCAGGCATGTGTCACTTATAATCAAACTCATTTAATTAATCAGTCTCATTTAATCAATAAATCTCAGAACCTAGCATGTATCCCAGCATCCCCCATAATCACATGTATCCAAATGATGCTTAAACAGGTCATCCATAAAGTGTAAGTCAAAGACTTAATCCAATCTTGTGTTTTGGATTAATATATCTGACATATAATTCATTCCATTCATTATTCACTTATGGAATTGATCTTGTCCTCGGCATTCCTAATTTGGAATCCAGGTATACTTTAGGTATAAAATAAACCAACACAACCACAAGCTTTTCCATGGAGATCCTTACAAGAACTCAAGTATCGCTCTAGGTATGGTATAACATCACTGCCATTCAAGTATGTCCTTGGAAGTCCACTAAGGGATCCCAAGTATCACCCATGGAATATATGATCAAATTCCCTTTGAGTTCTTCCTTGGAAATCCATATGTAATTCCAAGTATCACTCAACATATAATAGTTATCCCCTTTGAGTTCATCCTTGGTAGTCCAAGTATCACTCAGGAATATAACAATATGCCCCCATGAGTCCATCCTTTGTAGTTTATTAAGGAGTCCAAGTGTCACTCAGGAATAATCAAGGTGGAAGCTAATTGATTCCATCCATGGCATTCATACATGAATCCATGTATCACCTAAGGAATATAAAAATTCAATATCATTCAATCAAAATCATTTAATCAAATTCATTTAACATGTCAAGGTCATCACCAAGAACATTTCAATTCAATCTTACCTCAAAAGGTGACTCAATTCATGGGCTAAGCATAGAAGGCTTACCTCACAATTAATCAAGTGTAAAAATATATTATAAGAGAAACTCAAACTTCAACAAGATATTACATAGACAAGGGAAAGGGCAAGGTCATCCATCCCTTACTATCAATCAAATCAATTACAATTTGAACTAAAATTCAAATTACATTTCAATTCACAATTCAATTCAGATTTTACATCCTAGAGAACGGGGTAAATGGTACACCCTAAGGTATCCAATTCCAAAATCCATCCATGGAGGTCCAATTCATTATCAACTCACCCAATGGGTGGTTCTAAATCAAGGTCCATAACATATAATCATTCATTTATATCCTCTTTAATTACATAGTTCATGCCTATCAATTTAATTCAAGGATTTAAATTTATTTCAAGGCGATGCTCCGAGAATTGGGTGCACATCACAACGACATATATAAACACTCAACTTTTAAATGAAAGGCACGAGACCACCTATCGTAGGTTTGTAGTGGATAGATCATCCAATATCAGGTCCAAATTCGACTCAAATCATGAAAAAAATGAAAAACATATGAAGAACCTATAAATAGGGAAAATTAGCTTGCACCTAAATAGCATAGTTGATACTAAGAAGAGAAAATAATAGCTAAAAATGAATTGATAACTCACCGATGCGGATCCAATGATACCAAAGACACTCGAATCCAAGCTCGAATGGATAAGATCTCTCACTTCCTAGGGTAGTCTCCAAGGAGGAGATCTCAAAATCTCAAAGTTGTCCAACATGAGAAATGAGAAAGAATTAGGTTAAAAATAGATTTCATTTAGGTAAAAATGATAATTTATCAAGAATTATAGGTCCAAAAAATCTTTTATCATGGTTGGTCAAATTGTGCACCAACCGTGCATCCTTTGTTGTAGGAAGGGGCACACCTCATGGTTTTCTCACATGGTTTTTCTAACCATGATAAAACCATACGAAACTCCACTATCAAAATTGTAGACATTTTCACACGATTGTGTGCCCCAAGTCACACAGTTTGTCTAATCGTGTGGCCTGTAGGAATTCATTGTCAAACCTCACATGGTTAAAAGTAATTGTGCAGCCTGCCCCACATGGTTTCTTCTAACTGTGAACCAATCCATTTTCACCCAAAGTCTGGGTTCCGGGCGCCAAACCAGCCTCGAACACCCCCGATACCTCCATGACCACAAAGGATATTCATATTAGGCCATAATTTGAACACTTAAATTGAAAATTGATGGAAATAAAATGATACATACCTCAAAAAATAACCAAGTTCTTACATGTGTTTCCTTCAGTTTCAACTCTTTTACCACTATATTTTTACATTTTTCCATTTTGATTTTTTATCTTTGTAGCTAGTTTTTACCTAAGTAATTTATATTTTATTAAAAATATAAAGTAACCATTATTGACAATTTTTTTATTTTTTGATACTAAATTTAAGCTCCATATAATCTAATTCAATTTCTAAATAGGAGAAAATTAACTTTTAAATTAAAACATTTAGTATGTAGAAAAAACTATTTTCTAGAAAAAATTTGTTTTCGTCGTTAAGTGTTCTTAAACTTATATAACATTTATTACCAATTATATGAGTGGTAATATATTTTAATAAATGTGTAAAAATCATATCAAAGTCATTATATAAAATAGATCAATTAAATCTATTAGATACAAATTACACAATATTAATAAAATAATTATTTAAAAATAACTCCTTCATCGACATTATGGTTGTTAACTTTAATCCTGGTAATCATAATTTTATGTTTAAAAATGAAATTAATCTTATTAAATAATATGTACATGATTATCTAAAATATGAAATCCATTTTTTTATATTTAATTTATATAAATGATGGAAAATAATTTTTAAAATAAGAAAATAAAAAGAGTTTTTGGAGTAAAATATCTCTCAAGTTTCCAAAATGTAAACATGGGTTTTATAAATTAAACACCATTTTAAAATGATTTATTTTAATTTTTAAATATATATTTTTTTTATAAAAAAGGTTTCAAAAACTTTTAAATCATTATTGTATTATGATAATGTCATAAAAGTTGCGATATTAGCGAAATCGATATTTTTCACTATTCACCTAAAAATCAATTATTTCAGAAAAAAATAAAAAAATAATCCTAAGATAATTTTGACCTACTAAATTCAAAAATGAAGTTTTTATTATGAAATTAAAATTCTAAAAAATTTCAATTTATATTTTAAATTATAATACAATATACAAAGAAAACTGCTTTTATAAAAAAAATTCTCTTTTAAAACATTTAGCGTTCTTATTCCTATTTTGTATGCATTTTTAATTGATTGAAATATTTTTATTTACTAGTGGTTTTATTATTATTAATTTTTTTAATATATTCATCTAATATGTTGTGGTTCTTTTTAGTCTAGTGTTGAGTGCAGAGCAATCTATCAAACACGTTAGATTTATTTAAATGAGAGATATATAGTAAAATCTTAAAGCATTATAGTCTTCACTTCCTGAATGTTAAAGGTCACATTATGTTCTAATGACATATTGATAAGACCCAATGTTTTCCTATCCAACCACTCCCATTCAGGCTTTTCTATCTTCTATGGACAAACACCATCCAATGGAACATCCAAGGTTCTTTCGAATAAGATGATCGTCTATATGCATTCTCCATAAGCTAAAACTTGTTCCATCAAACTCATCTACTTATACCTTACCTATGTTTGATGATATTCCTTGTAATAACAGTAAAATCACACTGAAATATAAATAACATCAAGGCAATAAAGTGAGCATTACCTGAACTATCTCATAGTATGTTGATGAGCAAACAGTGCACCATGTGTTGGGAATCTACCTCACCATCTGATTCTCGGACGATATTCAACGGACGATACACGTAGTGAAAACAAATTGTATGGAAGACTCCCATAACTAGACATTCTAGATTATAGGAAGACAATACATCATACTCATTGCACCAATTCACCCCCACATGCACTCACACAATATACAAGATAAGTGGAAAATAAAACAAACAAGGAAAGTGAATGTATTTGTCACACCCCGACCACGAACGCCCATGTCTTTATTCTTTTCTCGGTCCCACGACTTTGGGCAGAGTTGCATTGGGTTCAGGTTTGAATTTTCTTTCAATCGTTGATGTTTTCGGTGGGTTTCGGGCCAGTGCGCAGTCACCGCACTGCTAGCGGTCACCGCGCATTCGGTCCGGGTGGGTGCGCGGTCACCGCACCATTAGCGGCGACCATGCATTTGGTCCTGGAGAACGCGCGGTGGCGCAACACTTCAAATAAATAATAAATTAATAAATTAATTAAGTTAATTGAAAGTATAATCCAAATAAAATTTTATATCAATAAAACAATGATGAAATAACAAATTAAAAGAATGATAAATATTTAATAATTTTTATATCTTAATATGTATAAGATCATTGTTACTATTATTATTATTGTAGCATTGAGGTTAATATTATTATTATCATTTAAAATAAAATAGATATGAAATAATTAAATTTATTGGTTTTATTATTATTACTATTATTATCTTATTATTATTGTTTTTTTCAAACCCTAAATTTACCCCTCTCCTGTGACCCGCGCGAGCCACCTCCCCTCCTCCCTCTCTTTCTTCTTCTTTTTTTTCTCCATGTGGTTGTCCCCTCCCTGTTCGCCCTCTTCCGGCAGCGCCTGCGCTCCCGCTGACCGCCTGCAACGACACCCCGATATGCTCCCCGCACAGCGGCCCGCCAACCGTGCCGCCCTCCCATGCAGCGACCCACCTCTTCCAGGCCTCCTGCCTTCTCCGCCAGCTGACCCCGTTGCCCCTGTTCTGGCTCGTCGATCGCCAGTCGCGGCACCCTCCTGTGGCAAAGCCATGTCCAGCGTTCTCCCCCTACTCTCTTCCTGCTGTAGTGCCCTTTCCAGTGGTGCTCGCCTCTTCTTGTTGCTGCACTTTCTGCCTACCCCCAACTCCCTTCCTTGCAGCAACCCTGATGCCGTCCAGTGCCTCCTACTTCAAGTGGCGCTGCCGCGCCCTGTTCCCCGGACGCGCCTCCTCCGCCTTTGGCATCTCCGGTGCTACACCCCCTACACCTACTGCCCGTATCCCCTCGACCTTCCCTGCTCCGCCTGCACCCAACCGGCGTGCCCCCGCCTCGCAGCCATCATCCGACAGCACCTCCCGCGCCTCTGACCAGCTCTGACCAGCTCCAGCCAGTAGCGGTGTAGGCCCTTGGCGCACGCGCCACATCCCTGCTTTATTCAGACAACAGTAGTGTAGGCCCTTGGCACACGCGCCCCATCCCTACTTTATCTATCCAGCAACGGCGCAACATTCCGATGACTTTCCCCTTTGCTGCACTTGTCGCAGACCTCCTTTCGGCAGTCGTACACCTTATTCTCAATTGGGCACGCGAAGGACACCTGCCGCTGAAGGCAAGCGATTTGGGGTTCTTTTCGTTTCTTCCTCTCCAATGTTGAGGCAAGTGTTATATTGTTTATTCTTTTGGGTTATTTGACGTCAGTGTTTCTGTGTTTTTAGATGATTTTCATTGTTGGAGTGCATTGGCAAGGTTTTTTCCATGATATTGCGGTTGTCGACAAGTGGTGCGTACTTGTGAACAAGTTGGGATGTACCACATTGTCGTCGTAATCGGGCTGTGAGTCGAGGTAGGTCCCCCACTGCACTCACCTTTAAATTTAAAATTTATTAATTGCTTGATGTTTTGTTAATTTTTAATAAATGGGAAATAATATAAGATAATTAATTTTTAAATGATTATTTGGTGTAAAAAGAGTCATTTATTTTATACACGACACTTGAAATATTTTCATGATGAGCGGACACCCATTAGTGAAATAATTCTAGTTTGGCCGTTAAACATAATTCATAGAATTTCAAATGTAGTTCTGGTTTTAAAGATAAATGATTTCTTCTGAAAAGTGTTTTGGTTTTTTTTGAGAAATGAGGTTTTTCTTTAAAGTTGGTGAAGGACCGTCTGAAACTTTAATAAAATAAATTATTTTGGAAAAACTCACATTGGGGTTACTCAGGGGTGATCGTGGTTGTGCGTTGATTTCGTGAGTTGTGTGTGATATTTGTGCCCCGTGACTGATTGATTTACATTGTGGACGCACCCCTTTTTATTTCATGTGTTGACATGGGAACCTGGTATTGTGAGTGAATCTTCTGAGAACGATCATTGCACTAGTTTAGATTGTGCACTGGCTAGTGTCCCCATAGCAAGGGAATACTGATTTATTGCTGCTATGGGGATTGGGCCCCTCAATTAGGCCATGAAGGGCTATACCGGGCGTTAGGGAGTTATGACATCATTGAGTTAGAGCATGCTTTCAGTATGAGTCACATGTATATAACGTTATGGATTGTTCATGATCTCCTAGGTCTGACTCATGTTTGCTTTAGTGTTTATTTGTATGTGGCAGCCGATTGAGAGGTCTAGTTCGGTTGATGGCCCCTATGTGCCACTCTTTCCATTTCCCTTAGTGTGTGTTGTGTATTATGTGTGATTTTTTATTTTTGGCTAATGACTGAAGTTCGTATTTCTAAATGGTTAGCAGAAAATGTTTTAAAAAGAAATATACCTATTCCTTTCAAACATTAAACATGTTTTTAAATTAAAAACGGAAATGGACTGATACTTGTTTTAGAAATGAAAGTGTGTGTGGAAACTAATATTTCATATAATTTAGTTCAAACCTGGAATTAGTAAATTTCTTTATTTAAAGGTGGTGCATTGGGAATAGATATCGGGCTAGCCTACTGAGTTTTAATACTCATGCCTATAGTTCTTTTCTGTTTTTAGTGTTTATGCAGGCTACATCTTGGGTGTGTTCGCCTTGGGAAACATTTGGTTGTGAGTTGGAGAGTGACCCGCGAGGTCACACGGAGATAGTGGTTGTCTCTTTCAGTTAGTTTTATTTTCTTTTGTTCTTGTTTAGTTACTTCACTATGTTTATTTATTTTGCGCTGCTCTATTTTATCTCAACTGCTTTATATATTGATTTATACTGGGCGAAATCATTCCCACAGCCTCTGTTGACTCCCTGGTGCTTGTCGCCATCCTGGGAGGATCAGGAACGCCTCTCGGGCCATGTCGCGGACCGGCTCGGGTGACCGGTTCTGGGTCGACCTGGGTTGGTTTGTGAAAAAATGGTATTAGAGGCGGGTTCTTGTTATTTGGGGTGTCTGGTAGAAGGATATTAGGACTGTCGGGGCTCAGGAGGTAGGTTACGGTTCAGTGCCTGATCACAACTGCTCGGAACGAGACCTGAGTTACCAGGGGTAGTCCGGTATTTGAGTCTTTTGTCGTTGGTTATTTCAGATTGAAGGATGATAATGGAGGAAAATCGGTTCACTTTGTGGTGTCACATGGGGTGGTGACCCATGTGGATTCCAAGTGCCCGGTTTAAGGTCCTCTTAGTGTTATGCCTTACTTGGGGCATGTCTCACCACCATGTTGCTGGGTCAGACATATGCACTAGTTCCTCATTCTAATGGGTTATTACCGCTTGTATTTTGTTTTAATCTTGGTTGATTTGAGTGCGCTAAAAGTGAAATTGGTTTTGAAATGGAAAAGTGTTTCTTCCAAAAGAAAATTGAAATTACTAAAGTGGGTTTTTAAAGAGAAGGTGTATCGGTTTGGAAAAACTTGGTATGGGTTTGGATTTGGTAAGAAAAAGAAGTGTTTGAACCTTTGCACTCTTTATGGACGGTCAAACATGCATGGGTATGTATAGAAAGTGTCTGGGCGCACTTGTTCGCAGATGAGGTGAGCGGGATTTAATAAACTCACATGTGACTGTTCATAAGGTGCCATAGGTGAGATTTTAAAAATTGTAAAGAAATAATGGTTTTGGAAAAGTGATTTATCCATGTGTTGTATATGTTTGGTTTATGGGCCTATTGTCCTTGGCTTGTGTTGTTGCTTTGATTGAGTTTTGGCTTGATGCTGGTTTCGATGGTGTTTCTTATGTTGTCATGAATATGGTGCCCAGAAAGCCTCCAAAAGTTGTCAATGATTTATGCTCAGTTCTCGGTTCCTTTTTTGTGTTGCTTTCTTTTCAAGGTAATCAAAGTCTATTAGAGGTAGTTGTATAGTTCTAAAAGATAGTGTGTCTTCGGGTTGTTGGGAACTCCCAGGGTAGTTAAGGTTCGTACCTCCCTAGAGTCATTTGAGGGTTCAGTTTTAGACTAGTAAAGATGAGATGTCTCATCGCCGTTGGAGTTTTGGGTGTGATTAATGGTGGTTGACTTCCGCGAAGGTTCCCCACCTAGCAAGGAGTGCGGGTCGGTGGAACTTGTCTCCAAGAAACTATCCTCGTCGGTACCAGCTCCTGGTTCATCGGACCACTCTCTTGTGCACCACTAGTATGGCCTTATCGGACATTCTAAGTCGTCATGTTGCATCCCTTTGAAAACGTATGACCATATTGGTTGTTTGAAACATCGAACAAAAGGAGTTAGAGACCAGAAGATGAAAATGCCAGACTGTGAGCCAAGAGACGCTTTATCCATCAGGGCCCCATCCACAGGTCTTGGGGTGAAGCTCGCGCATATTCGGGAGTTGTTAAGGGTGTGTGGAACCTCGGTCCGGATAATGTTTTCTGCTTTGGAATGGAAATATCCAAAATTTCCCTTGTTCTATTCTCATCGTTGTTGTAAGCTCATCCTCGTTGTGGTGGCGTGATGAGCTTGTTCCCCCACAATCCAATCGGTCTTATCTACTCTCAGTGTGGTTCTTAAGTTTTTTGGTCTCTTTGAATGGTGTGGGCTCGTTAATAAAAGGACATGTTCTAATTTTGAGTTGGTCTCAGGTGTGTCTGTTAGGGAGGTGTTCGTCTCGTGAAATTGATGGGAGGTGTTGAGTTAATTTCTCATCCTTAAGTTTCTAGATTGTTCCATAGTAAGCTTTTTGTCAAGTCACAAGTGTGTTGTTCGGTACATGTGGGGAAAATGAATGAGTTTGGTTTGGGAGTTCCCACATTTCCCCCCCCGGGGGGGGGTTGTTTGGGTTTCAAGGGTATTTGTATTAGTGAATTCTTGTGGTGGGGAGAACCCTCCCATGTTCTCCCCTCAATCTCAGGCAATGTTTTTTCTTGAATTGGTCGGGTGTGAAGTTTGTTGGGAATGGTTACCCCGAAGCTCTCGGTTCTCTATGATTTTGTCTGAGAATGAACTCAAGTTGTGTCAATTGTTGGATTGGTGACTTTCTGGGGGCAGAAAGTGTCTGTGGTGGGGAGAATTGTCACACCCCGACCACGAACGCCCATGTCTTTATTCTTTTCTCGGTCCCGCGACTTTGGGTAGAGTTTCGTTGGGTCCAGGTTTGAATTTTCTTTGAAGAATTGATGTTTTCGGTGGGTTTCAGGCCAGTGCGCAGTCACCGCGCATTCGGTCCGGGTGGGTGCGCGGTCACCGCACCATTAGCAGCGACCGTGAATTTGGTCCAGGAGAATGTGTGGTGGCGCAACACTTCAAATAAATAATAAATTAAATAAATTAATTAAGTTAATTGAAAGTGGAAGCCATATAAAATTTTATATCGATAAAACAAGGATGAAATAACAAATTAAAAGAATGATAAATATTTATTAATGTTTATATCTTAATATGTATAAGATCATTGTTACTATTATTATTATTGTAGCATTAAGATTAATATTATTATTATCATTTAAAATAAAATAGATATGAAATAATTAAATTTATTGGTTTTATTATTACTATTATTATTATCTTATTATTATTGTTTTTTTTCAAACCCTAAAGCAACCCCTCTCCCGTGACCCGCGCGAGCCGCGTCCCCTCCTCCCTCTCTTTCTTCTTCTTCTTTTTCTCCATGTGGTTGTCCCCTCCCTGTTCACCCTCTTCCAGCAGCACCTGTGCTCTCACTGACCACCTGCAGCGGCACCCCGATCTGCTCCCCGCACAGTAGCCCGCCAACTGTTCCACCCTCCCATGCAGCAACCCGCCTCCACCAGGCCTCCTGCCTTCCCCGCCTGCCGACCCCGCTGCCCCCGTTCTGGCTTGTCGATCGCTGGCCGCGTCACCCTCTTGCGGCAGCACCATGTCTGGTGTTCTCCCCCTACTCTCTGCCTATTCCAGTGCCCTTTCCAGCAGTACTCTCCTCTTCTTGCTGCTGCACCTTCTGCCTACCCCGAATCCCTTCCTTACAGCATCCCTGACGCCGTCCAGCGCCTCCTGCTTCAAGAGGCGTCACCGCGCCCTGTTCCCCGGATGCGCCTCCTCCTCCTTTAGCATCTCTAGTGCTATGCCCCCTGCACCTTCTGCCCGCATCCCCTCGGCCTGCCCTGCTCCGCTTACACCCAGCCGGTGTGCCCCCGCCTCGCAGCCGTCGTCCGACAGCACCTCCCGCGCCTCTGACCAGCTCTGACCAGCTTCGGCCAGCAGTGGTCTAGGCCCTTGGCGCACCCACCCCATCCCTGCTTTATCTGGCCAACAGCAGTGTAGGCCCTTGGCGCATGCGCCCCATCCCTAATTTATCCGTCCAGTAGTGGTGCAGTGTCCTGATGACTTTCCCCTTTACTGCACTGCCGCAGACCTCCTTTCGGCAGTCGCGCACCTTATTCTCAATTGGGCACGTGAAGGACACCCACCACTGAAGGCAAGCGATTTGGGGTTCATTTCATTTCTCCCTCTCCAATGTCGAGGCAAGTGTTATATTGTTTATTCTTTTGGGTCATTTAAAGTCAGTGTTTCTGTGTTTTTAGATGCTCTGCATTGTTGCAGCGTGTTGGCAAGGTTTTTTCTGTGATATTACGATCGTCGACAAGTGGCGCATACTTGTGCGCAAGTTGGGATGTACCACATCGTCATCGTAACCAGGCTTCGAGTTGAGATAGGTCCCCCACTGCACTCACCTTTAAATTTAGAATTTATTAATTGCTTGATGTTTTGTTAATTTTAATAAATGGGAAATAATATAAGATAATTAATTTTTAAATGATTATTTGGTGTAAAAAAAGCCGTTTATTTTATACACACACTTGAAATATTTTCATGAATAGCAGACACCCAATAGTGAAAGAATTATAGTTTGGCCTTTAAACATAATTCACGGAATTTCAAATGTAGTTCTAGTTTTAAAGATAAATGATTTCTTCTGAACAAGGTTTTTGGTTTTTTTTAGAAATGAGGTTTTTCTTTAAAGCTGGTGAAGGCCCATCTGGCACTTTAATAAAATAAATTATTTTGGAAAAACTCACATTGGGGTTACTCAGGGGTGATCATGGGAGTGCGTTGATTGCGTGAGTTGTGTGTGATATTTGTGCCTCGTGACTGATTGATTTACATTGTGGACGCACCCCTTTTATTGCATGTGTTGACATGGGAACCTGGCATAGTGAGTGAATCTTCTGAGAACAATTGTTGCACTAGTTTAGATTATGCACTGGCTAGTCTCCCCATGGCAGGGGAATATTGAGTTATTACTGCTATGGGGATTGGGTCCCTTGGTTAGGCCATGAAGGGCTATATCGGGCGTTAGGGCGTTATGATGTCATCGAGTTAGAGCATGCTTTCAGGATGATTCACATGTATAGTACGTTCTGGATTGTTCATGATCTCCTAGGTTCGACCCATGTTTCCTTTAGTGTTTATTTGTATATATCAGACGATTGAGAGGTCTAGTTCGGTTGATGGCCCATGTGTGCCACTCTTTCCATTGCCCTTGGTGTGTGTTATGTATTATGTGTGATTTTTCCTTTTTGGATAATGACCAAAGTTTGGATTTCTAAATGGTTAGCAGAAAATGTTTTAAAAATAAATATACCTATTCCTTTCGAATGTTAAACTTGTTTTTAAATTAAAAAGGGCAATGAACTGATACTTGTTTTAGAAATGAAAGTGTGGGTGGAAACTAATATTTCATATAATTTAGTTCAAACCTAGAATTAGTAAATTTCATTATTTAAAGGTAGTGTGCATTGGGAATAGATATCAGGCTAAACTACTAAGTTTTAATACTCACGCCTATAGTTATTTTCTATTTTTATTGTTTGTGCAGGATACAACTTGGGTGTGTTCGCCTTGGGCGACGTTTGGTCGTGAGTTGGAGAGTGACCCTTGAGGTCAAACGGAGATAGTGGTTGTCTCTTTCAGTTAGTTTTATTTTCTTTTGTTCTTGTTTAGTTACTTTACACTGTTTATTTATTTTTCACTGCTCTGTTTTATTTTAGCTGCTTTATTTATTGATTTATACTGGGCGAAATCGTTCCCACAGCCTTTGTTGATGCCCTGGTGCTTGTTTCCAGCCCAGGAGGATTAGGAACGCCTCTTGGTCCATGTCGCGGACCAGCTCGGGTGACCGGTTCAGGGTCTAACCGGGTTGGTTTGTGATAGTATTGCTCTATGCGGTTCATACTTTATGTCATATGTCTAAATGAAAAACACCATTGCATTCCATTTCAATAAGAGGCTATAAGAATTATAATCATTTTTACTGAGGAGTGAATTATATAACTAATTACTAGTAATATATCAATTGAATCATCACAAGTGTATTGGAGGTTCCACTTATTTATCATAAGTTTCAGTCGGTCATCCAATTGCATCAGACTTCTGAGATTCACAAACATCCCACCATTTGACCTGGTGACTGCCAATTACCTATAGAAAACAACAAATGACCACTATAGCTGGTGAACAATGAAGTTCCCCAACCTCTGCTACTGAATCACGAGGACTTCCCTATCACTTATGATCACCACCATTCAGTCCACTACACATGTCCATCACACAAAACCATCATCTAATAAAATTGTCATTTTTTGGGGATCATGTTATCATTACCTGAACTCCAAGACCGGTGTATTTTCTGACTTTCCTTTTTTCGGTAGATTCAATCAACACTTGAAACTTGATTCATGTCCCAAAACACGCCTAGTCCACTGGATCTTAGTTCTTACAGGTTATAATTTTCCATTTCATCATCATTTGTGAAAAAGTTTGCACAAACTGAGTGAATTCATTATGGGGTGTCTTATTCATCTACGTTTTTAGTAGAATAAATATCTCATTATCCATTGATGTATCTTTATACCCTGAAGCGATCTCCCCTCAATGAAACACAGACAAATACACTGCACAAAATTGAGGTCCATTCATTGGAGGAAGACCCCCCTCCATTTCATTAGACTCCATCATGCCACCGAAGACAAATTCAATACAGGCGAACATTCACTCTCCTCATTGTGGAACATACCCTCCCTCAGAGATGTGAGCAAACTTTCTAGTAGTAATTAATATAATGTTTTTCTTATGTGTTGAACTATATCATTATTCAAAAAAATTGTGATTGTTATATATTATCGACAATAATCAAATTAATTTATTTAAAATATTCAACTAATCAAATGTTGTAATAACATCAATGGTGCACTTACTGGGTAATTACAATTCGAATTTAGTTAGTAAAATTGTTAAAAATAACACTAATATAATATAATTAATAATATAGTCATCAACATAGAATAATGTAGTTATTAATAAATGATGTTTTAATCAAAATAATAATAAATTTAATCAGTATGAGTATTAGTAATTAACAACTACTCACCGAGTTAATAATTTCAAACTCAATTAACATGGTGAATTATAATATATAAATTTATAATTCATAAAAAAATTACAAATTATATTAGGATTTTTTAATAATTAAAATATTTTTATTTTTTATGGAAAGAAGAACTCATATATTAAGAGATTCAAGATCAGGTAACACAAGAGAGGTCAGACAACTGGGGAAATAATCCAACCATACATGAGAATCTTTATAAAGACTCCTAGTAATCAAAAGATGTGTCTCTCTATTAGCCTCCGTTTTGGAAAAAGAGAAGGATAAATCTGAGAAGAGGAGATATAAGAAATGGATTTTTGAGACCAAAAGACCAGATGGTTAGAGGCTGAACTCAACAGCATAGATTGAAGAAATAATAGTGAGGCAATCTGATTCCACCGAGATAGAGTCACATTCTCACTCCAAGGTGAATTCCATTCCAAAGATGATCACTTGAGCTTTCTCCATTGAAGGTAAGAAGGATCCCTTGAGAGAGTTTTGAATTGCGACAACAATGGAGCCAGAAAAGCCACGCACCACAATGCTAAAACTGGTGAATCCTTTGTCTGAGGGTGACGCATCAACATTAATTTTTAGTGTGCCGGAGGTAGGAGGGATCTAGATGAGAGGGTACGACAAACATGCAGGACCATCCATCTGGTGATTGTTGTGGATCCACGTGGATAACTAGTGGGAATCAAGCTCGGCCCAGGAGGCGCAAGGCTTGGAGACCTGATTAAAAAGGGTGTCATTCCTTCTCACCCATAAAATTCATGCCAAAGTGCATCAGGAATTCACCTCCTTCACTGAAAGATTAGAAGACCATATGGCAAGGAGAGCAGCAAAGTTAGAGGTCGCATCCAAGGAGATATCAATGTCAACATAGAAGGAGCACCACATGTCCCTAGATCCTAGGCAATGGAGGATGGAATGGATGGGGGATTCCGCTGTAGACATGCAAATAGGACAAATAGGGTTTTTTCTGCATGGTGAAAGGAAAGAAAATCCATGTTAATGAGGATCTCAGCGTACGCTTACCACCAGAAATATCGCACCATGGAGGGGATCGGGAGGTGCCATAAGGTTTTCCAATGGACACCATCCTTTGACACCAAAGTGTCGAAATCAAGAGAGTAACTAGATTTGACAGAATACGTACATGCGCTCTCCCTGATCCAACAAAGACAATCTATTCCCATGCCACTCACAAAAAAGATACTTTGGACAAGATTTTTGTCACTCATGTTAAACTAGGAGGAGAGATTTTCAGAACACCATATGCTACCATCCTCATTGAGAAGAGATAGGACTAACGTGTCTTCAAGACCTTTAGGGTGGGGGAAGTTGCTTTGAGTCCACTGTTGTCACCCAGTCAAGGGTCAGTTCATATTTTAATGGATTCTCCATCACTAATTATTCAGTAAAGACCACTTATGAGGAGCTCACATGATCCCTACATGTTATTCCAGAAGAAGCTAGGGAAAGTTCCCAAAGGAAGTTAGCATAGGGAAAGTATTTAGCCTTAATAAATTTCATACAAAGTGAATCAGGATGTTGGATAAAATCGCATCCTTGTTTAGTGAGAAGGGTTTTATTGAAAAGATGAAAGTCTTTGAATCCCATTTCCCCATGAAGCTTGGGTCTACAAAGTTTTTTCTACGCAATCTAGTGAATTTTGTTTTTACCGTTGTTGAGACCCCACCAGAAATTGGCGAGTCATGAGTGGATATAGTTAATGATGAAGTCAAGGAGATTAAAGAGAATCATAAAATATGAAGGGATGAACTAATTGAATGACTTGATAAGAGTTTATTTTCTAGATTTGTAAAAACTTTTTAAGTTCCAAACTTGAATTTTTTTGTCTACTTTGTCCAAGATACTATAGAAAACCTTTTTTTGAGTGGCCGAATATTATAGAGATCCTGAGGTACTTATAGTATTTTTCAAGCATCAGGATCCAAGAAAAATGTTGCAAGTTTCTTTTTTTATCGGGGGGGGGGGGGGGGTACTCCTGCGTTAAAGGAAATTTCCGATTTAAAGAGATTGATCACTTGTCTTGAGGCTTTCTCATAGAGGCTAATAAGATGACATATATGTTTTCACCCTTCCAAATTCTCCCTGTAAAAGAGGAGATAGTCATCTATAAAGAAAATATTGGAAATAGGGGGGATGACAGGCTTTCACACCATGTATAAGATTATCCGTCATTGTTGTTGTAATGAAATTAGAAAATACATCAACCATTAAGATGAAGAGTGAATGGAAAAGGGTCTCCCTATTAGAGGCCTCTAAAGGGATAAAATCTCCTCATAATACCTTCATTGATTTGGATCTTTATGGAGATGTAGGTGACACATTTCATAATCATGTCAACCCATCTAGAATAGAAACCCGTCTTTTTTAGAATGAACTGTAGGAAAGTTCATTCCATTCAGTCGAAACCTTTTCTCATATCCAGCTTCCAGACCATGGTACCTCTCTTGGAAGTAGAATGAGTTTTCATGGAGTGAAAGGTTTCATGAGAAGTGACAGAATTATCTAAAATCATCCTATTAGGGATGAAGGTGCTTTGATTTTCTAAGATAAGGGAAGGGAGCTAGATGCACATGTGGTTAACCAGGATCATAGAGAAGTTTTCTACATGACATTACAAAGACTTATAGGCTTGAAATCTGAAACAAGATGAGGTTTATAGATTTTGGGAATGAGGGTGATGAGAGTTTCATTGATGTAAGAAATGCTTGCTTTCCTTCTCCACAAGTCTTTGATCAAACCTGAAATATCAGACCCTACAATATGCCAGTACTTCTTGTAGAAGGGGGTGTGGAAGCTATATGGGCACGAGGCTTTGGTGGGATGGATTTGATTGAGGACGAGAGTTATTTCCTCATTAGTGATGTTAAGGGTGAGCTTGCGGTTTATAGCATCTGCCATGACTAGCTTAATGCAAGAGTTTATCTCAGTGGGGATGACAAACTCACTGGACATATAGAGATCCTGGAAAGAACACAAAATGTGGTCCTGTAACTCTTCTTATTTCGAGACAAATCATCCATAATAGGTGTAGAGTTTGGGGGATAAAGTTCTTGTGATGCCTTCTAGATTCTTTTTGGTAGAATTATTGATTATTTGAGTCACCCTCTTTGATGTTAATGTCGTTCTCGCGCATAAGGCAGTGGATTTATTTCCTTATAAGTGCTTTATTAAGATCATATTCAAGCATGGAAATTTTGTAAAGGGAAGTGCCTGAGGGTGAAAGGGAATGGATTTTCTCATTCCTTTTTTCTATCGCATTGTACTCCCTATCGAGTTGGCGGAACCAACTACATTTCCAACTCTTGAGGGTGGACGTGACCTGGGAGATTTTATTTTGGATTTCAAGGGTTTTAACGTTCCATCCAGTTTTAATAACTTCCTCATATTCCTTTTCCCTTATCAAGTATCCTTCAAACCGAAATGACCTTTCTTCCCTTTGATTCATGTGTTATACATTGAGGTTAATGATAATGGGATAATGGTCCCACATTGCAGGCGTAAGGTGGGAGATTTGTAAGTGGTTGAAGATGGAAAGCCATTTAGGGGAATCCAAGTATCAATCCAAATGCTCCTCAATGAGGGTGCTTTATGAGTTCCCCCAGAACCATGTGAAAGGGTTTCCCTTATAAACCAGGTCTAAGAGCCCGATACAATGAATTGTGGAACGTGCGTTACAACGTGTGAAAATTTCCAATATTAATTAACATACTAACTACTGTAGAAGTGGAGAGAAGGGTCAAACCACAGAGAGAATATGAGTAGACACTAGAAATGCCTTCTTGGAGGAATGTTCAAGAAGATGGTCATTAATTGTGTGATTAACAACTAAATTCTAAAAAAACTAACTGGCTATTTTATAAATGACTATTTAAATTGACTAAAACTATCTAAGTGAATTAATCTATGAAAGAAATTGGCGGAGAGGGAAGTGTCATAGTCGTGACGTCCATTCAAGTGCATGCAATGTCAATTATTTAATTCCCACATTTGAATATTTATTTATTCAACTATCACTGATTCCAAATTTAATCAAAATACTATCTGGTCTCGTTCTCTGATGTTATACAATATTCTAATATTTACGTAAATTATTCGCTATTTCGTTCTATGTCCTGAAGAATTATTTGCGCGTCATTATAGCACTGGATCACATGGTGAAATATGACGACCCGTTTCTCATAAAGTCGAAGTATCTACCTGTGTCGGGTTCGCTCACATGAGATCAATTATTCAGTATCACTCACACAAGTTTGAAGAAGCGCACACACAAAATATTAATTTTTCAATTAATATATTTATTTATTCAGAATTTGCTCGCACTCTTGATCGAATTCTGAATAAATAAATTCTATAATGAACTCTCGTTCGTGATTACTTATTAGGTATCACATGAACAGACACCAAATCATGTGTGCAGAGCCCAAATGATAATTAATTTAAACACATATACAATTAATTAAATAAAAATCCAATTGAAATTAATTCAAAAGGAAATCAAACATAGGAATAAATTAAATACATGCATTTATTGTCACATTTATCACAACTCTGACACCAATGAAATTATCCCACCATCATGAAAACACGAAATAAAAAATAAATAAATGAAGTCACCAGGTTCGTGTCAACATGAGGACCACCGCAAGCCATCATCGATGATCGCAAAATAATAATCATATCTCTGCTCTGTGCAGTCAATGACACCACACCCAAATCAAACCACTGAACTAACTAAAAAATGATCAGATTTGTTCTTACTCTCACCGTGTGACGTCAATGTAATGACCCGGACCTGAAAACCCACCCAAACAGTGCTCAACGGGTCGGGTGTTACTACCTTAGACACACCTCCCTGAACTCCAAAGGCTGCCGACTAGCAGCAAGGGTATTATAGGTATAGTGAAGAGGCTATACCCTCTCGGAGGATAATAAAAATGGTACTGGTCTGAGTATAATAATAAAGATGCAGTGGAATAACGACTCAACAGACTCGAACCAGACCCATAGAGCAGAAGCACATTCAATATCGATAAACAGGAGAAGCAATAAATATAAACAACAGTATAGGAAATTAAACATAACAGCATGTTGATCACTTGTAACTACCACTGAACAACAAACATGCATCCAAAGCAGGTCATACATATCCCTATGTAAAGGCCCCAATGGCTAACCAACAGTAGTTACAAATCAAGTAATCATGCTGATACAGAAAAGTAATCAAAATAAAGTAACTCCAGCTAGGTAAGACCTCACGGTCAAAAACATCTCCATGCAATAGCTAATGCATATCAGCTCCTAAATATGGCCTCTTTCCTACACATAAATCCATAAAGAATGCACGCATTCCGAAGGGCCCATGCTGGGTGTGAGACGAATCTCAGTAGGATACCACCCAACAGCGTGTACCTAATATAAATGTTTAAGCAGACATGCATTTATAAGGAAAACAGTAACCAGTACGATGCACAAATAAACACAAACTCCACTGGTGCTCAGCTGCCACCACAGAGTGTCTCCTTCTTTGGCCAACGCCGGAATATCTATCACATAACCTGGCACCATGTGCCCCCTGACACCGCGTGTCTCAAGTAACGACGTCCCGAAGGCATGCCCAAGAAATAATAACCTGGAGGAACAACGATTTCTGTCCTCAAATAAGTAACTGGAGGGACATCGATGTCTGCCCTCAAATAAAGTAACCGGAGGTACAGTGATGTCTGCCCTCAAACAAGGTAACCGAAGGGACAGTCTACCCTCAAATTACGGTGAGCCTCTACCCCCAACCCGATAGCCTCAATGTTATTCTCTGAAGGCTCCTCACCTTCCATGTGGCTTCCTACAGCAAGCACCCCCAAACCAAAAGTACCTAAACCGCAACTATCGGGGGCCTCTAACCCCATGAGTGGTCAAAACCACCTCATCATAGAGTCTATCTGTGTGAAAACTCCTCAAAGTTTCTGGGTGACCAGTAATCACCAAAATATTACCCAAGACACAACACCTCTGACACCTCGTGTCCCTACGACCATGTCACTCAAGTCTGATGGTTTTGCCATCCCAGTAACTTGGGTCATGCCCAACCTGACAGTCATCCTACCTCAAACTGATGCCCATGATGCCCAATCTCATGGTCAGAACCACCCAACATAACCCGGTCCAAGCCCAACCTGTGATCAACATCACTCTACAATACCCAGGCCATGCCCAGCACAACCCGAAGGTTCCAGCATATGCAACTCAACAATTACATATATAACCCTTTTAACAGAACACATAACCATGAAAAACAATCTAAACAGTTGAATTTCACTAATAATGTGTTGTCCCATTCCAGCATTGAGGTCTTGAAAGCCTCTAACAATTCATATTATGACTTAATAAACTAATCTTAACAGTTTAAAACATCATAGTTCAGTTATAACCATTTTGGATTTCCCTAGCCAAAATGCCCCAATAGAGTAACGACCCCTCGCCTGGCCCCACTCAAGAAAAACAGTTTAAGGGTATACCCAAAGGCATCCCACAAGTATAATGAACAATTTAACATGCAATATCAGATAAAACTGGGTCCTGCACAAAATACCTGAAAACGCGACATAGGTCACGCCACCCAAAAACCACGAAAACACAGAAAGAGGTACGCACCACCTACCTGAGACTCGTACACTATTACTCCTATGATAATAGCCTCCAATTCGGTCTAAAATTCGGTAGATCTACAAAAGAATGAAAACCTATAAAACCCTAATAACTCATTCTAGAACGGAAATTAAGAAAAACGGCTCAAGAGGAATCAGGGCCTTACCGAGGGGGTTCCAACGGATCAACCAGCGTTTGAATCGGGTCTCAGATGAAGGAACGTGAGGGAAAAGAAGTTTTGGCCGGCTCTCCCCGCTCAAACCCGTTGAAGGGTTTGGGTTCTGCCTCAAAATGAGGCTACTTCCCATCTTCGCAAAAAAACTACACGGCATGTACTTTAGGACTACATGTCGTGTGTATCATTTAACTGTTCACATGATGGACACTTTTCCACCAACTTACATTCCAAGACCTGCCGACATGAGTACACGGTGTGTGATAGGTAGCACACGGTGTGTACATAGTTTTTCTTCTCTTCCTTTCTGACTTACCCACATGCCATGTATATCCCTCAAACACGGCTAGACTACACAGCGTGTCTAAGGAGGACACAGCGTGTACTTGGTTAAACGATTCTACCCAACCAATTGTAACGCCCCAAGATTGATGAACTTGAATAATAATATATTTTGGTGCTTCACCCTGTATCCCTTTGTTTTAAGACATTTTATTTACAGTGCGATTAAATGAATTCAAATTGAGTGCTTGGTAAAAAAAAAGAATAGAGAAGGTCTTGTATTCATTAAAATATTACATTACAACAGATAAAGCCTTACAAGGAAACGAGAAATCACCACGAACCTAAAATACCCACCAACAACCCTATTGTGATTACTGGGAACCACAAAAACAACAAGAACCCCGAGTAGACGATAGGGGTCCTTATCATCCTCTATAAAAAACATAAGAATGGCCAAGGCCACTGTGGCCACACTGAGCATCAAACGTATGACGCGTACCATCTTCTTCTCCTTCAATCACCTTGAGTGTAAGTCACCCCGAGACTAAGTTTTATATGGCACCAATCTGACTGTTACCTCGAGTAATTGTTGGAAACCCAACAGCTATAATTATAGCCATTAGCCTGATGAAGTTTAATTAAAGAACAAGTAAGTACTTGTCGAAGTGTTAAAATTAATTAAATATATTTAGTAATAATGATAAGTGATGTATTTTGTATATGTAATTGTTATATATATATATATATATATATAGTTTTGAATTTTTATCATCATAAAATGTGATTAAATTAATTTGTTATAAAATTATTAATAAAAATAATATTATTATAAAATATTAATTTTATTACATGACATTATTTAGAGGAATACATTATTCAAATGGATAAAAAATTATGTGGGTTTCGTACACTTTCAAAAAAAATGATATATATATATATATATAAATTATAATTGTTGTTATCATTTTATAATAACATGTTTTTTTAACCATTTATAAAATTAGTTTATTATTTGCTTTATAAATTTTTATTATGTAAAAATAATACTACATATTTATGTTTTATCAAAATAAATAAATCTAATAAAATTGTTGTTAGTAATTTTGAAATTCTATGTATATAGAAATATACTTATTAATAATAAACACATTTTTTTTATTTGTTTCAAATTAATCCGAATGTTATTTAATAAATCAAAATTATATTATGATTTATGAAATTATAAATATGTATTTTATTATAAATGTATATACTTATATATAATTGGTTTCATTTTTATATATATAATATATATGTTTATTTATAAGTTTAAATTAATATTCGTTTATTTATATTGTCATAAATGTTAAACCTTACTTTTCTAAAGTATTGATTAAATAAAACCAACTTTTGACCTTGCATTAATGGTATAATAATGATAATAATATAATAATAATATTAACAATATTTAAATAAATAGATTGAAAGATTAATAACAAGA
Organism: Viscum album; assembly: GCA_963277665.1. Classification (NCBI taxonomy): domain Eukaryota; kingdom Viridiplantae; phylum Streptophyta; class Magnoliopsida; order Santalales; family Viscaceae; genus Viscum; species Viscum album. Next base: position 2,530,797 of record CAUJRU010000022.1, read on the forward strand.
GGAATTCTGTGGGGGGTTAGTGCCAACCTGGAGGTGAGAAACAAACAAAAAAAATTATAATAAAAATAAAATAAAGAAACCCATGCGGGTCTTGAGATCCGAGAAATAAGGGGAAACCGCCTTGGATTAGGAGGAGGCGTCGCGCTTCGGCAGGCCGCAGGAGGAGGCGTCGTGCTTCGGCAGGCCGTAGGGGGATCTCATCTTCGGTTTCAGCAGGTCGGTGAGCGCGAGGCGTTGGAGAGGGAGTCGGGCTGGTCTGCAAGGCCACACCGCGCTCCGGTACAGGCCGCGTGAGGTATCGCGTTTCGGTGCAGGCCGGAATCATGCAGGACAGTGATGTCGCGCCGTAGCCAGGGTATCGCGTAGGTTTAACAAAGTCAAAGTCGAGCAGTCATTTTCCCCCACGTTTCTTCTTCTTCTTCTCCCCGCCGCACACCAGTAACCTATTCTCCCATTTTCTTTGCCTAGGCCAACAGTGGACCCATTCTCGCTCTTGTTTTTCCACGAAGTTGGCACAGGCCATTTATTGCATAGCCTCAGATCCCATCCTTCCTACATTAAAATAATCTTTGTAATAACAGTTTATATAAATCACCGGGGCATTTGAAGAACCCCTGGTTCTTGGCACTCCTTCAGCAATCCTTTACAAGTCCTTCGGATAATTTCCAGCATCTCTCGAGCCTTCTTCCTCCTATGTTGAATGTAAGGGGGTCTTTTCTTTTTTTTAAGTTATTTTTATTATACAAAACCGATTATACAGTTTTGTATATAATCGGATATATATATATATACATTTATGTGTATTTCAATCCAAGTTATTTCTTGATTTCAAATATCGTACTTTTACATTCAAGAGTTTATAATGTTGTAAGGGTTGTTTTCCTTTCTATTCTCTTCTCTTCCTATGAAAACCCGTATATATATATAAGTATGGTTACAGGTTATATATATAATTATATACACGGATGTTTTCGGATTTCAAAGAATTTAATGGACCTTGAGTAATTTGTATGAAAACCCCCTATATACACTTTGTGTATATATGTTTATGTATAAATGTATTTGTAAATTAATTTCCAAAACCTTATTTCCAAGTATAATTATTAGGACTTTGTTGATGTTTTGACACATGCAAGGTTTTAGTATTTTCCAAGCCTATATGTGTTTTAGTATATACCAATGAAATTGATTAATTAGAGAAGTTATTCTAACATGTACCCTCGATATAATTTATATTTTAAAAGAATGTGCTTCAGCTTGTTTAAAAGTAAAGGAATAAGAATTTATGGGTTTATGTCATCATGTAGTAACCATTCATTATTTAATAATAATCCTACTGCAGTGATTATTGGTGGTTAATCTGGTTATGATTAAATTGCAAGTTCAAAAGTCATGTTTATAACAATAATTAATGTTAAGTATTTTCTTTAAGTGTTCCCTTTTCATGTAGTTGTGAAGTTATCATTTCATGTGGTAGACTCCATTTATTCATTATTTTATGTGCCTTAATTATTGTCACATATGCAAGAGTTACTTTTCTTATACATGCCATATATGCTTACTATCATTTTTTAGAATGTCTAATGCATGTTATAATGTCATATTTAATGCATGTAATCCTTCCATAAATATCATTTCATATTTTTATTTTATTGATAAAACACCAAATAATAATAAAGAATCTAAGGACCCATTATTTGGAGTGGTATGGGACACCCCAAATAACATCACCTTAAAATGGGTATCCAAAGCGGTATGGGATGCCTTGGATACATAGCCCCCTAAGACATAAGAGGATTGTATTGAACTAATTATGTGACGGGTGGGGCCCGCTATAGCCCCTCAATGCATCGGTGGGTCTCATGAGACAAAACAGAGTCATGGAACAAGGCCTGGCAATAGTTACAGTTCATGTGAAATTCCTGGACATAGACGGTTCAGGTGAAATTCCTAGACATAGACGGTTCAGGTGAAATTCTTGGACATAGATGATTATGGTCTTAGCACGAGGCCTTGACACAGTCTAGCATTATACCCTCCTCTTAATGTTTTATTAATTGACCAACCATGGGATTTTCCGACTAATAGGATATCCCTGGTTCATAGCCTTTTTGTATGCACAGAATGAATTAATGGAATGACATGATATGTCACAGTAGTTTTGGACTTGATCCAATTAACTACAGCTTTATGTTATTACATATGAAAAGGTATGGATATGGCCAACATGATATGTGAACCAGTTATATTCAGTATTACAACGTTTTTTATTATGTCTTGTGCACTCAGAATTGCCTTGCTAGTAGTATTCATTACCCTGCATATTGTTAATGGTCATGTTTTATACAAGCATTTAATTTTACCTAATTGTAACTGCGTACTCTGATCATGTCTAGATGTTATGTTATTAGTTTTCTTCATTTCAAGATATTGAGTTTTCCAATGTTTAAGTTTTATTTTCAAGTGTACTATTTTCTTTTCAGAAAAGAAATATTATTTTCAACCTGTTTTTAAAACCCCTTACCGGGCATACTTTGCTCACCCTATGTTTTAAATAGAAAATTTAAAGTATAGATCATGCCTTCAACGATGTTTCAGATGCTTCCGGTTTCCTAGAACCTGAACCTCATGAGCCTCTATATTAAGGGGACATGATGTATTATTTGTGAATGTTTGTAATGAAATTTTAGTACATCATGTCTCATAAGGCACCTGGGGATTGGGAGTCTTTACAGTTGGTATTAGAGGGAGGTTCAGATAAATCTGGAAAACCAGATAGTATAAATATATGACTGAGCATTACTAAGTAATTATATTGTAATTTTCAGATGGCAGACGAAAGATCACTAACAAGTCTTTTGTCCCTTCCCACTGAAATCCTCGAGACTATAATTGTTAAGTCATGTATGGAAGACTATGAACCCTTTGGGAACCTCTGATTATCATGTAAACTCTTTTACCAAGTGTCGAACAACTCAAATATCCTTCGAATCTTCCATGGATCAAGTCATGTTTACTATCATATATCTTATGCACAACTTGCATACAATACACGTCGGGGGAAATATTATGAAGGCCTTTACCTATGTTTTACCCTATCTACAAACTATGTGGCTTTAAGGGTTTTCCGGGAAGCTGTAGAGGAGGTCAATCTCTGTGCAACCTATCTTTTTTAAGTCTTGAGTTTCAGTCTGTCCGGGAGACTTTTTGTCATCAAACCCCTCGAATTTGGGGTAGTACGACGAATCTGTAGGGACCAAGTTCATCTGGATATCACTAAGCTTTACACCGCCCATGCTTCTATCTGGAGGCCCAACTGTTCTATGTGGGAGTTTAACCCCACTTTCCCAAGGTGTATCTGGGCAAGAGAGATCAATGAACTGGGAACCACTCTGGGAATAGAGTTGAGGACATCAACGAACTGGTTACGGAGATGGGCTCTATAAATGTAAAACCTAGTTGATTTATGTTCTTTTATTTTTTGCTAAATCCTAGAATGTTGATTTGGGACATCACTAAGGATGTCAGGGAGGTCGTGTCAGCAAGTCAGTAGGATTTAGTGTGGTAGACTCAGGCACTAATGTATAAACTTATGAGTTATTGAAAATATTACCTATTTTCCTTCCAGTCTATACTTTATCGGAACTGTTAAGTGAATTCTGATGAATATTTTTTTCAGATGGCTAGTCAAACAAACATCTCGTCTCTACCTGATGAGATAGTAGAAGATATTTTAATCAGAACATACACTATGGACTATCCATCTTTCCTCAACCTATGAGGACCTTTTCAACACCTGTTAGACTTGTCGAACAGCCCTGAAATCCTTCGTTCATGTCAGGGGAATGACCATGTATTCCATCTCATTTACACTACCCAACTCCCCTGTTATAGGAGAAGGGGGAGATACTACGAAGGCCTTTTTCAGTGTTTTACTCTCACGCAAAACTTTTCTGCCAGAGCATGCTTCCTTATAGCTGCCCAAGATGGCCAGCTCAGTGCAGCCTTTATGTTCCAAATATTAAATCTCAGTCTATTCAATCACGTCATCCCCCTTGAATATCTCAAGCGTGATGTAGTCCGGCGGGTCATCTGGGAATTTGTCCATTCGGACATTTCCGAGCTTTTTACCGCACGAGCCTACCTATGGAAGCCTATGTGTAGAACACATGAGCAGGAGATCAAGACTTATTGCTCAAGGTGTATCTGGGTTAGTGAAGTCGAGGAACTAAGTACCAACTTGGGTATTCCATTGACTGAACCAAATCTTCCATTTTGGTGATGTTGACCGTATGGGGTTTTTCCTTTTCCAGTTTATGAGTTGAATTGCGAGGACACAATTCTGTTAAGGGGGGAATAATGTAACACCCCAAGCTTGATGAACTTTTACAGTACTATATTTTGGTGCTTCACCCTATATCCCCTTGTTTTAAGATGTTTTATTTACAGTGCGAGTAAAAGAATTCAAATTGAGTGCTTGGTAAACAAAAGGAAAAGAGAAGGTCTTGTATTCATTAAAATATTACTTAACAACAAATACAGCATTACAAGGAAATGAGAAATCACCACTAACCTAAAATACCCACCAACAACCCTATTATGATTACTGGGAGACCGCTCAAAACAACGAGAACCCCGAGTAGACGATAGGGGTCCTTAACATCCGTCATAAAAAACATAAGAATGGCTAAGGACACTGCGGCCACACTGAGCATCAAAGGTATAACGCGTACCATATTCTTCTCCTTCAATCACCTTGAGTGTAAGACACCCCGAGATCAGGTTTTATATGGAACCAATCTAACCGTTACCTCGAGTAACCGTTGGAAACCCAACAACTATAATTATAGTCGTTAGTCAGATGAAGTTTAATTAAAGAATATGTAAGTACTCATCGACGTGTTAAAATTAATTAAATATATTTAGTAATAATGATAAGCGATGTATTTTGTATATGTAATTGTTTTATATATATATATAGTTTTGGATTTTTATCATCATAAAATATGATTAAATGAATTTGTTATAAAATTATTAATAAAACTAATATTATTATAAAATTTTAATTTTATTATATGACATTATTTAGAGGAATACATTATGCAAACGAATAAAAAATTATGTGGGTTTTGTACACTTTAAAAAAATGATATATATATATATATTATAATTATTGTTAGCATTTTATAATAATATGTTTTTTTAACCATTTATAAAATTAGTTTATTATTTACTTTATAAATTTTTATTAAGTAAAAATAATACTACATATTTATGTTTTATCAAAATAAATAAATCTAATAAAATTGTTGTTAGCAATTTTGAAATTCTAGGTATATAGAAATAAACTTATTAATAATAAACACATTTTTTTATTTGTTTCAAATTAATCTGAATGTTATTTAGCAAATCAAAATTATATTATGATTTATGAAATTATAAATATGTATTTTATTATAAATGTATATAATTATATATAATTGGTTTCATTTATATATATATATAATATATATGTTTATTTATAAGTTTAAATTAAGATTCGTTTATTTATATTGTCATAAATGTTAATCCTTACTTTTCTAAAGTATTGATTAAATAAAACCAACTTTTGACCTTGCATTAATGGTATAATAATGATAATAATATAATAATAATATTAACAATATTTAAATAAATAGATTGAAAGATTAATAACAAGAGGAATCCCATGGGGGGTTAGTGCCAACCTGGAGGTGAGAAACAAACAAAAAAAATTATAATAAAAATAAAATAAAGAAACCCATGCGGGTCTTGAGATCCGAGAAATAAGGGGAAACCGCCTTGGATTAGGAGGAGGCGTCGCGCTTCGGCAGGCCGTAGGAGGAGGCGTCGTGCTTCGGCAGGCCGTAGGGGGATCTCATCTTCGGTTTCAGCAGGTCGGTGAGCGCGAGGCGTTGGAGAGGGAGTCGGGCTGGTCCGCAAGGCCACACCGCGCTCCGGTACAGGCCGCGTGAGGCATCGCGTTTCGGTGCAGGCCGGAATCATGCAGGACAGTGATGTCACGCCGTAGCCAGGGTATCGCGTAGGTCGAACAAAGTCAAAGTCGAGCAGTCATTTTCCCCCACGTTTCTTCTTCTTCTTCTCCCCGCCGCACACCAGTAACCTATTCTCCCATTTTCTTTGCCTAGGCCAACAGTGGACCCATTCTCGCTCTTGTTTTTCCACGAAGTTGGCACCGGCCATTTATTGCATAGCCTCAGATCCCATCCTTCCTACATTAAAATAATCTTTGTAATAACAGTTTATATAAATCACCGGGGCATTTGAAGAACCCCTGGTTCTTGGCACTCCTTCAGCAATCCTTTACAAGTCCTTCGGATAATTTCCAACATCTCTCGAGCCTTCTTCCTCCTATGTTGAATGTAAGGGGGTCTTTTATTTTTTTTAAAGTTGTTGTTATTATACAAAACCGATTATACAGTTTTGTATATAATCAGATATATATATATAGATACATTTATGTGTATTTCAATCCAAGCTATTTCATGATTTCAAATATCGGATGTTTACGTTCAAGAGTTTATAATGTCGTAAGGGTTGTTTTCCTTTCTATTGTCTTCTCTTCCTATTCAAACCTGTATATATAAATAAGTATGGTTACGGGTTATATATATAATTATATACACTGATGTTTTCAGATTTCAAGGAATTTAATGGACCTTGATTAATTTGTATGAAAACCTCCAATATACACTTTGTGTATATATGTTTATGTATAAATGTATTTGTAAATTAATTTCCAAAACCTTATTTCCAAGTATAATTATTAGGACTTATTTGATGTTTTGACACATGTAAGGTTTTAGTATTTTCCAAGCCTATATGTGTTTTAGTATATACCAATGAACTTGCTTAATTAGAGAAGTTATTCTAACATGTACCCTCGATATAATTTATATTTTAAAAGAATGTGCTTCGACCTATTTAAAAGTATAGGACTAAGAATTTATGGGTTTATGTCATCATGTAGTAACCATTCATTGTTTAATGATAATCCTACTGCAGTGATTATTGGTGGTTAATCTGGTTATGATTAAATTGCAAGTTCAAAAGTCATGTTTATCACAATAATTAATGTCATGTATTTTCTTTAAGTGTTCCCTTTTCATATAGTTGTGAAGTTATCATTTCATGTAGCAGACTCTATTTATTCATTATTTTATGTGCCTTAATTATTGTCACATATGCAAGAGTTACTTTTCTTATACATGCCATATATGCTTATTATCATTTTTTATAATGTCTAATGCATGTTATAATGTCATATTTAATGCATGTAATCCTTTCATAAATATCATTTCATATTTTTATTTGATTGATAAAACACCAAATAATAATAAAGAATCTAAGGACCTGTTATTTGGAGTGGTATGGGACACCCCAAATAACATCACCTTAAAATGGGTATCCAAAGCGGTATGGGATGCCTTGTATACATAGCCCCCTAAGACATAAGAGGATTGTATTGGACTGATTATGTGATGGGTGGGGCCCGCTATAACCCCTCGATGCATCGGTAGGTCTCATGAGACAAAACAGAGTCATGGCACAAGGCCTGATAACAGTTACGGTTCAGGTGAAATTCCTGGACATAGACGGTTCAGGTGAAATTCCTGGACATAGATGGTTCAGGTGAAATTCTTGGACATAGATGGTTATGGTCTCGGCACGAGGCCTTGACACAGTCTAGAATTATACCCTCCTCTTAATGTTTTAGTAATTGACCAACCATGTGATTTTTCGACTAGTAGGATATCCCTGGTTCAGAGCCTTTTTGTATGCACAAAATGAATTAATAGAATGACATGATATGTCGCAGTAGTTTAGGAATTGATCCAATTAACAACAGCTTTATGTTATTACATATGAAAAGGTATGGATATGGCCAACATGATATGTGCACCAGTTATGTTCAATATTACAGCGTTTTTGATTATGTCTTGTGTACTCAGAACTACCTTGCTAGTAGTATTCATTACACTGCATGTTGTTAATGGTGATGTTCTATACAAGAATTTAATTTTCCCTAATTGGAACTGCGTACTCTGATCATGTCTAGATGTTATGTTATTAGTTTTCTTCATTTCAAGATATTTAGTTTTCCAATGTTTAAGTTTTATTTTCAAGTGTACTATTTTATTTTCAGTAAAGAAATATTATTTTCAAGCTGTTTTTAAAACCCCTTACCGGGCATACATTGCTCACCCTATATTTTAAATAAATTTTTTCAGGTATAGATCATGCCTTCAAAGATGTTTCAGATGCTGCCAGTTTCCCAGAACCTGAACCTCACGAGCCTCTGTAATAAGGGGACATGATATATTATTTGTGAATGTTTTTCATGAAATTTTAGTACATCATGTCTCATAAGGCACCCGGGGATCGGGGGTCTTTACACCAATAGCCCTACACGCCATGTATGGACTCCACACGGTCACAAGTACACAGCGTGTTGATAACTACACGTAGTGTAGTAAGAAGTTTCTACACGGTCATCACACGGCATGTACTCGGCGAGCACACGGTTGGTACTCACCCAACTTATACATGGCGTGTGATCTAGAGTACATGGCGTGTAGTCTGGAAATTTCTAGAAACTGCTCAGTTTCTCCAGTTTTCTCAGAAACAAAACATAAATTCAAATAGGGTTGGGATTTTGACCCGTTCTAAAAACTCGGGTTCTTACAATCTCCCCACCTTAATATAGCTCATCCATGAGCTATCAAACGAAACCCGGAGATGGTACCGAATATACCACCCCGTTCAAAGTAACCCGGACTACCCTGGTCTCAATGGTCCTGGCTAAATTCCTCAAGGGGATCCCCACCTTAGGAATCGCCTAACTCAGTCTCAACGCGACAAAATTTAAAACAAACAAGGTTCACTGACCTGTTTTCTGGATGCATATTCCTTCCATGACGCATCGTCACCCTTGCGCCTCACTGGTGCTCCTGTGTCATTCCTGACACCCAACGTATCCCGCACTGCATCGGTGTCCGCCTCCACAAGGTTCTGCAACCCATGGATGCTCAAAAATGAACCTGGTGCCTAGCACCTCAAGTAACCTGCATCACTTATGACCCGATGCCCAAGGAACCTCAAGTAACCCACATCCTCGATGCTTAGATGCCCAGAACACCTCAAATAACCTGCATCCTCGATGCCCCAATGCCCATGGCACCTCAAGTAACCCGCATCCTCGATGCCCCGAATGCTATGCATCCCATACATATATATAAAAGTATATCACGCACCTGATATGGTGTCAATCCCACTAACTAGCATCTAGTCAGTCCACATAGATCCTGTGCATCACATGCACTCAAAAAGGATATGCCTCTACAAGTCATGCCAAAATGGAAAATATGGAAATCACGACCACACCCGTAGTGTACCTCTAACCGTTATCGGCTCACCAGCCTGCTCAGCCTCTGGTAGCTCCACGGTGTGTACCTGGCCTGAATGATGACCAACTGATGTCTAACCTCCCTGCGGTGCTGCTCTAGCCATCGGACACTGACCCCTCAGTTGGGTTCTGTTGTCTCTGTCACGTCCTCCATGTGCAGCTGAACCTCGGTTACCCTCTCCTGGTACCGAACCAGAACCAACTCCAGATGCCACCGTCTATCCTGGTCCCTGCCTACCGGCTGTCTGAGAAGGTTGCCTGCAGAACCTCTCAAGATGACTAACCTGTCCACATACTCGGCACTCCTTTGGAGACCTATCGCACTAAGTCCGAAGATGTCCCGACTGCTTACACTGAAAGAAAACCACTAAAGAAATACTACGAGGTGGTCTAACTGAGTCATTGGCCTGACTTCCCTGCTAGAACTCATCCTGTCCTCACTTCATGTTGTCTGAACCATCACCTGAATCTATCCCCCGACCAACATGGGGCCTATCCATCTGGTTACCCTCTACTATGAACACATGATTCACTGCCTCTGAGAAAGAACTCAGCCTGAAGATATTCACTTAGATCTGAATGGTGTGTCGCAATCCATCCTCGAAGTGCCTCACCCTTTCCGCGTCATCGCTTACCATACCGGGTGCAAAGCACGACAGCTAAATGAAAGTAGTTGCATAGTCCATGATAGACATGTATCCCTACTGAAGACTCAAGAACTCCCAAGCTCTCTCGGCCCTCAGTGTCTCTGGGTAAAAGTGCTCAAAGAACCAATCCTCGAAGTCCTTCCATGCTAGTCCTTCGTGCCTACAATCCTGAACCTGCACATCCCACCAATGTTTTGTCGGTCCTCACAACATGTATGTCGCCAGCTTGACCCTCCGCCCTGGAGGTGTCTCGAGCTGCTCGAAGATCATCTGCATGTTCTCTATCCAGTTCTCAGTCGCCTGTGGACCACCCTCACCATGAAAGATTGGCGGGTGTTGCGACTGGAACTCACGCATCAGATATGCCATAGAAGGATTTGTACCCTGCGCGACTCTGTCGATCCCCTACACGACACGTACCAGGATAGCTTGGAGCTGCTCGTCGAGCCATGTTCCAAACGCTGCCAAACCCGGTTGTTGCCCTACCTACACTGGATCCTGAACCTGATCTTGTCCCTGAGCATGTACCTATGGCTCCTGCTCTGCCTGAACCGGATCCTGAACCTGATCTTGCAGCACTAGATCATCTCCTGCCTGACGCTCCATCAAGTCGTACAAAAAGAAACCTACTGAATACCATAAATGGTCAGACAACCCACATACATAATAATTTATACATATATAATGAAAATAAGGAAAGTAGTAAAAGGAATTACATAACTACTACCCTTACTCTCCTCCACTACAACTGTGCCCCATGGCATCCCGGCCTTATGGCCTCCTTACCCGCCCCACAATAGAGCCAAGTATCAAAAGTACCTCGGGTCATGTCCATCCCGAAAACCAACGTTGGCTCAAACCGATGACCGAGTCGCCCAATCCTGGTGATCAAAATCACCTCAACTGATAGTACCTGCCTGCTCGTACCAGAGCCAGACCCAATTACCCTGTCACATGCAATTCTACAATATATAAAGCATGGCATACACATTGAAACAAAAAATAAATTCTCTCAGGAATTTCACCTTTTCGCATTTCAAGAATACAAAGCATGGCAATTGATATCATTCACATGGCATTATCACTTCACAAAGCATACGTGCAGTTATGAGATTAAAATACCCTATAATGTGCCTATCAAAATCCAAGAAACAAGCCTCGCCATATCAGGCCAAGGTCCAATTCTCCCTTACCGCACCGGGTCAACGGTCAGATGTCACAATCAATAACATCACACACCAAGTGAGCCACCGAGGTGGAAATCATATAATCTGTAATCTGAGAAAAAAGTAAACAGTAATTCCCACCCATGGAAACTTGGTACATCCCTCATACCTGGGGTTGCAGGCACCCAATCACAAGCTAGAAACTCAGTTCCAGTAACAACCTATCTCTAGTCTACCATATCCCAAATAGTAAAACCATCAGAAATAAAAAAACAGATAAGTCTCAATCTCATTAGTATCCAGCAAGACACTGCTACAAAATCCCTATCAAGAACTCCTCTGATACCACTTTGTAACGACCTGAACCCGAACAGTGCTCAACAGGTCGGGTGTTACTACCTTATGCGCACCTCCCCGAACGCCAAAGGTTGCTGACTAGTAGCGAGAGTCTTATAGGTATAGTGGGGATGCTATACCCTCTCGGAGGATAATAACAATGGTACTGGTCTGAGTATAATAATAAAGATGCAGCGGAATAAAGACTCAGCAGACTCGAACCAGACCCGCAGAGCGGAAGTACATTCAATATCGATAAACAACGGAAGAAATAAATATAAACAACAGCAGCAAGAAGTAAACATAATAGCATGCTGATCACTTGTAACTACCACTGAACAACAAACATGAATCCAAAGCAGGTCATACATATCCCTATGTAAAGGCGTTAATGGATAACCAACAGTAGCTACAAATCAAGTAAGCATGCTGATACATGAAAGTAAGAAAAACAAAGTAACTCCATCTAGGCAAGACCTCAAGGTCCATACCATCTCCATGCAACAGCTAATGCAGCCCAACTCCTGAAGCTGGACTATTTCCTGCACGTAAATCCATAAAGTCTGCATGCATCTCGAAAGGCCCATGTAGGGTGTGCGATGAATCTCAGTAGGATACCACCCAACGGTGCGTACCTAATATAAGTGTTTAAGCAGACATGCATTTATAAGGAAAACAGTAACCAGTACGATGCACAAATAAACACAAACTCCACTGGTGCTCAGCTGCCACCACGAAGTGTCTCCTGCTTCGGTCAACGCTGGAATCTCTATCATATAACCCGGCACCATGTGCCCCCTAACACCGTGTGTCTCAAGTACCATCGTCCCGAAGGCACGCCCAAGAAATATTAACCCGAAAGAACAATGATGCCTATCCTCAAATATGTAACAGGAGGGACAGCGATGTCTTCCTTTAAATAAAGTAACCAGAGGGACAATGATGTTTGCCCTCAAACAAGGTAACCGAAGGGACAACGATGTCTGTCCTCAAATCAAAGTGAGCCTCTGCCCCCAACCCGATAGTCTCAATGTTATTCCCTGAAGGCTCCTAACCTTCCACGTGGATTCCTACAACAAGAACCCCCAAAACAAAAGTACCTAAACCACAACTATCGGGGGCCTCTACCCACACGAGTGGTCAAAACCACCTCATCACGGAGTCTCTCTGTGTGCACACTACTCAAAGTTTCTGGGTGATCGGTAATCACCAAAATAGTACCCAAGCCATAACACCTCTGACACCTCGTGTCCCTACGACCATACTGCTCAAGTCTGATGGTCTTTCCATCCCAGTAACTCGGGCCATGCCCAACCTGATAGTCATCCTACCTCAAACCGACGCCTATGACGCCCAATCCCGTGGTCAGAACCACCCAACGTAACCTGGGCCAAGCCCAACCTGTGATCAACCTCACTCTAAAATACCCAGGCCATGCCCAGCACAACCTGAAGGTTCCAGCATATGCAACTCTGCAATTACATATATAACCCTTTTAACAAAACACATAAACATGCAAAATAATCTAAACAGTTGAATTGAACTAACAAGGTGTTGTCCCATACCAGCACTGAGGTATTTAAAGCCTCTAACAATTCATATTGAGGCTTAATAAACAAAATTTAACAATTTAAAATATTACAGTTCAGTTATAACCATTTTGGCTTTCCTCGGCCAAAATGCCCCAATTGAGCAACGACCCCTTTCTCGGCCTCGCTCAAGAAAAATAGGTGAAGGGTATATCCAAAGGCATCCCACGGGTCTAATGAACAATTTAACATGCAATATCAGATAAAACTAGGTCCTGCTCAAAATACCTAAAAACGTTCCATAGGCCACACCACCCAAAAACCGCGAAAACACAAAAAGAGGTATGCACCACCTACCTGAGACTCGTACGATGTTACTCCTCCGATAACAGCTTCCAATTAGGTATAAAACGCGGTAGATCTACAAAATAATCAAAACCGCTAAAACCACAATAACTTGTTCTAGAACGGATATTAAGAAAAACAGCTCAAGAGGAATCAAGGCCTTACCGAGGGGGTTCCAACGAATCAACCGGTGTTTGAATCGGGTCTCGGACGAAGGAACGGGAGGGAAAAGAAGTATTGGCTGGCTCTCCCTACCCAAACCCATTGAAGGGTTTGGGTTCTGCCTCAAAACGTGGCTACTGCCCGTTTTAGCAAAAAGAAAGAAAACTACACACCATGTACTTTAGGACTACACGCCGTGTACTTTAGGACTACACGTCGTGTGTATCATTTAATTGTTCACATGATGGCCACTTTTCCACCGACTTACTTTCTAGGCCCTGCCGACATGAGTACATGGCGTGTGCTAGGTAGCACACAGCGTGTACATAGTTTTTCTTCTCTTCCTTGCCGACTTACCCACACGTCATGTATATCCCTCATACACGGCTAGAATACACAGCATGTCTAAGGAGGACATGGCGTGTACTTGGTTAAGTGATTCTACCCAACCAACAGGCCTACACGCCATGTATGGCCTCCATATGATCACGGGCACATGGCATGTCGATAACTACATGTCGTGTTGTAAGAAGTTTCTACACAGTCATCACACGACATGTACTTGACGAGCACATGGCCGGTACTCGAGAAACTTATACATGGCGTGTACTCTAGAGTACATGGTGTATAGTCTAGAAATTTCTAGAAACTACCCAGTTTCTCCAGTTTTCTTAGAAACAAAACAAAAATTCAAACAGGGCCGGGATTTTGACCCGTTCTAAAAACCCGGGTTCTTACAGTCAATGTCCAAAAGCCTATGCGAACCTCTTCAGAAGTTGATGATGCACCCAAACTACCGCTGCGTTCTTGGAATAGAAAAGGTTGGTCACTGGCAGTTGTTCTGATCAGCGAAGGATGTTCGTGTTGATGGTGCACCTGTTAGAAAAATAAGTTGGCAGAAAGAGAAGACGGATAAAACCTTGATGCGTGAATTGGATTCACTGTCCAAAAGGGTTTTATCCACCCCCACGTTGATGGTGTAGGGTTCTCGGTGGAAGTATCCCTCGAGGATTTCACCAATGTTTGGGAAAAATCAAACACCAATTTCTGATTACCCTGTTGCATCGATGTTGGGAGAACTCTGGAGAATTTCTAGGATTGAAATTAATTAATCCATAAGTGATCTCATCATCACTTATTTATAGATTTGAAACGGTGCGAATTGTACCAGTTCATTCAAAGATCACATTGGTTCGACCGAAACAAGACAACTCTTGGTGAGGGGCACACCGCTTCGATCTCACCATTTCGATCAAATAACGCATTGGTTCAACCGAAAAGACAATTCTTGGTGAGAGTCACACCAGTTCAAATTTGAAAAACACTCTATTATTTTAATAAATAATTTGAATAAAATCATAAAAATAAAATTATAAAAATAAAATATTTTGAATAAAATATATAAAATATATATCAATCCCCCACTTTTATTCATAAATATTAATTCTCTAGATCACAGGTGATTCATTATACATAATAAAGGTATCTTTCGATTTAAACCTTTAATTAGTATCAATATCTCAAAGTTTATCAGATTTATAATTTGTCATAACATTAAACTTATTAACCTTTATGATAAACTGGATAAATCATACATATAACGAACTTTCATCCAACATCTCATTTTGTATCACTTTTAAGGCCATGTGCTTATATCCTTTTCATGAACTCTCTAAAGAGTAAACCCATTAACTCCTGTAAGAAGAGGCACCACTTCTAAGTTCACATAGGAAAAATATTACAATGTGTTTACATTATTATAACACATAACTCATTGAGTCTTAATATTTTGTTAAGATTTTAAAACTCAACCTCTTGTCATAACGGACGATATTGACACCAAAAAATTGGGGTTATAATTGTCAATATCAACAGTCATCTTCGTAACTTGTTTTTACCCATTAAACACTTTGATTAGGATCTACCTAGAGAGAAAGTGTTGGGTTTCCATTAATGAAATGATTTATTTTATGAGATTTAACCCCATCTCATTAATAGTTGCACAAATAACCTCTCTCGGTGGAGATTTTGTAAACAGATTCGCAAGGTTTTTACACGATCTCACATAAACAATTATTATGGTACCATCTTGTAACAATTGTCTCACATAATCGTGTCTCAAACTTATATGTCTAGACTTTCCATTATACATGCAACTATATGCCTTTGATAATTTTGCTTCACTATCACAACTGATAGAGATAGGAGGCATCATACTAGGCCACAATCTAATATCCAATAATAGATTCCTAATCCATTCAGCTTCCTTTCCACATACTGCTAAGGCGATAAACTCCGACTCCATGGTCGAATGTGAAATACATGTTTGTTTCTTGCTCTCCCAAGAAACAGCACAACCTCCAAGAGTAAACAACCATCCAGAAGTGGATTGGTTATCACCAATACTGGTAATCCAACTTGCATCGGTGTATCCTTCCAATACAGTCGAATAATCATTATAGTATAAACATAAATCTTTGATCCTTTTTAAGTATCCAAAAATTCGCGCTATACATCTCCAATGATCCATGATTGTATTACTAGTATATCTAATCATTTTACATACCGAAAAAGTAATATCAGGTCAAGTGCAATGCATCGCATACATTAAAGAACCAATTAAACTAACATATTCAAGTTGTGCTATAGCTCTACCCGTATTTATAAAAAGTTCAACACTATAATCAAATGGAGTATTGACATCCTTGAAACCAAGATGATCAAATTTACTTAACATTTTTTCTATGTAATGAGACTGGCTTAAAGATTAACCCCCACTATTTTTTTAAACTTTAATGCCTAGAATAGTATCAACTATTCCAAGATCCTTTATTTTAAACATAGAAGATAAGTAATTCTTTGTCTCGACTATACCAATCACATTGGTTCCAAAAATTAACATATCATCCAAAAATAAACACACAATAACTCCATATTATTTTGTAAATTTTGAATAAACACATTTATTCGCATTATTATGAGAAAATCCATTAGATAAAATAATAGAATCGAATTTCTCATTCCATTGCTCTAGATCTTGATTAAGACCATAAAGATATTTAACTAGTTTACATACCTTGTTTTCATTACCTTGTAAAATAAACCCTTCTGGTTGTTCCATGTAAATGTCTTCATTTAATTCTCCATTTAAAAAAACAGTTTTGACATCCATTTGATGAATATGCAAATGATTAATTGAAGCTAAAGCAAATAATATCCTTATTGAAGTAATTCGAGCTACATGGGAATATGTATCAAAATAATCAATCCCTTATTTTTGTGTAAAAACTTTGGAAACCAATCTAGCTTTAAAATCTTGAATGTTACCATTAGAATCATATTTCTTTCTGAATACCCATTTACTACCAATAGGTTTTGAACCTCTTGGTAAATCAATAATAACCCAAGTATTATTCCCTATAATTGAATCCATTTCATCATTAATTTCTTCCTTCCAAAAAGAAACATCTCTCGAAGACATGGCCACTTTATAAGTCATTGGGTCATATTCTATAGTAAAAATAATAGGATACTTATTCAAAAGATGATTATTTTGATCTCCTTCAATGAGAATAATTATGGAATTAAGAGAAATAAAATCTGGATGCAGATGTTTCTCCTTCCTAATTCTTGTACTCTGTTTAGGTTCAACTCGAGAATCATCATAATTCTCTACTATTGTATTTGAACTATATGGAGTACATGAGATAGAGATATGAGGAATCACTTCCTCCACATCATCTTTATAAAACTAATTTTCAAAAAAACTCTGCATCCCTCAATTAAACAATTATATTAGCTCCTAAATCCATAATTTTATATGCTTTGCTATTTTCTTCATATCCAACAAAAACACCTTTAATTAATCTAGGAACAATTTTAGTTCTTTTAGTATCAAGAACTCTATAATACGCTAAACACCCCCACACTTTGAAATAAGAAAGATTAGGTCTTCTTCCTCTCCAAATTTCATAAGGGGGTAACTTAGTTTTTCTAGATGCAATCCTATTATGAATATGACATGCATCCAATAAAGCTTAACCCCATAAATTTAATGGTAACTTAGATTTATTAATCATGCAATTTACAATTTCTACTAAATTGTGATTTATTGGTACCTTCTTCCTCCACTTTATACTTGAATTCGAGTGCATCTCAAATCTCTCGAGCGGTCTTCATTTGGAGGAAGTAGTCGTAGAGACGATTTGATAAAGTATTGAGAATGTGTCCTTGACACAAGACTTCATCATCTTCACATTTCTTCCTCATTTCTGAATGTGATCGACTTGTGACATGTCAAGGGGTGTGTCGTCGACTTTTGAAAATGAGGAGATTCAGAATCTATCTTCTATGTTTTTCCTTATCAAACCCTTTTGATTGTTAGAAAAATAAGTTGGTAGAAATAGAGAACGGATAGAACCTTGATGCGTGAATTGGATTCACATTCCAAAAGGGTTTGATCCACCCCCATGTTGATGGTGTAGGGTTCTCGGTGGAGTATCCCTCGAGGATTTCACCAAGGTTTGGGAAAAATCAAACACCAATTTCTGATTACCCAGCTGCATCGATGTTGGGAGAACTCTAGAGAATTTCTAGGATTGAAATTAATTAATCCATAAGTGATATTATCATCACTTATTTATAGATTAGAAACTGTGTGAATTGCATCGGTTCGATCAAAGAACATATTAGTTCAAATTAGGCAGGTGAGAGGGGAGCAGGGGAGATGGAGGGCCGAATTAAAGGGGGGTTGTGTGGGGATTGGAGAGAGGGAGAGGGGTGGGGAGGTGGGTTGTTAGGGGAAAGTGAGGGGATTGGAGAGAGAATATGAGGAATAGGTCAAAGGGGGAAGTGGGGGCGTGGGAATAGAGAGGGGAGGGGAGCGGGTCAAGGGGGTAGGAGGGAAAGTAAAAAAAATAAAATAAAAAAATAAAAAAGTTAAATTTAAATTAAAAAAAACTAATTATTAAATTAAGTTAAATAATAATAATAATAATAATATATTAATGCACATGTATTTAAATATAATGCTACTATTAAATATAATAATAAACTAATAACAAATACTATTTTATTAATGAAAAAAAGAAGAATGAAATAAAATAAAATACAATTTAAAATATACATACTAATAAGAATTAATAAAATAAACTAAAATTAGTGAAACTAATAATAATAATATAGTTTTAAATATAATATATAAAATTAACAGAACTAATAAAAATAGTAAATTACTTATATTAGTATATAAATTAACTAAAAATTATCAAATTATCTAAAATACTATAAAACTACAAAAAACTAAAAATATAAAAAATGGTTAAATTAATTAATTAATACTATGTTAGAAAATTATACAAATACATGTGAAATCCTTGTACATCAAACTGCCTGCTGAAATCCAATCAAATGGGCAAAAGGTTTACAAGCCCCCTTTTTTTTCTCTATGATGCATGGTATCGTTAAAGTCTCCACCTATGAGAAGAGGTCCCATAAGACCATTCCTAATCGACTAAGGAGGTTTCAGGATTTCCACTTATCATTTTGGGTGGGCTAGCCATAGAATCCCACAAAAGACCACGTGGGCATGTCGAACCGGTGAATAGAAGAGACAATATGGTTAGGTGAGAATCTTTTAATCATAACATCCAACTTCTCTTTCCACGGGAGGTAGAGGCTACCCACACAACCCTGGTTAACGATAGGAAAACATCCTTGAAAACCTACCTTGGAGGTGACTTCGCACATGTCCTTGCTTTCAAGTATGGTTTTAGACAAGAAAGCCATACTAGGGCCACTTTTGGCACTCTGAAAATGGAACATGCAAAATGTGTGTGGGTTTCCAAGCTCACGACAGTTCCAACACATGATTTTTCATAGATATGGGTGGGGTTGGTTCAATCCTGCCTTCACCTCTATGTATTCAACAAAGGATCCATCCTCCGATGTCTTCTATATTTTAGGTAATTGTTCCTTCACGAGTGGATTCTCAAGGCTTATTTTGGGTTTACTAGCATCTGACACAGGGAGGATGGTGTCATATTCACCTCTATATTTCCTCTTCCATGTTTGGTTCTTTTTAGGACCATAGGTAGGTGGCTCGAGAGAGCTTTCATTGGGTTCAGGGTGTGACAAAGGGGAGTGCGGCAGGGGAGTGGGACAAATCCCAGAGGGATCCAGAGGTTTGTAGTGGGTGAGTTTGGGGCTTGGGGGTGGGATGGGTGGGCTTTCATTAGTTGGTGGGGGAATGTGATTAGGATGGTGGTCATTGGCGACAGCTTGCCCGCGTGATCGCTGAATAACTCATGTTCAATTGTTTTGGGTATGGAAGCACGTCTACTAGGATTTTTTAGGGTAACAAGACAGTTTTGATCTGAGACAGTAGGTGGACGACCGAACATGGTAACTTTGGAACTCCATAGGGATTGAAAGCCTTATAAAGATTATCTCTATCCAATTGTTTTTCAACTTCCGAGATGAAGGGCAACCTTGCTTTCCTCGCGCGGAGCCATGGGCCGTATTGAAGAACGATGTTGTCGTCTGTGTCAGTGGTTCCTAAGGTGCATTCTTT
This sequence comes from Viscum album, assembly GCA_963277665.1. NCBI lineage: Eukaryota > Viridiplantae > Streptophyta > Magnoliopsida > Santalales > Viscaceae > Viscum > Viscum album. Next base: position 2,550,998 of record CAUJRU010000022.1, read on the forward strand.
TTCCATATGTCTATTTTGTCCACAGTGTTGGAGTTGGTGGCCTAGAACCAACTACTTTGTACTTTATTCATTAATAAATACATTATCACATCTTGATTGTTCTTTTGTGTGACAATGCATGTGATAATGTCCTAAGGACAACTGTTCCATTATGGGTGAGGACTCATAAAACTTTGAGGCACCTTCTCATGGTGTGCGCCCTTGGTAATATCCCGGAGGATATTATGAGAACGAGACCCGCCAGTAGGAAATCCACATTTCATAGTGTCATTGGATGTTCTGATCTGCAGATGTGTGTATTGGTCCTTAGACTTTAAGATTATTACTAATGGGTATTACAACTCATGCAATTTGATGTATTGACGAAAACTGTGACGACACACTGTTCGCAGTGAGGTAGGATACGTTGGGTGCGTCATGAGTGATACTGCATTAATAGATAATGTGAGAAAGGATTTGTCCCTTTTGTTCCATAACAGAAGTAGATATCTCATGCCCTTTTATAAAATTGATATAAACTAAATAAATCCATGGTCATGGTAAGGTATGAGCGAGTTCAATTTCAGAAAGTCAAATAAAGAATAATCGAGCACATGGGTTGATGGCACTAGCATGCAACCTGCTTGATTTGAGATATTCTGACAAAGGAATTATATTACACGGTAAGCGTTCGTATGAGGTGACACGTCAATGCGGCGTCAACTTCTTTCTCTTAGGTGCCTTGAACTGTTGCTAGACAGTAATCTCGGACATTAGGCAAGCCCACCTAATGCCAACGAGAAAGAGGTCTATAAGGTCACACACTAAGTGTATCCACGTATCTCAAGTAGAATAAAGATTATTCCCTTATGTGGTTTGATAATTATTCAAGGAAGCCTAAATCATTTTAATGTTGGAGGAAAAATATAATGAAAAAACAAGATATACACGCCGTGTACATTGAATGTACACGCCGTGTAGTTTTCATTTTGGATAGGAAATGAAAAACAAGTACACGTCGTGTATTAATGATCACACGCCATGTGGTTTTTCCAGTCGGGATTTTGAGGAAATAATATTGTTTTATTAAAAGATATTTATTATAATCAGCATGGGCACATGTCAAGGAATTAATGATTCGGCATGAGGGTTTTCAATAAGAGTTAATGAAATAAATAAAACGTGTAACGCGTTTATTTATTGTCATAACTCTATAACCTCAAACCCGATTATAAATATCCTCACAACCCCAGCACTTTTCCATAAATCGTTGTGCACGACAATTCTGGAAAATTCTCTCAAGGCCGAGGGAACTCCTTCCTCCAAGAATGCTCTCAAGACCGAGATAGATCCTCCTCCATCGGATCAAGGCGATCTAAGGCGGACAACGCAAGCAAAGGCTTCTTCACACTAGCACCTGGAGATTCCTTTGACAGCGTCCAGAGATACGTGGTGCACGTGTGGATTACCGCTAGAGGAAGTCTACATTTGGCTTCTGCGACGTAACGAAGAATCACATCGAAACGTGACCGGAAAACATAAATGAAGAAAGAATTTCATCAAGGTAATTCTTGTCAATTAATTAAATTAATTATAACCAACATATGATGATCCTCTCGATGGTTCTGGGGTCCTTCTCTTTCTTTTCATTCTTCGTTCTATTCCGAAGATCCGGCGTTTTATTATCGTAACAGATCTCGGATTGAACATTGTTTAACACTAAAATTAAAGTTGGGAAAACCCACCAACGCGCTTCCGCCGCTGCGCCCAGAACCTACACATAGTAGAAACAAATTATAGGTAACTTTTTGTGCCCTCAGGGTGCAGCTCAGTTGGTAGTTGCCCCTGTGGGTCTCGAGTTCGAGTCTCGCCGAGTTCATCCCTGTACTGCTTGTTGCATGGTTTTCTTTGTACTGTATCCTATTCTCCGAATAAACTGAGGTTTCAGCCTCAACTTTTTATAAGTAACTTTTCGTATTTAAAGGGGATCCATAGTCGACTGTCCTCCAAAGAAAGAAACACTCCCCTCACGAGAGGTTGCACGTTGACGTTGGCTCTGATCCGAACGTATGGCCCCCAGAGGATTGGATCTGGTCTATCCCAATCAATGAATCTTCCCACACGAGTTTGAGCCAGCACAAGTTTGTTCGCAAAAGCCCGCATATAATGCGGATAAAAAAATTCAAGCCTGCCCCGCCCCGCATAAGCCCACGGGCAGCCCGTGGGCTTATCTGCATTTAAAAAAAATTACTATTTATGTTCATTTAAATAATGCATTTTTTCTCATTTTTAATGGTAATTGTGGGGGATAAGTATGGATTGACAATATTTAGGGTTTTAAGGGATGCGATTAAACATTTTTATGGGTTAATAGTGACATGCAGCGATGCCGATGCGGTGACGAACTGTTGTGATGCAAAGTGGATGAGTGACTGGTGAATGACGATGAGTGATGGTGTTGGTTGTGTGATGATGCGAACGACTAAACATGTGAACGAACAACAACTCTCAGAGTAATGACCAATTTCAGATGAGGTTATTAGTGTTTTCATGAGGTATTTCCAATTTTCTTAATAATAAAATAAAATCAAATATTAACCAAATTAAACCGAATCAACAAATATTACGATTCTAATCGGACGGCTTTCTCAAATCGCGTACCCAACCCTAAATGAAACTCTTCATAGTAGAGTTTAATTAACAACCGAGGTTACAAACTTCACACTTTCAAACATCCGAGAAGTCATGAGAGACCATGGCACCCACGGTATGGAGAGGAAAATTTATGGCCAGTCACTCGCAGAGTGTAATTCCTCTATAACCGGGTGCAATATCCCATCCTTCTTCCGTCGTTCTTCATCATCTATTTCACTTATTATGCCGTCTTTCGTTCTTCCGTGGTGTTTTTTGGCGACATAATTTCATAAATTCGATTAGTTTTTAGAGGTTTCGTTCCCCACCTCTCCCTTTTGCTTCCATGGGTTTTCAGGTTCTATCACTGGACTGCATTTGTTCGTCAGTTGTAACACTGCCTTTCCCTACCAATCTCCCTTCCCCATTTTGGTGCGATGAATCTACCTTTTTGCTTCATTGTGACTTTCTTGTGACGTTACTGCTTATTTTTCTCCTATACTAATAGTTTGTGTTTTAGGATTTTTTCACTCTTATTTATTATGCTTTATTTGGTCGTATTATTGTATGATAATTTTCAAGGCAATTGCAATGCTCTGTTCTCTAACCTAAACAAATGTTTACTCACAACTGTGTCTGTTCTGTCAATTTAATACCCTCGTGCGTGTGCGTTTTCTTTCTCATTTTTAGGTTTAGTGCTTAAATAGTTTCAAATTATGCTAGTTTTTTGTATTTATCTCCATTTTTTCTGGTATTGTACTCTGGTGAAAATAAATCTGTCAGCAGGTGATCATATTTCGGGAGGAGAAAAATCTTTACATGCAAGCATGAGCAATTGTTAAAGGCAGTGGGATGGAAAAGGGAAAAAATGATGACCATGGGGCAGAACCAATTCAACCAACACGTTGGGATAACAAAATCCTATCTTTGCAAAGGTATGCATCATTAGGCTTGTTTCTGCATGTTGACACACATTTTCATGGATGATTCTTGTGATACTTGATAGTGAACCTTCTGTTTAATGTCCTATCATGGGGCTTTCAGGGAGGAGAGGAAGATTAGCAAATGGAGGAAAATGATTGGAACTGGAGGGAGCGATTGGAAGCATTATGTTAGGAGGATGCCTCGTGTGGTAAAAAGGCGCATCAGGAAAGGGATTCCTGACTGCTTAAGAGGTCTTGTTTGGCAGTTGATCTCAGGAAGTTGGGACCTTTTGCTGATGAATCCTGGGGTTTATGAGGTATTCCCCCCTCCCCCTTCAGTATATACCCCCTTGATGCTTTTTCTGTTTACCTTGATAAGCTATTATTTTTCTTTCAGCAACTGGTAATATACGAGACTTCTTCTTTAGAACTGGATATAATTCGAGACATCTCCCGTACTTTCCCTTCGCATGTATTCTTTCAACAGAGGCATGGACCTGGGCAATAGTTCTCTTTATAATGTTTTGAAGGCGTATTCTATGTATAATAGAGACGTTGGATATGTTCAGGTTTATATCTTATTTATTCTGGCACGCTTTTACATTTCACTGGAAAGAAAATGTGTTTTAAATTCTCTTTTCAACCGCAGGGCATGGGGTTTGTAGCTGGACTATTGCTTCATTATATGAGCGAAGAGGATGCATTCTGGTTGCTGGTTGCATTATTGAAGGGAGATGTTCATGCTCCAATGGAAGGATTGTATTTGGAGACCTCAAGCCTTCATTATCAGCATATATTAATTATTGATGGCCGGTATAAATCAATTTCCCAGGGCAATTATAGGCTCTTTTATTGAGTTTACAAGATTGGATTATGCACCTGTAGGTCAGTGACCCATGCTCAGTGGGTCTTTTTAAGTAAATTTTGTGCCGATATTAGTCAATCTTTTTTTTACTTGCACCCTTTTCATTCAGGTCCCATGTGGTTTGGGACGGAAGAGGGAAAGACAAATGGAAGTTGAATGAGAACGATAATTTAAATGGAAATAAGGGAGATACGATTGTAATTTGAGTTTCATCCCCCGCCAAACATTAGAAAGTAACTTCCCCTTCCGATTCCATTTTCGTCACCAAGATTAAATAAATGGTTGCAAAGTTCTTGAAGTTGGTGCCTTAGAACCAACTTCGAAGTACTTGATGATTACATGCATTCATTATCTTGAATTTTAATGAAGTTTCTTATCACATCATTATTGTTCCTTTGCATGACATAGTATGTGATAATGTTCTAAGAATATATGTCGTACTGAAAGGTCATAACAGTTTCCCGCTATGATGAGAACCTAGAAGTACCATAATAATATTCCGGAATAAATGTTTTATAGTCGAATGATATCATTTGACATGATACAAATGTTTTGGCTATCAGGGGTGGAGACTTGTAGAACATTGAAGCGCTCTCTCATGGTGTGCTTCCGTGGCGACATATGCTTGCGGTGAAACTTGTTTGATTAGAGATATCGTGATAAGAAAGATTATATTACACAGTGGACTTTCGTAGGAGGCTGTATGTCATTGTGACATTAACTTCTTTCTCTATGGGCACCTTGACGTGTTTATAGACACTAACCTTAAACTTTAGGCGTCTCCGCCTCACACACTAAGTGAATCTGGAATCTTAGTTAAATTCAATGATGAATTTAACAAATTAGAATAAATATTATTCTTGCTTTGTGGTTTAATAATTGTTCAGGTTTGGTTGATCATCAAGATTTAATCACAAATTATTCGAAAGAATATGCGAGTTAAATAATATTAAATATTTATTTACAAGGTTTGACAAATACAATATTTATTATTTTTATCGACGAATAATGAAGTGATATTTATTTATTAAATAAATAGTTATTATTCAAGATTCAATATATGTTGAGGAGGATAAACGAACCGAGTTTAATGGTGTTATTGGCAATGATATAAATGATATTTATTTATTCTTAGGTGATGCACATGTAAGTGAATAATATTTTTTTAAGACACGAGGTTCACTAAGAATTAAAGAATTGATAACTGGACTTGTACGTAAATAGAGAACCTTAAACTTTCCTTAATATATATCTAGTTGTATCTCTTTCCTAAGAGAGATTGGTTGTGCATAGAGAGAAACCCCCTCAAACCCTAGAGAGAGTTCTAGAGATCTAGAATGCACTCTCTTATCCTCTCTCAAGCCATCGTGAGAACACTATAAATTCTTTGTCCTTGAAGAGAATTCTGCTGCGATCAACCACAAAAGATGCAAACGATTGGGATCGATCGTGCTAGCTCTGGACGATTCTACGACGACGTTCAAAGATTGTGATGCATGCGGGGATCACTGCTAGAAAGATTATGCACTTGGATCCTGCAATGTAACGACGAGATCAAGTCAACCGAATCATCCACAAAGAATGAATTACAAGTTCAGGTAATTGTAGATCTTCTTATAAATTAATTATAAATTACATGTGATGATCCTCATCTTCTGGTTCTAGCATTAATGTCAATCAATCCTTGAATTAATTTTATTGGTCACGATGTTTTCGTTGTGTACATCTCGCATTATTCAATGATTACGACAAAAAACCGAGTTGACTATGCCCAGTAGGCGCTTCCGCTATGCTCGAAAACTACAACTGGTATTAGAGCGGTTACATAGTTAATTTGCAATTATTTATTAATCGTTGATTGAATGATATGCGTTTTAAATTTCTTTTACTTATGATTTATTCTTTCTTGTAATTTGAAAATCGTTTTGTCTTCTCTTCGTTCTCGCTCACATACCCAATAAATGGGTTAAATTAAAACGAAGAAACATATGAAAATGCCACCTCGAGTTTCCAAACATTCTGGTTGGATATCACAAGACTATACGTTGTGTAGCTGTGTATCCGTTGTGTTTCTCGCATGATTATCAGATCAGGCCGATGATATCATATCAGATCAGATAAAAGCGGATTTGCGCAGATCTGGACCAGAAGGCATGTAGGTTTGAAGAACTGCATGCTGTGTAACTCACATACACGACATGTAGTCCTCGTGTTCTTGCGGTGGAGAACACATGGGTCCAAGCGTGTCGTGTATCTACTACAGGACACGGGGACTGACAAACTGTGCAACTTTGAGGCCACACATCATGTAGAAAGATTATACGCCGTGTACCTCATATACATCCGTGACAGGGAAACACACGCGTATGTCGTAAACACAGGCAGCAGTGGGCACATGTCGTGTAACCTAAAAACCCGTCGTGGAGTCTGCTGTAAATAGTGTGATTAATTTTATGTAGAGAGAACAATTAATTATATAATCAAGCCTGTGTTCCGTTGTCATTTATTTGACAGCACACGCCATGTAATAGGATTTTTGATTATATATTAAATTAATTCTCATGTTGAATTCTAAATCTACAAAGTGTGTATGGTCTTTTTTTCTTATAGCGTGCTCCACGCGTGTTAAGAGCATCACATGCAGTGTAATTCACACGTGTTTCGCGTGTCATTTGTTTGACAGTACACGCCATTTAATTACGTATCCTGCAATGTGTGTTGGATTCCAAGGGAATGCACAAGCACCATGATCATGCCGGGTAGTTTGGATGAGTACATGATGTTTCCTCCAAGTACACTCATGTAATTTATTAGATATAAATAAAATTAATTTATTTAATTTGATTAAAATTATGGATGATGATAATTCAAGGATGCTTGGATGAAATTAAGATAAATTGAACTAATTGGATTAATTTGTGGCGTTTTATCTTAATTAAAGAACAGATCGAAATAATTGATAACTAGATTGCAAATGTGTCTTTGTTGCATGTTACGTGGATGATAATAAACTTACGATCAGACCTATGTATGTGATTGGTTTCCTTTTAATTTATTATCATTAAATTAAAATGATAGTCTGCAAGTCATCAGCTCATTATGTAAGGGTCTGCGTGCCCACAGTTTCTTTTATGTAAACTCTTTATCCAATCCATTGTATTCCCTCACCTTCGTGTGAGTAAAAGCTTATGTATGGATGAAGCTCCTAGGCGAGAGGAGGCGGTCCGAGTTTCAGAGGTGAGATGAAACCAATCGAGGCAATACATAGGAGCCGAGGTGGAATGCCGCAACACAAACCAAACAACTTTCAAGGTGTTTTCCCCTAGGGTAGAAGGTTAGTTTATCATCCGCTAGACAAATCAACAATCAGAGAATCTCATGATCATGTCACTTATGTTTTATTTTTATCATTTAATAGTTGATTATTTATGTTTGTGGATGTTACACGATCACTTAATAAATGATTTAACAAAATTGCAGGATGGAATGGAATAAAATAAATCTGGATTATGCGTAAATTTTATCAGACATGGTTAATCATTTAAGTAAAATTCACTTAATATTAACAAGACACGTGATAAGATAAAACTGAGGTTTTACGCATAATGATAAAAATAAATAAAATATTATGTTGGTATAGTCCTCCATTACTTAAGATCCATAGTTCAAAGTGGTTGGGGTGGGGGTGCTTTCAATTATTGGGGAATTTTTAGCTGTTTTGACTGCCCAAACAGGACTTGGTTCACATCAAGAGTTGACTGCCCAAGCATGACTTTTTTTTTGACAATGCCTAAGCAGGACTTGGTGTAACTGAGAGGTAAGAGTTGATGAAATCATTATCTAGGATTTCGGGATTACAGAGTTCACTCAACAGATCATGAAACTGCGAGTTAATGCGGTTGGCAAGTTATGCCTATCTAAAACCCTTAAAATAACTTGTCAAGCCCAAATTTGGGTTATGAGAAAGGGAATATGGGTCCTTTCTGCTAGAATATTTATGCAACAGGATATTCCAAAACTAATGGTGAGGGATATTAAATTTCAGCAAAATAGTGGGGGATTAATAAAATTTAAATTTATTAATCTAATTTGGTAATCAAGGAGTACTAATAACCTGCTCATATTTTTTGTAGAAATGGTAAACCATATGACTTCGACCACATCACCGCGATCCATACTAGAGATGGATATACTTCTCACCGACATGAATTTTCATGAATGGTATAGATGTTTAGGCGTTATACTACGCCATGAACAGAAATTATACTTGCTGAAAGCCTCACTTCCTGAGTCGCTTGCTAAAGATGCTAGTGAGGAAGAAATATCTCTCTACCTGAAATATGTGGATGACGCAATTGATGTCCAATGTTTCATGCTATCCTCAATGTTTAGTGAGCTTCTAAAGCAATATGAAGATATGGATGCATATAGCATCATATCTCACCTTCGTGATCTCTATCATAATAAGGCGATACAGAGAGAGATGAGATCTCCAATGCAATGTACATAAAACACTTAGACATCTTGGGGTTTAAGATCGCTGATGAGGTGTACACAGATCTCATTTTGTCCTCACTACATGAAAACTTCTCTAGAAAGACAATTTTTATCATGAATGCTTCAGAAGGGCACAACTTTCAACAAAAAGACCACTTTTATCCCTAATGAGGTGTACACAGATCTAATTTCCTCTAGCTCCTACAACTGCAATCTTCTCTCTTTCCCAACGCTTTTAAGATACAAATTCATCTTTCTTATGGCCCAATATGACTTATGTTCCAATTCCATTGGTAGGTGATAACTTTTCTCATAAATCAATCTATTTGGACTCATTCCAATCGGGGTTTTGTTGGCTGTCCAATAAGCCCATAATGTGTCTTCCAACCTTTAGCTCGAATCCTTCTTGTTCGGTTTAATAGTCTTTTCCAAAATTCTTTTGATTTCCCTGTTGGACACTTCAGCTTGACCATTTGTCTGTGGATGTGGATGATAGAGATGTTTTATGATGCATCTCATACATCTTCAGTAAATCCTCCATTCTCTTATTGCAAAAGTGAGTCCCCTGATAACTGATAATGGCTTTGGGCACTCCAAACCTACAAAATATGTTAGCCCTGACAAAATCACAAACTTTAGCATCATCAGTCCTGGTGGTTTTTGCTTCCACCCATTTTGAAACAGAATCAACTTTAAGAAAGATATAAAAATTTTCAAATGACATTGGGAAAGAGCCCATAAAATCTATCCCCTAGACTTCAAAAATTTCACAAAAATTAAGTGGATTTTGGGGCATTTCTTGTCTCTGCTATGTGTCTGAGGTGTGTGTGTGAATTCGAATCAAGAATGGAACAGGTATGACAGTATATTGAAACATATATTACCAATTCTTCGGTATTACATCAATGGAGATAAGAGATACAACAGTAGAATTTGGAGAGTCCTCTAGATGGTTCGTCCTGCTGTAGCCGAGATGGAATCAGGAGCCTGCCCACAACCTCCTGCCTTTTCTGTTCCAACAGAATGTATTCCTTTCTAACTGCCTTCCCCAGCGCACAACTCCCCTTTCAAGTACTTGCCGAATGGCCCACTGGTCCCCACCAGGATTCCCCCTCCCCACGATCTCATGAGAGCTTCCCCTTTTTACCCTTACGTTGGTAAGTGTGAAGGAAAGGTGGGTGGAGGCATAATTGGGATGTACCTCCTGGGTCAGGACCCGAACCCGTATTGCTAACAATTTTCCGCTCGCCAATTGGCACCTTGTCCTCAAGGTGCAGTTTTGGAAACTGGGCCATAATGTGTTCAGCATCCTCCCATGTGGCCTCATCTGAGGGTCTTCCTCGCCACTCGACCAACCAGAGTCCTCGTGGGTGCTCGGGCGCGGACTTGGCAGCCAGAATAGCTGCTGGGAGGGGAATGTTGGGAGGAGCGTTGTCCCAAAAGGCTGGTAGTTCAGAGTGCACTGGTGTGGTTCCTACGGCCTGTTTGAGTTGGGAGACATGAAAAATTGGGTGTATCCGAGTTGCAACAGGTAACTTGAGTTTGTAGGCCACGGTACCGATGCGAGCTTCAATCGGAAAGGGGTCGTAGTAATGGGCTGCTAACTTAGGAGTGAACTTGTTCATTCGGGAGACTGGACTGGTGGATAGAGCTTGAGAAACACGTAATCGCCCACGTTATATGTAACATCCCTGCGGTGTTTGTTCGCTGCCCGAACCATGATCTGCTGTGCTCGGGTGAGGTTATGCCGAAGCTGTTTTAACATGAGGTCACGTTTGGCCAGGAGAGTAGATACTGTATCAACGAGAGTGGTGTCCCGAGCAACACGCTGTACAACAGGCGGTGGTCGGCCATAAACTGCCTCAAAAGGAGTCATCTTGGTGGAAGAGTGGGAAGCGGTATTGTAACAATACTCAGCCCAAGGCAGCCACCTGTACCAAGTGTGAGGGCGTTCGGAAGCAAAACAACGGAGGTAAGTTCCGAGACACTTATTAACGATTTCTGTTTGCCCATCTGTTTGGGGGTGGTATAAGAAACTCATCTTAAGCGTGGTGCCTTTCAGGCGGAAGAGTTCTTTCCAAAAGTTGATGACAAAGATGAGATCACATTCACTCAAGATGGAGCTAGGAATGCCATGTAAACGCCCCACTTGATGAATAATTCTGTTATCCCCTTGGCAGTGTATGGATGTCTTAGTGGCAAGAAATGGACATATTTTGTGAAGCGATCGACCACAACCAATATCACAGTATAACCGTGGGACTGTGGCAGATCAGAGAGAAAATCCATCGAAATATTGTTCCAAACCCGCGCTGGAATTGGAAGGGGTTGGAGGAGATCGGTTGGAGACAAGGCTTCGGTCTTGTGGCGTTGGCAAACATCACATTCCCATACTGCTAAATCTGCTTTGTCATGCCCCTCCAAAACAGTCCTGCACCCAGCCGTTTATAGGTCTTATGGAATCCGACATGGCCACCTACCGGTGAAGTGTGATAATATTGTAGGAACGTTCGGATTAGGCTGGATGTCGGAGACAAAACAAGCTGATCCTGGAAGTAAAGCAGGCCACTGCGCATCGAATACCGAGGCTGGGTAGAGGGTTGTTCCTGGACAACAGTAAAATGTCTTATGCACTAGATCACGTTGAATCTCCTCTTTAATGACATCCAACTCAAGTCAAAGGGGTTCTAAAATTGCAGACCCCAAAGTGACAGATTCTGGATTGGTATCGCGAGCATCTGTCGCCTGGCGAGACAGAGCATCCGCAGCTTGATTGAGCTGTCTTGGTTTGTAAATAATGTTGAAGTCGTAACCCAAGAGCTTTGCTTTCCAATCCTGCTGGTTAGTTGTATGTAGACGTTGGCTAAGAAGATGCTTTAGGGATTTATGACTTGTATAGACTGAAAAATGATTACCAACTAGATATTGCCTCCAATGTTGCACTACCAGAACAAGGGCCATGACTTCCTTCTCATACACCGATTTGGAGAGGTTGGCATCAGATAAGGCCTTACTAAAATAAGCAATCGGTCTCCCGACTTACATGAAAACTGCCCCCACTCCAAGACCCGAAGCGTCACATTCAATAACAAAGGGCTGTTGGAAATCTGGCAAGGCGAGAGGAGCTGAAACCGGACACTTTTTGAGTGAGTTGAAGGAATGTTCGGCCGCGGTGATCCAATGGAAATTATTTTTTTTGGGCAATGCCATAAGAGGCTTAGCGATCTTGCCATAACATTTCACGAATTTCCTATAATACCCGGTAAACCCCAAGAACCCGCGAACTCCCTTAACGGTGTGTGGCCGTGGTCAGCCGAGTACACAATCAATTTTCTGAGGATCCATTGAAACACCTTTGGCGGAGATGACGTGTCCCAAATATTCCACCGATTGTTGAGTCATGAAACATTTCTTTTGGTTAAGGTGGAGCTGATTTTTCTGCAGTACTCGAAAACGATTTCCAAATGTTGCAAATGTCCTTCCGGGTCTTACTAAAAATCAGTTTGTCATCGAAGAATACTAAGACAATTTTCCTTAAGTGCTCCTTAAACATTCGGTTCATAGTAGATTGGAACGTGGCCGAGGCATTCATTAGGCCGAATGGCATGACAAGGAACTCGTTGTGTCCCTCATGAGTTCAGAAGACTGTTTTATGTATGTTTGCCATTCAGAGTCGAATTTGATGGAATCCGGATTTCAAGTCCAACTTGGAAAAGTAGGTCGCCCCTTGCAACTCATCCTACGATTCCTCAATAATAGGTATGAGAAACTTGTTTGGAATAGTAAGTTTGTTGAGCGCCCGATAGTCAACACAAAACCTCCAACTCCCATCTTTCTTTTTAACTGGTGTTTCTCTTGCCTCTAGATTTATGGCATGATCCGTCTCCCTTTGTGGTAGGCCCCGAGGTTTATCAAAAACAGGCTGGAACCTGGACAGAACCTCCCTCATTTTTGTCTGGCTGGAAAAATCGTCTTCTGCCACAACTGCTGGAAGGCGTAGTCGCGCTAACCAGGTCCATCCCTCGATCAACAGAGTCTGTGTGTGCATCTGGTTTTGCTACTCCCAAGGGTTTACAGCGTTGGTTAGCTGTCCCTGCAGCTTGATCTCCTGTCCTTGCCATAGGAACTCCATTGTCTTGTACCCAGTTAGTTATCACATTGCCTAAGCTCCTCAACCACTGCATTCCTAGGACCACATTCGACCCCCCTGTGTCAAAAACAAAAGCATCGACGGTAGCTGTAAAATTCTCCATAGTAAGCTGAATCTGCTTGCATTGCCCTTGAGAGAGAGCTCGTGAACCATTGCCGAGGGTTATACCAAATGGTTTGGTGGGATGGACACAAATTTTTGTTAGTTTAATGAGTCGCCTCGAGATAAAGTTGTGTCTCGCCCCACTGTCCACTAACACCATAACTGGAACCTCGGTGATATATCCAGCTAGAATCATTGAGTCAGCCCCAACCTCACCCATGCTACACGGTTGTACTTGCTCCCCTATCCACACTCCTGGCCGCCCATCGGGTGCTTCCTCTCCCTCCTCCAAACCTTCTCCTTCTGCTTTCTCCACATTCTCTTCCTCCGACAGCCTCCGGGGTTCCTCATATTCCCAACCCAGCACCCCCGTAGGTGCTTGTCTGGGTACTTATGCATTGGCCCAAAAGGTTGTGCACAACGGAAACACAACCCCTTTTGTTTCTGCTCTTCCCGCTCCTGTCGATTGAGAGCTCGCACTCCTCCTCATTGGTCTTCCCCCATAGGTCCCCGCAATTCTTCATCTCGGCGTGTGCGTTCAACGACCGGGCGGTTTGTCGGTTGATTTGTTGTGGTAACCCTTGGATGTTGATGAATAGGTGGCCCCAAAGGTCGTGGTCGAGCTCCCCGCAACACCCGTTCGCTGATCAATTCCTTCTCTACCTTTCTTTTCAGAGTAATCATGCAGAATTTATTGACTGGCTCATGTGTGGAAATTTGGTGTTTGATCTCCGGACGCAGTCCTCCCATAAACAAACTCATATACTCGGCCTCAGGAAAATCCGACAAACTCAGTGCTACCTGTTCAAACTCCTCTATGTACTCATCAACCGAATTCTTTTGTCTCATTCTTCAAGAACCTCAATGGATCCCCATATGTATTTCTGCTGTACCGGTCCAACAACACCAACTTGAAGGAATTCCAAGTTGTACCTGGTTTAACATTGTACCAGGATAAAAACCAATATAAGGATGTGCCTTCCATGCAGATTTGTGCATAGTGCAGTTTCATATCCTCCGACGTTTGATAAATCATAAAGTACGTTTCAACCTTGGTAACCCATCTCGGGGGATCCTCTTCAGAGAACGTTGGTAGTTCCACCTTCCTCGTGACTCCTCGCGGCTCTTCCGACTGATCATTCACTGCAACATTCGGAAAATTATGCATGCGCCTCCCAGGCTCCGTGCTGCCAGATTCCCGGCTCTCACCGATTTTCAGTTCGTCATGACTCTGCTTTCCACTTCCTAAACCACGCTCCCCAACGCGTGATTCCATTCCATTCAACCTCACTGTGGTAAAATCCTCCAGATCACTGACCCATAGCAAGACACGCTCTACTTGTTGCGCTACATCAAGAACTACCCGTTGGCTATTGTTCTGCCCTCGCATCACTTTCTCCATATTTTCCTGTATAGATATCCGGGCATCCTTGATTCTATCCACAGACGACTCGATCGAAGCTGCCCGGTTCTCCATTCTAATTTGCATAAAAGAAGCTGCCCTACCCTCAGACAGAGGTGTAACAAAAGAAGGAAAGTGACAAGAGAAGATCGCTCAAGCTCAGCAGCGTTTACCCTGGACTCTACCGTTGACAGCCTCTTGCCTTTTCTGTTCCAACAAAACGTATTCTTTTCTAACTGCCTTCCCCAACGCACAACTCCCCCTTCAAGTACTGGCCAAACGACCCACTGGTCCCCACCAGGATTTCCCCTCCCCACGATCTCATGGGAGTTTCCCCTTTTTACCCTTCCGTTGGTAAGTGTGAAGGAAAGGTGGGCGGGGGCATAATTGGGACGCACCTCCTGGGTCAGGACCCGAACCCGTATTGCTAACAATCGCATTGAAATATTTCCAGAGGAATGACATTTTTCCCACATTCTGCAAAATTCAGGAGCATTTTTAAAAAGGGTGGTTGAATAAATTCCAGATTTTAAAATCTTCATTGCTACCCTTTGAGGTTCAAAGTGGTCTCCACAAGTTTAAGTGTGACAAAACTCAAAGACATGATCAATTTCACTTTCAGGAAAACATATTCTTATCACTTGGTCATTGCAAATTTTCCAAATAAATTGATCACCCCAGATGTATTTTTTGAATTCATATTTCAGTTTTTGAATTTGGTGGGAATTTAATTGAGATGGGACTTGAAATGTTACCAGATAATTGACCATGTGAGAATGGTTAGATGGAATTTCTTCAGATTGTGTCCATTAACAGTGAATGACTCTTGCTCTTCTTCCTTCATAATCTGCACAACACCGAAAGGATATACATGAGTAACTATAAATGGATCTTCCCATTTGGAACGAAGTTTACTTGACATCAGCTTGAGTCTTGAGTTGAATAACATCATTGTGTCTCCAGGATGAAAGTCTTTCGGTTAGAGTAGCTTGTCATGAGCCACTCTTGTTCTCTCTTTGTAAATCCTAGAATTTTCAAAAGCTTCCCTTCTAATTTCCTTCACCTCCTCCAACTGCAATCTTCTCTCTTTCCCAGCGCTTTCAAGATCCAAATTCATCTTCCTCACAACCCAATACGTCTTGTGATCCAATTTTACTAGTTGGTGACAGCCTTTCCCCTAAATCAATCTATATGGACTCATCCCATTTGGGGTTTTGTAGGCTGCCTTGTAAGCTTATAATGTGTCTTCCAAACTTTGGCTCCAATCCTCCTTGTTTGGTTTAATAGTCTTTTCCAAAATTCTATTTATTTTCCTGTTGGACACTTCAACATGACCATTTGTCTGTGGATGATAAGGAGTAGATGTTTTATGATGCACCTCATATAGTTTTAGCAAGACCTTCATTTCTCCTATTGCAAAAGTGAGTCTCCTGATCACTGATGATATCTATGGGCACTTCAAGCCTACAAAATATGTTAGCCCTGAAAAAATCACAAACAACTTTAGCATCATCAATTCTGGTAACTTTTTCTTCCATCTATTTTGAAACATAATCAACTACAAACAAGATATAAGAATTTCCAAATGACATTGGGAAAGAGCCCATAAAATCTATCCCCTAGATCTAAAAATTTCACAAAAATTAAGCGAATTTTGAAGAATTTCTTGTCTCATTGAAATATTTCCAGAGGGCTGACATTTTTTATTGCATCCCGCTTTTTAATTACATAACTTTACATAGCATTTTACAAACAGAGGATTTTTTAAAGTTTAATGTCTTCGAAAAAAGGTACATAATACATGAAAAATTAAAACAATCTTCTATTCCATGTGAAAGGCTTCTTCAAGGTTCATCCTAAGTACATTTATTGCATCCCATAATTTAGGGCACATACATCAAAAAAAAGGGTGAGCTTAAGGTAAGGGATAACAAGGGAAAACAGTTTTACTTGCGATCTTGAGGAATATCAATAAGAACTTGAGGCATATCATAAATAAAAGAACATGAACCATAACTTATAAATGTGACTACAACATTTAATTGAGTCATTCATAAGCATATCACCAAGGTCTATCACCGATGTGTCATAAAAATTACCAAGGTTATTCACTAAGGTATCGTAAAACTTGTCATATCTAGAGATTAAATTCTTTACCCAGTTCATTGGAGCGCTATCAGGGCACACCCTTCATATGTCTGAATTAATGTGATCCACATAGATCATAATAAAACATCTCATAAATAACCTGTGGAAAATAAAAGAAACGAGTTTCATTTCAAAATCATGGTGTTTTAGAAAGTTCTTAAAACAAGATCCTTCGGTCATTTTAAACCCACGAAAAAGGAAAGCGGGTTTCATGTATGTTAATCCCCAAATTAAACCAGATAATTTTGACATCTATGTGAATACCCCTGGAGAAGATAAAGGTTTGGGAATTCACAACAGAAAATAAAAGAATTTCTTGATAAAAAAAGAGAAATTTTAAGATGAAAATCCGGAAGCATAACAGGTATGAAATAAGGTTTTAGAAAACATTAAAAAGAGATAGGAGAAAAGTCTCCCATTCATAAAAAACTCTAAATACAGGAAAGGGATAGAGAAAAATGGATAGAAGAACATGATATGAAAATTTGAAATACATACCACATAAAAAGAGAACTTGAAAGGAAAAGAGAGGTTGAGATTTTCCTTAATTTGAAGAGTGACTCCTAAAACTCGAAGATCGGGACTTTGGGGGGCTTGAGGACACCTTGGGAGGACTCCTTGGGAGGTAATACTATCAGAGGTTCGATGATAGTGAATTGAGAATGAAATATAATGGAGTAATGAGTGGTTATTTATAGCAAAAGTGAGGGAGTTTTTTATTAATTTTTGAGGACATCTTAGTAGTGGTGTTTGCAAAACCATGGGCTTCCCCATGGTATTTGCCCATGATATTGGGAACTTGAGCCACCTCATATCATATTCTAATGCACAAGAGTCAACCAACATTTTAAATTAAATATTACATCATTATGATGTCATTAAACACACAAAAAACTCAAAACTGTATTTTTTATATTCACCAAAAAACAAAATATTTTATAAAATTCTCATAAATTCACCGTAAGCTAATATCGACCTTCTGAATTCAAAAATAACATTTATTTTATCATAATAATTCTCTAAATATGACAAATTTAACTTTTAACTCTAAAAATACTTGATTATTAAAAATAATAGCAGACAAAAAATGCATAGCAAAATTTTCGACACTTGAAAAAAATACAATTATTTTATCATTTGTAATTAAAAAGGAGTGTTTATAACACTATTTCATTATATAAACATTATTAATAAAACCTTAGTTTAATATAATAATTTATCTCTTTGAAAAAGTACAAATTTTACCCAAAAAATCGATTTATCAAATTTCATCTCAATTTTTAAGTAAAACTATTCTTAAAACGAAAACTCCATAGTAAAATTTTCGACACTTGAAAAAAATACAATTATTTTATCATTTTTAATTAAAAATTAGTGTTTATAACACTATTTAATTATATAAACATTATTAATAAAACCTTAGTTTAATATAATAATTTATATCTCTTTGAAAAAGTACAAATTTTACCCAAAAAATCAATTTATCAAATTTCATCTCAATTTTTAAGCAAAACTTTTCTTAAAACGAAAATGATGAAATAACAATTTTATTTAAACAATGAGATTACATTTTAAGTTATTAGGGCTTTGACACATGATCCCTTAAAACACCCGCATACGACCTAAGGGTAAGGTGTGAAATGGTGATGGACTCTTGGGGAGGCTCGGAAAACATCGCTTAAGTGGTAATCTCCAAACTTTTTCCGTAGTCGATTTCGTTCAAGCTTAACATGTTGAAGCTCGACTTGAACTTGGTCTAGAGCGAAGCCTAGTGACTCTACCTCCTTCCCAGGTTTTGACAAATGGGATTTGTACGACCCGATTCTACTGGATGAGGCCATCGACTCTTCTTTTTTGCATTAATTAACCATTGTCATTTCTATTTATAACCAATAATCATAACGTTAAGAGTATAGTTTCAACGGTTATATAGACCAATGATTATATAATGGTCGAAACCCGATGATCACATTAAAATATACTTTATTATTAATGAGATATAGTTTTTTTGTGTAATATTACACACATTTTCAGGAAACAAATATCATTAAAAAGTTCGGGTCGTTACATTTTTCGCACCTTCTGCAAAATTTATGATCATCTTTAAAAAGGGTGGACCAATAAATTCCAGATTCTAAAACCATGATGTCTTTTGAAGTCCAAAGAGGTCCCCACAAGCTAAAGTGTGACAAAACTCAAAGACACAGTCAATTTCACTTTTAGGCAAACATATTATTATCACTTCGTCATTGCAAATCTTCTAAAGAAATGGATCCTCCCAAAGGTAATTTTTGGATTTAGATTTTAGTTTTTCAATTTGGTGGGAATTTAAATGAGATGGGGCCTGAGATGTTAACAGATAATTGACCATGTCAGCATACGAAGACACTTCTCCTTCAATCAAGTATAAATGCTCTTCTAGAAGGTGATCATTCAGTGGTTCTTTGTCTGGAATTTCAGCTTCAACAGTGTTGGGCAGTCTACTGCTTGGTTGGAAGAATCATAAAGTAGCTCGAATGGTTCTTCACAATTTGGTGACTGCATTACCGGTGGTGTAATCAACCCCGTCTTCAACTCATCAAAGACTTCCCTACACGCACCATTGAAATCAAAATCAACATCTTTCAAAGGTAATCTAGAGAGGGAGAACAATTTTACTGAAATTTTTGATAAACCTCCTGTAGAATCCTACATGTCCTAAAAATGATCTAACATGTTTTACACAAGTTGGATAATACATTGAATTTATTGCTTTAATTTTTTATTTATCCACTTCAATGACTTTTTTGAAACGACATGCCCAAAGACAATTCCTCTCTAAACCATGAAATGACACTTCAAAATTTAAAACAAGATTCTTTTCGATACAATTTTTCAAAACTTTTTTTAGATTTTTCAAACAATGGTCATTTTTTTCCCAAAAACTATGAAATCATCCAAGAAAATCTCCAAACAATCTTCAATGTGATCAGAAAATATACTTATCACGCACCTCTGAAATGTTCCTGGAGCATTACATAATCCAAATGACATCATTTTATATGCTAAAGTGCAAAAGGGACAAGTAAAGCTAATCTTCTCTTGATCCTCGGGAGCAATGTGTACCTGAAAATAACCTGAAAATCCATCCAAAAAGCAATAATGAGTGTTCCTTACCAATATCTATAACATATAGTCAATGAAGGTGATGGAGAAATGACCTTTCTGAGTGACTTGATTCAACTTTTGAAAATCTATGTACACTTCTGCTCTTCTGAATTCTCACAGGGATTAATTCATTCTTTTCATTCCTCACAGTGGTTATGCCATTTTTTTTGGAACTACATGAATGGGGCTAACCCATTGTGAATTTGAAATGGGATAGATGATCACAGCTTCCAAGAGCTTCTCGATCTCCTTCTTCACGACCGCCATCAAGGTGGGATTCGACCTCCTTTGGGGCTGTCTGACACGTTTGAAATTTCCCTCAAGAAGAATTTTATGTGATCATATTTTTGGGTTTATTCTTGGGACCTAAGCTCCACCCTAAGCTCCATCCTATCGCTTGAACATTGTATTTCAAAAGCTCAATCAAAGATTTTTCTTGGGTGTCTGATAGATTATTAGCAATCATCACTGGTGATTTCTCTCTCCATAAGGTACACGTATTTCAAATCAGCGGGGAGTGGTTTTTATTCCAGATTTGGGGGCTGCTCAAGGGAAGAAATTAAATTGAGGTTCACCACTTCCAAATGTTGAACTTCCTACATATAAGAAATCATATCATCTTAATCATTTAACAAATCATCAAAGTAATCATATTTTACTTCTTCCCACATGAAATCAGAATCTCCAACATTTTGGGCCTCCACATGTACAGAGATATTTTCAATGGAAAAATTCTCTCCTAAGGCTAAGAATTCATGGCACATGCCCGATTCTTCAATTGGTTCAATACTAACTTCATGGGAGAGTGCAAAGAGTGAGTGATCATCTGATGGGTGCCCCATGGATTAAAAAATATTGAAGTGGACAGTGCTATTTCCAAACTCCATGGTGAGTGTCCCTTATGGACATTGATGATGGTTTTGACTGTCTTTAAGAAAGGTCTCCCTAAAATGACGAGTGAGTGTGACGGGCTCCTATCTTATTCCATATTCAGCACATTGAAGTCAGCTGAGAATAAAAGATCTTTGACTTTCACATGGACATCTTCCGAAACTCCTGTTGAAAAAACTGTGGATCTGTTTGCAAGCTGACCACCATTTTGTGGGCTTTAAGTCTCCCATCTGCAAAGAAGTGTATACTGAGTAAGACAATACATTAATTGAAGCACCTAAATTACATAAAACATTAGAGAAATTTAAAGATCCAATGGTTCATAGAATTGAAAACGTCTTTGGATCTTGACATCTGGTTGGCAACTGTGGTGTGATAAAGGTTGAGACACTTCTTCCCAAATTGATCATCTCATTCCCTTGAAGTCTCCTCTTTTTGGTGAAAAAAACCTTAAAAAATTTAGCATATTTTGGAATTTGTTTGAGTGTTTTGAAGGAGGGGATATTAATTTCCACTTTATGAAATGTTTCCAGAATTTCTTTTTGAATCAATTCTTCCTGCAATCTCTTTGATTGAATCATCCTTGATGGAAATGGTGGGGGTAAGTTTTTCTTCTCCGCTTGTTGATTTTGCAATGGTGTTCCTGTTGCGGAATCGTCGGGAGTCACAATGACAGAAACGAGAAAACGAAAGAAAGTAACAAGAACACAACGATTTACGTGGTTCGGGAATAATCCCTATGTCCACGGGAGAGACAGAACTTTCACTATATCAGGAGCACAAATTACAAAGGTTTTTCAGTAGTAACCCTAACCCCCAAATGAGTTATATAAAATGGATAAGACGATCACTATTTGAAAAGTAAGTCCACGTTGCTACAGTTGCGGGCCACAAGCATTCGGCATAACCGGATCGGGAAACACCATTCCAACAGTTCCTTGTCTTTTTCTCCTCGGCCCATCCTTCCCCTCCTTGTTCATCTCTTCTTCCCGATGCATTTTCATAGAATTTTCAGAGTTTCCAATTTCATTCTCCATCAACAAAGGTGATTTTGTTGCAGGTTCAAGTGTGACTCGTGGTGAGAGTTCTTTTCCTCTTATTGTTGTTATCTTGCTAACATTATCCTTTGGGTACCGTTTGAGTTGGTAGTTTTCCTGGGATTTTGGGCATAATTTCCAAAAGACTTCCCACTTGTTTGCCAGCTTATCAAACTTATCCTCTCTGCCCTCAACCTTGGATTGTAGTTCTTGTACAAGAGGTTGTGTGTTGGTGGACAGTTGCTCATAGGGTATTTGGAAAGCGAGTGGTTGGTGGTATGAAGGTTGGTTATAAGATTGCTTTGGCTGAAATGGTGGTGGGTTTTGGAATTGTTTCTGGAATGAGGATTGGTTTTGGAACTGATTTTGGTATGGGGTTTAGTTTGATTTTGGTGATTTTCAAATCCATATTGAACTTGGTTAGGCTCTCTCCATCCTTAATTTTGTTGGAACTGCCTCGACTAAAAAGCTGCCACACAACTTTTCATTCCCTGTATTTCAGCACACCGGTTAGTGAAATGATCATGTGATGAGCATAAACCATAACCCTTCGCCGATGCTTGTTGTTCACCCACTTGTTTCAAGGTTATCTGTCTCATCAAACTAGCTTTCTCTTCAATCTTAGTTTCTAATAAGGGTGGTGGATGAGAAGTTTTTACCTCATGAATACCTCTTGTGCCAGTACCTCTTGTACCAAACTGTTGTGAGTTCTGAGAAATATTCTCAATTGGCTTCTTCTAGTGACTTGTCAATCAATGCGCCTCCAGATGATGCATCCAAAAGGTTTTTGTCATTGCCCAGTAAGTCTTGATAAAAGAAAAGAAAATGATGCTCCTCAATTGCCTGATGTGGACAATTGACACATATCTTTTTAAATCTTTCTTAGTACTCATAAAGGGTTTTTCCAAATGACTGTCTGATGACATAAATTTTCTTCTGATGATTGTTCTTCTGAAGGTGGGGAAGAATCTTTGAATCAAGTATCTCACTAAGTCATTCCAATCATGCACATCTCCTGACTGTAGGCCATACAACTATTTTTTTACAGCTCCTAATAAAAATGAGAATGCCTTCCACTTTACCTGCTCCTCAACTACTCCCCGGGGTCTGAAAGTAGAGCAGACTTGCTTGAGTCTTCTCCTGCCAAGCCATGAAATTTTGGAAGCAATGGTATCATGTTAGGTTTCATCTCAAAATCATTTTGTCTTTGCTCGACAAGTTGACTGTTTTGATTAAGGAATTGTGGTGCACAAAGGTCTCTAAGGGTTTGGTTGGTGACATGCTCGGAGTGAACACTAAGTTTCACTTTGCAAATAGATTTTGTTTTTTTAAATTCAGATTGCAAATTAAGGTTTCTATGTCTATTCAACAAGGTTATTTCAATTTTAGGATCTGGGGGGAAATGATCATTGTTTGTGGTTTTAGTCATGCAATTTGTGACGGAAAAAAAATTGTTCGCACCATCTTCTCGGCAACAATGCTAAGTTTTGACACATGCCTGTCGTGGGGTGCGGAAAAAACAATTATTTCATAAGTTAAAATGCAGTAAAGTGATCAACCTAGAGAGGATCTCAAAACAATCACGTTTGTCACATGAAATTACAGAAAAAAGTGGAGGTTGTTTTTGAAATTGTATGATTTTAAAAAGAAAACAATTAAAATAAAGGCTGAACACAAATTGATGAAGAGAGTGATGAGATAAGAGTAGGATCATCTTTTGTAATGTCATCATGGTCGTAAAAACCATTCCCTCTCTTTTTATTGTATGATAAATGAAATACTCCTCGATCGAGTTGTCAATCACCTTTGGTTGAAGGAAGCAATGAAAACCACTCATCTGTGCATGAAAATCAGTAAATCATCCCTAAAACACTAAGGCGGGTCTCAATTGGGAACTGTTGCTCCTTAAAAATTTAGAAACAAATCATTTATTCCACATACGTGCCAACAATCGCTAGACACTCATCAGCTAACACAATCTGCTCGATCGAGACAAACTGCACTAGGCGAAGAGAGATTAAAGAACTCCAACCAAAGCAGTACACAATGAATGAAACCAAAACCCAAAATGCAATTGCATTATGAGAATATGGTACCATTGAAAATAAAATCCACTCAATAGAAAAAGAGAGTTAAATTAAAGCATAGGACTCCGTCATTACAAAAGGAAAGCTCCCCTTCCCCGATCACTCAAAAGCTTTACCTCTCTATGTGAAGGGTGATAGAGTTGAATGAGGAAGAAGAAAGCATTATGAAACTAATAAGAGGAAATAGTAAATCCACAACACTTCAAGGTTCCAATCCCCCACCACAATCCTTCTTTCTCCTTTTTTAACCCCTTTGAATGGAGGTGGACACACATATTTATAGGGTTGAGGGGTGAGAAATTTCTCTCCAGTTTCTTTCCACCGAAATTTTGAGTTTATTTCGTATGGTAAATGGCTGAATCTCGGGAAGAGTTCTTCATAGAAGTTGTTTCTCTCTCTCTTGGATATATTTCGTCAAAA
Organism: Viscum album; assembly: GCA_963277665.1. Taxonomy (NCBI): domain Eukaryota; kingdom Viridiplantae; phylum Streptophyta; class Magnoliopsida; order Santalales; family Viscaceae; genus Viscum; species Viscum album. The sequence continues at coordinate 2,575,277 of CAUJRU010000022.1, forward strand.
TCTCAGCTTCATTGGACACTTGTATGAGAAGTTTTTCCCTAATTACTGAAACAACTTTTTCTGGCAGAAGAGGCTCTTCAACTTCCTCCACATTGGCGCATAAAATGGATGCCTTAATGAGTGAAACATTCCATGAATTTTAATGTGCACGTGAGGTTTTGAGTCCTCTTTCTAATTCAGTTGGAATCACCTTATTTGGATGTCTTTATCTTGAGTTATGTTTCAATTATTGAGTTGGAGTCGATTCTGCTGGTCAAAAATATTTTTCAACTTGGTTGATTTTTTCGGGCATGTGCGTTTCGAATTAGCTCTGGGACCAAAAGAAGCTGCAACCCACAACCAAAGGAACCCTACAAAAAAAGAATCACTCAAATTGGATCAATATTGAAGTTATGCTCGAAATACATAAGTGACAGAAAACTGTTAAATTTTTAGAATTAAGCTATTTTCACATTTTGGCTCAAAACTCACAAAAAATACTAAAATGATGCAAATCAGCTCAAATTGATAAATTTTCAGGGATTAAGTCATTGAAACGCATGAAAAATAATGAAAATATTATCTTTATCAGTTATACAGATGCTGGTTTTCAAGCAGACTATAATGATTTGAAATCGTAGGCAGGATGTCTTCAGTCTCAACGGAAGAGCTGTGAGTTAAAAGATTTCAAAGCAGTCAGTTGTTGCCGAATCTACAGCGGAGTTCGAGTATATTGCAGCTTTTGATGCATCCGGGAAAGCGGTTTGGATTCACAATTTTGTCGAAGAGCTTGATGTGGTTTCTAGCGGTTAAGACTGTTTCACAATTTACTATGATAACACTGCAATGATGGCTCTTTCCAAAGAGCCAAGGTCATATCAAAGAACAAAGCATATGCTTCAGAAGTTTCTCTTGATGGATTTTTCTCAACGTGGTGAAGTTGCAGTGAGTAGAGTATCCACGGAGGAAATCGTGGCTGACCCCTTGATTAAGGCTCTATCTTAGCATAACATAAGTATCATGCGAGAGCTAGTTGACTGAAGGTTGTTAACAATTGACTCCAGTGCAAGTGAGTCTGTTGGAGTTGGTGCTCCATAACCAACTTCTAAGTATTTGATGATTACATGTATTAGTTATTTTGAATATTAATGAAGTTTCTTATCACATCATGATTTTTTCAATCCATCACATAGTATATGATAATGTCCTAAGAATATATGTTGCACTAAAAGGTTATAACAGAACCTAGAAGTGTCACAATAATATTCTTGAATAAATTTTCTATAGTCGGATGATATAGGATATTAGGGGTGTAGACTCATAGGACTTTTATAGACTCTCTCATGGTGTGCACCCGTGATAAATTCTTGTTTCAACTGCAGGGCATTGGGTTTGTAGCTAGACTGTTGCTTCTTTATACGAGTGAAGAAGATGCACTCTGGTTGCTGGTTGCGTTATTGAAGGAAGTTGTCCATGCTCCAATGGAAGGATTGTATTTGGTAACCCCATGACTTCATTGAGTCTACCGGATTGGATTATGCACCTGTATGTCAGTGGGGGTGTAGACTCATAGGAATTTGATACTCTCTCTCATGGTGTGCACCCGTGATAAATTCTTGTTTTAACTGCAGGGCATGGGGTTGCTGGTTGCGTTATTGAAGGGAGCTGTCCATGCTCTAATGGAAGGACTGTATTTGGTAACCCCATGCCTTCATTGAGTCTACAGGATTAGATTATGCACCTGTATGTCAGTGGCCCATGCTCAGTGACTCTTTTTAAGTAAATTTTGTGCCAATATTAGTCAATCTTTTTTTTACTTGCACCCTTTTCTTTCAGGTTCCATTTGGTTTGGGATGCGAGAGGGAAAGGAAAATGGAAGTTGAATGAAATGATAATTTAAATGGAAATAAGGGATATATGATTGTAATTTGAGGCTTATCCCCTTCCAAACATTAGAAAGTCATTTCCCCTTCCAATTCCATTTTCCTCACCAAGATTAAATAAATGGTTATTGGAGTTATTGGAGTTGGTGCCCTATAACCAAATTTAAGTACTCGATGATTGCATGTGTTAATTGTCTTGAATATTAATGAAGTTTCTTACCACATCGTGAGACACTCTCTCATGGTGTGCACCTCTGGTAATTTCCAGAGTAGGAGATTATGAGAACGACACCCGTAAATAGGAAATCCACTTTTATGTGTCATTGGATGATCCTATTTGCGGGCACGTGTCTTGATCCCTTAGACGTCAAGATTATTATTAATTAATACCAGAAGTCATGTACTTTGATGTATTGATGAAAACCGTGATGATATATGCTGGCAATGAAGTAGGATACTGATAGGAGTGCAGGGCGGGCTGGTCGTAGTGGGCAGTGTGAAACTGTCTAGGGGCAGCTATGTAATTACTCTTGTAGTTGTTAGGAGGTTGTTAGTTTGTTAGTTTGTTAGTTTGTTAGAAAGTTGTTGGGAGGAGGGGTTGTCTAAAAGCTTCCAGTGGAGTCTATAAATAGGGAGTTGTGGGTTGTATGGGGGAGGAATTGTTTTAGAGAGAAGAATTATGCTGTGCAGAATTACGGGCTGCTGCCTTGGGCCTTGGAGAGCAGCGCCTCTAGAGGATTTCTTCTTCCCTTTCTTCTTCCTTTCTTATTCTATTTCTCTTCTTTTCCTTCTTTGTTTTGTAATTCCTGCTGCTGTTTATTGAAGTTACTACTGTTTTTCTCTCTCTCTCTAATTGATTCCTATCAATTGGTGCTTTCATTGAGAGAATTCTAGAGAAAGAGTTTAGAGAGAGGTTTCTAGAGAGATAAACTAGAAGAAAGAGGTTTTTTGTATTAACTGAGGAACTTGAGATTCTGCTCATAGGATCTTGATCGGAGCAGTGAAACGCGGCGGCTGAGGTGGAACGCCTCTTATATTAGCTGAGGAGGGCTCACCAAACGTAGCGGAACCTGTTGTGGTTGTGCATGATCACACTGGAGAGTAGAATTGCGCAACTGGAAATGGATGTATCTGAGTTGGAATCTGGAGTCCAGTGCCAAACAAACCTGGAGACGACTATTCTGGAAATGAAGTTGGAATTTCAGCGGAAAATGCAGGAGATGCAGTCAGCTTTGCGGGAGTTGATGACAACTGTTGTACAGCACGTTAGGAGTCAGGAGCGATCAACTTTGGATGTTGACAAAGAAAAATCAGCCAATAACGAGGAGGGAGAACACTGTGTGAAACTGGAAGTTACAGGTGGGAAAAAGAGGAATGAAGCAGTAGTACCTGACAAGGTAATACGGACTTCCGAGCGAGAGAAGTTGGAGCGGCAAACGTGAGATAAGCTGCGGTCCGTGCAAGCACCGACGCTAATACATGCTCAGTTTTCTGTCCGACAACAGCATGCGGAACAGGAGATGAAGTGGAACAGGAAAACATTTCAGCAAAATTTTATGTGCGCTAGTTTACTCTCGGAATCCCGAAACCTTTGCAAGTGGCGTCCAGTCATACACAACAGTGCAAGTTTTGAGTTGTATTTCTGGAGCGGTCATAGGATGTTGAAGGCATTTCTGCGATATATGAAGCAGAATACATGAAGTGGATAGTACAGGCCCGCTATACACCTCCCAATGCTACTGTTTGGGGCAGGAAAACCTGGTACATCTGGTGGTACGAGGGATAAAACTACATTGGAGAGATTAAATCAGCAACTTTTAGAAGTTGCAGAGGCTGGGATCTGTAGGGAAGACATGGAGGGAAAAGAACCTCCACACCGTAAGGAGCGTCATCGTGTTCCTAATTCTAAAGTTAAGAAGGAAGAAAGGGCTGTTAATGCTCAGTTAATGGTGGAGGTGTTTACCAACAAGTTGCTGGGAGGATGGAGATCCTATTCAGGGAGGCATGCAGTAGAGGCGGTGGTATGTTTGAGGCAAACAACGGAGACACATTCCTCGCCATACAGCGAGTCCAGCAACTTCCAATTTTCTCCCAGAGGCTGCAACGGTTACAACAATGGCAACAACTCCAGAAGCTTATCAAGTTTTCCACCTTGAGGACAAGGTGAAATTTTCAGAGGGCGGTAATGATAGGAGTGCAGGGCGGGCTGGTCGTAGTGGGCAGTGTGCAACTGTCTAGAAGACCGACTTGCAATACGTAGGAGATTCAAGAAAGAGAGAGCTTCCAGTGGAGTTTATAAATAAGGGAACTGTCCATGGGCAGCTATGTAATTACTCTTTTAGTTGTTAGGAGGTTGTTAGTTTGTTAGTTTGTTAGAAAGTTGTTGGGAGGAGGGGTTGTCTAGAAGCTTCCAGTGGAGTCTATAAATAAGGGAGTTGTGGGCTGTATGGGGGAGGAATTGTTTTAGAGATAAGAATTCTGCTGTGTAGAATTACGGGCTGTTGCCATGGGCCTCGGAGAGCAGCGCCTCTAGAGGATTTCTTCTTCCCTTTCTTCTTCCTTTCATATTCTATTTCTCTTCTTTTCCTTCTTTGTTCTGTAATTCCTGCTGCTGTTAATTGAAGTTACTACTGTTTTTCTTTCTCTCTCTAATTGATTCCTATCAGATACATTGGGTGCGTCACGAGTGATATTGTATTAATAGATAATAAGAGAAAAGATTTATCCCTTCTATCCCTTGACAATAGTTGATATCTTAGGCCATTTTATGAGAATAAATTTGTCTGGATAAATCAATGACCATGGTGTTTTGTGGGTAAGTTCATTTCCTGAAAGTGAGAAAAAGTGACATCGAACACATAGAATGATGATACCGGTATGCAACCTGCTTGATTAGAGACATTGCGATAAAAAAGATAATATTGCACACTGGGTGTTCGTAGGTGGTTGTATGTCGCCGCGACATTAACTTCTTTTTCTATGAGTGTCTTGGCGTGTTGCCAGATACTAACCTTGAACTTTAGGCGTCTCCGCCCAACACATTAAGTGTATCCAAAATCTTAGTTAAATTCAATGTCGAATTTAACAAAATAGAAAAATATTATTCTTTCTTTGTGGTTTAATAATTGTTCAGGTTTGGTTGATCAACAAGATATAATCACGAGTTATTTGAAAGAATATGCGATTTAAATAATAATAAATATTTATTTTCTATGTTTGACAAATATAGAATTTTTTATATTTATCGATGAATAATAAAGTGATATTTATTTATTAAATAAAGTCATTATTCAAGGTCCAATATATGTCGAGAAGGATAAGTGGACTGAGTTTAACGGTCTGATTGGAAATGATATAAATGATATTTATTTATTATTAGGACATGATGTTCACATGTAATTGATTAATAATTATATTATTATTAAGACTTTTGTTAATATATATCTAGTTATATCTAGAGATCTATAACGTGCTCCCTTTTCCTCTCTCAAGCCATCATGAGAAAAACAAGAATTCTTCGTCCTTAAAGAGAATTTTTGTGCGATCAACCACAAACGACGCTAGCGATCGGGATCAACTGTGCTAACACCTGGTGATTCTATGGTGACGTTCAAAGATTGTGGTGTACGTGTGAATCACCATTGGAGGGATTTTGCAATTGGATCATGCAGCACAACAATGGTATGACAAGATCGAGTCAACCGGATCATCAATGAATAAAGAATTACAAGTTTAGATAATTTTAGATCTGTTTATAAATTAATTATAAATTACATGTGATTTTCCTCCTCTTCTGGTTCCGGTGTTCATGTCAATTAATTCTTGAATTAATTCCATTTGTCACGACGTTTTCGTTGTGTACATCTCGGATTATTCAACGATCATTACAAAAAGCCAAGTTGGCCATGCCCAACAGGCGCTTCCGCTGCCCCTGGAACCTTCAGGAGTGGGGTGGGGCGGGGTTCTATCATTATTGTTTTCTGGGGAGGAGCAGAGTGGGACAGGAAGGCAGAGGGAAAGTGAGAAAATGATTTTTTTCCTGGTGTAATTGGGTCAAATATGTTTGTGTACCTGTATTACATTTAACATGAATTTCTCATGTCATGGAAAAGGACCTGCATTTTTTGGCAGAACAGCACTTGGGACATGGCCAATAGTTTGTTTGGACATCATGTAGAGTTGTTTTTTCATTCATTCCCTGATCGGTGCATTAATCATGCAACCTAGAGGTTTTATGGTCATTATTTCCTATTAGCCGCTTTTATTTGCTATTTTTTTAATTTAATTAATGATGTGTGATGTTTTTCATGCTTGTGAACAGGCGGGGTTGCCTCTGGTGCCGCATTACCTTTTCCAGTTCGATTGCATGGTGAGGGAGCACTTGCCAAGGCTGGGAGAGCATTTTTCTCAGGAAATGGTAAACCCCAGCATGTATGCAAGCCAGTGGTTCATCACCGTTTTCTCTTACTCCTTCCCTTTTCACTTGGCAATTCGTATCTGGGATGTCATTCTTAATGAGGTTAATGATCTGTCATAAAATTTATCTTCTCCCCCTTGGCATTGTTATGTTCATAATTTTACATTTCTGATCAGGGTGTTAAAATCATTTTTAAAGTTGGTTTGGCTCTGCTGAAAAGTTGCCACGATGACTTGGTGACTTTTGTAGACCTCATTTTCCTTTTTCAAAATAATAGACCCTTGCTTTTCTTTTATGTTTTTTCAAGTTTAATATGAATCCATGTTAATCAGGTAAATTTATCCTTTGAAAAACTTATCCATGCTCTGCGGAACTTCCCGGAGGATGCAATGAACCCAGATGTCTTATTACCTTTGGCTTACTCGTTCAAGGTTATCCGTCTCTTTTCACCTAGACTAAGTTTCTCCTGTTACTCCACATCCATGTTATTTTATCTTAATCAGGTAATATTTCAGAAGGGTCCATAATAACGCGGTCCCCAAAACATACTTGCTTTTTAGGAAACTTTCCGACTAGGAGCTTTTAGTCGCCTTCGCATCATTGATGTTTCAATACATTTAGACTGCCTTTTCTGCGAATGAATCCAGAGAAGCGGAATGTGTGTGAGTACAGTTAGAAAACATGTTTGTTATGTGGCAGAGGAAGAGACAAATATCGTGTCAGTTCCCTCTAATGGAAGTGGGACTCTTCAATTTGGGCGTAATGTTCATTCCTTGAAAATAAATTCTATGGGCATGATTGTTCCTGATTTTATGCTTTATTGACATGAATACCCCTTGAACAATGAAGTCAAATCATATTATATTTTTTTAATGATTTTGAATATTTTTTGTTGGCCGGAGTGGAATCTCAAGAGGGGGTGAATTGAGTTCCTACTTAAAATTTATGTTTAAAAACTTTCTTATAAAGATTCCCCAAATTTGAAACGGCCCAGTTAATTAAGGCATTAGAGATATATATGTGTAATTGGTCAACAGGTTTCTCAAAGGGTGATTAGTCCTCAGTTGAATTAGTGTCAGCGGAAAATAGATAAAACAGAGTATGACAAAATATAGTGCACATTAAAGATAAACAAGAGGTTCTATCTCAAGCCGAGACTTAATCCTCTCCACTTGGTTTCACCTGCCACCAAGCAGTTTATATTAACAATAAACATGATACACAGCCTGTATCGGGCTTTACAACAGTTTTCAAAAATTGTCCAGGGTTCACACCGTCTATCATAGTTCTTTGTGGGAAAAACAAACAGTACAGACCACACACAGTCTCTTCCACAGTTATATGTGGGAAACAAAAATGTAGGTGAAGTTTGATGTGAGGATATTTAGTATCCTCTAGTTCAAGCACAAGAGAGAGAGTGTATAATAGACAGACACACACACTCCTCAGAAATGTAAAATGAAGGAACACAATAGAGATAAGAATATAAGCTTGAGTTTAGAAAGCTCTATGTGTTTGCAGTTCAGCTCTTGACTCCTTGAATTGAAGAATTTGATGTTCGAGTCTTTCTCTGGAAGTTGTCTTCAAAACAGAGTGTCGCAACTCCAGGTTCTAGCTTTGAGTGTTTTGCCTCTGGTTTTGATCAAGAGTTGATGAAGCAGAGAAGACATAAGTCAGTTTGTTCCAAAATGAACTTCGTGAGGTTCTTGGGTTCTCAGTGTAAGCGTTTAATGGTTCTTGTTTGATCTAGCAAGTAAGCTGCTTCACATGTACAGACGCGCTTCTCACAATCGCTTTTTTTCGTCTTCCTCGGTCTTCCATTTTATACTTGAGGTCCGACAATATGAATGAGTAGATCACGTGCGGCCTTTCTTATACCTCGTACTGTCCCCAGATACGGTCTCATGACTGTTAGCATAATCTTAAGAATTTGACAAAGTATGGAGTAGAAGAGTATCGGCTGGCAACGGTAGCCTTCACAACGGTAGACTTCAACGGTAGGTACACATCGCCAACCTTCAACGGTAACCTTCCCAACTGTAACTTTCATCGACAGCCTTGCATCGGTGACCTTGCGTCAGTGACCTTTGCATCGGTGACCTTTGCACTTACAGAAATATTGCACTGTGAGCTTAAACAGGAGAGCAGTGAGATTAAAAGAAAATAGTTATTACATTGATATGAACATAATTTTCACATAAAAGATTATCCTGTAGGAGAAACAAGGTGCTTTATATATAAAAGAAACATGATTTGGGATTATCAAAACAGGTGAGTCCAGCATTTTTGTCAATTTATATTTATATTATTTAACGTATGCACATTTTTCCATGCATATCAAAGAAGCTATCGACTAATCAACCCCTTTCCTATTTCTTCTGTCATCTCTTTTCTATTTATATTAAATGGATTTTGACCATCAAATTCTATATCAGTAAAGAGTCCTGCATCAGCTTATGTGCTGTACCTCAAAAGCAACTGCCTGAAAAGTTATTTTGAATAAAAGACCTACTAGTTTATTGATAAAGTTGTAGCAGGAGACTTTACAAATTATCCGTGAGTATAATCATTTAGGCTCCGTTTGATAGCACTCAATGAAAACTGCTTTTGACATCCATCACTTGATAAGCAATCTGGAAACTCTTAGAACCTCTGACCCACTTTATAAAGAAAAAAACGAGGTGTTTTCATGGTCTAAAATATAATAAAAATAGCGTATTCAGTTTTATTTTTTTCACAAATGACCTTTATTAATTATGAGAAAGAATATGGTATAAATTGTTATGTTTGCAATATCAGGTGACGAAGCGACTGGAGGAACTGAAGGAAGAGCACGAGAAACGAAATGTTCAGCATTCTCAGCCTACAAATGCTGCGGTGAAGCAGAAAGTCTTCAGAAAGACAATGACTGGGTGACTTATTTGTTATAAATTATTATTATTTCATTAAATATAATCATTAATTTTTTCAGAAAATTACTAATAAATCAATTTTTTTATATTTGGGTACGACCTTCGACAGCGATCTGGCACAGACAGGGGACGAGGACCACGGCTCGGGGGCAGAGGTGGTTAATGCGGCACTTGGGGGCTTATAAAGCCTAGCTTGCCTCATGCGGAATCTGATCTTGGACAACGTTATGGCTGGTCAGTTAATTTTCCCCGTGCAACGCTTCCTCCCTATAGCTTGTCCGACCCCTCCTTTTCTCGGATTTAAATCGTCTCAGGTTGGGCACCCCAACATGACATCGAATATCATTTTTAACATTCATTTCATTGATAATTTTTTTTTACAATGAAGTGTTTTTTTAGGATTAAATTGTTGATATAGAGTTCAATTGTTTTTTCTTTCAATATTTGTAGTTGAATTATATTAGATTGATGAATTTATTTTGTTGGGTATTTGTTATTTGTGATAGTTCTATATTTTTATTTGTAATAAAACTATGGTCAATCTTTAGATTGTTGAGTTAATTGAATTATATCTCATAAAATGATATTTTAAAAGATGAATTTGAGTTACCATATTTCTTATTTGTGATCATGCTAGTCTTATTTTTACGTTACATATAAATATTTTGTTATATATTTGTTATTAGTGATCACCTTATAAGTATCCTATGCATTACATATATAAATTTTAAATGCTCTATACACATAAATTTAATGTTAAATTTGCATAATGTATATAAATGTACAGACATGATCAAAGTGTTTATTAAACGAATCATTTTAAATAAATTTATTTTTAAAAATAAATCTGTTTATAATTGTTTTGGTTAATGTTATGAGGTAAACCGAAGGACATGATCTCGATGTTTTTCATTTTATCTGTCATGTGATTTTTTAAAGCGACATTTCTTTAATAAAATAATTTTAAAATGAGTTATAAATGGTAAAATGGTTTTCAAATGAATGTATTTTTTAAGTCAGCTTTTATATGAGTGCAATTTTTTGTGTATGTATTATTTAACTTAAATGTTATTTTTTCCACAATGATATTATAAATTGATGGTACTGTTTGGATTAAACATTTATATCTTTCTTTTGAATGAATAGCATGAAAATTGATAATACAATATGTATGGATGAAAGTTGGATCAATTTACCCTGGAACATTCCTTAACATGTTAAGGATTTAGAAGAATTTTTAGATTATGCAATTGCAAATCGATCAATATGATAGAATAAAATGCTCCTGTTCTGATTATAAATTTAGGCGATGGTTGAACAGAAACAAAATATATGAACACTTGACATTGAAATAATTTCTTGCTCAATATGTACATTTGATTTGGCATGGAGAATCAAATGTTATGTAAAGTCAAAATAACAACTATCCAATAAATGAAAACACAAAGTAACTTGTTAGAGGAGAATTTAATTTGAAACATGATAAATGACACATTTGGATTTACGAGACACAATGACCAAGATATTAATCAACAAAGCCTTTAGTTAATCCTCCTGAGCAGGTTAATGTCACTTAGAACTTCAGTGAGTAAAGAAATGACTTTTATGAATTAGTTGAAGATGAAAATTAAAAATTGCACAATGCATGTGCCAAGTATTCAAAGTCGTATTTTCTAGTTAAGTTGTAGCATATCCAATGTCTTCATGGAATTACTAATAAAACAATTTAAATGATATTGTAGTTGCTTCATGATGCATTTAGAGAAGTTATGATCCCTACTTTATTCTATGGGTTGAAAAAAATTATCAACAAACTTGGCCATGATTATGTGAAAAAACCCTAATAATTTCATGCTTTATTGGGGTGAAAATTTTCAGTAAAGAAGAGTGCATAAGATTCCATACAAGTATATGCAAATCAATGAGCAGTGGTAAGAGTACAAATGAATGTAACAGTGGGAAGAAGCGAAAGAAGAAAACTATTACGAAAGTATTGCATTACCTACCCCTAAAACAACGTTTGCAAAGAATATTCATGTCATCTAAAACTGCAAACGACGTGAAGTGGTATGCTTTGGAAAGTAATAATGATGGATTAATGAAACAACCAAAAGATTCAACATCATGGAAGATGTTTGATTCATTATATCTATATTTTTCTTTGGAACCTAGGAATGTAAGTTTGAGATTAGATTCTAATGGTTATAACCCTTTTGATACTTTAAATACCAATTATAACATACGACCCATTATTTTGATGCTTTCCAATGTACCTCCATGAATTTGTATGAAGCAGTCTTCATTCACCATTTCAACGATTATTCTAAGAATGAAAATGTTTGAAAATGACATTATTACATACCTTCCACCTATAATCAAAGAATTGCTAGAATTATGGAATGATGGTGTGTAAAATTTTGATTCATCAATGAAAAAACTATTCAAAATTCATTTTTCTTCGGTGTGGACCATTAGCGACTTCCATGGATTGGGAAATTTATCTGATTGAAACACTCAGGTCGCTTTGGCTTGTTTAGTTTGTAATTTTGATTTTGAACCCCAATGTTTACCTCATAGAAAAAATGGTGCTGAATGTGTCATTTCTCATTTCTTGATGCATCTCATAAATTTAAGTTTAATAAGATACAATTCAATAGAAAAAATGAATCGATAAATTCATTGAAGATGTTATTTGGTTTATAAATCTTGGGGCAATTAATGAATATTGATGCATAATTCGAGAAATATAGTTAGTTGAAAGAAGAAGGGAAATGGGTACGAGATACAACATCTGAAGTAGTTGGAGCATAATAGTGGAAGAAAATGAATATATTTTTCAAACTTCCTTATTGGGAGTTTAAATTGCTATATCATAATGTTGACACAATGAATATTGAGAACATTCATGCTAATGTGAATTTTTACATTACCTAGTGAGAAGGGTAAATCTAAAGATTATCTTCATGAACACAAGAACTTGGAAGTAATGAAAAGTATCTTACAACCTTTTCCTCCATCGATCTAAATCTATCCAAGATCCTTGACACGAGTTTGATAATGAACATTGAGAAGTAATGAATGAGCTCCTTCTTCTGAGGGTATCCATGAGCTCTATGAATCTCTCAATATTTGGAAAGAATCTCCTTTAAGTCATAATCTGTGAGAATCTTCAGTTTAAAGGCTTTAAGAAAACAAGAGCTAGGGTGCTTTGGCTTGAGGAGTTTCACACCATTCAAATGATCACAAATAAAAAAACCACGAGCCTCCTTATATAGGTCATCCAAGGACACTCCAAGGAAACCAAACTTTTGGTTATAGCTGATAACTCAAGAGGGGAGTGAATTGAGTTCCTAATAAAAAATTATATTTAAAATGTATTTAAAAACTAAATACCCAATTTAAAAGAACAACCTAGTTAACTAAAATAATAGTATTATATAATTTGATATTTTCAAAGAGTTTCTTAAAATCTCGATCACAACTTCATTAAAAAAAATTTAAAACCTTTTCAACTTTTGAAGCCAATTTAATAAGATCAAACATAGTATACACAACACTTGTTGAAGCCAACTATAAAACTAAAGTTTTGCTATATAGTTTTGAAAACTAAAGCAAGTTTGTTTCAAAATTGGAGGAAAAAAACAAGAAAAACACACAACGGAATAAAACTAGAGGTTTGGTCTCAAGTAGATACCGAGTCCTCTCCACTTAGAAATTACCCACTGCCAAGTAGTTTATTAATAAATAAATAGATCCACAACCTGGATCAGGTTTTTATAAACAACTACACTCAAGTTATTCTGGGCTACACCTATCCTCTTCCACAGTTCTACATGGAATCCTAAGAGTAATAAAGAATAAAGGAGAGAGTATCTTGTACTCTCTAGTACAATATAAGATACTATGCTAAATAATGGACAAAGTAAAATAAACACAGCTTGAAAAGTAAGCTAAAATAGAGAGAGAAAATAATAGAGAGTAATAAGGTTCATTGCATCTCAATCTGATCAACTTTGATTGATCAATTGTCTTTAAATCAATCCTTCAAAAGCTTTAACCGAGTTTTCATTAAGTAGTCTGTAAAACAGAGTGTCGTAGAAGCATTGTGTTCAGTTTGTTCAGTGTATCAATGTTGCTCATGGATCTCTTACATGTGTGTGTATTTAATCACTTCTTTTCCACAAGTGGATCAACATATTAAAGAGATATTTTATCTAAACTAGCTTTCAGAGAATATTCATACTTTAATCTTCATACTCATTAGTCATTAAATGCTTTGACTTTGAGTAATTTCTCCAAAATATAGCCGTTGGAGATTTGAAAATACTCCAATTCTTAAGTTAAACATAGTCACTTGGTCTTCACTTAGGCATGATTACTTTGGATGAAAGTTACTAGGCACGATCAGTTGGCATGATAACCAGGCACGACAACTAGCCACAATCACTTCATACCTTCATGCCATCACTACATTTTTTTTCATACGGTGGTTTCATTACTTTATGCAGTAGGTACTCTTCTTCTCACGGTCACTTGAATTATTCTTATGGTAGGTATATTTCTTCGCGCGGTCACTATAATAACACATGTGGTTATTACAACACTTATAGAAATTTTCTTACCTTCATAGGGAACTAGGTTTCTTCATGCGGTGGGTAGTTTCCTTTGTGTGGTTGATTTGAGTTCAACGTACAGTAGGTTCAGTACATATGCAATCACATGAACTTCAACACACAGTCAGTATAATACTTAGATAGAATTGACACATGACATGTAGTTTTTTCATGTGATCAGTACCCCATGGTCACTTGACCTTCATGGTCAGTAGGTGTCTTTATACGGTAGGTAGGCACGATCACTTCCAGGATTATCCATTTTTTACAAGTTTGTCCAGAAAAATAGTTGACTAACATAAAACATGAAATTCATTAAAAACATTATAAACATGATTTGGGATTATTAAAATAAGGAGTTGATGGCCTAAGCCAACAATATCCCCCTTTTTTATGATAAAAAATCATGAAATATATGTTCAAATAATTAAATAATAGATATATGAAATGAATTGAATATAAATAAGAGGTTTTATCAATTTCATTCAAAATTAAGGTTTTGATCATATTTCTCAATATGTATGTCTCATTCAAAGCAGTTTTTATCCCCCTTTTGAGATAATAAAAAAGAAAAACCGAGGAAAAGGAAATTAAAATAAACCAAAAAATACTATAGAGAAATAAACAAAAAAAGAGTATTTCTGTAAGATTGTAAAAGGAGTAGAGAAAATAGATTAAAAGGAGTCCCTATCAAGAATTCTAATCAGAATCAGAATCTAGCACATCCCTGATGTCTGTAGGGACTAATAGATCCTTTCCTATGGAGGTAGAGGTTGGAGAAAAAGATATAGTCTGGGGTATAGAGGTAGAAACAGGTCCACCAATGACTACACATCTGAAAATAAACCTAAGATTCTCAACTGCTCGACTAGGAGATAAGAAAAAAGGATTAAGGGTAGAGGAGGTAGTGGTAGGGGTTGAGGGAATATGTATAACAGGAGGAGCTAGCATAGTTGTATTAACAGAATATAGTTAGGGTTCCATCAGCCTAGTAAAGTCATGCATTTCTTGAGATCTATGTTCCATATCTTGAAAATAATCCTCTTTATTCTCCATAAAAATTTACAACACTGGAGTAAGAACTTTGATATTCTCAACTTGAGACTTAAAAAATCCTTGGTCAAAGGAGGCATCTTAAGATCTAAATCAAGAGTTATAAATATGGTCTTGAAGTATGACTTAGTAAAGATTCTACTAAGATAGAAATAAAATACCTTCTTGATTGTTTCTCTATCTTTTCTAGATTTTGTAACATATTTCTTAACCAACTCCAAGGTCACAAAGCCATGAGTCTGAAAGCCATCAAAAACTATTTCCCATGTCTACTTAAAATCACATTTTTTTTAAACTCATCCCTTATGACTTGTCTGATGCTTTCTTCATTAACAACACTAGGAGGAGGAGAAGGCACTGAATAAGATGAAGGAAGATCCAATGGTTGAAATAATGTATTCAATAATCTCTAATTAAGCTTTAACATCATATTATAAATATCTTCATATAGAGCATCAATCTGAGATTTTAAACTTTCAATCTCATTTTTCATTAGTTCCATTCTAAGATGGAATCTAGGATGAAGATGAGAAATAACTAAAGTAATAGCCTTGGATAAATCTACCTCTATAATTGGTTCTAAAGAATTCCAAAACCAAGGAATAATTCTTTTAATACCCCCATTAGATATGATTTTAACTCATTCAAATCATCTTTTGAAACATTGGATATTGAAGGTATGAAAGGGGGTACAGAAGGAGATGAATCATAAGTCAGATACCTACCATCATCCTCAATCTCCATATATCTAGATCTCATAGACTAAACATTAGATCTATCACCAACATCAATTTCTTCTTCAATTTAAAGAGGAGTAGTATGAATATATTTAACACGATTTGTTACATTTTCATTCTTAGGTTCCTTAAAATACTTTGAAAGAGTAGGTACAAAAATTTCTTCCAAGAATTGATCCATAGAGGGAATTACATGAGACACCTCAATCCCATTATGAGAATCTATCTCAGCTATTAAAGAGCCTTCTAGCACCCTTTGAGCAGAAGGGATAGTAGGTCCACCTTGTACAAGTGGACTTCCCCCATTATCATCATCCTTAGAGTCTGAGTTTTCTAGACCTAACACTTTAGATCTTGGGGACATCCCCCCCTAGAAAGTGCATCTATCATACTTGGTCTAGGAGTTATGCCTATCTCAGGAGACTTATCTGAACTGTCTTCATCCTCTCCAGACTCATCAAAGTCACCCCATTCAGGTTATTTTATAAAACCACCAATATAAAATTTACTGTCAATAATATCCTCATCTTTTAACTCTTCCTCATAAGATGGTAAGGTAAAAGGAGTGATTGTAGGTCCAAAGGATATAACTTGAGGTGCTTCTTTATAATCCTCATGAGATTCTCTAACTTCCTCATCAAGATCTGCTACCTCATCCTTTTCTTCCTCATCATTAGCAACAATAAAAACATCTTACTCATCATAAGAATAAATAACAATATCATATGGATCAAGAACTGGATCCACTAGATCCCTTGGTCTAGTAGGATAATTCACAAGATTAATTTTTTCATAAAACTTCTCTGGGTTAGCCACCCATTATTTCTTCCAGGGGTTCCAATTAACTTTCATGTGCTTATAAATTCTATGATTTATGAAAATACCATTTTTGAAAGTTATATTTTCCTCCCCCTCATTCATGTGCCTCATCACATACCTTACCAAGTTGATATGGATCCCACTTTTCATCAAGATCAAAAATAAAAGATCCTAGTTCCTTAGGATACTAAATTACACTTTCTTGGGATAGATTAGATGTAGAATAAACTTAGCTAGTAGCCTGAACTCACCACTGAGCTCTATAATGGTTGGTCTTCTGGGTCTGTATGTAGTTTTATATATGGACTTTCTAGTTTCATGAAGATCTAGCTTACAACTTGTACTCATGGGAGTATTGCTACCTTTAGTGCTATCCATAACAAAATGTTTTAAAATATCCTTAATAACTTTATTTGATTTAAAATAATTCCTTATTTATTTTGAAAATTTTGAAATCTAATAAAGTATTTTAACTCACCCATTAAACCCATTTCAAATTTATTTTGCATCATTTTGTAAAATTCAATACACAAGGAGTCTTTGGATCATCCAAAAATAATATCATCAACATATATTTGAATTACTAAAAAATCATTTGAAATTATTTATATAAATAAAGTAGGGTCAACAACATATTTTATAAAACCATTTAAAATAAGAAAAGTGTTGAGCCTATCATACCAAGCTCTAGGAGCTTGTTTTAAACTATACAAATATTTTGTTAATTTAAAAACACAATTTGGAAAATGAGAATTTTGAAATCTAGGAGGTTTTTAAACAAATACATCCTCAAAAATATATCCATTTAGGAATGAACTCTTAACATCCATTTGATATAGTTTGAAATTAAGATGTGAAACATATGAAAACAATATTTTTATGGACTAAAGTCTAGATACTAGTGAAAATATTTCTTCATATCCAATACCTTCTTCTTGACCACATCTTTGTGTAACCAATATAACTTTATTTATAATGATAGTTCCATAATCATCAACCGTGTTCCTATAAACCAATTTAGTGCCAATAGTTGGGAAGTATTTAGGTCTATCTACTAATTCCTAGACTTTATTTCTTTCAAACTAGTTTAATTCATATTGCATTGATATTACCCAATGTCCACCATTTATTTATCCATTGGTGTTCTTAGGTTCAAGCTATGATAATAAGGCTTTATGTTTAACTTGATTTCATAGTGAGGCTTGGGTTTGAGTTACTTTTCTACGTCACCTATAGTAGTATCTAAGGAATGGTTTTTGAGAGTTCTAATGGTTCTGATAATTGAAGAACTTTGTTCTTCCAAGTCTTCTTCTTGGTCAGGTATAATTTGATGATCTCTACCAGGTGATTTATTTGGTAAATATACAAAAAGATCAGAATATTTAGAGCTATTATTGATATTAATATTTTAAATATCATCCTCAAGGTTTTCTAAAGCAAGTCTGGGTTCATGTGGATCTGTCTTATCAAAAGTGACACGAACAGTTTCTCCCAAAATTTTTATTTCTTATTAAAGACTCCATAAAATTTACTAGTGGTTGAATAACCAAGGAAAACTCATTCATATATTTTTGGTGATTTTTTTTCTTCAAATTCTCTTTTTTGTTAAGAATATAAAATTTACAACCAAAAACTATAAAGTAATTTACATTGGGATTTTTACCACTCCATAATTCATACAGAGTATTTCAAGATAGGTCTTACAAGAACTATATTAATTACATAAAAATTTGTGTGAAAAAATTCATCACATTAATATATAGGGGTGCCATATTCACTGAGCATTGTTCTAGAAATTTACTGAAGAGTCTCATTTCACCTTTCAACAACCCCATTTTGTTGAGGTGTTCAAGGTGTAGAGAAATTGTGAGTATAGCATGTTGTGAGCAGAGATATTCAATTTTATGATTATAAATATCTCACACATGATCAATTTTTAAAGTATTTATGGTTAGTACATTAAGGATCTCTATATATTTACCATAGTGAAAAAAAAATGAAGGGGATTCACTTTTATGATCAAGGAAAAACACCCATGTATATCTTGAATAATAAACAACTATAAGATAAGAATAATGTTTTCCTACTAAAATAGAAACTCTAGATGGTTCAAATAAATATATATGAACCAATTCCAGTGATTGAGAGGTAGAGGACTATTTATTTGATTTGAAAGATATTTTTTATTTCTTTCCCTTTTGATAAGGATTACACACTTTGTCTTTGGGAAATTCTAGCTCGGCTAGATCCTTGAATAAAACTTAATTACTTAGCTTTATAAGAGAGTGTATATTGTAATTGACAATTATCTTATTCCATATCCAAGATTCTCTATGAAAATAACTTAATCAAGAAACATTTTTAGAAAATAAAGAATCTAAATTAAAAACATATACATTATCATTTATAAAAGTAGTAAATACCAAAGCCTTCTTAGAATCAAAAATTTTACAAGCATTGTTCTAAAATTTTACATTTAAACCATCAATAAATAATAGATAAATAATAAGTAGATTATATTTTAAACCTTCTTAAAAAAAACTTTATAAATAAGGAAATATTTAGAGTTACCAATTTTTCCAAGTCTAATGATTTTTACTTTTTCATTGTCACCAAAAGTGACATGCCCACCACCCACCTTTATAAGGATTTTAAAGCTCGAGTAGTCTCTAGTAATTTATTTAGAACATACACTGACTAGATACCAATTTTTTTTACTGGAGCTCTTTAATAATTTTTCATACAATCAATTAAATGAAAATTCATTTTAGTACCCAGATCTACTTGGGTCTATATAGTTTTGTAATCAAAACTTTTAGAATATAAATTTGTTTTACAGGCTTATTAGAAAAAGATTTAAAAGATCCAAAAATAAAATCCTTTTTTGGTCTAGAATTATTAGAATGGTATCCAAAACTAGTAGCATTTTTAGAAACTAAATATCTATTTTTAGAACGAGGAATAAAATAGTTTTTTTGAAATTTATTTTTCTATCCAAGTTAATAATAAAAACCATCTCTTGTTTTAGATACAACATAGATTCCCAGGATTTTGTTTATGGTTTTTGTTCTTCTAGAAAAACCTTATGTTTCATTTTATAATTGTTCATTTACTAATTTCAAATTAGTATTTTCTTTTAAATAATCAGCATTCTTTTATTTTACAATGCTAAGTGAATATTTTTATACACCACATATCAAATGAACCCTTTTCATATTTTTATATTTTCCTTTTAACTCATTCATGGCATATTCCAATATAGCACAATATTTTTCTAATTACTCATTAGACATTTCAAAATCATTAGGAATATGAGAATAAGTAGAAGGTACCTGATAAGTAGTATCTATAAATCATAGAGTAGATTGTATATCTTCTAATCTTGAATATGAGTCACTGGATCTATCCTCAGATACACTCCAAGTGGATTTCATTTATCTTTTCATTATTTTCTATATCTTCATATTTCTTTTTTTTATTTGAGAATTGGATAGTCAGCCTTTATGTGCCCTTTTATTTTTCATTCATAACATATGATCTCATTAAATGAGTCATCCCTTTATAATATTTCTTCCAGTTCCATATCTTTTCATATTTAACTTTATATCTATACTTTCTAAAAAAATTATTCCTTTTCTAGAACTTTTTAAACATTATAGCTAGATAATCTATTTCTTTATCACTTTTAGTGTCACCTTCACTTCCGCTTGTACTTTCATTTTTAACAACTTCTTTTTCTTTTTTACTGTGATGCTTTAAATGTAACAAATTTTCATTTTGGTTCATTATCATCACGGTTTACCTTCATTTCTTCTTCATACATCATGATATTTCCAATAATAACCTAAAATGGTTGTTTGATGATATCAAATGATTTATAGATAGAGATTAAAATACCTCTTTATCTATCTATTATACATCTTAGGATCCTCATTACTTGATATTTTTCTATCATTAGTTTTCCAAGTGTGATCATAGTGTTTATGATATCATTAAACCTAAGATACATATCAAAAATAGATTCATCAGGTTTTATTTTTAATGTATCATATTTAATAGTATATATATTAATAATCATTTCTTTAACATTAGAAGTCCCTTCATGTGACACAAAAAGAGTATCCCAAATAATATATGTGGTATCACACGAATATATTATTTTAAGTTAAACTTCTCCTAAATCACAAAATCAAGAATTCATAGCTTTGTAGTTTGAATCATAAGTATCTCTAGTAGGAGCATACCATTCCTTTCTAGCAGTTTTAGGTTTCTCATATTTATCACCAATAGATCCCCAAATATCAAAACCCACACTCTCAAGAGGGTTTTTTATTTCGATTTTCCATTGAGCATAGTTTTGTCCATTAAAATAACAAGGTCTACTGGTTTCATAACCTTCATAATTACCTTCCATAATATTACATTATAAAATAGAAATTAAATAGTTTTTTTAAAAAAAATATCAGAATAAACAACAAGAAAAGATAAATTAGAACCCTTTGATACCAAATATTTTCCAGAGTGGGTAACTCAAGAGGGGGTGAATTGAGTTCCCAATAAAAATTTATTTTTAAAATGGATTTAAAAACTAAATCCCCAAATTTAAAAGAAAATATCATTTAAATAAAATAGTATTATTATATAATTTGATATTTTCAAAGAGTTTCTTAAAACCTCGATCACAACTTAATTAAAACATATTTTAAAACCTTTTTTGACTCTTGAAACCACTTTAATAACAAGAAACAAAGTATATAAAACACATTTTAAATCAAACTATCAAATTAAACATTTTCTATATAGTTTTGAAAACTAAATCAAGTTTTTTTTAAAATTAGAGAAAGAAAGAAAAAAGAAAAATACACAATGGAATAAAACAAGAGGTTTGGTCTCAAGTAGATACCTAGTCCTATCCACTCAAAAACACCTATTTCCAAGTATTTTATTCCTAAATAAATAGATCCATAACCTGGATTGGGTTTTTATAAACAACTACACTCAAGGAAGTACATGCCACACCTAGCCTCTTCCACATTTCTATGTGGGATCAAAATAGTAATAAATAATAAAGGAGAGAATCTCTTGTATTGTCCAATACAATACATGAGACTATGTTAATTAATGAATAGAGTAAAATAAACACAACTCAAAAAGTAAGCTAAAACAGAGTGATAAAATAATAGAGAGTAAGAAGGTTCAATGCAGCATAATCTGATCAGCTTCGGTTGATCAACTGTATTTAAATCAGTCCTTTAAAAGAATCAAGTGAGTTTTCACTAAGTAGTTTGTAAAACAGAGTGTGTATACGCACCATGTTCAGTCTGTTTAGTGTATCACTTTTGATTAGGGATCTCTTACATGAATGTGTATCTCATCACCTCTTTGTATACAAGTGTCTCTACATCTTAAAGAGATATTTTATCTAAACTAGCGGTTATAGAATATTCATACTTTAATACTCATACTCATTAGTCATTAAATGCTCTGACTTTGAGTAACTGCTCCAAAATATAGTCATTGGAGATTTGAAAATACTCCACAACCTAAGTTAGACATAGTCACTTGGTCTTCACTTAGGCATGGTTACATTGGATCACATTTACTAGGCATGGTTGGTTGGCATGGAAACTAGGCATGACAACTAACCACGATCACTTCATTCCTTCATGCAGTCACTACATTTTGTTCATGCGGTAGGTTCATCACTTCATGCAGTAGGTACTCTTCTTCTCATGGTCACTTGACTTGTTCTTGTTATAGGTATATTTATTCACACAATCACTATAATAAAACATGTGGTTAGTACAACACTTAGAGAAATTTGATTACCTTCACATGAAAACTAGGTTTTTCACGCGGTAGGTAGTTTCCTTCGTGCCATCACTTTGAGTTCAATGTACGACAGGTTTAGTACTCACGTGATCACTTGAAATTAAATGCATGATCCCTACAAGAATTAGATAGAATTGGCGCACGATATGTAGTTTGTTCACGTGTTCAGTACCACTTGGTCACTTGACCTTCACAGTCAATAGGTTTCTTCATATTGTAGGTAGGCATGGTCACTTCCATACTTAGCCACTTTTTACAAGTTTGGAAATAAAACAAAATTGACTAACATAGTGTACAAAATTCATTAAAAACATTATAAACATGATTTGAGATTATTAAAATATGTAGGTGATGTTTTAATCCAACACAAACACTTTTCCATTTAAAGAGAAGCATTTCATAAACATTTAATGAATTAAAACTCTTTGCAACTCATGAATCTTCATTTGTGATTAATTTTTTTAACATTTAAAAAACTATGTTGAATGTTTAAACTCCTCAAATTATCATCATATGATAATCAAACCGACAACGATAACATGAGGTAGGAGAAGGTGGTCGATCCATATGTTATCAAATAATGTATGTACTACCATGGAAGCCACCATAGTGTGGTGATATCCACCATGTTGTGGTTTATCTTAGCAAAGATCAAAAATTTGCCCCAAACCATTTTGTTGTGGTCTGACCTTCAATGCAAATTTCCACCATCTCCCACTTTTACTAAAGCCACATAAACTTAGAACACTTTCACCTTATGTCACATCATATGTAATATTTTGTGAAACTATATCCAAAACTCATTATGTATATCTTCTAAAACTCATTTTACAAAATCTATCATCTATTTTCACCACATGTTGTATGATATGTAACAACTTGTGAAATTCCATCCAAAATCTATTTTGGTTATCCTTAAAACACTTTTGGGATAACTGTTATAGTTTTATACAAACAATTTATAATAAAACTTAATCATAATTTACACAAATTAAAAGTTTGACCCCATGTGCCTTTGTAGCATTTGTAACAATTATGAATCACCTAATCCATAACTATAACCAATGAGCAGACTCTAGAAAAGCATCAAATCTACTCAAGACACAAAGGGATCTAGTGTGATCTCTATCAAACACATGTATCTCCATACTTATTTCCACCAAATGTATCATATACAAGTATGCATAACCATATAATCCCTTTGTCTAAGACATAGAGTGACCAACAGACACGATGTATGTCAATCCCATATAGCTTACTCATACATTCTCAATTCATCAAGTATAGAGTAACCAAATGGATGAACACATCACAAGCCATTCATCTAACACTACAGAAAAAATAGTATTTAGCGGCGGTTTAAATCGCAACTAAATCGTTTCGTGGCTGTTTTTCAAAAGTGCCTTGAAAAGTGGTGTCATGAAACATTTTGCGACCGTTTAAATCACTACTAAACCGTTTCATGGTGGTTTTTTAAAACCACCATGAAAAGTGGTGTCACGAAACATTTCACAGCGGTTTTCAAAAAGTGTCACGAAATGATTTTGCAACAATTATTTATTATTCATTATTTATTTATTTATTATTTATTAGTTATTATTTTTATTTCCTCCATGCATGCATATGCCATGCAAAAATTTAGTATATATATGTATTGGGTGAAATTTGAACTTCTTACGTATTAGCTATTCTATAAAGGCTTTACCACACCAACAAACTCTTCACGTGGTGAGTAAAAAAAAATTAATATACTTATATATACACATATAAATACGTATAAACACATATGCATAAATAATAATGTAAAGGGATAATAATAATAAATAATAAATAATAAAAACAAATGATGTATAACATATACATACAAAATAAATAATAAATAATAAATAATAAATAATAAATAATAAATAATATATAATATATAATAAATAACAAATAATAAATAACAAATAACAAACAATAAATAATAAACAATAAACAATAAAAAATAAATAATAAATAATAAATAATAAATAATAAATAAATAATAACCTAATAATAAATAATAAATTAATAATAAATAATAAATAACATGTAGTAATATATATTAAATATTAAATAATTATTTATTTAATAAATAAATAAATAAATAAATAAATAAATAAATGAATAATAATTTAATAATAAATAAAAAATTAATAAATAATAAATAAGTTATAAATTAATAATAAATAAGAAATAATAAATAAAAAATAACACAATAAAAAATAAAAAATAAAAAATAAAAAATAAATAATAAATAAAAAATAAATATATATAATTACATATAAATTTATTTAAATACAATTATATATATCTTAAAAAATATAGAAATATAAATAAATTTTCATAAATGTATTTAAATACAAGCACTAACACACACATAGAAACCAATGTATGCAAATATAGATAAATGGATATACATAAATATATATATATATATACTAACATCACATATATAAATATACATTAATGTATATAAATATACATAAATGGATATAAATATCTATAAATATATATACATATAATATAAATATATATAAACATATATTTATATTACATAGATATATATAAACACACACATATATAATTGTATATTAATATATATATATATATAAATAGAAGTAAATATAAATATCTATATATATAGACCCACATAATATATAAAAATATAAAATCATAAATATGTATAAATATTTATAAATGTATATAAATATAGACTAACATGCATAAATACATATAAATATCTATGCATAGATGCAATTATATATTATTTTTAAATAAATATTGATAAATATATATAAATTATAAATAAATATACATAAATGTATAAAAATATGTACGTATATATACAAACACACACACACACAATAGATAATAAATCACCAAAGTAGAGAAAACCACAACAATTGCAACACCATCAATTCAATAGGAATGTAAATCCATGGAATAAAATCATAAACGACCCAACAAGCATATGAAGAAACCCTTAAATGAAGCTGAAATCACATCAAATGATCAAAAATCATGGTATCTGAACAAAAAACTCAGTTTTAGTGGCCTTCTATGTTTTTTAGACCTAAAAAAACAATGAATGAGGTCCCCATTATTAATATGGCATATAACTCATCACAGAATTTGATTTGATATGTGGTAGAGCCCAAATGAACACTCAGATCAAAAGTTATGACCATTTGAAGTTAAAGTTCAATTTTCAACTTCTATTAAAATAGTAATAAATTTTATTTTATTAACCATTACCAAATTATTATCAAATTTCATTGTAGTTCATTTCATAAGCTTTAATTTTACCGGTTGTTGAGATAAAATGGAAACCTGGATCAAAAGTTATTGTCATTTGATGCTGAAGCCTGATTTTCAACTTATCCTAGAATTAATTTAAGCCTTAAATAATAACTAACTAATAATTATAAATAATTAATAATTAACACATAATAATTAATTAAAATAGTAAATTATAAATAATAAATAATAAATAATAAATAATAATAATAAATAATAAATTATTATTAATTATTTAATATTTTTCCATTATTTTTAGAGGATGTTTTTAAAAACCACCGTTAAAAATAAATTATTCTTTTTTAAAATAAAAAAATTAAGATTTAGCATCGGTTTTTGAAAAAATTCTACTAAAAATAAATTAAAATAAATAAATAAATAAAAATAAAAATAAAGAAACATATTTAGCAGTGGTTTTGAAAACCATTGGTAAAAAACTCTATCTTGTAAAAATGGCTAAACACATCACATACCCCTCATCCAAATAGATAAGCACAACAAATTCACATTATCTAGGTATGGTTATATACTTATTCAATCTCAATTGAGGGACCAAATGTCATACCCATCACATGAGATGACAAATACCATCATGGTTAGTACTCAGTCGATGGAATGATAAACAATATACCCAACCATCCCCTAATGAGCACAACCTCAAGGATGGCGTAATAAATTTATCAACTACGAGGGTTCTAATTCTAGGTATCTTTCCAAACTCAGGTACAAGTATTTAATATGAAACATGCATCCCTATCATACTAAATACATAGTGCATGACACTCCATGTGGTATACTTATCAGTTCATTCAACACATAAATGTCCTTTTATGCCTCATCAACATATTTTTGTTAAACTCATTACTTCTATATGTAATTTCTACCACATATGATAAAACATTCCACTAATATCCTTTAGTGAGTAACATATATGAAGAAGTTTGTTTGAATAATTATGATACTTATGAATCATATTCTCAATGTTCAACTCCTTAAACATAACATTTAAACTCCTTTAATTCACAACATCAAATGTTATAATGTTAATAACTTCTCTTATCTACTTAAAAAAAGTCTTTCTAAGTCCATCATCATCATCATAATCATCATAGAACCTTTCCATTCTAACTTTTCCTTTCAGATCATTTTTGTAAAAAATATAACTATTTACATGAATATCTTTCATCACCCACACATTCTAAACTCTTTTAGGATACCAAGTGACTTTCACTTTGGATTAGAATAGCATTGAAGATCCCAATGGATTGTGATGATTTTATTTATTATTAAAGAGTAAGAATACTATATATACATGATTGAGTGATAGAGAAAGATCCCAATGATTGAAGAATTTTAAAGGTTAGAGATACATCTTAGAAATTTTTTTTTACCATTGTACATGCCATTGGATATCCATTAATCTATTGGTAATGAAGAATCCATTGAGATAATAATGTGTGAGGATTCACACATCAAACATATGATGATTATATAACTGATCTTATAATGAATCAAAGATAAGTTCTGATGTATGATGAAATAATTGGTACTTGATGAGGTAGAGGAGCTGACTATGCTGGAGATGAATCAAGTTGGCTAGAAGAGTGAGAATTCATCCATGGATTATCAAGCATGAAGGTAGTTGTAATAAATAGAGAATTTCATTTGGAAGAAGATTAGAGAATGTTGATTTCAATGATGGAGGTGTTGAGGCAGTGAAGGTTCATGGAAATACTCAAGAAGACTATTTATATGCATTGGGTCCCAATGTGAGATAGGCCAAATGTTCAACAGGGGGGGGGTGAATTGACCTTTTTAAACAATTTATTAAATTTAATATAAAATTTTCATCAGAAATAAAAATGAAATGAACATAGTGATTTTTATTATAGTTCAAATCTAAATTATTCTACATTTACTCTTCACTCATCTCAAACACAGAGAGAAATGAAACCCACTATAATAGAATATTTAAATTTTGATGAGGATTCACAAACCTTTACAACTTACTTTTTAAACCCTGGAGGCAAAACCCAAGAATTAATTTTTATTACCTAGAGTCATAACCTAATTAGATTATTTTTTAGGTGGTGGAAAAAAAACTTTCCTTTAACCAGACCAAGGAACTATCGAATCCCCCACCTTATGACAGTTAGGTAAAACAAAAACACACCTTTTTTTAGAGGTAATATAACCTGACAATACTAACTTTTATGGGTTGTATAACCTAATAAAATAACACACACAAAATAATTAAAAGAATTATAAATGATATAAACCACCATAAAAATTTGATCATGAGTGTTGAGGCAACAATGTTCTCACCAGGCAGAAAAGGATGAAAAGGATATAGCTTCAGGCGAGAGAGTTATGGTGAATTATCGTAAAGGTGCATCATAAAGTAAAACTTGGAAATACCCTCATCCTCATTATCAAACTAATTCCATCAAACTCTATATATATAATTCATTTATACACAACATATTCAAAATATTAATCTCATTGCATTTCATCTTTCCCAATTCAATATGTGAATTTCTTCATTTAATGTGAATAATAAACATGCACATGTGGTCTCACTTAAATATTATATAAAAAATAAACAGGCTATACAATGATTGGTTAATAATAAATGAACACAACGTTAGTATACTCCCATAATAATGAACATTAGTGTCCTCAAAATACTCCTTGGGTTTATCTGAGACAAACTCTTCAAATTCCCAACATTTCAAATTTGAAACTCATGATTTTCTAAGAAAGCAGTGCAAGTATTCATCCCACATGATGAAAATTTTGTTAGAGTTGGTGCCTTAGAACCATATTCAGTGTACATTATGATAACTTGTATTCATAGTTATGAATATTAATAAACTTCTTATCACATCATGATTTTTCTTCCGCGTAACATAGTATGTGATAATGTTCCTGAGTAGCTATCATATTAAAAGGTCATAGCAGTTCCCCGCTATAATGAGAACCTGAAAGTGCTACGACACTATTCTTAAACATATGTTTTATAGCTGGATGATATCATTTGAGGTACACAGATGATACAAGATATTAGAGGCAGAGACTCATAGGACTTTGAGGAACCTTCTCATGGTGTACGCCCTTGGTAATATCTAGTAGGATATTATGAGAATGGGACCCACCACTAGGAAATAAAAATTTATATGTTTCATTGTATTTTCCTATATATAGATGTGTGTATTGGTCCTTAGACTTTAAAATTATTATTATTGAGTATTACAAGTTTCATACTTTGATGTGTTGATGAAAACTATAATGAAAGATGTTCACGGTGAGGTAGGATACGTTGGATGCATCACGAGTAATATTGAATTAATGAATAATGTGAGAAAGGATTTATCCCTTTTGTTCTTTAATGAGGAGTTAATATCTCAGACCCTTTGATGGAAAAAATATATCCTAAATAAATCAATTACCATGGTGTTCTATAGGCAAGTTCTATTTCTAGAAAGTAAAAGAAAGAGACATCGAGCACATAGGTTGATGGCACTGGAATACAAGCTGATTGATTTGAGATATCATGATAAAGAGATTACATTACATAGTAAGAATATGTATGAGGAATTATATCATTTTGACATTAACTCTTTTCTCTATGGGTGCCTTGGAGTGTTGCTAGATGCTAACCTCAGACTTTAGGCTATTTCGCCTAATTCCACTGAGAAAGAGGCCTATAGGGTCACACACTAAGTGTATCCAGAATCTCAGTTAAAAAATATATTATTATTTATTTTTTAACAAGTTGAATAAATATTATTACCACATGTGGTTTAATAATTATTCATGTTTTCTTTATCATATTTATTCTGTCACCGATTATTCGAGAGAATATAATATGAGAAGAATATTTAAAAAATATTTATTTTTTATTTAGTGAATATAATATTTATTTATTTATTAGTGAATAATGTAATTATATTTATTTAATAAATAAATAGACATTATTCAAGGTCCAATAAATATTATGGAGGAATTAAGAACTGGGATTTTAGGTCCAGTGAGAAAATAATAAATATTGAATATTATTTGATTAAATAATATTTAATTTTAATTATCAAGTTAAGCGCATTATGAGAAATAATAATAATAATATTATTATTTGACATGGACTATTATCTAGGATTAAATAAATAATTAAGGTAACCTATGCAATTATTTTATTTTAACCCCAGCGATATATAAACCCAGTTATGTTATTTTATCAATAGAACAATTCATTTGTTTGAGTTGTGCACAATAGAATTGGAGAATTATCTCAAGACCTTGAGATCTATCTTCTCCAAGTCTGCTTCCAAGAATGGGGAACAATATTCCTCCACCAGATCAAAGAGAACACTTTAGAAGAAATTTTCATAGTGATCAATGGTAGACGACATATGCACAAAGATCTTCCATGCAAGAACCCAAAGATTCCTTCGATGATGTGTGGAGATTCATAGAACACATGTGGATCACCACTAAAGGGAATATTTAGTTGATTCCTACAATGGAACGATGGTGCATCGCAGATCTGTTACCAGTTTCATCAATGAAGAGATAATTCCATCAAGGTAATTATTATTTAATTAAATTAATTATAAATAATATGTGACGATCCTCTCTCTGGTTCCGGTGTGATTCATGTTTTCTATCTTCTTTTATTCAATTCCATTGAAAATTGTGTTTATTGTCGTGTAGATATTGGATTGATCATTGAACACAAAAAAATAAAAGTTGGGAACCACCCATCGCATGCTTCCACTACACCCAAAAACTATAAGTGGTATCAGAGGAGTCATATAATTATTAATAATTATTTAAATATCATTGGTGATTTACACATTTTAATTTAGTTTTTCAATTAAATTTTAATCATGATATTAATACAAATTGCAAGATCTACTTATTCCTCCTTCATTTATCATAGATATAATTAATACGATTAATTTTATGAATAAACTAAAATCAAATACCTCATCTAGAGATGACAAGGATTATGGCCGAATAACATAGGAGTACATGCCATGTAATCAGAATTACATGCTATGTACTTGTGGTCAATGCATCAGGAATTAATTCAGCAATTAATTTAAACTGTGTGCATTGATTACAAGCAGTGCATTAAATATCTTACACCATGTGTTGACCGGGCTAGGGTGGCGCATGGTCAACTGGAGTACATTCCTTGTAGCCCATGTATATGAAATGAAGTCCCTTTGAGTCACATACGGTCCGTGTATTACCATAAACAACCTAAATGACTAGTGACTGTGTAATTCATAGATCACATGACATGTATCCCATTGAACATGCCGTGTACTCAATTTTATCTGAGGTACAATTTACACACCAAGTCCCTAGGCGTGTACCTCAGATAGATAGCGAGGGATGTACATGCCGCGTAGCTCACTTGTACATACTGTGTATTTATACCAAATTATGAAAATTTAAAATTTGTTTATTATATTATGTAAACCTTGAGACATGTTCTTGCATGTGGTCATTAAGTTGATAGGACATGCCATGTGATGGGTTTTAATATTTTTATATGTAAATGTTTAATTAATATCCACGTAATGTTTAGATATGCATATCATGTTTGATTCGTATTACATTTTTTACTCTACATGCATTGAAGCATAGCACATGACCAAAAAATTATGTTATTCATGTAATAATTAAGTTTATACTACACATTATGAAAGTATGTGATAAGTCGTATATTCCATATGTCATAAGATAAAGCAATAAATTAGTATAATTCATGTTGGTTAGATTCAGATGAGTATTCACTTTATTTCCTCCAAGGTATATTTATGTACACATTTAATTTTAAATAATTTTATTTAATTTTTTTTAAAATTATAATGGATAATAATATCAAGGAAATTCGCATGATAATTAAGACAAAATAATTTGTTAATTAAAGATAATAATTAATTGATTCAAGTGTAATTTATCTTAAATAGAACAATTAAGAATTTTATTCTAGTTTTATTAAATGTGTAATTAGTTTCATGCATGTGGATGATCATGAGAAAAGAACAGACCATTATATGAGATTGGTTTCCTTTTAATTTATTATTGAATTAAATTGTTGGCATACATGCCTTCTCTCCTCTTATTATGTAGGTAATGTGTTCCCATGGTTTCTTTTATGTAAACCCTTTTCCCCCTCACCTACGTGTGAGTAAAATCATATGTAATGAATGGAGATCCCAAGTTAGTGGAGGTGGTTCAAGTTAGAAGCTGGGGGAAAACTAATCCAAGAGAGATACATTAGTGGACATGTGGAAAGCTGTAACAAAAACCTTAAATGGTTCAAGGTGTTTTTCCCCTAGGTCAACGGTTATTTTATCAATTTATAGATAAACTAACCACTAGTAAATGCTCATGATCATACAAATTTATTATTTTATTTATTTTAGTTACATAATTATTTCATTATGGATGTTTTTTTGTGATCACATAAATTAATGAAATTAATGAGAATTCAAGATAAAACTAAATTAAATTGGCTTATGCATAAATATTATCTAATACATGGTTAATCAATTAAGTAAAACAGTACTCCACCCATGCAAATGCATGGGACTATTCAATTTTCTTTCAAATTATCTGGTTCTGCGTTATTCAAAAAAAATTGTAATGTCATTGTACTCAATATATTGTTTAGAATAAAATGATGATAATGAAGTGATGGGTTTCCCATGACATGAGGAAATTAAGTGAAGACTAATTATGATGGATATGGAACATGATGGAATGGAAGAGTTGGAGATAAGAGACATAGATGAAACAAAAGGTGGAGGTGAAGGTGAAGTTGGAGGAAAGAGGAGAGATTGTGATAAATGGTGGAAGGCATCCTAGAAAGAGTTTCATGGTTTTTGAATTTTGAACAGAGTTTATGGGCTTGAGAATATGTTGGGGTGAGGATTAGTAGGAATCATGATTTCATTCAGCTTGATGTCTTTGAAAGGTAATATAGTTTGGAGTTCATATTTTAAACTATCATCATCATAAATAAATTTTACTTTATGAATGCAAATATTATCACACCCTTGATTTAATTTCATAAGATTTTTTAACATATATATGTCGTTATTTTCAGAAGAATACCAAAATAGTCCAATTATAGGTCATTTGATAAGTGTGAGTTGTAATTAATCAAGATAAAGAATCAAGAATTTTGGGGGGGAATAGGTCATTTGATAATTGAATTTGATCACTTTATATTATAAAATTTATTATTACATGGTGATATTTAATTTAATCATATAATATGTTATATTTATATTCATATCTATTCTATTTTTAAAAAACAATGAAATTATTTTTAACCATGTCGCAGATTAAAACAATCATCCAAATTCAAATCATGCGATATCGCCACAGATTTCAACTTACATTTGACCTCCATGTATGTAAATAAAAAACATTCATTCCATAAGCCCATGAAAATTGATCAATATTTGAGACCTTATCTATGTAAGGATGAGAAAAATTTAAGTATGTTTGACATCTAGAGATCACCCACTGATCTACACCTTTTCATGTTTTCTGTTTCTCCATTGAATTTTCCCCTGATATCAATATCCCATAGTGGAGAGAAATCCCGCTGAATCCCAACATCATCTTCTGAAAATACTACCTTGACAAGGCTTGTAAAATATATTCAAAACATAGTAGTCATTAAATTATTACACTAAAAAGAACTAAAATTATATTCACATAAACAAGCAGACCCATTTAAACAACACAACATCACATGAAACTCCTAATGATGATAGAAAAAAATGTATAGATAACACTTCAGAACATAATTTCTCATAAAATTATCAATGAGGAAACGAAATGAAATTAGTTGTGCAGAAAACAATTTTAGAGAGAAGAAACTAAGTAACAAAACTAAATGAAAATGAACACACCCGCCCAACCAACCCACCCAAACAACATAATACATAGTAAAACTATATGTACTAACAATTTTCTTAAAAGCTCAAATTATAGGAATTTTTTTACCCTCTCCATGATACTCAAATTATATAAACCTCAAAAATGTTTCATGGTTTTTGGGAATGTTGAATGTTATTTTATTAAAAGTATAGTAACCTTGAAGTGTTTGGTATGGAAATAAATGTTTAAATTTATTGAATGTAACAATAATGATAGGAATCTATTCACTTTTTTTGTAATGGTAATGTAAAGTTTCATAAATATCATTCAATATGAAAGGTGAATTAATATTATTAAGTCCATCACATTAAGAGATGAAAATATAAAACAGATAATCAATAGGGAGAACTTAATAATCTTACATATGATGTAGTGCAGGATTTCCAGGTACTAACATCAACTGAACCATCATTTTTTCTGTGCAAAAACATCTTATTCAATGAAAACCCATATCCTTAAATTAATAGAATTCACACATCAAAACCCATATAAAGATAAAAACACCAGTAAGCCATCATCATACAATAAACGAATAAAAAATATAGTATGCATTTACAAGAAAAAATGTAGTATGAATTTAAAATAAAGGAATAAAGTTAATAAATTTGTGACAGTACCATCTTAATCGGGTACCAACTTCATCAGAACTGACAGGTTCCCAAGATTAAACATGTTTTTTGATGCAAAACCGTCTCCTAAAATTAATAGAAGAGACACATCGCAAACTATACAAATAAAAAAAGTTCAGTAAGGTTACATTAGAGAAAAAATGAATAAAAAAATCCATTATAATTGAACCTCTTCCCTGCAAAATGATTAGAGTATATACAATGTATAGTCTAAATACAAATAATCCTTACAATGTGCCTGTAGTCACTGCTAGGATTGTTTTCTACCAGTAATAGTTGATTACTATAATGAATTGAATGTAAACCCTGCTAATAATGAATGGTCAATAAATAAAGGCCGAGCAGATTATACATGTGTACATGGAGTTTTTGAATATGAAAAATTAGTATGAATGTATAATTACCTTTTGATAAACTACAAAGAATCCGAGATGCTCAAAAGGGATATGTATTGAAGGATAGTAGGATGATGTATCTGTTTCAGATAGGTTGGCCTGTAGGATGTTTGAAGAATGTATGGGTGATGTTAAGGTGGTTTTCGAGGTGGTTTTCAAGCGACATAAACAGTGGACATCACTACAACTGGTAAAGTAAGTGATTGCGGGAGGTGAACAAAGGAGAAGCTGAGTGAAAGTATCTTGTATGTTCCTATAGTCATGCATAACTGGCAGATGCATGCAATTATCAAAAAAATTTGGTTTATGTGTATCATCTCATATGAATAATATTCATATGTTTTTAGTGCATAAAAACAATATATAATGGATTCAATAGTTAAAACAAATTACCTACAATTGTATATTGGAAAAAGGGAGGTTTACTCCACGATTTTAGGACAAATTACCTACATTCTTATAGAGTGTAACTTCCACTAAAAAATGATAGAAAAAAGGGAGGTTAATTCCACAATTTTAGGAAAACATACCTGTTGAAGAAATCTGGATATGTAGGCTATCTGAAAAAGATTTTTAGTGCATAAAAAGCAATATATAGTGGATGATAATATACTTGAAGGTAATGATAATAGACCAGAAGACTCTAATGGATCCAGTAGAAAAAATAAAGCAAAATATGATGCTATCTTCAATAAATAATTAAAATAAGACATTAAAAGGATAATATTCCCAATCATGAACAACATGATTAAATCCATTACATTGAGAGATGAAAAAGATCAAATATATAATTAGTCTGGAAAATTGAATAAGCTTACATATGTTGTAGTGTAGGATTTCCTGGTACCAACTTGAAATGAACCATCACTTTTTCCATGCAAAAACATTTTCTTCGATGTGAACCCATATCCTGAAATCAAAATAATTCACACATCAAAAACCATAGAAAGGAAAAAATACCGGTAAGACATCATCATACAATAAATTACTAAAAATTATAGTATGCATTTACACAAAAAAGTAGCAGTGAAGACTCCCATGAATCACCTGGTATATTTAAAAAATATTAGCCCTAAAAAAATACCAAATTAGTCAAAATATTAGACCATTGGGCCCCAATTCTTACCAATCGGTATGAATTTGGAAGGACATACCAAAAAATTCTGAAAACATGTATCACCTATTATAAGTACTGAATTTTTCTAGATTTTCCAAAAAATTCCGTGTGAAACATTTAAAACCATGAATATTATAGTTTCATAACGTCGACATAAAGTTGGAAAACATAGAAGACAAATTGGGAAAACATATAAGTAGGACTTGCTATGGTGATGAAGAGATGATGTTCCAAGAGGAATCATGTCCTGATTTAGGAGCTGGTAGTCGAAGTATCATTGCTGAAATTAGAGCTCCATTTGTGTAGAAAATATGTATCAATTCTAAAGAACCCGTAAGAATAAACCAAAAAACCTAAGAATAAACCAAACCTTGGGATCTAATATCAATATATCATGTTCAATATTATCTAGGAAATATCTACATAGCAGTAATAAGATGTTTCAGTATAAGTTTTATTGCTATTATACACAAAAACATTACATCACAAGATCTGAGTATTTTTTATTATCAAAGAATTCATGTCTTAGGTGAATGAAATCACCAAGAAATAAAAGGAATTCCATCATAGTCAATACTTAAAAAGTTGAGAATATTTTATACCCGTGTAACCTGTGAAGACCTTTATCAAAGATATATATACAATATCGATGCTGTTAAAATACTGGAAGTTCATTGATTATCAATGATTGATGATGAGGATTGCAATGAAACATACCTGAACCTAAAAATAACATAACATAGATTATAAATGGGAGAAGGAGTACCCGGTCAAAGATGAATTATAAATTGGAGGCATGGTAACCCAAGAAGATTACTGGATTTTGAATCCGGTAGTCAAGGACTTCATTGTACAGGAACTGTAGGTCGACTGGAGATGAAGCAAGAGCGGTATGACACTATGGGTAAAACCGTCAGTGGAAGAGAGAAAGAAGGAAATTATTCTATTAAGACGAAGGTATATGATGAGTACCTATAGTGCGAACCCTAGATTGACAAATCGAGCGGAATGAAAATGTGATGGGAACTTGGAGGAGCTGAAATCGAAGGAGTGGAAATCGGAGGAGTCGTAGCCGAAGAGGGGAATCAGGGAGGGGAGTGGAGGGGAGAGAAGAATCATGGAGGGGGGGAATCGAGGAGGGGTGGGGGAACCCTAGATCAGGGAGAAGGGAATCAGGGAGGTGAATTGGGGTTGAGAACGCTGTAGGTTTTAGCGGGTTAGGAGGGTGGGATGCAGAAAATGTGATGATGTGGATGCGTGGTTAGGTGACACGTTAGCAGAAAAATGCCTTATTTAGAATTTATATAGATATAGATAGATATAGATATATAGATATTGATCAAGTATTAAAAAGTAATAAAAAATTTATCTATCATGTTAGTTATACTTTCTTCGGTAATCAGGATACAATATCATCTACCTGGAGATTCAAAATTTCTTCCATAAGAAGCAAACAATTCATCAAATTCTTAAATCAGAAGAAAATAATATGAATTTAGAGGGATGTTCCTAACTGGAATGGCTTGTTTTCTCGGTAGTGTCCCCATACACTGTAACATTTCATTGGACCACATCACTGGAATCAAACTCAGTCAATAGATTTTTATACATGACGAATTGAACTTAATGAATAAGTAGCAAAAAATACTGACACGTGTAATAAATTAAGCACAAATTTGATGTTTAACAATTTCAAATTGAGAAGAACAAATGTAGTGTGTTAGAATAAAAAAATTGAAAATGAAATTATAAAATAAAATATCAAATGTTCATATACTGGTAATATTGTTTATGATAGAAAGCGTTGCAATGATTTGAATTTCATACCATGTTGCGGTACCAAGGAAATATTTCTTCATGGACATGATGGTGAAAGTTTGTAACGAATTGAGCCACACAAAAAATATATGTCAATGAAAAAATGATCCACTTCTCTAAAATTAGGATCGTCAATATAGTAGAAATCAATAAGTATGAAGAGATATGAAATATATTTGGTAGAAGTAAAAAATAAAGTAAAACATGATCCACTACACCAACATAAACTAATAACTAAAATAAAATAGAATATAATGATCTATTGGGAATAAAATATATATAGTGAAGATGGCCTATATTATAGTGTTCTGATATATATTGAAGAAATTTTGTGAGTTAAATTTTTTACTACTACACAATGGGAAGAAAATACATACAATAAAGATATTAGGGTGACTAAAAATACCATTCATGGATGGTTTGGATATTCAACACATCTTGATGACTGATAGAAATATTGATTTACCTGTAAGACTAAAAACAATACTAAAACACTGAATATTTAATTATATATAATGAAGTGACATAAAATAGGTAAGAGGGAAGAAAATAATAATGATGCTGAAATTTTAATGATTCAATTTTACAAAAAGGACAGAGTTTTTTATTTAAACACACTCTGATCTAAAATACCTGATTCATTACCCTTAAAATGATCCATTGATGTAATAAAACATATGATCAACTGCTCAAAGAAATAACATGATCCAATACCCAATAAAAATGATTGAATCACATGCTCAACTAATTTTTTTACACTACTCTAAAAAATGATCCATTACTAAAATAAAATACATGATCCACTAATCAAATAAAACAGAAGATCCAATGTTGTGAAAAAATATCCACTACTCTAAAACATGTCAAGTCATATTTAGTGAAAGTAAAAGTAACTAAAAATATTTGTATGTTAAATTCCTGATGACAAATATGAAAACATATCTAGAAAACAAAGTTATTGTACCTGATTTGTTAGTTTTGAGAATGAGATATAGTTGTGGAAGAATATACAATAATAAAAGAGATGAGCACCTACACATTCATCCAATATGTTTACCTGCAGATATAATAATGTTTAAAAATAATAACACATACTATATATGACTAATAGGGAAACACTTCAATAAGGAATCCAGGAATATGTACAATAAATATGTAAAAACACAATGTATGAACAATTGGGATACACTTAAATAAGAAATCCAAAAATATACATGTATGACTAATAGGGAAACAATTACATATAAAGAAAAAGAAAAAACCATGAAAAGAACAAAAGAAAAAATAGTGTTATGTTTTTTATGTTAAAAAACAAAATACAAAAGTCAATCCATCCTTTATCCTTCATAATCGGTTTCTTAGTAAAACATCAACACCTCAAAACATTTGGTTCCCAACAGAATTCCTGTGTATATAAACAAAAACCCTAAAAATAAGAATATTGATGGAGGAATAATTTATATGGACCACATTTAAAATAATTAAATTCACTAAGATAACATGTCATATGTTTATTTAGGATTCCTTCCCCATGTGCCTTGGGTTTTCATAGATGAAAAACTTCTGGGAACGTTGGAAAAAACATGAGAAACCACTGTATGCTATGATAGTTGTGAGTTGAAGGCCTGTTTGTGAAAATAAATAACGCCTGTATAAAAGATGAAATCCACACAAAATATTCATGAAGATAATTACCTAATTCAAACTAAAAATGATAAAATTCAACAATAATGTGATGGTATGTCCATTGGGTGAAGTGATTATGTGCTGAACCAAACATGTATGGTTATAGCAGCAAAATATTCAAGTGGGATCGATTCACTGACATAAAATGCCTGAATAATTTCATGGAGTGTCTGCACATAAGTGTAAAACAACTGGAATAATATTGAAATCCATTGAAATTGGTGGTTGCTGCTATATAATCGGTGGATGCAGAGGATCCTGACACACAACGGACAAAGGAGGAGGCATAGAAGCTGGAGGCACCGAAGGTTGTTGTGGAGGTAGAGGGGACCGACGATGAAGGTTCGAAACCTAGGTCTAGAGGAAGGAATCGTGAGAAGTGGAATATGATAGTAACAAAAAAACATAGGATAAATAAGTGGAAGTCAAGAATGAGAGGGGTAGGGATTGGATCTATAGTGAGTGGTGGTAGATGGAGAAGGATTACCTAGTCGGTGGTGAGAAGAAAATCGAAGGCGTGTAAGAGAAGCTAATGGAGGCGGGGCTGGTGGAGAGGCCGGATGCGGAGCATGGAGGTGGAGGCTGAGGAGGATGCGAATTAGGTAGAGGAGGTGGAGGCGGATGCGAAGCAGGCGGTGCAGGCAGAGGCAGATGCAAAGCAGGCGGTGCAGGCGGAGGCGGATGTGAAGCTGGCGGTGCAGGCGGAGGCGGATGCGAAGTAGGCGGTGCAGGAGGAGGTGGAGAAACCTAAGGCAGAGAAGCCATAGATGGACGACCGGAGGCAGAGAGGGTTCTCAAGGTGGTAGAGCTGAATCTGGAGGAAGAAACCCTAGGAGTTGTAGAGGGGTAACAGTAGTGGGATTGGATGCATCCGGAGAGGCGGTCGACTTTTGGAGGGAGGAAACAGTTTTGGGGTGTCATGGATACATATGGAGGTGACACGTTAGCAGAAAAAATCCCACTTTAGAATATATATAGATACACTTAATATTAAAAAGCACGTAATAAAGATAATAATTGAAAATTTATACATAAATGATAAAATCCCTAAATTATATATATTAAGTCGGTATAGCCTTCCACTACTTTAGTTAAAATCGAACCATAGTTCAAAGTTCTTAACCATCCAAAATTGGGGTACTTTCAATTATTGGGGAATTATAACTTGAAGTTTTGGGTTGACTTAACTTAGTTCACATCAAGGGTTGACTGCCAAAGGTAGAATTGGTGTAACTGAGAGGAAAAGGTTGAGGAAATCTAAATTAATGATTTTAGGATTGGGGAGTCCACTTAATAAATCAAGGAACTGTGAAGTTAATGTAGTTGGTATTTGGAATTCCTACCTAAAACCATTCAAGTTTCTTGATCAACCAAATTTGGGGTAATGAGAAGGGGATATGGATCCTTGGTACTAGAATGTCCAAGAAATTAGGATATTCTGAAGCTAATAGTGAGGGATATTAGGTTTTGATAAAATAGTGGGAGAATAATAAATTTAATATTTATTTATTTTTCTAAATTTTATTAGATAAAGTACTAAAATTCTTCCCATATTATTTTTAAAAACAACATTAAAATGAATTCAAACATATCATTGTGATCTATACTTTAGAGTGACAACCTTCTCACCAGCATAGATTTTTGAGTGTGGAAAAGGCTCTTACACATTATACTTCCCCATGAAAGAAAATTGTATGTGATGGAAGAACCTTTTCCAGTTGTACATGGTAATGGGGCAAGTGATTAAGAGCTATATCTCTATGAGAAACATCCGAATGATGATATAGATTTTCAGTACTTAATGATATCATCCATTTCCAATGATATTTTGAAGCAACATTAGGACATGGATGCATATAACATGATGTATCACCTTTATTTAGGATCTCTATCAATATAAGGTGAGGAAAGATAGGTACGAGATTTACAATGCTTTATTTACAACTAATCTTGGAGAGTCTTCTCCAACTGGGCCTCATGTATTCAATCTCATTGGATACAATGAACGCTTACAAATATTAGGGATTAAATTACCAGTGAGTTGCATATAGAACTCATTATTTCATCACTTCCCAAGACATTCTCTAGTTTTATTATCAATTACAATATGAGAAATAATGAGAAGAGTCTCCTATAAATAGTCTAAAGCTACTGAGCACCATCCTTCCAAGAAGAGGAAGATCTATAGGTTGGGAAAGGAAAATGAGGCAGTTTGTTTTTCATGTGGAAAGTTAGGCCATTAGAAGAGGAACTTCACCTTAAATCAATAGGATGATAAAGGTGTATTCATTATCAAGTGTAATCTTTCAATATCTACACATTGGGTATTAGATACAGCTTGTGGTTCTCAAATCTGTATCCAAATTCATGAACTAAGTAGATTTCAAAAGATTGCTATAGGAGAGGTGGATCTAAGAGATTCCAATGGAGCGAGGCTGGCTACCCTAGCCATTGGTGACTACCACATTTCATTTCCAACATGAATGATTTTGGTTTTAAAATAATTTTATTATGTACCTAAGGTTACCAAGAACATAATTTCTGTATCATGTATAGATAAAAATGGATTTATTTTCAAATTTGGAAATAAAAGTTGTTTATTTTATAAGGACAACATATGTTATGGTATGAAACATTTAAATAACGATATTTATGTATTAAATTATAAAAAACAAGTGTTAGAAATTGATAACAAATCATGTTCACATGACTCATATAACACCCAACCATGACATCACTATCTTGGTCATGTAAACAAGAAGCGTTTGACAAGGATCTATCAAGATGGTTATTTAGAATCTTCATAGCTAAAACCACTTGAAATATTTTATGCTTGTTTACAAGAAAAAATTAACAAAACACCATTTGGTGTATAGGGTGAAAGTTCCACAAAGATTGTAGGATTAGTACACACTGATGTGTGTGGACCATTTCTAGTAGAATCTATAATTGCATATTCTTACTTCATAACTTTTACTATTAACTTGAGTAGATATGGATATATATACTTGACGAGGTATAAGTATGAGTCCTTTGAGAAATTGAAGGAATTCAATAATGAATAAGACAATTAACTTGGAAAGAAGATAAAGAAGCATAGATCGGATTGGGTACTGAATATCTTAACCAAGATTTCATTGTCTTTTTATGGGAGTTTGAGATTCGATATCAAATCACTCCACCCTACACACCACATTAGAATGGTTTTAGTAAAAGGAGAAACTGTACCTTGTTAGACATGGTATGGTTGATGACGAGTCATATAGATATTCCATTATAATTTTGGGGATATGCATTACAAATTGAAATATACACATTAAACTGAGTACCAACTAAAGTAAAAAATATAATTCCCTTCGAGTTATGGAGTGTAAATAAACCCATTTTTTCACATTAATTTGTATGGGGTTGTGGGGAATTTTTTAAGTCCTTATTAGGCAACAAACTAGCACCTCAGGGAACAAAGTGTATCTTTATATGGTATCCCAAGGAAAAAGGGGTACTACCTATTCAACCCCTTAGACAAGAAAGTGACTATCACCAGACAAGCCGTCTTTCTCGATAAGGAGAACATCCTCAAAAGGGATAGTGGGAGAAGGATTGAATTTTATAAAGCTGATGATTAAGATACAAAAGAGTTGGTATAGGAATATATTACACATATTCCCATAGAATAAGTAGTTCCCGAAACACAAAAACGTTATAGGAGCATAAGAGAGGTAAGAGAACCATAGAGATATGGTTTTCTAGTCCCTGAAGATTATGACTCATTATTGGTTGACAATAATGAAACTATCTCCTATAAGGAGGCAATATAGATCTCATAAGCTGTAAGATGGTAAGAATCCATGAATTCTAAAATGGATTCCATGTATCAAAAAAAAGTTTGGGTTCAAATCAATGCACCAGTTGATGTAAATACCAATGGATGTAAATGAGTATTCAAGAGGAAATTAGACATGGAAGGTAAATTAAATACCTATAAAGTAAGTATGGTGGATAAAGAGTTTAAATATCATCAATGAATTTACTAAAATGAAACCTTTTCACTAGTTTCCATGTTTAAATCCATCAGTATTCTACTTGCTTAGTATCTTACCATGACTATGAGATTTGGAAGATGGATGTCAAAACTACACTCCTTAATGGGAATATTTATGAAGATATCTACATGACACCACTAGAAGGGTTTGTGACTCCAGGTGATGCCAAAAGTTTTTTCAAGTTGTGGAGATTCATTTATGGATTGAAGCAATCATCTAGGTCATGAAAAATTTGATTTGATAAATCCATAAAAGAATTTGGTTTCATTAAGAATGAATGTGATCCGTGTGTTTATAATAGGTTTACTGGGAATGTAGTTGTTATCCTAGTAATATATGTTGATGAAATATTACTTATTAGAAATGTCATACCAGTCTTATAGTCTATTAAGGACTAGTTAAACAAGTGTTTATCTATGAATGACTTAGGTGAAGTAGCCTATATTCTAGGGATCAATATCATCCATGATATATCCAAGAGGTTTCTTGGACTAACTCAAAGTACATATGTTGACCAGATACTAAAGAGATTTAGTATAGAACAATCCAAGAGGGGATTGGTTCTAGTGTCACATGATTTACATCTTTCTAAGATAATGTGTCCTCAGAAACAATATGAGAAAGAAATAATGAGT
The DNA here is from genome assembly GCA_963277665.1 of Viscum album. Lineage (NCBI taxonomy): Eukaryota > Viridiplantae > Streptophyta > Magnoliopsida > Santalales > Viscaceae > Viscum > Viscum album. Next base: position 2,619,134 of record CAUJRU010000022.1, read on the forward strand.
AAGATCCCATACACTTTAGTGATAGGATCAATCATGTATTCTAGGATATGTTCTAGATTTGATATTGCCTATGCATTGAGCATGGAAGGCAGATATCAAGAAGATCTAGGAGAACAAAATTGGAATGATATTAAGGCTATCTTTAAGCATATAAAAAGAACGAAGGATATGTTCTTGGTGTATGGAGTAGATGGGGAACTGGTCATCAAGGGTTATACTAATTCTAGTTTTCAAATAGATAATAATGATCTAAAGTCACAATCACGATATATCTTCTATCTCAATGGAGGAGTTGTGATCTAGAAGAGTTCAAAGAAGCCAGTTTTCACTGATTCTATAAGAGATTTTGAGTATATAGCGGCTTCTGATGCAGCCAAGGAATCCGTTTGGATTCAAAACATTGTCCAGGAGATTTATGAGGTACCTAGAATTAAATAACCTATCACATTGTATTGTGATAATACTGCAATGACGACTCTTCCAAAAGAGCCAATGTCACACTAATGGACAACGAACAGACTTTGGAAGTATCACCTCTTGAAAGATTTTTATCAAAGGTTTGAAATTTTAATGAGAAGAGTACCCAAGAAAGAGAATGTGGTAGACCCCTATAATAAAGGCCTATCTCACTAGAAGCATGAGTATCATGTGAGAGCTAGCGGGATGAAGGTTGTTGGGAGTTGGCTCTAGTGAAAGTGGGAGTCTGTTGGAGTTGGTTCCCTAGAACCAAATTCAGTGTAATTTATGATAACTTGTATTCATAGTTTTGAATATTAATAAAATTCTTATCACTTAATGATTGTTATTCTCTATAACATAGTATATAATAATTTCCCTAGAGTAGCTATCACACTAAAAGGTTATAACAGTTCCCTTCTATGATGAGAACCCATAATTGATATGAAACTATTCTTAAATATATGTTCTATTAAGAAATATATCCATTTAAAAATTCACTTTTAATGTCCATTTGAATATGTTTGATTCTAAAATGAGAAGAATATGCTAGAAAAATTATTATTGATTATAACACTGCAACCAAGAAAAAATATTCTTCAAAATAAATTCCTTATTATTGATTGTAACTATCATCCACCAATATAGCCTTGTTTCTAATTATTTGACTAGATTTATCTACCTTATTTCTAAAGATGGATTTGGTACCAATAATATTTTGATCTTTAAGGGATTCAACTAAGGTCCAAACTTTATTTCTATCAAAACAATTTAAATATTCATTTATTTCCATGATCTAGTTTGAATTATATAACAATTCATCTATATTTTTAGGTCTAAAATTAAAAATAAAATCTTGATAAGCACAAACATTTCTTAACAGATTTCTGGTTTTAACACCACCTATTATATCACCTATTACTTTTTCAGCTAGACGATATTTATGGAATTTTAAATATTGTTTAGTAGAGAGGCTCTCCCTTATGATTAATTCATCAAAATATGATTTTTTAGGTTTTATAAAGTTAAAATCTCTTAAATCATCCTCAACCTAGTATAAATTATATTTTCTTTCTTTTAAATTATTTTCATAAAATTTATCACAGAGAGATTATTCAATAAATAATGTTCTTTTATTATAAATTATATATGCCTTACTAAAATTAGAATATCTTAGAAAAAAACCTCCATCAGATTTTAAATAAAAATTTTCTAATTAATATTTGGTATTAAGAATGTAATTTTTATTACCAAAGACTCTAAAATAGATAATTCTTGGATTCTTTCCATTCCAAATTTCACAAGTCATTTTCTTCAAGAATGGTTTAGGAAAATTTTTATTAGAAACATCAAAAGCTATATTAATAGCTTCTTCCCAGAATTATTTTTGTAAAATAATACCCATTTAACATTTTCCTAACCATTTAATATAAGGATTTATTTTTCCTTTCCACCACACTATTTTTTTACGGTGTCCTAGGAGATGAAAAGCTATGATTATATCCATTATCTTCATATAAATTATCAAATTAAAGATTTGAAAACTCACCACCTCTATCAATTTTAATTGATAAAATTAGATATACCTTTTCACTTTGAACCAATTTACTACAACAATAAGAAAAACAAAAAAGCATTAAACCAAATTAAATGTGGTTGAATACATAGATAAAACATCACCAATTAGCTATATTGAAGGATATATTTTCATTGAAACAATTCAGAACAAGATCATCTCAAAATATCTATTTAAGAGTCATTTTAGGTTTATCTATTCATATTATAATAAGTGAATTATTCATTAAGATTACACTATTAATATATGCATCCCTATGTCTTCTTCTAACATGTCCAAACTATCTTAATATAGTCTCATTCTCTCATTCATCTTCTCATCAATCGAAGCCAGTCAAATTTTATATTGAACACATTCATTTCTAATATGATATATTTTACTATGTCCACACGTTAATCTTAACATTTATATTTCCTCTACCTTTATTTTTTGTTCAAGATGTACCGATAATGGCCAAACTCACTACCATATAGAATAATAGGACTAATAATAGTTCTATAAAATCTACCCTTTAACTTCAAAGTAATTTTATGATAAAAAATCACCCTAGAATTATTTCTCAATTCTATCTATCTAGTTTAAATCCTATGAGATACATCTATATTAATATATACACAACATTATATAAATGAGTCTAAATTTCTAAAATGATCAAATTTTGAAATAACTTGGCCTCCCAATATCACATCCATAACACTACTAGATAATACTTTACTAAAATTACACTATATATATTCTGTATTATCCTTATTAAGACAAAAACATTTCAATTATCATGTTTATCTCTAAATCACTAACTTTAAATTGAAAGTATCCTTAGATTATCCAACAATAACTATATTATTTGCAAAAATCATTCAATTAGGTATCTCATCTTGAGTGTTCTTTGTAAGTTTATCTAAGACTAAAGAAAAAAGGTACGGGATTAAGGACAAACCTTGATGCAATCCCATAAAGACAAGGATGTATATAGTGTCACCTACTGTCATTATAACTTGAGTCAAACTTCCTTTATACATGTCTTAAATGAGTTTAATATATGAAATTTGTACCCATTTTCTTTCAATATCTTTCTGTATAACCTCTATAGTAACTTTATCACATTACTTTTCCAAATCAATGAAAATCATATGAAAATATTAGGTTTTTTCAATAATACTCCATTAATCTTATAATAAAATAAATTTATTCTATAATTGAATGTACTAGAATAAAACTAAATTTATTATAAGAAACATTAGTTTCCTTTTTAGTCCTCTATTCAATCACCATCTCCCAAAGTTTTATAGTGTGAATCATAAGATTAATTCCTATATAATTCCCATAACTTAAAATGTATCCTTTATTTTTATACATAGGTACTAGAGAACTCTTCCTCTATTCATCAGTCATTTTATTAGATTTCATAATTTCATTAAATAACCTAATGATCCAATTAATACCAAACTCCCCTGAATATTTCCAAACATCAATGCGGATGTTATATAACCCAATTTATTCACTATTTTATATCCTTATCAAAGACTCTTTAGCCTAAAAAAGATTAAATTTTCAATAATAGTTGAAATTGAGTTTCTATATACTACTAAATATATTATCTAAGTCTAATCCACACATATTCTATACATTATAGATATTTTTAATGTAACATCCCCATATTTTCTTAATTTCCTCATCCTTTAAAAGGGTATGCCCTTTTTCATATTTTATACACCAAACATGATCTAAATATCTAGATTTTCACTCTCTAACTCTAGCTAATATATATATTTTTATTTCACCATTATTAATATACAATGAATGGTAAAAATCATCAAAAAACGTAATATTTAACTTCAATGACTAGTTTCTTAGACTCTATATAAGAAACATGATACCGAGCCCAAGTATCTTCATTACTACAAAGGTGTAAATATTTAAAACTCTCTCAGTTATCTTCAAATTTAAGTTGAAAATTCTCATTCCACCACCATGATGCAGGTTTTGGGCACAACAAAAGCGCATTGGTGGGTGTACCCAACTTTAATTTTTTCCATTAACTACATTTAATGCGAGATCCATCACAATAATAAAATACCGGATATTCGGAATAGAATGAATAACAAAAGAAAATAGGGGAGTCCCAGAACCACATAGAGGATCATTTTATGTTGGTTATAAATAATTTAATTAAAAGACAAGAATTACCTTGGTGGAATTCTCTCTCCATTGATGTTTATGGCCACGATCCGATGTGATCCGTCGTTGCATCATAGGATCCAAGTGTAGGATTCCTCTATCAGTGATCCAAAACTTCTGAACGTATCTTTGGATGTCTCCAAAGGGATCTCTGGGTGCTATCATGGAAGAGCCTTCGCTTGCGATTTCCGCCTTCGATCGCTTTGATCTGGTGGAGAAGAATCTCTCTCTCGTATCTTGAGAGCGTTCTTGGAAGAAAATAATTCTCTCTTGGCTTGAGATCTTTCTCTAGATCCATTGTAAAAAAACCCTCAAAATGTATAGGTTAATGAGAATTATATAATTTGGATTTTAATTACTTAGAATAATAAAATTAATTAATTACCCGAAAGAATTTATTCATTTCATTTAATTCTTAGTAATACCCCATGTCTAATAATAAAAGTTGACTATTATTATTACTTGACATGTTCCCAATGAATTACACCTAATATTATTTAATTAAATAAATAATAATATTTCTCATAAATTGTCAGAAAAAAATACAAGGCATGTATATTAATATACACAGCGTGTACTTTTTTTTTCCATTCTCTTTATTTCCTCCACCACATTTATTAGACCTTGAATATTGGATATTTATTTCTCAAATAAACATCACTGCATTACTCGCTAATAAATATATTATTTTTCCCATAATATATTCTCTCGAATAACTAGTATTGAAATAAATACGATCAGGCATCCTTGAATAATTATTAAACCACAATCGCGAATAATATTTATTCAACTTGTTAAATTAATATTTAACTAAGATACTTGGACACACTTAGTGTATGACCCTCTAGGCATATTTCTTAGTGGAATTAGGTAGAGCCTGCCTAACGTCCAAGGTTATCATCTAGAAATACGCCAAGGTACCCATAGAGAAATAAGTTAACATAGCAATGACGTGTCACCTCCTACGAACGCTTACCGTGTAATGTAATCCCTTTGTCTCGATATCTCGAATAAAGCGGGTTGCATGCTGGGGCCATCAACCCATGTGTTTGATTATTCTGTATTTGACTTCCTAGAATTGAACTTTCCCATTCCTCACCATGGACATGGATTTATTTAGGCTATATCAATTCCATCAAAGGGCTTGAAATATTTACTTCCATTATGGAACAGAAGGGACAAATCCTTTCTCGCATTATCTATTAATGTTGTATTACTCGTGATGCATCCAACATATCCTACCTCATTGCGAATAGTGTTTCTTCACAGTTTTCATCAATAAATCTAAGTGCGCGAGTTGTAATACCCATTAATAATAATATTAAATTCTAAGGACCAATAAACACGTCCACATATAGGAACATCCAATGACACTATGAAATATGGATTTCCTACTGGTGGGTCTCGTTCTCAAAATATCCTCCTGAATATTACCAAGGGAGCACACCATGAGAAGGTTCCTCAATGTTTTATGAGTCCTCACCCCTAATGGACTGTATTATTTGTGTCCCTCAAATAACATCATCCGGCCATAGAACATATATTCAAGAACAATGTTATAGAACTTCTGAGTTCTCATCATAGTAGGGATCCTCTATGACCCTTTAATACAACAACTATCCTTAGGACATTATCACATGAATTGTCACACAGAAGAACAATCAAGACGTGATAAGGTATTTATTAATGAATTTAGTACAAATTAGTTGGTTCTAGGCCACCAAAACCAACAGACTCCCACTTGGACTAGAGGCAACTGCTAAAAACCTTTAACCCGCTAGCTCTCACATGATATTAATCCTTCTTCTAAGATAGAAATTTGGTTATGGGGTATGCCACATTCTCTTCTGTGGACACTATGCTCACTGCAACTTCACCCATTTGATAGAAATCCCTGAAGAGGTTATACTTTCGGATTATGTTATTTGTCCGTTGATGTGACCTTGGTTCTTTTTAAAGATCCACTACTGTATTATTATCATAATATAATGTGATATGATCTTTACTACTAGGCACCACATCAATATCTTGGAAAAAGTTATGAATACATACGACTTCCATGGATGAATCAGAAGTCACTATATATTCAGACTCCACTATAGAATCAGTGACAACTAGTTACTTTTAACTCTTACAGCTCACAACTCCTCCATTGAGACAAAAAACATATCCAAATTGAAACATCAAATCATTATTATATATCTAAAAACCAGCATCAGTATACCCTCTGATGACAAGCTCCTCATCTCCTCCATACACTAGGAACATATCCTTAGTTCTTCTCATATACTTAAGGATAGTCTTAACAACAGTCCAATGATGTTCTCATAGATTTTCTTGATATCTTCCTACCATGCTTAGTGCATAGGAAACATAAATCCTAGTACAAAACATGAAATACATGATGGATCCTATAGCCAAAGATTATGGGATCTTACTCATTCTATCTTTATCTTGTTGCGTCTAAGGACACATTTTCTTAGAAAGATGTAGGCAATGTGACATTGGAACCAATCCCCTATTTTATTGTTCCATACTAAATATCTTTAGTATCTGGTCAATGTATGTACTCTGACTTAGTCCAAGAAGCCTCTTGGATATATCACGAATGATCTTGATCCCTATAATGTAGGCTGCTTCACCCAAGTCCTTCATGGAGAAACACTTGTTCAACCAGTCCTTAACTGAATGTAAGACTGGTAAATCATTTCCAATAAGCAATATGTCGTCAACATATACTACTAGGATAACAACCAAATTCCCATTAAACCACTTATAAATACATGGTTCACATTATTTCTTAATGAATCCAAATTATTTTATGGATTTATCAAATCGAATTTTCCATGACCTGTATTCTTGCTTTAATCCATAAATGGATTTCTGCAACTTGCAAACCCGTTTGACTTCACTTGGTGTCACAAACCCTTCTGGTTTTGTCATATAGACATATTCCTGAAGGTTCCCATTAAGGAATAATATTTTGACATCCATCTACTAAATCTTGTAGTCATGGTAAGATGCTATGGAAAGTATGATTCTTATGGATTTAAACATTGAAACTGGAGAGATGGTTTCATCATAGTCAATTCCTTGACATTGTCTGAATCCTTTAGCCACTATACTTTCTTTATAAGTGCTAACTTGACCTTCCATGTCTAGTTTTCTCTTGAATACCCATTTGCATCCAACATGCTTTACGTCAACTGGCTCATCGACCAGAACCCAAACTTGGTTCTGATACATGGAATCCATCTCAGAATTCATAGCTTCTAGCTATCTTGCAGCTTCTGATATTTCTTCTGCTTCCTTGTAGAAGATAGGTTCATTATTGTCTAATAATAATTATTCACCATTTTTGCTGACTAGGAAACCAAATCTATTTGGTTCCCCTACGTCTCTTGAGATCCTATGTAGTACTTGTGTTTCTGGAACCTCTTCCATGGGGACCTGTGGAACTTGTTCCTGTACCATCTCCTATGTATCTTGAGAATCAACTTCGTTGAAGTCAATCTTGATCCCACTATCATTTTTGAGGATTTTCTCCCTCTCAAGAAATACTGCTTGTCTGGAAACATTCACTTTCGTGTCTTAAGGGTTATATAGGTAATATACATTTTTCCTTGGGATATCCTATAAAGACACACCTTGTGCCCCGAGGTGCTAGTTTGTTTCCTAAGAAGTCCTTAACAAACACCTCAAATCCCCATAAATGCGTGTGTGAAAAAATGGGTTTCTTTCCATTCCATAACTCAAAGAGAATACCATTTTCTTCCTTAGTTAGTACTTGGTTTAATGTGTATTCTATAGTTTGTAATGCATATCCCTAAAAGGATAATGGAAGATCTACATGAATCATCATCGACCTCACCATGTACAACAAGGTGCGGTTCCTCCTTTCACTAACACCATTCCACTGTGGTGTATAAGGAGGAGTGGGATGAGATAGAATCCCAGACTCCCGTAGAATATCGATGAACTCTTGGTTCAGATATTCTCCACCTCAATCTAATCGAGGCTTCTTTAGATTCTTACCAAGATGATTCTCTACTTCATTCTTGAATTACTTCAATTTCTATAAGGATTATAGCTTATACCTCATTAATTAGACTTATCCATATATACTCAAATCATCAGTAAAAGTAATGAAGTAAGAATATCCATCTCTAACTTCTACTGGGAATGGTCCACACACATATGTGTTCACCAATCCTAGAAGCTCTGTGTCCCTTTCACCCTATCCACCGAAAGGCGGCTTGGTAATTTTTCATTATAAACAAGCATGACATCTATCAAGTTGTTTTAGCTCAACAGAGTCTAAATATCCATCTTGGGAGAGCATTGTCAAGTACTTCTTGTTTACATGATCGATACAGTGATGCCACAATTGGGTGATGTATAAGTCATGTGAGTTTGTTTCTTTATCGATTTCCAACACTTGGTTTTAGTAATTTAATACATACAAACCATTATTTAAATGTGACATACCGTAACATATGTTGTTGTTATAAAATAAGAAACCCTTATTTCCAAACTTGAAAATAAATCCATCCACATCCAAACATGATACAGAAATTATGTTTTTGGTAACAATAGGTACATAATAACATTTATGTAAAACCAAAATCATCCCAGTTAGCAATGAGAGGTGGTAATCGCCAGTTGATAATGCAACCATCCTCACACCATTGAAAGCTCGAAGATCCACCTCTCTTATGGAAATATTTCTAAATCTACTTGGTTCTTTCATTTGAATACAGATGTGAGCCCCACAAGATGTATCTAATAGCCAATGTGTAGAAATGGAAAGATTACACTCGATAATGAATGCACCTTTAGCGTCCCCACGCTTCTGGGTGCAGTTCCTCTTCCAGTGGCCTTGCTTTCCACATGAAAAACATACCGCCTCATATTCCTTGACCTACCTATGGATCTTCCCCTTCTTGAAGGGACGGTGCTCGGGGGATTCAGATCGTTTATAAGTTCTTGGCCCCTTTGCCTTGTCCTTCTATTTCTTATTCACCATAAGGACTATGGGTTTGTCAAGCCCCATGTCCTTATCCACCTAGAGAATTATGGTCAAAAGTTCTGATAGACTCTTCTCATTGTTTCTCATATTATATTTGACAATAAATCTAGAGAAGTTCTTGGGAAGTGATGATAGGATGAGATCTGTACGCAACTCATCCAGGAACTTAATCCCTAAGATGTGCAGGAATTCAATGTAGCCAATAAGCTTGACTATATGAGGCCCAAATGGTGCGGAATCTCCAACCTTAGTTATAAATAAATCACTGTAGATCTTATATATCTCTTATCTCTCCTTCTCTTGGTAGAGATCCTTAAGGTGAGACATCATGCTATACAAGTCCATGTTTTCATGTTGCTTCAAGAGCTCATTAGACATGGCCAATAGCATGAAATATTGGACATATGTGGAATCATCCATATGTTTCATATAGAGAGATAGTTCCTCATCACTTGACTCTTTTATAGGTGTAATTGGAATAGTATCTTCCAGCACATACAATTTCCTCTTGTGGAGAAGGATGACGCATAAACGCCTCTGCCATTCCTGGAAATTGGTGCTGGTGAGAAGGTTTTCCTTCTTGAGTATGGTCTGCAATGATATTTTTGAAGTAATTTTTCTTTCCATTTCTAAAAATTAATATGAGAAAAGGTTTAGTACTTTATTATGATAAAAACTGAGACAAATAAATAAATTAATACTTATTAGTCTCCCACTATTTTATCTAAATCCAATATCCCTCACCATTGAATTCAGAATATTATATTGCCTGAATATTCCAGTGGAAAAGATCCATATTGAACTTCGCATTACCCCAACTAGGATTGGTCAAGAAACTTGAAGGGTTTTAGGTAGGCATCCCAAATGCCAACTTCATTAACTCGCATCTCCTTGATCCGTTGAGTAAACTCCCCAATCCTGAAACCCTTTTATTTTGAATTTCCTCAACCTTTGCCTCTTGGTCACACCAAGTCCTATTGAGGAAGTCAAACCTTGATGTGAACCAAGTCAACTCAACCAAAAACCTTGAATTATAATTCCATGATGATTGAAAGCACCCCAATTAGGGTTGTTCAAGCACTTTGAACTATGGTTCGATTCTAACCAAGATTATGGAAGGCTATACCGACTTAATATTTCTTTGAGGGATTTTATCCTTATACGTAAATTTAAATTTTATTATATTTGATTAAATTCATTATAATATTAAGTGGGATATAATTAAGTGATTAAGCATGTCTAAGATAACATTTACACATAATCCGATCTTATTTTAGTTCCATATTTCATGCTTGTTTAATTCATTAATTGTGTTATCGTGACAACAAACCCACAATAAATAAACCATGAAACTGATAGAAATAAAATAAATGGTATGATCATGAGCTTGTTATATTGGTTATTTTATCTAGAATTTTATAAACTAACCCAAGACCTAGGGGAGAAAAACGTTGAACCTTTTGGGTTCATGTTTATAGCTTTCCACATGTCCACCATTTATCTCATTGGATTGGTTTCACCTTGGCTCCTAACTTGAGCTACCTCTACTAGCTAGGGAGCTCCATCCATTACATATGCTCACACACAGGTGAGGGGTAAAATGGGGTTTTACATAAAAGAAATCATGGGCACGCAGGCCCTACATATTAATAAGGAGAAGCCTCACAGGCCAAAAAATTTAATTTAAAAAAATAAATTAAAAGAAATAATTCACATACAAAGGTCTTGGTCTAGCTCATGATTATCCATACATTCAACGATATTTACGCATAAATAAAACAGGAATTCAATTCTTTAATCATTCTTGTTTAATATAAATCATGCTCGAATCAATTAATTATCTTTAATTAATCAATCCTTTTATCTTAAACCCTTTTCTAAATTTCCTTGAGATTCTCATCCATTATAATTTTAAAAAAATAAATTCATTTAAAATTATCTTTGTACATAACATATACATTGGAGGAAACCCGGTGAATTTCTGTTCATAACTACCCAATGAGTATAAATGAGCATTACACAGATGTTAAATTAAACACATATATATAAAACACCCATCACGTGTTGTGCCTCAGCTTTATGTCTCCACTATGGTACATGTCTCAAGGGTTTGTATAATATAATAATAAATTTTAATAAATCTTCAAAATTTGGATGAGTACACGACGTGTAGTTCTGACTACACGGTTTGTACTTTTGTTCACCCTCCATCCGAAGTACACACCTTGGGACATGGTGTGTTGATGTACTTTAGAAATATTTGGAGTACACGACATGTTCAGTGTGACACACGCCGTGTAGTATCCGCGTTACACAGTTTCCAGTCAGGAAAGCCGTGTACGAGGTACACGGTCCAACCCTAACCCGAAGGCACTACACACTGTGTTCAGTGGGCCACATGGCGTGTATTCCAGAAATCACATGACACTTGTTCCTGGTCAACAAATGGAGTCTTAAAGACTTAGATAGGATCCAATGACACGGCCTGGTTCAGCGGACCGTCCCACTGCATGGAACCTATACTACACGGTGTGTACTGCCAAATACATGCCGTGTATTCTGGTGTTGTATGGCCAGGAAGCTTTGGAACCTCCGGATGAGATCTTATGTTTTTATTTTAATCAAAAATAAAAGAAAAAAAATTGTTTTTGTAAGGTGAATGAGAAACGAAAGAGGAGGAATAGATCTCAAGATTCAGATTTAAAGAATGATTAACTTGAATTAAAACAACTAAATTATTAAATGCGTAAATCACCAATGAAAAACTAAATAATTATAATCAATGATATGACCCCTATGGTACCACTTGTAGGTTCTGGGCACAGCAGAAGCGCATTGGTGGGTGTGCCCAACTTTAAATTTTTCCATTAACGACATTTAATCTAAGATCCATCATGATAATAAAATGCTAGATCATTGGAACATAATGAATAATGAAAGAAAATAATGGAATCCTGGAACCATAGAGAGTATCATCATATGTTGGTTATAATTAATTTAATTAATAGAAAAGAATTATCTTGATAGAATTCTCTCTCCGCTGATGTTTCTAGTCACGATCTGATGTGATCTGTCATTACATCATAGAATCCAAGTGTAGGATTCCTCTATCGGTGATTGAAACATGCTCCACGTATCTCTAGACGTCACCGAAGGGATCTCCGGGTGCTAGTGCAGAAGAGCCTTCACTTGCGATGTCTGACTTCAATCGCCTTGATCTGGTGGAGAAGGATCTCTCTCTCATAGCTTGAGAGCGTTCTTGTAAGAAAATAATTCTCTCTTGGCTTGAGAGCTTTATCTAGATCTGTTGTGCACAACCCCTCAAAATGTCTAGGCTAATGAGAATTATATAATTGGTATTTTAATTACTTAGAATAATAAAGTGAATTAATTACCTGAAAGCATTTATTCATTTCATTTAATTCTTAGTAATACCCCATGTCTAATAATAACAGCTGACTATTATTATTACTTAACATTCACCCAATGAATTAAAAATATTATTATGTAATTAAATAAATAATATTATTTCTCATAAATTCCCAGAAAAAAATACACGGTGTGCATATTAATATACACGGTGTGTACTTTTGTTTTTCCATTATCTTTATTTTCTCCACCACATTTATTAGACCTTGAATAATGGATATTTATTTATCAAATAAATATCACAGCATTACTCATTAATAAATATATTATTTCACCCAAAATATATTTTCTCGAATAACTAGGGTCAAAATAAATGCGATAAGACATCCTTGAATAATTATTAAACCCCAATCGGGAATAATATTTATTGAAGTTGTTAAATTAATATTTAACTGAGATACTTGGACACACTTAGCGTGTGACCCTCTAGGCCTCTTTCTCAGTGGCATTAAGAGGAACCTGCCTAACGTCCAGGGATAGCGTCTAGAAACGCCAAGGAACCCATAAAGAAAGAAGTTAATGCCGCAATGACATGTCACCTCTTATGAACGATTACCGTGTAATGTAATCCCTTTGTCTCGATATCTTGAATCAAGCGGGTTGTATGCTGGTGCCATCAACCCATGTGTTTGATTATTCTTTCTTTGACTTTTTGGAATTGAACTTTCCATTACTCACCATGGCCATGGATTTATTTAGGCTATATCAATTCCATCAAAGGGCCTGAAATATCTACTTCTGTTATGGAACAGAAGGGAAAAATCCTTTCTCACATTATCTATTAATGTAGTATTACTCATGATGCACCCAACATATCCTACCTCACTGCTAACAATGTTTCGTCACAGTTTTCATTAATACATCTAAGTGCGTGAGTTGTAATACCCATTAACAATAATATTAATGTCTAAGGACCAATACACACATCCACAGATAGAAACATCTAATGACACTATGAAATTTGGATTTCCTACTGGTGGGTCTCTTTCTCATAATATCCTCCTGGATATTACCAAGGGCGCACACCATGAGAAGGTGCCTAAAAGTTTTATGAGTCCTCACCCCTAATGGCCAGTATTATTTGTGTCCCTCAAATAACATCATCCATCCATAGAACATATATTCAAGAACAATGTTATGGAACTTCGGGGTTCTCATCATAGTAGGGATCTGCTAAACCCTTTAATGAAACAAATATACTTAGGACATTATCACATGAATTTTCATGCAGAATAACAATCAAGATGTGATAATGTATTTATTAATGAATAAAGTACAAAGTAATTGTTTCTAGGACACCAACTCCAACACATGATTCTTTTAATTTAGGGAAAATTCCTTAAGATACTCCTAGAATAGAAGTATATATATTTGGAACACTTTGTATAAGAAAATAAGTCCATATAAATTTTCTATATCCATCTATAATAAAAAATATAGTTATTTTTACTACTAGACTCATAGTTTTTATGAGGACCATTAAATTTAAATGTAAAAGTTTAAGTGGTATAAAATTTATCACCTCATGATATTATTTAAAATACTCCTTATGCTACTTAAATTTCAAGCATGAATAACATACATAAGTGCTGTCAGGATTTAATTTAGGCAGATACAACACATTTTGGTTTTTAAAGAGATTATGCAGCAACTTGAAATTTGTATAACCCAATCTTCCAAGAAACAGAATATTGTAAAATTGTATAACATTTTTTTTACATTTTGATGATTTAATTTAGAAAAATTAATTGAATAAATATTTTATTTTCAATTTATAGAAAATAATATTAATTCATTTTTAAAAACAATACACTTATCATTTTTAAATTTCACATTCATATTATCATCAAAAAGTTGTGATATACTAATCAAATTATGTTTTAAACATTTAACGAATAAAAAATTTGAATAATAATAGAATTTGAAATTCCAACTTCTCCAAAAACTTTTACTTTTCCATTTGAGTTATCTTCAAATGTAACACCACCAACATAAAACTTATTAATAGATAGAAATTTAGAGATATAATTGTAGGAAAAACTTCTTATAAAAATATATTCAAGAAGATTTTGGTACCCATGAAAATTTGGGTCTAATTGGGTTATAAAAAGAATTATTGGGAACCCAAACTAATTTCAATCATGTATTCATAGGTAATATAAAAGATAACAATTTAGTTGTAAAAACCTTGGTGTGACCATGAGACTGTGAAAGTCTCAAGGAAAATTCATTTTCAAAGTGGCCCTTTATTTGACTTACAAGGAATGTAACTCTTTAAAATTTTCCACTTAAATCTTTAAAAAATAAGGTCTTATAAATTTTGCGAAAAATTCTATCACAACCAATACCATTTTTCTTTTCATTAATTTTATTCAAACTTATCATTTAATCATAATTTTTTTACCTTGAAAAAAAGTGGACAAATATTCTTTCAATATTTCAATTTCATCTTTAATATTATAATTTTATTTCAAAATAGAACCTAAATTAATTTTTTGATATTCATCACATTTATACTAATAATCCTTAAATTTAAGTTTTTCAATTTGAACACTTCCAAAATTAGTAGATAATTTATCATTGCATGTTAAAGGATTATTTCTCATTTTTTCGTTTTCTTGAAGAACTAACTTATGTTTAATCTTAATATTTTTGAATAATTGTGTAATATTTATAATATTTTTATGGATTATATCAATATCTTCATTCAAATAATCTTTTATGGGATCTAAATTAGATTCAGAAGAACAATCAGATTTACTTATTTTAATGACATCATTAAACAAAGGATCACATATCCTTTTTTACATAAGATTCATCTCTAGAATTAGAGTGTAACTCCAATTATATTCCTTTTATTTTATTTAATTTTTTTACATTTTTCTCTTGTTATTATAATTCTTGAGCATCAGAAAACCAATATTGATTTGACCTCTTTTTCTACACTCATAACAAATAACTTCTGAATCATTATTAGAAAAATTAATACCTTTGATCTTATACTTGTAATCACCTTTATAATGTTTCTTTTTGAATATTTAAGAGTAGACTTTATTATTTCTATAACCCATTTTATATATGATCATCATCATCTCTTTCACTTGACTATAGTTTAGAGTTAAAAGATTAAGTAGTAAGATTTTATTTAAAATAAATTCCTTTCATTTTTGAAATATATTCTTGAGTATTTTTTTTGAGTTATAAATCATATTATAACAAAGTTATAATAAGAATATCTAAATTATATTCCTTTAAATTTTTTATTTCATCAATTTCTACTTTCTTAGAATTCCACTTTTTGGGTAAAACTCTTAATACCCTTTTAACCAAAATCAAATTACATAATGTTTCTCCTAAGGAACTCATAATATTTACTATACTGGTAAATCTATGAAACATTTTATTTATAGTATCTTCTTATCTTATTTTAAATTATTGATACTCAATCCTTAGAATTCCTAACTTAGTTCATACCAACTTATTTGAAATAATATGAGTTATTATAAAAATTTCTAAATGTCATGTATTTTTTTGAATATAGATATATGAAAATATACATTTATATTAATTGAAAAATAAAAAATATTCATCACCTTGTAATTTAAAATATAATTTACCATATCATTACTAACTAATGAATTGGGATCAACTTTAGGTAGTTTGTATAGTTTACCATGATAGTTCAATTTCCAATTCTTAAGTTCTTAAGAAAAGTTTCCATGTAAGTCTTAAAATATTCATAATATGTTCCATTGAATAGTAGAGGTATTTGAGGTGTCCAAGCATCATTTTTACTTATTCTTTACATCCCAAAAAAATATTTCCCCCTTTAATATTAATGCATGATTTGATTATCACAAAAAATAAAATAAAAAATAAATATTCCAAATGTAACGAACCCGCCCAAGTCAACCCAACTCAAAACGAGAGTTGGCATGCCATACGATCTAAAGCGCATTCCTGATATCCATGGTTTGGAGAAAAGCACTGTACATAAGCAACTATCATTTGGTAATGGTTTCACGACTGGTAAACTAAAATGAAACATCCATAAAACAGGACATACACACCAACATCATCAAAGTCAATGACATAAAAGAAACATCCAGAGCAATGAAACATAGGATGAGTAGATACCACAAACAACAATAACATCATAAAACAAAAATTTCATAACTGGACATATACATGGTATCTCAAAACAAAACCCAAAATTAAAAATAATGGGCATAATGCCAAAAAATCTCTAGAAATACATCCCAATGGGTATCAAAATACTCAAAATGACTCCACATGAGCCAATACCTATGAGACCATGTCTCCTCCACAAAATAATGTATGGTGGTAATTAAGAAGAGGAACCCTAGTGCATGGCGCCCTTGACTTTACCTGTTTCCTACAAAAAAATATTCAAACAACCAAAGGCCCATGAAGGGTGTGAGGTATGAATCCCACTATGATAAAAACATGAATATATTTTAGGATTTTACCCATGAAAACCAATAAACTTGTTTTAAAAACATTTTAAAAACTAAAACCCTTAGAAAACATACCATTTCCAAATAAAATTTTAAAATCACTTTGGTTTTACATTTACAACACAATCAGTTTTCCAAAAAAAGTTCCAACATGGATTAAATAAATAGAAATAACCACAAGGAATAACATTCTCAATATCAAAACCAAAGAATAATCAAGGGTGAACATAACATAAATGGAAATGGGAATAATATATCTCATCATATCAAAATAGAAAAAATCAAATGAATAAAGAATACAAACCAAACCTATATGAGTAATGTGCACTTAGGGATCTAAACATCAAGCATAATGTGAGAGAGTAAACAAGTATTCTATCTAGATAAGAAAAATTGAATCTCTCACAGTCTTCCCTAGGCCTGACATGGAATCTCCCATAGTCTTACTACCCAAAGGCTCTCATGGTCCCTTGGAAACCATGTTGGAGGATCACATGGTCCTCCATCCAATGAATTACATGGAAACTCAGACAAACCAAAATAGAACCTCACACCGTCTTCCCTATAAAGGATCACACGATCCCTTAAACAAAACCATCTCTCACACCCCAGTGAACCCATGTGTTACTCCATGAAAATACATCCACAAACAGGTGCCCATATCAAACAAGATTTACCAAAATAAAATTCACAAAAAATCATTCCCATTTTATCAAAACACATTTTACAAAGTAAAACCATTTCTAAAAACACTTTAGAAATCCTTTGAAACCCATAAAACCCTTTGAGACATTTTATAAAACACTTAGTTTTCATACAAGGAACCCCCAATTGGATAACCCCCTCTAAATACCCAGATTTATAATCCAATGCATGAAACAAATCAAACATGGAATATTCATCAATCATAAACCCAAAAAAAGGAAATTTAAAAAACAAAAACCAAAAGTGATTAAAAATTTAAAGGTAAACCATGGAAAACACCCTTAAATAGAGATACCTACCTCAAATTAGGTCCAAATCCCATCACTTACAATGGAGACTACCTATAAGAGGTAGAAAAAGGTCTCAAAAACCTAATACATAAAAAAAAACCAAAACCCACATTACATACACTATATTCGGCCAAAATCACCCTAGGGTTCCAACCTTCCATAAAAATAGAAGAACAAGCAATAAGAAGGGAGAAAGAGAAGGAACCATGAATAAGTCAACTTACCTCAATTCAAAACACCTTTAATCCAATATTAAACCACCATGGAAAGTGAAAGGAAGATCCAAAACCAAGGTAGAAGAGATGCACATGACAAGGGAAGAAAATGGTCCCCCAAAAAATAAATACTAAATAAGGGTATTTTGGTAAAAAGATAATTTTAAGTGACCTGGATAGGGACACATAGTTTGGACACATAATTAGGTAAACTGTGCACTAACCATGAAGGTGCCACTATCCACCCAAAAATTGTCCACAAAGTTACCCCTAAGGAGTTGCATAGTTTGGAAACCCATGCTCAAATCGCGTGAAGACCTATGTCCCAACTCGAAGCACCATAACATGGTTAGCCTCATGGTTATATAAACCATTTTATAACCATGAAACTTGATATGTCTTCATAAAATATCCCATTTCTGACCCCTGGCACCCAAGAACTTGAAGAACACATCAAGAGATAAATAAAACTCAAAAGTAGACATACCAGTGACCCAATGGGTGTCACAAACTCCCCACCATGACACTTTTTATCTTGACAAAGTCCTTAAAATTTTCTAGAATAAAATAGGAGAGGCCACTTCTCCTTCACCCAACATTCTCTCTCCCATGTATCATGGATATCTCCATCACATTTCTAGAGAACATATACCAATGAGATTGATTTACCATGAGAACCTTGTTATGAACATCCATGATATGAACAGGCTACTCCACCACAGTGGTATCATGCTCTAAATCCAAATACTTCCACTCCATCACATGATATGTGTTCATATGGTATATATTTATCTAGGAGACATGAAATATATTAGAGATCGAGTTCATATATGGTGGTAAATCCAATTGACTTTCTACCTTTCCTAGATGCTCGACAACATGAAACAACACAATATAACATGGTTCCATCTTCCCCTTATTTCTAAAATGATGATTTCCCAGTCGAACTGATACCCGGATAAAAATATAATCACCAATATAAAACTCCAAAGGATAATGAATACGATTAACATATAACTTATAGATACTCTGATTTGTCTTTAACCTTTTCTAAATTAGTCACATCATCTCATTCGTCTCTTGAGTGAGGTTCAATCCAAGCAAGGAATGCTCACCTACCTCATCCCAACACAAAGCTGAACAACCATACATACAATGCCTAAAATGGGACCATCCTAATTGAGGCTTGATAACTATTATTATAATAAAACTCAACCAATGATAGGTTACTTTCCAAAAAATTTCCAAAATCAAGAAAAAATGCCCACAACATACCCTTGAGGGTTTGTATAGTTTGATCAGGATAAACATCCTTCTATAGATGATATGCAGTGCCCAACTTTAGCTGGGTTCCCAAATATTCCTGAATTCTCTTTGAGAAATAGGAAGTAAAACAAGCATCACGATTTGACACTATCACCATGGGAACTCTGTTAAGTCAAAAAAAAACCCTCGAACATATAGGAATATGAGTTCATTTACCTTCATTGACTCCCTGATTGGTTGAAAATGGGATAATTTAATCATAATATCAACAATAATACAAATAAAATCTTTCCCAGTCAGAGTATGAGGTAGCCTGATCATGAAATCCATATAGATCTCATCCCACTTCCACACAGGCATGAGAAGTTGTTATAATAACCTAGATGGTCTATGATGATTTGATTTGATCCTTTGGAAGGTCAAGCATATGGAAATGAATTCTTCCACTCCCATATCATCAAATTCTACCACCACTAGTCTCTCAAGGCATAAAACATCTTGGTTTCCATAGGGTGAATGACCCAACTAGAATGATGTGCCTCACACATCACCTGGCACATAAATCTCAAAAAAACAACCATCCACTTTCAAAAAAGAAGAGAACCATTAGGAGATTGAGGAAAATCCCTTGAGGTCTACCCGATAACACCCCAACCCTAGTCACCCATAGTCGGTGCATTATTACATAACATTTTCATGATCACAATAGATCAAGTCTCTAAAGACCGATTAGTTTAGTATCCTTGGAAGTTCTAGATACATACATAAGTTTTACATTACATCATGAAATGAAAAAACAACAACAACATTGTGTCCCCTTTGAAAAAACTAATATACCTTAGCCTATTCCTTAAGGTTAATCATAATATACTTCTTCACATCCTGGAAAAAATAAAACATAGAAAGGGGTGAGCTCAGATGCTCAGTAAGGATAACAATATAGCGAAAACTATCATAAATAAGCATAAAAATTTAAGGCAATGTATAAGACTAAAACAAAAGCCTTTTAAACTTAAAATTCAGCATAATATGGCCAAGATAAATCAAATAATTCCATTTAATTATTCACATGGATATTCTACTAGTCGAATAATCACATGTAATATCAATAGCCAATTTCATAATGATGGAATCCATAATGTCGGACATCATAACCACATAGTCAAGGCCTCGTGCCAAGACTACAAATAATATTTTGTTAAGGACTTGTGAAAAGACACTAGTTTTTCTCATGAGACCTACCGATGCATCGAGTAGCTATAGCTGGCTCCATCCATCACTTACTAAGTCCAATGCATTCCTCATATGAAAAGGTTGAAACATAACATCAACATTCGTATTAAAACTAGCATACAAAATGTTAATACTTTAACCATAAACTATGAATGGTATAAAAATAACACATCCACAGTCAAATATATCACAAAACCTTCAATAAAATATGGAAGATTTTATCATAATAAATCAACTTCAAACAAGTGTTAAATCCATCAAAGGATGTTGACATAGATAAAATCAAAACTATTTGAGAGAAATATCTCTTTTTATTTTGAAATAATTTAAAAGTCACATAATTATAAAAGAAAACATTTATTTTGAAAATATTCTTATAAGCTTGTAAGTGATTCTTTGAAGGTGTTATAACGGCGAAAAATATCCTCACTCGCCGTATAAGTTAAAAAAATATTCTTTACTTAATTTTGTCGAAATGGTCATAAAGGACCTTGTTTGGAAAACTACAGAAAGATTCCTTTATAATTGTTTTTAAAAAGTCAAAAAAGGGTATAAATGATAAAGAGGTCCTAGTAGATACTCACGTATAAACAACCACAGATAATGAAGTGATTGTAGAATTAACCCTTACCTTGTATTTTTACTTGATAGAGGGTATGTTAAACTCATATATAATAGTTAAATAATTTTTATTAAATTATACAATAACCATATACATAAGTATGATATCATATATGATCTTCTAATATTTCTTTGTTAATAATATTTCAGTAGTATCATTATTTCGGGTGTTAACTGATTCGTTTTACTTTATATGTTTTGTTATGTAAGTCATGTTTATTATAGATAGGATGTATTTGATTAATATCAATAATGATATTAAGTTCTAAAAAATTATTTTAAAGCATAAAATGAAAATTATTCTTGAATGATTATGATGGGGAATGAATCTCATCACGTTCATGGAGACGGTAATCTGTACGTACGCACGAGCGAAAATATCATTCTATTGATAGTGAAATTGTATGTAATTGGATGGTATATAATATATACAGAATAATTAACATGTTATATTTATTATCTACATCAATTATACTCATTATTATACCCATCCAAATAATGAAGTGTTTAATAACAAACTACACCACGACGTGAAGACGGTAAGTCGTACGTACGCATGTATGGTGACTTTTTCATTCATAGGATGGATAGAATAATGAATATGGATGTACCATATTTATAATAAAATCACATTAAGTCTAAGGTGCTTGATTTATTATTTTGGTATGGAAACAAAAAATAAAGAGGAAGTGGAAGAAGAAAAGAACTTTGAAAGAGGTGATGAAATTATTACCTCTTCTTCGGGTGCTTCTTTTTGATTTGATCAAAAGGGATCCTTAGATTGAATTTATGATCAATTTAAAGACTCTATGTTTAAGTTAGGGTTGTTTTGAGAATATTTGATCAGGTTTTGGCCGAGACAAATGGCTTTGGTGGTGTGATTTTGAGAGAATGGGAGGTACCCTTTTATAAGAGAGGTGAGGGTCACTTTAGGAAATGTTTGAAATATTATTTTATTATACAATCATATTAGGTTTATAATGGATCCAAAGGATTTATTTAGATCATAAGGTGGTGATGGGTAGAAAAACTCTCTACCAATAGGTTTTAGATAGGTTTAGGTCACCATATTAACCTTATGTTTTAGATTTAACTCTTAGTTAAATAGTTTAACTTTTACCATGTATTCTTGTATTATTATAATAAATGGTTAATAAAATTACTATAAAAATTAAAGATAACCCTAAGTGGTTCATTATTGATATATATAACCTTATATAATTATTTTTTCCAAACCTTATATTTTTTGGAATACTATATCAACTAATAATATAGTATTTGTTTTAAAAACTCATTTATGTCAATTTTGACAGTATTTAGTATTTGGTTTTTGTGAAAGTCATAAAAACTTTATCAATTCGAAAACAATTAATTAATAAACCCTAAAATGTAATATTAACCTAGAAAATTCTTTTAATACATTAAAAGTCTCAATTTACAATTATATTAATATTTATAATATCAATTATTTTAATCTTTCAATAATAAGGTAATTACTGCATCATCATTGTGTCATAATTAAATTTAATTATTTAAGGTCTAAAAATTATAAATAAAATACCATTATGTAGGAAATATTCTTTTATTTATAATGAATATTTATAGTCTAATTTATATTATGTAGAACCCTAAATTAAAAATGGTTTATTTATTAAACTTTGAATTTAACACTTTTAACTCTTCTTTAAATAAAATAATAATAAATGTCCTAATATAATCCAAGTGAACCAAAAGTATAATATTTTATTCCAAAATTTGATTTTGGTCAAAATAAACTTATCCAATAGAATTAGGACATGTGTTAGGGTAATTATAATATCATTTTTACCTTTAATTACCCTATTTACTTTTAACCGCGGTAAATAAAATTCAAAAGTTACTATTCAATAAAAATATTTTCATCCTATTGAACCAAATTTTAATTATTTATGTCAACCATGTCTCTTGGTTTTTGAAATTAAATTCACAAAAGTGGTAAAATTACATTTTATGCAAATTTGCAAATGTGCCTAGAAGATGAGTAAAAGACGTTAAAAGTTCAATAAAATTTTATATATCTAATCTTATTATAAAATGACTCCAATGAATTACATTGAACATATATAGGTTTTATATATCTATTTTGAACTAAAATAAATTTAAATAAAATAACTATTTATTTAAATAAAAATTCAGTTTTAAATAATAACACAGTGTTTTTCACTATTCATAAAAAATTGAATGTTTTCAGAAAAAATACCAAAAATTCACCCTAAGATAATTTTGATATTCCGAATCCAAAAATGAAATTCATTTTGAAAAATAAAATTTATAAAATTTCAAAAAGTGGGTATTACTATTCATAACGGCTAGTTTGATTGGTCATGGTGTGCTGGAACTCGAAGTTGCGTACATCGCAAGCTATTGCATTATTCAAAGAGAAACGTAACGTGGAAGCTTGGGGTGTTACATTATTCCCTCCTTCAAATAATTTCATCCTCAAAATTTCTAGAATAATACTGCATAAAAATATTCAAGTGGTTCTTCATCATAAGTTCCTCGGGTTCCCACGTTGCCTCTTCCATCTTATGGTTTCTCTATAAAACTTTTACCAGACGAGTCGTCCGGTTTCTCCACACTTGTTTTCTGGTATCAAGAATCTTGACAAGCTCTTCACAATAAGACATATCCGCTTACAGTTCTATTTCTTCATAGGTGAGTACATGCTTTGTGTTAGGAATGTATTTTCTTAATAGTGATACATGGATCACATCATGAACTTTGGAGAGACGTGGAGGCATTGCCAAATGGTAAGCTACAAATCCAATTCGTTCTAGAATTTCGAAAGGTTTGATGTACCTGAGACTTAATTTACCCTTCTTACCGAATTATACAACACCCTTCCATGGAGATAACTTCAAGAAAACATGATCTCCTACTTGAAATTCCAAATCCTTCCTTCGGTTATCGACATAACTATTTTTCCTAATTTGTGCTTCTTTGATGTGGGTTTGGATAATCTTCACCTTTTCCATTGTTTCCTCAACAAATTCTGGGCCTATGATTTTTATTTAACCAAACTCATCCCAACATGTTGGCACACGACATCTGTTTCCATATAATGCTTCATATGGTTCCATATAAATACTTTAATGGAAGATATTATTATAGGAAAATTCTACCAGAGGTAAATATTGATCCCACATACCTTGAAAGTCAAGTGAGAAAGATCTCAACATGTCTTCTAAATATTGAATATTCCGTTCTAATTTTCCATCAGTTTGAGGGTGGTAGACAGTGCTCAAACAAAGTTCAGTATCTAGGGCCTTCTGAAGACTTTTCCAGAATCTTGATATAAAATGGGGATCAAGATCAGAAAAAATCGATAGGGGCACTCAATTAAGTCTTACAAATTCATTAATATATAGTCTTTCTAAACATTCAAGTGGTAAATCATCTCTTATAGCAATAAAATGTGTTGACTTGGTAAAACGATCAACAATGACCCATATTGCATCATTCATTCTAGGAGTCTTTGGTAGCCCCATGAAAAATTCCATCGTAATATCATCCCATTTCCACTCATGTATGGGAAGAGGTTTCATGAATCCTTCAAGATGTTGTCTTCCAGCCTTAACCTATTGAAAAACCATACATCTTGACACATAATCATAAATCTCCCTCTTCATGCTGTCCCACCAAAAACATTCCTTCAAATCTATATACATATTAGTTATACCAGGGTGTATAGAGAAATTAGAGCTATGAGCATCATACAAAAATTACGTTTTTAGATCAGGTATGTCAGAAACACAATGTCTCTTCCCAAATTTCAGAATCCCATCTTCATATACGAAGTCGATCGATCTCCCATCATTCACATCTTTAATTTTCTTTTGAAACTCCTCATCATCAGTTCTAGAACTTTTTATCCTTTCCAGTAAATATGGTTTGGAAACCATTTGAAAAAGCATTGAGGCTTCACCTTCCCTGATTATTCCCATATCCATCTTTACTAGATCCACGAACATAGTACGCCTTTAAACTCTTATATTGTTCAAAACTCCATGATGCTTTATGCTCAAAGCATTTTCCACCTTATTTTCCTTCCCTGGGTGGTAGTGTATAGTGCAATCATAATTCTTGAGTAGTTAAAGCCATCGTATTTTCCTCATGTTGAGTTCTTTCTATGAGAAAATATACTTCAAACTCTTGTGACCAATATATATCTTACATTTTTCACCATAGAGATAGTGTATCTATATCTTAAAGGAAAAGATTACAGCTACTAACTCAAGATAATGAGTGAGATAGTTTTTTTATGAATTTTTAGCTGTTGTGATGCATAGGAAATAAATATATCGTTATACATAAGGACACAACCAAATCCTTTCTTTGAAGCATCACTATAAATAACAAAACCATCATTCCTCGATAGTAGAGTGAAGATAGGATCATTGACTAATCTTATCTTAAGTTCTTCAAAAAATTATTCACAATCTTATGTCCAAACAAATTTATCCCCTTTATGTGAGAGCTTGGTTAATGGGTTACCCAATCAGGAAAAATCTTGGACGAAACACAAATAATAACGTACTAAACCAATAAAACTGCATACCTCAGTTATACTCGTCAGTGCTATCCATTCTTGTATTTCTCTTGTCTTATAAGGATCAAAAGAAATTCCATCCTTAGAGACAATATGGATAAGAAAAGAAATCTCCCGAACCCAGGATTCACACTTGCTAAACTTCTCATATAATTCATTTCTTCTAAGAGTCTTTAGAATAGTGCGCAAGTGATTTTCATGATCTTCATAGCTTTTGGACTAAACCAATATATCATGAATTAATACAACTACAAAGTCATCGAGATATTCCTTGAAAACTCTATTCATTAGATCCATGAAGACAAAGGGTGCATTAGTCAGGACAAAAGGCATTACTGTAAACTCGTAATGCCCATACCTAGTACGAAATGCTGTCTTTAGAATGTCTTCATTCTTCACACACAATTGATGATATCCAGATTGAAGGTCAATTTGAGATCCCTGCAGTTGATTGAATAAATAATCAATGAAAGGTAGGGGATACTTGTTCTTTATTATTATAACATTGATCTCCCTGTAGTAAATGCACAACCTCATAGATCCATATTTCTTCTTAAAAAAAAGAATAGGGGCTCCCCATGGAGAAACACTAGGGCGAATAAATCCTTTATTACTCAATTCCTCTAGTTTTTTCTTTAGTTTCACTAATTACACATTGTCCATTCTATAAGGGGTCTTTGATATGGGCCTTGAACTAGGAATTAAATCAATGGAAAACTCAATTTCTCATTCCGGAGGATGTCCAGGTAAATCCTCTGGAAACACATCAACATATTCTTGCACAATAGGTACATCCTCTATTTGAACATTCCTTTCCACACCTATAGTTATTTAATTATCATCCTCCCTAATAATTTAATTTAGTAGAGTTACTGGGGGTGGATCTAGATAAGAATCAGATGGTGACTTTTCTTCTCTAAAGGTAAGGTACTCCTTATCATCATCAAAAATTATAACCTCCTTCTTCTTACAATAAATTTTCTCATCATGGTCTGAAATCCAATCCATACCAAGGATTATATCAAATTCAATCATGGGAATGATGATGATATCAGAAGATAAAGAACATTTATATGTTCTAATGAGAACTGATTCATAAAACTTTGTTGCAATGATACCTCCCTTAGGATTTTTGACTGGCAACTCCCTTGTTAAATTAAATTGGAAATATCTAATTTTCTTAGAAAACTGGGAAGATATGAAAAAATTTGATGACCCAGAATCAAATAAAGCATTGGCTAAATTTGAGGAAACCATTAAATTCTCTGCCAACACATCATTCAGATCATTAACCTCAGTAGTAGTGATGGCATAATCCTAGACTTGGTCACTTGTCCTTTTTTGAGGTAAATTTCCTTGGTGCTTAGAAAATTCATTGAATAATGCCCCATTTATCTATAATTGTAGAATTCAACATTGACAACCTATTTCTTTCCCTTGAAATCACGAGCTTGTTGGCCCTTTTCACCACACTTGTAACAGACTCCCATTCCCTTCAGGTAAGTACTAGGGTTTTTATTACCGCATTTACTGTAGGATAGAAATTCAAATTTTCCCTTCTTCCCCTTATTTCCATTTCCAGAGTGTTCAGTAGATCTCTTCTTCTATTTCTTTTCTTTAAAGTCGTAAGACTTAGAGAATTACTTTTCTGTCTTGATAGGACATTAGACAATATCTTTGTATGATGAGAAGGATTGTGAGACTAATTCTCGATGGAGAAATAGTTTTATCCCATGAAAGAATTGATCAATCTTAATACTTGGATTACATATACAATATGATGCATGCCTTGCTAACCTTGTAAATTTAGCCTCATACTTTGAGACATTCTCATCCTCCGTTTGCCTCAGACTCAGAAATTGTATTTCCATATCCACTCTATGGTCACGAGGAAAGTACTTTTATAAGAAAAGTTCATTAAACTCCCTCTATTGCATATTTTATACTTCTTCACCCTCCTTTTTGTTTTGAATTAATGACCACCATTGATCTGCATCTCCTGTGAGGAGATAAAATTCAATGACAACTTTTTCCCTTTCGCTACTCCCCAAAGCATGAAGTATTTTCTCTAAGGAACTTATCCATTGCTCAGCTACAAATGGATTTGTAGTCCCATTGAATGTTGGTGGTTTTTTCCTCATGAAGAGGTCTAACATTGATCCTCCGCATTATGGATCAGGGTGATCCATATGGGTAAGGTTATTATTCATAACCTGAGTGAGTTTTCCCAGTATGGTTATATGTTTTTCAGTACCGATTGCATCACCAGATCCACTATAATTATCTTGAGTAGGAGGTAAATCCCTACATGGATTACGTGCATTGATACAGTTTCCATTCCTTACACTAGGCACCATTTCTAAACAATTAAATACACTAGATTAGTTTATAAATCGCAATACATAATTCAAAAATAGTAAAATACCTAACATAAATTGAACAGTTTATTCATATAATTCATAATCACAAAAAAATGTTTTCTTTAAGGAGGTATTAACTCATAAATCCTTCATAATGGTTTGTAATGAAAATGTGAATTATCCTAAGCATATCCACCGGGAGTGTCATAACCAAGAGTGTAGAAAGGCCCGTTGTCGTGTACCAGGATACCCTGGATCAAGCTCGAAACTCCCTATCAGAGTTTTCACTCCTAGGTACATCTAGGCCAGAGCATCCTCTACCAGCTCGTATTTATACAGGGATGTATTTTTTGGAAAATTCACAAAATCTCTACATTACCAAAATTCTAGGAAGTTCTTTTATACTAATCCTCAAAGTCTATCTTAGGGTAATGTTCTCTAATCAGAGTTTTTCTAAATCTAGTTTTAAAGGTTTGTACTAAACTTCCTCTCATACCAACTGTAACACCCCAACCCTAGTTACCCAGAGTCGGTAAATTATTGTAACACCCCGAGCTTCCACGATACGCTTCTCATTCAATAATGCAACAGCTTGCATTGTACGCAACTTTGAGTTCTAAAACACCGCGACTAATCAAAGTAGCCGTTATGAATAGTAATAACCACTTTTTAAAATTATAGAAATTTTATATTTCAAAATGGACTTCATTTTTGTATTCGTAATATCGAAATTATCCTAAGTTGAATTTTTTGTAACTTTCTGAGAACATCCGATTTTTTTATGAATAGTGAAAAAAACTTAAAACAAATTTTTTAATCAAAATAATTTATTGTGATAAATTATACTATTTAGTGGTTTTAAAGTATAATTAGAATATATTTTTACCATTTTATCCAATGGTGGTCATTAGAATTAATTTAACATTGAAATTGGACATAAACAATTGCCAATCTTTTGATATAAATTGTTTCCTAAAAACACGCTATTTGTTGTGACAGCGGGAATTAATTATAAAATTAATTAATGAAACTTATATTTTTGGAATTTTGTAAAATAGACATCATTTTTGAATTCGGAATATCAATTATAGCTTAGGGTGAAATTTTGGCATTGTTCTGAAAAACGTCAATTTTTGATGAATAGTGAAACCACTAAGTGGTAGTTAAATAACTGATTTTTCATTTAAATGAAATATTACCACTTCTGTGATTTGATTTTCAAAAATATGACATACATGGTTGTCATTAAGAAGTAAAATGTGGTTCAATGAGATTAAAATAATTTTTTGTTGAATAGTAACTTTTAAGTTCTTAATCGCGATTAGAGGTAATTGGTGTAGTTTAAGGTACAAATAATGTTTTAATAATATGAGATGAGCATGAAACTTGTCCTACTCCTATTGGATTAGTCATGTCCGACCAAGACAACCCATGGGTCAACTTGGGGACCCCATGGAGCCACTTTAGTTGGAAAATGACAATAATATATATTTATTTAATGTTAAAATTAAATTGACACAAACATGAGTTGTTTTACAAAAATAGTTTTTAAGTGGGGTTAAACAAGTCCAAATTTTGATTATAAATATTCATTAGAAAGATAAAACGATTTTCTACATCATAGTATTTTTCTTATAATTTTTAGACATTAAATAAATTAAATTAATTATGACATCATGATGATGCAGCGATGACCTCATTATTTAACAATTTAAATAAAATGGAAAGATAATGTAAAATCCAAAGCGTACACTTGTCAAAAACCTATTGGATGAGAAGATTTCGAACCCTTATCATCTTATCCTCGAATTATATAAGTGTGGGACCTCTAAAATCCGAAACTCATTTTATAATAAAGTGACTTTTCTTTACTTTCCAAGAGTGCCCCTCCTCTCCACTTATAAAAGGCCCCCACCTCTCCCACCTCATTTACACTTTCAAGCCATTTGGCTCGGCCAACCTCTGCCCAAATACTCTCCCAACTTCTACCTCTTACTCCTAGAAGCCTAACTTTGGGCAGAACTCTTCCCAAGGAATCCTTCGGCTCAAATCAAAAAGAGTTACCCGATTTTGAGGTAATGTCTTCTCTAATGTTGTTTTGTTTTATTTTTCTTCTCCAACCCCCTAAACTCTTTTTATTCATTTCTTTTGTAACAAAACCAGTATCATCAATATACTAGGATGTTTTTATAAGAAGTATCCGAGCTACACTTACACACACCTACATCTAATGGTTAAAGAACATACGGTTTCTGTGGATGGCGAATTTCTACCTCACGAAACGATGATTGTTCAACACTCATATAACACCTTCAAAGGTGGCCATTAAGATGTAACTATTTTTATATATGATATATAATATGTTTATTTTTTACTTATGATTATGTATTTCTCATTTATGGCATACTTTATGATTTCCATTATGGGTAAAACGCGATAATTTCATTTTAGGAAGTGCGGACTACCGCCCCCTCAAAGTGATTTGAATCGTTAATGCCATATGTGGGATGTATAAAGGATGGAGTAAATGGTATTATACACTATATTATACTTGAATTATATTATACATTTATATCATTATGATTTCGTTCCATTAAATATGAAATTTAAATGAAAGTAGCGTTCATGCGTACGTACGGCTTACCGTCTCCATGAACGATGCATTTCATTTCTTACCTCTAAATGTTACGTAATATTATAAATGAATGTATATACTGGATATATAAGATATATATGACATATAAATCATGAATATAATTCTGGAGATAATGGATATTCTACCACATAAACAACTTGTAATTATGAGAAGTTTATTGTTGACTCAAGTACCAAAGATCGACAAAACGACCGTTATTAACTTAAATAATTACATAATGTTCATATCATTGTAATAAGTGATATAATAAGGACAATGAAATTGAAAATGGTTCTTAATAAGGTATATATTAACTCTAGTTTATTATTCAGGAGGTTAAAGAACGGTTGAGTCAAGTCGGACACGAGGTAAGGGAATTTCATAACCCAATTTCTATTCTTTGGGTCAATCTCCTAATTTCAAATTATGTCATGATATTGTTATATCCTATCTTGTATTTGTAATTTCATTATGTGTACTTATAGTGAATACACATAATAGATCTACTTTATTTAAAAAATTATCTTTGTAAGGGTCTTCATCTCAATCTCCTTTCATTCTGGCATATCTTGTTTTATACACAACTTTCTTTTATACGGTGTATAAACCCCTTTGACTTTTATGTTTATTCAAAAGGTTTATATTATAATTATGTGATTTTTAAATGATTTGAAAAAATAGATATTTCTCTCAAATATATGAAAATCCAGTGCAAATGTATACGTATTTAACGCAAGCTTAAAAATGTTTTCAGAAAACCTGACTCTCGAGTGTGGTAGACAGGAAGGGATTGGGCGTGGACCCATCATGGCCTGTAATTAGTCGAGCAGTCTCAGAATTAGTTATTTTGTTTTCAGAAGCTTGAATAATGTTTTCAGGAAAACACTGGAGTATATTTAAGAAATTTTAAACGTAAGTATCTTCTAAAAAATTGCATCGGTAGGTCTCATGAGACAACTAGACATGGAATTGGCCGAGTCCCTTTCCCAATTTGATTTATGGTTTTGGCCGAGGCCTTAATCATTTTAGACGTCTTGGCCGAGGCCTTGAAGAAATGTTTCAAAATGTCTGGCATTATACATTCCCTCATTATGAAAGTGGTTATTGATATTTCATGTGATTATTCGACCAGTAGAATATCCATGTGAAGAAGTGAATGGCATTATCTCATTTTACTTTTGCCATATTATTTTGATTTTAAAGTTTAAAAGGCTTTTGTTTTAGTTATACATTGCCTTAAATTTTTATGTTTATTTATGAAAGCATCCGCAATATTGTTATCCTTACTGAGCATCTGAGCTCACCCCTTTCAATGTTTTAATATTTTCCAAGATGTGAAGAATTATTTTATGAATGACCTGCAGGGATTGTGAGAAGAGGATATGAGTGTGGACTATGGAGACTTTGTTATTGTAGTTTTTCACTTTATGATGTAATGTAACGTTTACGAATGTATCTAGTGTTTCCAAGGCTACTAAACTAATCGGTCTTTCGAGACTTGATCTTTTGTGATCATGCCAATGTTCCGAAGTAACGCACCGACTCTGGGTAGCTGGGGTCGGGGCCTTACAGTTGGTATCAGAGGCAGTTTAGTACTAACCTTGGAAGCTAGATTTAGATAAACTCTGATTAGAGCACATATCCCAAAGATAGACTTTGAGGATTAGTATAGAAGAACTTCCTAGAATTTTTGTATTGTAGAGATGTTGTGAGTTTTCCGAGCAATACATCCCTGTCTGGATACGAGCAGGTAGAGGTGGCTCTGGCATAGATGTACCTAGGGGTAAAACCCGAAAACACCTCTTTGAGCTGGACTCGAACGGGAACTGGTGCACGACAACGAGCCTTGCTGCACTCTTGGTTACGACACTCCCGGGGGATATGCTTTGGATAATTCCCATTTTCTTTACAAACCACTATGAAGGGTTACGAGTATATACTTCCTCAAAGAAAACATTTTTATAATGATGGATTATATCCATAATTAGTTCAATTTATGTTAAGTATTTTATAAGTATGGAATTATGTATTTTGATTCATAAACTAATCTAGTTTATGCCATTGTATAGAAATGGCGCCTAGTGGAAGGAATGGAAACCGTATCAATGCACGCACTCCGTGTAGGGATTGCCCTCCTGCTCAGGATAATTATGGTGGAGCTAGTGATACAACTGGTGCCAATCAGCTTCTCACCGTACTGGGACAACTCACGCAGGTTATGAATAACAACCTTACTCGTATGGAGCACCCTGATCCACAATGTGGAGGATCAATGCTAGACCGTTTCATGAGGCAACAACCGCCAACCTTCAATGGGAGTACAAATCCTATAGTAGCTGAGCAATGGATAATTTCCTTAGAGAAAATATTCCATGCCTTGGGGAGTAGTGAAAGGGAGAATGTTGTCATGGCAGTTTACCGCCTCACTGGAGATGCCGATCAATGGTGGTCACTAATTCAAAACACAAAGGAAGATGATGAATTAACAAACATGGAATGGCAGGAGTTCAAAGAGTTTTTCTTAGAAAAATACTTTCCTCGAGACCATCGAGCGGATATGGAAAGGCAATTTCTGAGTTTGAGGCAGAAGGAGGATGAGAATGTCGCAAAGTATGAGGCTAACTTTACAAGGTTAGCGAGGCATGCTGCCGATTATATACGTAACCCAAGGAGTAATATTGATCGTTTCTTTGATGGGTTAAAACCATTTCTCCGTAGAGCTTTAGTATCACAATCCTTCTCATCATACGAAGATATTTTCTCGTGTGCTATCAAGACAGAAAAGGAATTCTCTAAGTCTTATGACAACAAAGTAAAGCAAGAGAATAAGAGAACGGGGGAACAAGAGACAGATAAAGGGAAAAGGGAAAGAAGGATTTTCCATTATGTGATAATTGTGGGAAGAATCACCCTGGTACATGCCTAAAAGGAATGGGAGTTTGTTATAAATGTGGAGAAAAGGGTCACCAGGCTCGTGATTTCAAGGGAAAGAAAGAGGCCGTCAAAGTTGAGTGCTACAATTGTAGGGAAATGGGGAATTATGTAAATGAATGTCCTAAGCGTCAAGAAAAACTTACCTCAGAAAAGGCCAAGGGATCAAGGCCAATCTTATGTTGTGACTACAGTTGAAGAGGAATAATTAATGTATTGGTGCTTTTGGACTCAAGGATTATATTCTGGTTATAAGAATAATGTGATATATATATAAGGATTGTACTGCAGTACTTGTTGATTTCAGTAAGTTTTTAATATGATTAAGGTAATCATATTTTTAGTATGTGACAATAAGAGAAACTTTTCTTTGTTTGGGGAATCTGATGTTACAATTGATTTTGGAATTTAGAGACCTTTTAGAGAAAGTCTGGACGGAGGTATTTTGGATAACTATTATGGTTGGAATGGATTAAGTTGATCTTTGGATAGTATTGTTTAAGGTTAAAAAATTTATGAAGATTATTTTTGGAATATTATGATACTATAGTTTTAGGAAACGGACAACTTGCAGGGTGGAGCATAACCCGTCGCGTCGGACAAAGCTGCAGGAATCGAACCCACAACCATAGTGCGACAAGCCTTTATTTCCTACCACTAGCCTACAGGAAGTCCCTGGTTATTAAAAAATAGTTTTATTAATCTAAATGGTATGTGTTAATATTTGGAACCTTATACAATTAGGATAAATAGAATATTTTTGAGTTTCGTTACCATTTGGAGTAAAAGTTGGGTTTGTGATAAAAATTTATTAACGAATGAAAGTATACATAACAAGTATGTATATTCCCTTACGTTCTTAGTAAATCTTCTAAATAAATTCCTCAACATTATAAAAGGTAACTTAAAACAAAAATGTTGTCGGTTAACTTTTCCAACTGGGGATTCAATGACCGTTTAACCAATCACAAGTTTGTGATTTTCTTGTAGTTAAACTTTCTCCTAATCATGTTTTCTATAACTCTCCATCAGACCTTGATGGTTTGTTTCTCCTCCATATCCATATTTTCATAGAATCCTAGAATGGGCTATATCGGGTGACCTTTGTACTTATCTTGCTTTCTTTTAATGTTATATATTTATTAACCTTATTTCCGATGTGGGTTATCCTCAAAGGTATTTTCTCTTTTCAACCTTTTATTTTCAAAGAAAAATTTCAAATTGCGAGGACGCAATTTATTGAAGTAGGGGAGAATGTAACACCCCGAGCTTCCACGATACGATTCTCATTCAATAATGAAATAGCTTGCATTGTATGCAACTTTGAGTTCTAAAACACCGCGACTAATCAAAGTAGCCGTTATGAATAGTAATAACCACTTTTTAAAATTATAGAAATTTTATATTTCAAAATGGACTTCATTTTTGTATTCGTAATATCGAAATTATCCTAAGTTGAATTTTTTGTAACTTTCTGAGAACTTCCGATTTTTTTATGAATAGTGAAAAATACTTAAAACAACTTTTTTAATCAAAATAATTTATTGTGATAAATTATACTATTTAGTGGTTTTAAAGTATAATTAGAATATATTTTTACCATTTTATCCAATGGTGGTCATTAGAATTAATTTAACATTGAAATTGGACTTAAACAATTGCCAATCTTTTGATATAAATTGTTTCCTAAAAACACGCTATTTGTTGTGACAGCGGGAATTAGTTATAAAATTAATTAATGAAACTTATATGTTTGGAATTTTGTAAAATAGAAATCATTTTTGAATTCGGAATATCAATTATAGCTTAGGGTGAAATTTTGGCATTGTTCTGAAAAACGTCAATTTTTGATGAATAGTGAAACCACTAAGTGGTAGTTAAATAACTGATTTTTCATTTAAATGAAATATTACCACTTCTGTGATTTGATTTTCAAAAATCCGACATCCATGGTTGTAATTAAGAAGTAAAATGTGGTTCAATGAGATTAAAATAATTTTTTGGTGAATAGTAAGTTTTAAGTTCTTAATCGCGATTAGAGGTAATTAGTGTAGTTTAAGGTACGAATAATGTTTTAATAATATGAGATGAGCATGAAACTTGTCCTAATCCTATTGGATGAGTCATGGCCGACCAAGACAACCCATGGGTCAACTTGGGGACCCCATGGAGCCACTTTAGTTGGAAAATGACAATAATATATATTTATTTAATGTTAAAATTAAATTGACACAAACATGAGTTGTTTTACTAAATCAGTTTTTAAGTGGGGTTAAAGAAGTCCAAATTTTGATTATAAATATTCATTAGAAAGATAAAAAGATTTCCTACATCATAGTATTTTTCTTATAATTTTTAGACATTAAATAAATTAAATTAATTATGACATCATGATGATGCAACGATGACCTCATTATTTAACAATTTAAATAAAATGGAAAGATATTGTAAAATCCAAAGCGTAAACTTGTCAAAAACCTATTGGATGAGCAGATTTAGAACCCTTATCATCTTATCCTCGAATTATATAAGTTTGGGACCTCTAAAATCCGAAATTCATTTTATAATAAAGTGACTTTTCTTTACTTTCCAAGAGTGCCCCTCCTCTCCACTTATAAAAGGCCCCCACCTCTCCCACCTCATTTACACTTTCAAGCCATTTGGCTCGGCCAAACTCTGCCCAAATACTCTCCCAACTTCCCCCTCTTACTCATAGAAGCCTCACTTTGGGAAGAACTCTTCCCATGGAATCCTTTGGCTCAAATCAAAAAGAGTTACCCGATTTTGAGGTAATGTCTTCTCTAATGTTGTTTTGTTTTATTTTTCTTCTCCAACCCCCTAAACTCTTTTTATTCATTTCATTTGTAACAACACCAGTATCCTCAATATACTAGGATGTTGTTATAAGAAGTATTTGAGCTACACTTACACACACCTACATCTAATGGTTAAAGAACATACGGTTTCTGTGGATGGCGAATTTCTGCCTCACGAAACGATGATTGTTCAACACTCATATAACACCTTCAAAGGTGGCCATTAAGATGTAACTATTTTTATATATGATATATAATATGTTTATGTTTTACTTATGATTATGTATTTCTCATTTATGGAATAATTTATGATTTCCATTATGGGTAAAACGCGATAATTTCATTTTAGGAAGTGCGGACTACCGCCCCCTCAAAGTGATTTGAATCGTTAATGCCATATGTGGGATTTATAAAGGATGGAGTAAATGGTATTATACACTATATTATACTGTAATTATATTATACATTTATATCATTATGATTTCGTTCCATTAAATATGAAATTTAAATGAAATTAGCGTTCATGCGTACGTACGGCTTACCGTCTCCATGAACGGTGCATTTCATTTCTTACCTCTAAATGTTACGTAATATTATAAATGAATGTATATACTGGATATATAAGATATATATGACATCTAAATCATGAATATAATTCTGGAGATAATGGATATTCTACCACATAAACAACTTGTAATTATGAGAAGTTTATTGTTGACTCAAGTACCAAAGATCGACAAAACGACCGTTATTAACTTAAATAATTAAATAATGTTCATATCATTGTAATAAGTGATATAATAAGGATAATGAAATTTAAAATGGTTCTTAATAAGGTATATATTAACTCTAGTTTATTATTCAGGAGGTTAAAGAACGGTTGAGTCAAGTCAGACACGAGGTAAGGGAATTTCATAACCCAATTTCCATTCTTTGGGTTAATCTCCTACTTTCAAATTATGTCATGATATTGTTATATCCTATCTTGTATTTGTAATTTCATTATGTGCACTTATAGTGAATACACATAATAGATCTACTTTATTTAAAAAATTATCTTTGTAAGGGTCTTCATCTCAATCTCCTTTCATTGTGGCATATCTTGTTTTATACAAACATTTCTTTTATACGGTGTATAAACCACTCTGACTTTTACATTTATTCAAAAGGTTTATTTTATAATTATGTGATTTTTAAATGATTTGAAAAAATAGATATTTCTCTCAAATATATGAAAATCCAGTGCAAATTTATACGTATTTAACGCAAGCTTAAAAATGTTTTCAGAAAACCTGACTCTCGAGTGTGGTAGATAGGAAGGGATTGGGCGTGGACCCATCATGGCCTGTAATTAGTCGAGCAGTCTCAGAATTAGTTATTTTGTTTTCAGAAGCTTGCATAATGTTTTCAGGAAAACACTGGAGTATATTTAAGAAATTTTAAACGTAAGTATCTTCTAAAAAATTACATCGGTAGCTCTCATGAGACAACTATACATGGAATTGGCCGAGGCCCTTTCCCAATTTGATTTATGGTTTTGGCCGAGACCTTAATCATTTTAGACGTCTTGGCCGAGGCCTTGACAAAATGTTTCAGAATGTCTGGCATTATACATTCCCTCATTATGAAAGTGGTTATTGATATTTCATGTGATTATTCGACCAGTAGAATATCCATGTGAAGAAGTGAATGGCATTATCTCATTTTACTTTTGCCATATTATGTTGATTTTCAAGTTTAAAAGGCTTTTGTTTTAGTTATACATTGCCTTAAATTTTTATGTTTATTTATGAAAGCTTCCGCAATATTGTTATCCTTACTGAGCATCTGAGCTCACCCCTTTCAATGTTTTAATATTTTCCAGGATGTGAAGAAGTATTTTATGAATGACCTGCAGGGATTGTGAGAAGAGGATATGAGTGTGGACTATGGAGACTTTGTTATTGTAGTTTTTCACTTTATGATGTAATGTAACGTTTACGAATGTATCTAGTGTTTCCAAGGCTACTAAACTAATCGGTCTTTCGAGACTTGATCTTTTGTGATCATGACAATGTTCCGAAGTAACGCACCGACTCTGGGTAGCTGGGGTCGGGGCCTTACAATTATTACATAACATTGGCATGATCACAAGAGATCAAGTCTCGAAAGACCGATTAGTTTAGTGTCCTTAGAATTTATAGATACATACATAAGTTTTACATTACATCATGAAATAAAACAACAACAACAAAATTTTGTTCCCTTTGAACACAATCATATCACTTAGCCTATTCCTGAAGGTTAATAATAATATAATTCTTCACATCCTAATAAAAATAAAACATAGAAAGGGGTGAGCTCAGATGCTTAATAAGGATAACAATATATCAGAAACTATCACAAATTAGCATAAAAATTTATGGCAATGTATAAGACTAAAACAAAAGACTTTTAAACATAAACTTCAGCATAATATAGAAAAGATAAATCAAATAATTCCATTTACTTATTCATATGGATATTCTACTAGTCGAATAATCACATGTAATATCATAACTACATAGAATGCATAATGCCGGACATCATAACTACATAGTCAAGGTATCATGATAAGACTAAAAATAAGATTTTGTCAAGGCCTTGTTCTAAGACACTAGTTTGTATCATGAGACCTACCGATGCATCGATGAGCTATAGTGGGATCTAACCATCACTTACTAAGTCCAATGCATTCCTCATATGAAAAGGTTGAAACATAACATAAACATTCATATTAAAAACAGTATACTAAATGTTAATAATTTAACTATAAACCATGAATGGTATAAAAATAAAACATCCATAGTCAAACATATCACAAAACCTTCAATAATATATGAAATATTGTATTATAATAAATCAACTTCAAACAAGTGTAAAATCCATCAAACAATGTTGACATAGATTAAATCAAAACTATTTAATAGAAATATCTCTTCCTATTTTAAAATAATTTAAAAGTAGCATAATTATAAAAGAAAACATTTATTTTGAAAATATTCTTATAATATTTTAAGTGATGCTTAGAAGGTGTTATAACGGCGGACAACAGCCACACTCACCATATAAGTTAAAAAAACAGATTCTTTCCTCAATTTTGTCGAAAAGGTCGTAAATGACGTTGTTTAGAAAATGACGGAAAGATTCCTTTATAAAAATTTTATAAAAATTTAAACAAGGGTATAAATGAATTTAAACCATAGTCTAGGAAATAGTAAAAATGTTTTGAAATAAATTTTTAAGAAACATGTATGTGGATGATAAAGAGGTCCCAGTAGATACTCACGTATAAACAACCTC
Source organism: Viscum album (assembly GCA_963277665.1). Classification (NCBI taxonomy): domain Eukaryota; kingdom Viridiplantae; phylum Streptophyta; class Magnoliopsida; order Santalales; family Viscaceae; genus Viscum; species Viscum album. The sequence goes on from CAUJRU010000022.1 coordinate 2,659,261, forward strand.
AGATAATGAAGAGATTGTAGAATTAAACCTTACCATGTACTTTTCCTTGATCGAGGGTAATTTAACCTCCTGTATAATAGTTATATCATTGTTATTAAATTATACAAGAACCATATACATAATTATGATATCATATATTGTCCTCTAATATTTCTTTGTTAATAATATTTCAGTAGTATCATTGCTTTGGGTGTTAACTGATTCATTTCCTTTATATGTTTTGTTACGTAATTCATGTTTGTTATATATAGGATGTATTTTATTTATATAAATAATGATATTAAGTTCTTAAAAATTCTTTTTAATCATAAAATGAAAATTATTCTCGAATTATTACGACGGGGAATGAATCTCATCACGTTCGTGGAGACGATAATCCGTACGTACGCACGATGACAATATCATTCTATTGATTTTGAAATCGTATGTAATTGGATGGTATATCATATATATAGAATCATTAACATGTTATATTTATTATTTAAATCAATTATACTCATTATTATACCCATCCAAATAATGAAGTGTTGAATAACAAACAACACCACGATGTGGAGACGGTAAGCCGTACGCATGCACATATGGTGAATTTGTAATTCATAGAATGGATAGAATAATGAATATGGCTGTGCCATATTTATAATAACATCACAGTAAGTATAAGGTAATTGAGTTATTATTTTGGTATGTAAACAACAAAGAAAGAGAAAGTGGAAGAAGAAAAGAACTTTGAAAGAGGTGATGAAATTATTACCTCTTCTTCGGGTGCTTACTTTAGATTTGATCAAAAGGGATCATTTGGTTGGATTTATGATCAAAGTAAGGCCTATAGGTTGAAGTGAGGGTATTTGGGAGGATATTTGAGTAGGGTTTGGCTGATCCAAATGGCTTTGGAGGTGTGATTTTGAGAGAAGGGGAAGTACACTTTTATAAGAGAGGTGAGGGTCACTTTAGGAAAAGCTTGAAATATTATTTTAGTATACAATAATATTCGGTTTATAAGGGATAAAAAAGGATTTATTTCTAGGATAAGGTAGATCTGGGTTTAAAACCTCTCAATCAATAGGTTTTAGACAGATTTAGGTCACCATATTAACCATATCATTTAGATTTAACTCTTAGTTAAATAGTTTAATTTTTACCATGTATTCTTGTATTATTATAATAAATGGTTAATAAACTTACTATAAAAAGACAATAGAAACCCAAGTGGTTAATTATTGATATATATAACCTTATATAATTATTTTTTCTGAACCTTATATTTTTAGGAATATTATATCAATTAATAATATAGTATTTGTTTTATAAACTCATTTATGTCAATTTTGACACTATTTTGTATTTGGTTTTTGTAAAAGTTATAAAAACTTTATCACTTAGAAAAAAGTTTATTTAATGAACCATAACATGTCATATTAACCTAGAAAATTCTTGTAATACATCAAAAGTCTCAATTTATAACTATATTAATATTTATAATATCAATTATTTTAATCTTTCAATAATAAGGTAATTACTACATCATCATTTTTTCATAAATAAATTTAATTATTTAATGTCTAAAAATTATAAATAAAATATAATTATGTAGGAAATATTTTTATCTTTCTAATGAATATTTATACTAGAATTTATCTTATGTATAACCCTATATTAAAAATGGTTTAGTTATTAAACTTTGAATTTAATACTTTTAACTCTTCTTTAAATAAAATAATAATAAATATCCTAATCTAATCCAAGTGGACCAAAAGGATCATATTTTATTACTAAGGTTTATTTTTGTCGAAATACACTTATTCAATAGAATTAGGTCATGTGTTAGGGTAATTATAATATCATTTTTACCTTTAATTACCCTATTTACTTTTAACCGTGGTAAATAAAATTCAAAAGTTACTATTAAACAAAAAATATTTTCATCCTATTGAACCACATTTTACTTACTGATGTCAACCATGTATCTTGGATTTTTGAAATTCAATTCACAGAAGCGGTAAAATTATGTTTTATGCAAATTTGCAAATGTGACTAGAAGGTGGGTAAAATATGTTAAAAGTTCAATAAAATTTTATATATCTAATCTTATTATAAAATAACTCAAATGAATTAAATTAAACATATATAGGTATAATGTATATATTTTTACCTAAAATAAATTTAAATAAAACAACTAATTATTTAAATAAAAAGTCGATTTTAAATAATAACGCAGTGTTTTTCACTATTCATAAAAAATTTAATGTTTTCAGAAAAATACCAAAAATTTACCCTAAGCTAATTTTGATATTCCGAATCCAAAAATGAAGTCCATTTTAAAAAATAAAATTTATAAAATTTCAAAAAGTGGGTATTACTATACATAACGGCTAGTTTGATTGGTCATGGTGTGCTGAAACTCAAAGTTGCGTACAATGCAAACTATTGGATTATTCAAAGAGAAACGTACCATAGAAGATTGGGGTGTTACATACCCACCATTTAAAGAAATGTTAATCTACTGGAACTCAGGGTTAGATGTATACTTAATCCTAACCCAATCGATAAGAGAAGGTGTATCTAGTAAATTGGCCATGGAAACCTACCCTTCATCCTTCTACAAGTCCAGAATTAAACTATAAAACAAACTCATCAGATACCATTAATCTACTGATTCCCAAACTATCTACAATAGAAGCTTCTTTCCCAACGTGTTGGTGTCTACGTTTCCCTTCTCAGGCGAATATTCAATATCAAAATCAAAAGTATGAAGATACCCTACCTAGTGTCTCTGTCTTAGGTTCAAGTCCCTACGAGTGAAAATATACTGTAGGATTTTATGATCCAAATACATTGTAAAATTCTCCATGAAGAGGACACATACCCATATATTTAGTGCATTCATAACAACTGATAATTATAGGTCATGGGTGGGATAATTATGCTCATGTGGGTGTAGATTCCATGAGCTATAATCCACCACATGGTTATACCGCATTAGTAAACATCCCAACCCCAAATCATAAGCATCACAAAACACAGCGTAATCCTTACTAGGCTCAGGAAGAATAAAAATAAGTGAAGATGTCAAATGGGTCTACAATAGCTCAGAAGCACTCTGTCACTTATCATCCCACTCAAAATTCACCCATTTCCTAGTCAACATCATCAAGAGAGAATCTAACCTGGATGAGTCCCCGAATAAATATCTATAATACCCAACCAATCCTAGAAAAATATGAATCTCAAACACATTCTTAGGTTTCTCCCAAGACACGGCTATTTGAACTCTCTTTGGATCCACTAAAATTCCCACCTCATAAACACAGGCCCCTAGAATTATGCCTCATGAATCCAAAACTGGAACTTTGAAAACTTAGGATATAGACGATTCTCTCTAAAAACACCCAAAACAACCTTTAGATGGTTATCATGCTCACCCCCATCTTATTGTACACCAAGTTTTCATCTACAAACACGACTATGAAGGAGTCCAAAAAGTGATTCAAGATTTAGTTTATCATTTCCATAAAGATTGATGGAGAATTTTTAAGCCCAAGAAACATAACCAAATACTTAAAATGTTCATACTGGATCCAAAATGTAGTATTTGAAACATCTTCTTCCCGTACCCTCAATTGGTGGTGCTCCGATCTCAGGTTGATCTTTGAAAACCAATGGGATCCCCTAATCTAGTCAAACAGATCATTAATTTTGGGAAATGTGTATTTATTCTTTACTATAACCTAGTTAATATTATGATATTATATGATAAGTTGGATAATAACATCCTCCTTCTTTGCAAATAGCACTGGTGAAGCCCATGGTGACACACTAGGATGGATAAATCCCTTTCTATTAGGATCTTCTAACTGAAATTTTAGCTCTTTCATCTCAACTAGAGTCATCTGATATGACATAAAGGAGACTGGGTTCATCTTAGAGAGAAGATCTATAGTAAACTTTACCTCTTAATAGGGTTGAAACCATAATAAATACTCCAGAAACAAGTTTGTGTACCTATCTATGACCATTGTAAGTTCACCCACTAAACTCTGGACAACATCCTCAAGAAATAAAATGGAAAATTAGAATGACATCAACCCTAAATCTGAAGTAACTGGTCCTTCCCTCCCTGAATATGGACCTAACTCACCTTTAAGGACATGAGTTCTCATATCCGGAGTAAGGAACGGAATCCTATAATGATAATAGTCGACTAGTTCCTTGAAGCTGATCAACAAACCTATGATGATAATAAGGTTGAAAACATACAGTCCAAAATAAAGAAGTACCAGATAAATTCCATGCTAGCTAAAACAACACGACACTCAGGGAACTTGAAATCTTGATCAATATTCCTACCCAATGGGGTTATAAAATCCATAACACATGTAATTAAATCAGTCCATATACCCAAAACATAAATCAAATTAAGTAAAATGAATGAATGATATGCACCAGTGTCGAATAAAATTAATTCCCTGGATGGAGTAATAGACACTGTACCTCTAACATTGGTTGAACCAGATTCTGAGTCCTTTGGTATGAACTTCACTGTGTGGAGACACCCTAGATCAGAATTTACCTCATTCTTCTTCCCTTGGTGAGAATATCCCTTACCATGAGGGTGAGATCCTCCACCCTTGTAAGCCTATGACTTCATCTAAAAGCCCTTAAAAAAGGTGGATCCCACACTAACCCCCATGAATTCAACTAAATGAAATGATGGATATGACCTAATTTCCAACACCGACGGCATGCCCTTAGAGTCTTTGAGAAATTCATCCTGGTGTGCCCCACTTTTCCACACTAGTAACAAAAAATGGTCTTATTCCCTAAATAATACACTAGAACTAAGCTTGAATACTGTTTTAACCTCTTGCCACTTCCCCTGTGAGACTCATCCCACGTCTTCTTATGCCCAGATGAAGCACTATAACTTCTACCAATTGAAAGAGCACCATTGAGACTAGTATTATCTATCAGATCTAATCTTCCATAACCACCTTATCGACCACCTATGAATAGGCTGTTAGATAAATAAGAATGAGCATAAATTTGATATCTGGCCTCAAGACCATCTCAGAACATCGATACTTGAGGTAATCATTCTCGAGGATATCTGGAGTGACATGAACCAACTTAGTAAAATAAGTTGAATACTCCATCATCAAATGATCATTCTGCTCCAACTTCAGTAAATCATGGGACTTCACCACCCTCAGTATTTCTAGGTAAAACTGCCGATTGAAATCCACCTTAAAAGTGGTTCATGTGATATACTCATGCCTCATTGAGAGCACCATTCACTCCCAAAACTTCCTACCTATTCCTTCCAATACATACATGTAAAATCACATTTTAGTGGTCTTAGGGGTATTCAAGAACTCAAAGACTCGCTTGATACGATCCAAACACTACTCAGGCTCATTGGCTCCCTTATCACCACTGAAGACTGATGTATTTTTCCTCAATAAATATTAAGCATGGTCTACCATCAATGTTTAATAATGAACACCCACTTGTCCCAAGGATATGATCATACAAATCACTGAATCCACCAAATCTAGATTAATGGGAATGCTCGATTGCAGGGTGTTCTCCATAGCACCCTTTCTACGTCTAGATGAGGTCCTTCTGGGCGAAATTGTATACAAGTCACAAAAAACAAGCTTCATAAATAAATATTATCTCTTCAACCATTCCAGACAAACCAAAATAAACCTTTATAATGTGTATAAAAAACACAAGTATCAAAAGAAACTCCAAATGAAAAAGGAAACAAAACTCTTAAAATTTCAAGTATTTCCCACACTACGTGGTTTGGATGCACAGTTAGGAAAACTATGCACCAACCATGTGTGTTTCATCGGATTTGTAAGTTAGGGTTACATGGGTTACACACAATTTCTATTAACCGTGTTCACTAATCATGTACCTCCTCCAGACCTCCTTGTCTCACCATAAAAACTCAAAACAAACCCCAGGAATACCTCAGTACTTACCACTAATTGATAAATAACTTGAAAAATCATCAAAAACCCCTAAATAGGCTCAAAACATAACCAAAATCTTGAACCAACCATGTAAAATCAAGGTTAGATAGGAGAGAGAGCTAGTTATACACTCCCTCATTCCTACCACTTGAGTCCCGACAGTGCTAGCTTCAGTCTACCACCAAATCCCAAATTACAACCTACTCTGATACCATTTTGTAAAAAACCAACCAGGGCCAACCTAACTCAAAACCTGATTCAACCCTCTACACAACCCAAATCTATTTCTGATCACCAAGAGTTGGCGACAAGCACCAGGCATAACTAAATATTACTTGGGAATAGTTTCACCATTGGTAAACTGGCATAACCCATCCATAAAATGTGATATCCCTTCCAACATCCTCAGATTCAATGAAATAAAAGAAACATCCATAAAAACACAACATAATATGAAAAAATACCATAAAAATAGTGACATCATATAAAAAACATGCCATAATTGGACATATACATGGTATGTCAAAACAAAACCCAAAAATCAAAATAATGGATAAAATTATAAACAATTCCCAAAGATACTTTCTAAAGGATACCAAAATACCCAAAATGACTCCACATGATCCAATCCCTATGAGACCATGTTTCCTCCACAAGACTCTGGATGATGATAATCAAGAATATCTACCCTGGTACATGGTGCCCTTTCCTTTACCTTTGTCCTAAAAAATGAAAATTCCCAAAGGACTAAGAAGGATGTGAGGCACAAATCCCAACATAATATCACCATGAATATATTTAAGGATTATACCAATGAAAACCAATAAACTAGTTTGAAAAATATTTTTAAAACTAGACCCATTTGAAAAAAATACCATTTTCAAATAAACTTTTGAAATCCATTTGGTTTCCTTTTTCCAACAATTTTTTTTTTCTAAAACAAGTTCCAACATGGATGAAATAGAGAAACATATCCACAAGCCACAAAATGATCAATATCACGACCAAAGAATAATAAAGGGCGAGCATAAAATTAATGGAAAATGGGAATAATATATCTCATAACATCAAAATGGCACTAATAAAATTTATAAAGTATATAAACCAACTCGGAATGAGTAATGTGCACCTAGGGCTCTAACCATCTAGCCTAACACGAGTAATTAAACAATTATTCTAGGTAGCTAAGCAAAATAAAATCTCTCACGATCTTCCCTGGGACCAACATGGAATCTATCTTTCTCTCATTACCCAAAGGATCTCACAGTACATTAGAAACAAAATTGGAGGGTCACATGGTCCTCCCTCTAATGGATCACATGACTACTAAAAAAAGGAATCTTGCATGATATTCCCTCTGAAGGCTCACATGATCCCTTGAAAAACCCCTCACTCTGAAGGGTGAGTTATTTGGGTGGATTGTTATGGTCTCTGCAAGCAGTTTTGATGGTGGTGATGGGATTTGAGGTGCTTTGAGTCATCGATGTCACTGGGGTGGCCCTGTCCCCAACCCTTGTGGGTTCCCCTCTCCTCCTATTCCCGTGTGATTGATCGTTTTGGCCCCCAGTGCAGGTTTTTCATTATATTAGATCTTCTTAGATTCATGATCAGATTAGTTCTTCTGGTCCAGATCTATGTGGTCCCCCTCTTTATTGATGCTCCTTTGGTGTGGTTGTTGGGTCTTCTAGCCCTAGGTGGAATTGTCTTGGATTCTCACATATTGGGGTGTCTGGTTTCTTTGGGTTTCTTGTCTGCAGCTGCAGTTTTAGAGGGAGCCTTGGGTTTGTTGTAGCGGGGTTGTCTTCCGACGATGGTTCTAGTGATCGATATGTAGACAATATACTTTATGCTTTTCTGAATGCTAAATTTTTGTCTTTGGGAATGTTTTCTAAGGTGGTTCATCTGCTGTGTGTTCTATGGTGTTGTGACCCATGGTCCGCATTCAAGGGCCTATGAAACCAAACCTTCTTCAAGGGGCTACTCCAGATGAGGTTCACAGTAGGGAGTTTTCACCAGACCATTACTATCCAGATTTGGACATTTGAGAGGGTATGGATTTTTTCATCGTCACCAGGCCCATGAAGATCTGTACGGGATAACTAGCTGAGCAGTGATGAGAAGGTGGAAGTTGGACTTAATGTTTTTTATATCGGGAATGAGATTTTCATTGTTGTCTTGATCTGGTTATTGATGGATTTTGGTCTGTCAGGGCATAGTTTATGCTTTTAAGTCCTTGATTTCATGTTGGGTTCCCCCTCACCCCTTAAAAGGGAGATTATGTTAATAAAAAATTAATTTTCATTCAAAAAATCCCTCACTCACACACCAGTTAACACATGTACTACTCTATGCCAACACATACACAAAAAAGTGCTGATATCTAACAAGCTCCAACACAAGCCATTTCATAAACAAGAATGTCCATTTTATCAAATCACCTTTCCCAAAGTAAAACTATTTCTAAAACCACTTTATAATTTTTTTGAAACCCACAAAACCCTTTGAGCCATTTTATCTAACACTTGGTGTGCATACATTCCACACCCATTTAGAAAACCCCCTTTAAATACCCAAATTTCCAATCCAATCCATGAAACATATCAAACATGTAATTCACATCAATCATAAATCATAAAAAAGGAAATTTAAATAGCACAAACCAAATGTGATTAAAATTTTAAAGGTATGAGATGGTAAAAAAATTAAATAAAGACACCCACATTAGATTCAATCCAAATATCATCTCCTCTAATGACAACCACCCATAAGAGGTAGAATAAGGCCTCACACACCTAACAAAAAAAACAAAACCCACATTACATACACTATAATTGGAAAACATCACCCATAGGGTTCCACCCTTATATAAAAATGGAATAAGAAGAAAGAAGAAAAGGAAAGGAGAAGAAAACCATGAGTAAATTGGTTCACCTAAGGCTAAAACAGCTTGAATCCAAGAGAAAACCACCATGGAAGGAGAAAGAAGATCTAACACCAAGGAAGAAGGGATGAACATGATGGAGGAAGAAAATGAACCCCTAAAACATAAAAATGAGAGTGTTATTTTGGTAAAAATACACTTTTTAAGTGACCTAGATAGGGACACATAGTTTGGATGCATGGTTAGGAAAAACATGCACCAACCATGTGGGTGCCACTATACACCAAAAAATGTGTCATATGGTTACCCTTGAGGAGCTACACAATTTGGACAACTATTCAAAAACTGTGTGAATCCATCTGTTCCAACCTATAACACCCTCGCACAGTTAACCACATGGTTAAAAAAATTATGCGCTAACTGTGCACCTTGACATGTCTTCCCAATATCTCCCATTTCATACCCTAAGCACCCAAAAACTCTAAAAAAAACATCAAGAGATAAATAAAACTGAAACTTAGATGTACCAATAACCCGATGGGTGTCATACTAAAGCAAGGGGTCAAGATATGTTACTAATTATTAGGTCCCCAATGTGAAATAATACAAATGGTTGGTGGGTGGGGGGGGTGAATTGACCCTTTTAAATAATTATAAATAATATATCAAAGTTAATATAATTTGTTTTGTGAAAATAAAAATTAAATGAACACATGATTTTTATAGTGTTTTAGAACTAAATAATCCCATTCCTACCTTTCACTTCTCTCAAACACAGAGATAAATGACACCCACTAGGATGGAATATTTGACTTTTATGGGGTGTAAAAACCCTTTACTACTACTTTTTTAAACCCTAAAGGCATAAACAAATAACAAATTTCTCTCAAATAGAGTCACAACCTAGATAACTTCCTTTTGAGGTGGTGAAAGAAACCAAACCTTCGATATTTAGACTAAGGAACAACTGAATCCCCTACCTTTTACTATTTCTGTGTAACCCATATGTACCTTTTTTTGTTTTAGTATAATCCCACAATACTAACTTTTATGGGTATTATAACCTAGTACAATAACACACAAATAATTATGGAAATGATTAAGAACCACTGAAACTAGTTGAAAAATTTGAGGAGTACTGAGGCAAAAATTTTCTCTCTAGGAAGTAAAAGATTAAAAGGATGTAGCTTCTACTGATAGAGTTTCAATGAATTATCTTAAAGGTGTGTCTCATAATAAAACATGAAAACATTCTCAACCTATTTATTGAACTGGTTCTATAGAACTTGATATGATGAGTTTCTTTATATATAGTAGATTTAAAATATTAAATTCACTACATTTTATCTTTCCCAATGAAACATGTGAATTTATCTATTTAATGTGCATGAAAAACATACACATGTGGGTTCAATTCAATATTTTTCAAAACATAAACAAGTATAATGAATGGTTAATAATAAAAAAAAGTTAATATATTACCATAATAATGAACATTAAAGTTCTTTGAATACCCCCTGAGTTTATGTGAGACAAACTCTTCATATTCCAAACATTTAAAATTTGAAACTCATGATTTTCTAGGAAATTAGCATAGGTATTCATCCTATGTGATGATAATTTAATCCTAAATGAAGTACTTAAAAAAATTACTTAGTATCAAAATATTTTTTAAATAATTAAGAAACATTCAATTCATCAAAAAATGTTTTCAAAACTTAATGTAAATTTAAATAATAAATAACATGAAAAATATATCATGAAAATTATAAGAATATTTTTCACACAACCACTTACTCATACGATCGATACCTCATAGTTATTCCATACAATTAGTACTTTTCTCATACTATTGATCCATTAATCTTGAGGTTGATCCATTACTCATGCATTTGATCCATTACTAATGTTGTCAATTAAAATGACCATTTGATCAATTCATGACTTTTTTCAAAATTTCAGTCATGATCGATTTATTAGTATAGTCGGTTGAAACTCAATATGCGGTCAATTCAACACTTTGAAAATTTTTATTATTTGAAATGGTCAATAGTTTTATGGTCAATCCATTTTTTATAATCTATTAAGTAATTTTATTTTTTTGATCCATGTTCAGTAGTTTCTTCATTCGGTTTATGAATCGTATATGCGGTCAATGTATTGCTTGCCTCATATTCAATCAGTATACATGCCTTGTGGTGACTTAATACCCACAAATGATCCATTACTTAACCAAAATATTATAGAACAAAATTATAGCAGACTTAAAAAATATGATATACTAACTTATATTATGATGGTTTTTTCTCCAAATTGTTTTCATAAAATACATAAAAAACATGAATAATAAAACTGCAAACAATAAAAATAATAATTTTTCTTCCACAAGTAGTAAAAATAATTTTCTTAAATCATGTTAGAGGGAATAAAGGATTAAAAAAAAGTTGTGCTAAATTATTATTATGTATTAAAGAGTTATTGTAATTATCAAAGCATAAATTAACAAAGTGGTAAGAAACCAATTCAATAATATGAATGAAAATGATTTGGGAATTGTGCTAATGAGTTTTGATAAGATTTGATAAATTTTAAAGTTATTTATGTTATTTTTTGATGTTATTGAGTGATTGGATATTCCTTGAGAAGGTTTTAATAAGTTATAATGTGATTATAAGAATTATGGACTTCATATGTAATATACCTATTTTTTACTTAGAACAAAAGAATCATAAAAAGGAAAAAAACTTATATAAGGGTTCCTTTTCCTAGTATGAAATAATTTCTCTAAGTTTTATTTTAAAAATATGGGAATGTAAATGATATTACATTGAAACATAAGATATTTTTGATACATAAGATATATGTTGTAAAAATTTAACAATACATAAGATATTTCAGAAGCATAAGTAATATATTTGTTGTGGCACAGAAAAAAATGTGAAAAATGAAAAAAACTTATCTAACATGTATTATATTTTAAAATCATGCATAATATACTTTCTGAGACTCATGTAGAAAATAATATAAGGTAAGAAAATTGTGTTTTTATGTAAAATATTTGAGCATATATAAGATTATATTATTGAATGAAAATTTGGAAAAAGAATAGAGTGCTGAGTGACTCATAAATTTTTTGATGATACACAACATTTTTAATAATACATAATATTTTTATTAGAGATAATATATAAATTTAGTAAAATAAAAAACCTTACATATATATGTAAGATATTTTAATCTCACAACTATGATATATAATTTTTTTTATTTCACACATAAAGTTTTTCAATTTTTGAAAAATGCATATATTCTAGAGTTTTTATTAAGATGATGATTTTATTAACATCATGGATTAAATATCACAATGCCATTGTAGATTCTAAAATAACCATGTGTTTATTGAATTTTTTTTCAATTAGAAATTTTTTCATAGTGATGAATAATATTTCAATATTTTTTTAAGGAAAGTAATTGGATGTCATGGATGATAAAGCATCCATGTAAGTCCATAATATGATTAAGCTACTACCATGTTCTATGGAAAAGGAATTATGAGGGTTCCATCTTGAAGAACTTATTTAGATAATTTTAAGACTAAGTGGATTTTTATTTTATGGTTATATACCTTTTATTTAAGTCTAAAAAACTTATGCTAATGAATTTTGGAATAAAAAAATATTTACAAAACATGAGGAGTAAAAAAATAAGTGTGATGTGTTGAGAAGAAGGGGAAATATATTTAGGATGTTTTTTAGGATCTACCTATACTATCATTACAATTATTGTTTTGATAAGTGGTGAGATAAGTTGAATAAAAATATTGGGACAAGTCACCATATGAGGAGGTCTATTGTGAGAACTAGTGAATGAAGAAGCATTGCTAGCATGGTAAAAGTAATACCAAATGCATGTGTGAATTGGTGCACATGGATGATGCACATATAAAGCAGGGCGAATGCATAGGTGTGTGCAAGGGTTCTGGTGGGTCTGCATGGGATGGTGAAACCCATGAGGCAAGTGTGTGTGAGTGTGTCTAAGAGATGACCTTAGTGCCATGTATGAGTTGTTTGTAGTATGTATATATATATTAAGTGGAGGATGAATATGTGAAATTTTGATGTGGGGAAACTTAAAGAGTTCCACAATTACCACATTAAGAAGATACTAAAAAAATGGACCATTCAATCATTGATGATTTAATGCTGCTTGTGATTCTACAACACAATCTTTTATACCATGTCGGGTGTTGGTTCTGTGTACTAAATGGTCATGAATGGGCTTCAACCTACCTACGTGAAGCTTTGAACTGACTGCACAAACATGATTGAACCAATAGTGAAATTTAAACTAACTAACCATATAAATTGGTTCCAACCTACTGTGATCAAAACATGGTTAGATGATCGACAATGTTTGATGCTCAAGTGATTTTAAAATAAAATATGAAGATACCATAAAATTCTCATAGTTAGTTAAGAGACAGTGTGAGTATGCATCCTATTGTGAGATAAAAAATGAATCACCATAGGTATTAAAAATAGAGAATCCAAATGTATATTTCATGAATGAAATGTTTTGTTAGGTATTGAGATCAAATTGATTCTAAGACACATGTATACGATGTATTAAAATTCACAAATTCAAAGAACACATACTAATCCTTGAAGTGGTTCCAAGCTTTTAGATGAAATAAAAACACAATATTTTCATGAGGTAACTTTGATATAACTATTAATGCAAAAAACACCTATTTCATGAAAAAAATAGAATGATAAAGAATTTGAAACAATTAGGTGATCCACCTTCCATAAATACTACGTATAAGCTACACCCAAGAAATATGTGGTACATATGATGTACATGATTTCCATGCACAACAAACACATACTACAGATGAAACTTCCATAATTATTCTTCCAAGAATGATCATTAGATTTGTTGTGTATTGTTTTTATATAGCCAAATATGGTTAAGACATGTGGATATGATATAAATTGAAGCAAAATGTGATAATAATATTTTAGAAAATACAATCCACACAAAGAATGGTTTTAATTGTGATGATGAAATTAAACCGAGCATTTAATGATAGAGTATGATGATGCATGTATCATGATTCATGCAGTGTTAAAAGTAGAAATATGGAAAGCATACCTGATTCCTTCAGGTGTTTTAAAATAGTAGATAATAATACAAATATTTATATATCACATGAAATAATAAATCCCAAGTATTAGGGGATTTAAATGAGAAGTATGACTAAGTTTAAATGAGTTTTAAATTAGAATTAAAAATATATAAATATCCTACAAATTTGAATATCAATATTACCTTCCATAGATATTTAAGGAAGTTCCAAACTTTGAATATGGAAAATATAATTTGAGATATATTATTTTATGAGTATAAATATATTATATAGATTTATATATAGAATTTTTGCATACTCTTGTTCATATTAAATGATCATTATGAGATATTGATACATAAAGTATCAAATAGAGAAGAATATGGAAACCCATATCTTTTATACAATTTATTTCATGTTTTATTACATAAAGATACACATAATAAAATCCCAAAATATTGATAGCCATAGTATCTTTGTGAAATTAGATACATATCACCTTAACTTTAAACATGGATACATATACATTATTTAAAACTCTATAACATGTCCTTATATTCCATTTATATTCTAAAACTATATTTGATAACCTAGGAATGTAGATAAGAAGGGGGTGAGATATAATGCCCAGTAGAAGAATAATAAAATAATAACATGATAAAAGTAATACATGTGAGTCAATATTAATATCAAGGTGACATAAAAGGGGCAAGAATAATAAACTTGAACATCTAAGCATGATATAATATGATAACATCATGAAAACATATAAATGTGGAAACAATATAAAACATTACATCATAAGCACAAGTCAAGGCTAACCGCTAAGAAATCATAACGTAGTGTGCTTAGGATAACCTCACATGCTCCATAAATGGCATCTAATGAGATAAAAAAATTACCCAATGCATTGGAGGGCTATATAATTTTGGGCCCACCATCACATTCATACCACATACATGGATTAGTGTTCCATATAGATTATACAAAATAAGAACTAATTTCATAACTTTTAATCTAAAAATTAAGTAGTTTGGGTTATATACATGAAGTCCCAAATAAAATAATGATATGTATATCTAGGTGAATACCCTAGAGTGGAAATGGGGATGTGTATTCACTAGACAAATGTTTGGCATGAAAAATTGTAGGATAGTTTCGGCAACAAAATGAGTGTATATAAAAATTCATGGAAGGGTTTAATGAGAGTGAAATATGGTATCTAATTACTTGTAAATCATAAGTGTAGTAAAATTTATGTGTAAAAAGTCATTACAATATTAAAAAGTGGAAATAAAATAGAATAATATAAAAAAGGTGCTTGAATAAAGAGGAGGAGGAGAGAATCACTTACTTTTTCATAGTAATGGCTCAAGTAATGGTTATAAAATGAGAGGATAAATGATATATCATTAAAAGAACATAAATTTGATAGTAAAGGGATATTTATAAATATATAATAACATAATCAATTAAGATTCAAAGCCTAAATATAAATAATTTTCTTGAATGGAGAAGTAGAGAGAGAGATCCCTTATATTGAGAGGGTGATTCTAAAAGTATAGGAGGAGCTTCTTAAGAGATCGGAAAAACCTTGGGAGGGATTTATAGAGGGATATTTAATAGGTTTTGAGTGAAGAGGAGTGGGAGGGAGGGTGGATATTTATAGAAAAAGAGAGGTGAATTCTTTATTAATTTCTAAAATTAGGTTTCAGACTCTATATGATAAAATAATCAAAAAAAACAAACCTTACCATGGTTTATTAAAATGAGGAGTGGTTTTAAATATTTTATAAGGAAAAGAACCAAAAACATTAAAATAACACCAATGTTGATGTGAAAGTATTTCATGTTCATAAAGAATTGATTTTAGAACCTTAAAATATAATATAGGTTTTGGAGGACTCATTAAAGGATTATATAATTAATATAATAACTTCAAAAAAAATTATTTTAAAGGATAAATATTTATTTTTTAATTTATTCATTTTATAGTATTTATTACATCACTTTGGGATATTATAATGTCATAATACTGATCATATATTTATACCATATTTAATTTTTACCCAAAAATTCTTATGTATTAGAAAATTATGAAAAATTAGCCAATGAATAATTTTGATGTGCTATTTTCAAAAATAATATTTATTTTACCAAAATAATTTTCTAAATATGAGAATTTACACTTTTAAATAAAAATACTTATTTATTGGAAAATACTAGTTTTTTCAACACTAATGACCTTTTTACCCTTAAAAACTACATTGGAATTCATTAAAATATATTATAATTTATATTTAAATGAATATTATTCAATAATAAAATTATATTAAAATAACATTTATTTCAATTTTTTTTGAATTTATCAAAAAAAGTGTCTTAATTGAAACTATATATTTCCTAAAAATAAAATTTTAGTTTTTTCATATCAAAATATATTTTTTAAAAAAATTTTATATAATAATTTATAAAGTAATAATAAAAGGGATAAATATAATAATTATTTTATTAAAAATAAATTATAATAATTCATATTTCTAGGGTCTATATACATAACCCCTTATTATACCAGTGTACGCCCCAAGGGTAAGGTGTGTGATGTTGGTGCTTTCTTGAGGTGGTTCAACAAACATAGTTTAGTCCATGATTTCGATAAGCTCAAAATTCTACCATACATGGTTTCAATAATTTTTTAGTTGTTGAATATAAACTTGGGATTGGTTAAGGGAAAATCGTAGCGATGTCATATCCATCAGAATCTTTGATAAATGGGCTTCATAGGGTATGACCCTATGAGTTGAGGCCATCACTTATTCCATCCGTGTCAATTAGAATTAATCATAACCATTAATATATACTTATCTTAATGTTCATTGTACAAAGACAATATTATCAATAGTTATGATTCTTAACGGTATTTTAAATATAACTTTCTATATTTTATAATGGCCCAAAATTACCAAAGGAGTATATGTATTTTCTATAACTACATTGATTAATGAGGAATTTATTCATTCAAAAGTAGAATTTCATTTATAAAAGTTCATGTTGCTACATTCTTCCCTACTTTATAAATTTCATTGTTTTAATTTTATTTTGTACACTAAAATAGATTAGGGTACTTTTGTTTCATCGCCTCTTCTAGTTCCCATATCACCTCCTCAAACTTTTGGTTATGCTATAACACTTTGACCAGGTGAGTTTTCTTTTTTTCATAGAACATTGTCTCTATGATCTACGATCTTCACTAGCTTCTCCTCGTATGAAAGGTAACTCTCCAAAGGTAACACCTCCAGATTCAGTACATGTGAGGGGTCTGATATGTACTTTATTAATAGAGATACATAGAACACATCGTGTACTTGTTGTAGGTTAGGTGTGAGTGCTAGTCGATAGGAAAAAAATATAATGTGATCAAGGATATTAAAGGTGTTGATGTATCTAGGATTAAGCTTTCCCTTCTTCCAAAACCTCATGAATTTATTACATAGAAATATACAAAGGAACGTCTTGTGTCTGACCTAAAACTCTAAGTATTATATATGATTATATATATATATATATTTTCTATCAAAATTTTGTGGATTTCATATGATGTTGAATGATTTTAACCTTCTCTATCATCAATTTGATAAGATTAGGTCCCATAATATTCCACTCTCCAACTTCATCCTATCATATTAGATTTCGACACCTCTTTCTATACAGTGCCTCATATGGTGCCATTTGAATGCTAGAATGTAAACTATTATTAAATGACAAATATAATAGGGGAAGGTGCTAATACTAAAATACTTGGAAATCCATTGAACATGATCTCAATATATACTCTATGGTTTTAATAGTTATTTCAGATTGACCATCCGTATGAGGGTGATAAGCGGTACTGTAATGACCTGAAATTTTGAATAAATCTTGTTTCCTAATTTTGTGTGTTATTTTTTTATTCAACAAAATGGTTTCATTTGATAACATTAGTATAATTAAAATGAGACCATTGGGTTTTGACTGTTATATAACCATTGGTCAATATGACCACTGGAAACTAAACATTTCGATATTTGTCTCTAAATACAAGTGATCTTGGTTAATTAATATAGAAAGAAGATTTGATGGCCTCACCCAGTAGTCTTGGACCGATCGAAGCCCATCTAACAGAACTTGGGAAGGAGGTAGCACCATTGGTCTTTGATCTGGACCAAACCCAAGATGAACTTCATCATGTGAAGCTAGAACGGAATCGCCTTCGCGAGAATTTCAAACTGATAGAAATTACTACTCGTGCGATGTTGGCTGAGCCTCCCTCAGATTCTCTCACCTTAGCACACCTTACACTTAGGTCCTATGCTGGTGTGATAAGGGGCTATGTAAGAAGACCGTAACTGTCTTGTGTAATCCTTTGTTTTAAATAATAATTTTTATTTCTTCTTATGATGAAGTTTATGAATTTTCAAATGTCCGGATAAATATAATATGCATATTTTTTGTGAATCTTAGAGAAATGATATTTTAAAAAATGTTTATGTAAACCTTAAATAATTAAAAATGTGTAATGATTTAAAAAAAGGTATTCTACAATTATATTCAGTACGAAATTTAGAGTCTAATAAGATCAACTTAATTTTTGATGAATAGTAAATTATGAATAGTGATTTTATGCTTAGGATTAGTAATGTGACCAAATGGATTAGTAATCTTACTTAAAAAAAGTATTAATATAATCTAGGCACCTTGATTAAGTAATGTGATTCAATAAAATGGTTAAATAATGGTTTCATAAATTATTAGTCAAGTATTAGTTTTTTCGAGTGAATAGTGTTTTTTAATTAAAAATTAAATTAAAAATATTTAGAAAAATATTTTTATAAAAAAGATTTCATTTTTGAACTCAGAGTATCGATATTATGTTAAGGTAATTTTTGGGGTTTTTTCTGAAAAAAATGAATTTTTGGTGAATAGTGTATTTATTTATAAATTAAATTAAAAATATTTAGAAAATTATTTTTATAAAATGGAGTTCATTTTTGAATTCAAAGCATCGATATTTGGTTAAGGTGAAATTTCGGGATTTTTCTGAGAAAGTTGAATTTTTGATGAATAGTGAAAATACAGTTTTTAAGTTACGGGTGTTTAATGACATCATTAAATGATGTATTAAGTATGTAATCAATATTTTCGACTTATAAATAGTAAGATAAGGTATTAGGTGTCCCAAATGTCCAATACCATGGGCAAATACCGTGGGCAAGCCCATGGTTTTGCCAAAACCACCAATGAGGTGTCCCTTGGCCATTAATGCCTTGTCCCCTCACTTTCCCTATAAATACCAAGCCATCCTCTCATCCGTTAGACTCCCAACTCTCCCCCAACGAATATATGGTCTCATTACTTCCCAAGTAGTCCTCCAAAGGTTCCCCCAATCCCTCAAGGTCGCAACCTTTGAGTTTTAAGTGTTACGTTTTAAGGTAAGGGATCCTACCTCTCTCTTTGTTTTCAAGTAATCTCTTTTATGTCATTTCTTTTATGCTCCATGATCTTATGTTGGAGGATGATCTTTTATATTCCTCTTAATTCCCTTTTCATGTTCATATGATGAGATACCCCCTCTTTCTCTCATCAATTCATTTTAAGAAAGTTTAAGTGGTGCCGTTAGGCTGCCGAATTTTTATGGGATTCTTTCACCCTTCTCGTTTTCAAGATCTATTTTCATGTCAAGTATTTCATGTTACTTTTTATTATGTTTGGGTATGATCTCAATATCTATCATACTGATCTTTTATATTCATATGACGAGAGACCCTATTTTATCTCATCAATTCATTTTTGTTGAAGTTTATGTGGCACCGTTAGGCTGCCGAATTTTTAAGGGATTCGTTCACCTTTCTTATTTTTTCAAAGTTGTACTTTCATGTAAAGTCATTCAAGTTCCTTTTTATTATGTTGGGGTATGATCTATATATCTATCATACTTATCTTTTATTTTCATATTATTAGAGACCCTATTTGATCTCTTCAATTCATTTTTTTGAAGATTGACGCCGTTAGGCTGCCAAATTTTCATAAGAGAAATCTTATTCTTGTCTTCCTTTCATGTTATTCATTTAATATGGTATATCTTTCAAATTTCAAAAACATGTTCTTAAATCCTTTATATTCTTCCCCCTACTGTTTTATGGATCATTTATGAGTGGGTGACCCATGTCCCCTCTCTTTTCAATGTTTTTTAAAACCTCGTAACATAGCCGTTGTGCTGCAGAATTTCCGTCTCAAAATGTCTCTCTCTTATTCTCAAATTCATTTATTTTATTAAGTGAATACTCAAAGATATTTCTTCTAAATGAGTATTCACATATATACCAAGATTTTTTATTTTAAATTCTGGGATTTACATACATGATACCCGCTTTCCCTTTCCATGGGTTTAAAGTGACATAAAGATCATGTCTTTAAAGTAGTTTTTAAATCATTATTCTTATGAAATGAAACCCATTTCTTTTATGCTATATGGGTTTTTTTATGAAATGATTGATGATGATATATTTGGATCACATGATAATAATGACAAATTAAGGGTGCGCCCTGATAGCGCTCTAATGCATTGGGTAAAGACTTAATCTCTAGAGATGACCAATTTTAATGACGCCTTGGTGAATAACCTTGGTATTTTTTAATGACACCTTGGGGATGGACCTTGGTGAAACGGAAATTATTTTTAATATTAAATTTTGTAGCCACATCTTCAAGTTATGAAATACTTTATTTTTATTATTATATGCCTCATGATTTCTTTCACATGCCTTACAGTTCTTTTTCATGACTTTGTTGATGTATCTCAAGTTCACATGTTAAATGTTTCCCCTTGTTTCCCTTACTGGGCCTTCTGCTCACCCTTTATTTTGATATGTGTCCCCAGGTTATGAGATGCAGTAATGAACCTAGGATGAACATAAGGAGAAGCCTTTCAAGTTTTCAATAATAATGTTTTATGTTTTCATGTTTTAAGTTCCTGGTTTCCAAGACACTAAACCTTAAAGATCCTAGGTTTTGTAATATGTAATGAAAGTTTATGTGATAAAAGGCGGGATGCTATAGTTGGTATAAAAGGATGGTTTAGTTATTTGTGGAAATTAGGATATTAAAACTTTAGGAATAACCCTATATAAAAGTTTAAATATAGTAAATCTTCCTGGTATTTTGGCGAGTATTGAGTAAGGGGTTGCCAAGAAAATACATCCTTGTCTGGATACGAGTTGGTAGAGGTGGCTCTGGCACAGATGTACATAAGGGTAAAACCCGAAAACACCGCTTTGAGCTAGACTCTAATGGGAACTGGTTCACGACAATGAGCCTTGCTGCACTCTTGGTTACGACACTCCCGGGGGATATGCTTTGGTAAATTCATAAGCTTAGTATGAACCATTATTAAAGGAACAAAAATAAAATAAAATAAAGATTCACATAAGAATATATGATCATGGATAACCTAGATTGGGACCTAGGGGATCACAAGTTAGGGTATAATTTTCTTCTACAAGATTATCCTTCTATGCTTTAAGTTTCCTTTTCATGATTATTGGCTAAGTATTTAAGCCCCCTAATTATACGTTCTTTTCTTAGTTAATGGCAGGAAATGGAAGAGCATGTCCCAACAACCAATGTGATAGGAAATGTGACGATTTACCTATTATTGTGACAGAGATGATGAAATATCAAGTTGAAAATATTTTGATTATGCCAAACCAGCAATCAAAAATGACAATTAATGATTGGTACCTAGTTGAATGCCCAAATTCATCAAGGAAGAAGAAGAAAAAGTCTCAAGGATGTTCTTCTGATAAAGTTGATAAGGGAAAGAAAACCCGATTTCTTTTTTTCAAAAAGTGTGGGAAGAGGCATCAAGGAGAATGTCACAAAGGAAATAGGAGATGTTTTAAGTGTGGGAAGATAGGGCATAAAGTATCCAATTGCTTTAAAAAAATGGATAATGTGATGAATGGAGATAAGGTTCGATCTAATGTACCTTATACATTTTGATGTCGTAAATGTGGAGAAGTTAGACATTATCCAAGGAAATACTCTCTTGGAATGGATGAGAAGCATGATGAGCGTCAACAATCTTCAAGGAAAAGGGAACAATGCAAGTCCTATGCTGAGATGGATCATGATGACTGAAGTACATGTAACTTCTTCTCAATAATTGTCTATGTCATGTTGTATTTTAGTTCGTGCTCTATGAGCATATCTTTTATGATTTCTAAGATCATTTATTCACTACCTAAGATGATTTTATATCATTAAGGAAAACATCTATTGTTATGTACCACATGTTGATGTAGTGAAGCTGTTCTCCTTAAAAAAAGAGGGTGATTAGGGGATTAAAAGGTGATTATTATTTTGGAAGACGTTCACTATTTTGGGAACCCTATTTGATCGAGGTAAATAGATTATTAAAGTATTTTCTTTGAGGAGTAAAGGTTGACTTATATTTTGAAGAATCGATGAATTTAAGGCGGACTTATAGTAATTTAGGTTACATATGGAAATGATTAACCTATCTTGGGGACAAATGTTATTAGGTTAGTTACTTTTGTTATAAGATGATAAGAGTGGTTGATGTTGTTTGAAGATGAATGATAAAGTCTATCTTGGAAGACTATGTTATGAGATCGTTCTTATAATTGGGTTTCAATCTTAGTTTTGTTTATTTTTAGGAATTTTAAGGACAATTATTTATGGAATGGTCTATGATGAACCTTGGGTAGTACCATGGAACTTTGAAGATTTAAAAGTAGTTTCCCTTCCTATGGGATTATTTCTTTTTGAAGAGTTATTTTATCTTACCCTTTCTGCTTTTGGGATAATGTTTAAAGATAAAAGAAATTGATAGTTAATCTTTTGTGGATTATGTGACTCTCAAAAAGATGATTCTTGTGTTTTGATGAGACCAAGTGTTTTGAATTCTCATCGTTTGGAGAAAAGATTAGTTTTGGTAGAAACTTATTAAAGGATGAAACTATACTTGAAGGTAGGTATATTTCCTTATATTTTTGTTCTATGTTGTAAATGAATTCCTCAAAATTATGAAAAGGAACGTAAAACAAAAATGTTGTTGGTTTACGTTTCCTACTAGGTAATAAAAGACCGTTTACACACATCATAAGTTTGGGATTTTCTCATGGTTAACTTTCTCCTAATCATGTGTTCTATCACTCTCCCTCAGAACTTGAACCTTTGTTTTCTCCTCCATGTCAATGTTTTCCTACATGGAATCCTAGTGTGGGTTAACTCAGGTGACCTTTTTACTTCCCTTTCATTCTTTTAAAGTAATAGTTTTACTGACTATTTTTCCGGTGTGGGACTTTAAATGAAATTTCAAAACCCAATTTTAAAAATTGCGAGGATTAAATTTCATAAGGGGGGAAGATTGTAACGACCTGAAATTTTGAATAAATATTGTTTCCTAATTTTTTGTGTTATATATTTTTATTCAACAAAACTGTTTCATTTGATAACATGAGTATAATTAAAATGAGAATGTTGGGTTTTGACTGTTATATGACCATTGTTCAATATGACCGCTGGAAACTAAACATTTCAATATTTGTCTCTAAATACAAGTGATCTTGGTTAATTAATATAGAAAGAAGATTCGATTGCCTCACCCAGTAGTCTTGGAATGATCGAAGCCCATCTAACAGAACTTGGGAAGGAGGTAGCACCACTGGGCTTTGCTCTAGACCAAACCCAAGACAAACTTCATCGTGTGAAACTTGAACGGAATCGCCTTCGTGAGAAGTTCAAACTGATAGAAATTACTACTCCTGTGATGTTGGCCGAGCCTCCCTCAGATTCTCTCACCTTAGCACACCTTACACTTAGGTCCTATGCTGGTGTGATAAGGGGATATGTAAGGAAACCGTAACTGCCTTGTGTAATCCTTTGTTTTAAATAAAAATTTTGATTTCTTCTTATGATGAAGTTTGTGAATTTTCAAATGTCCGGATACATATAGTATGCATATTTTTTGTGAATCTTAGAGAAAGGATATTTTAAAAAATGTTTACGTAAACCATAAATAATTAAAAATGTGTGATGATTTTCAAAAAAATGTTCTTCAACAATTATGTTCAGTACGAAATTTAGAGTCTAATTTGATCAATTTAATTTTTGATGAATAGTAAATTATGAATAGTGATTTTATGCTTAGGATTAGTAATGTGACCGAATGGATTAGTAATATTACTTAAATAAAGTATTAATATAATCTAGGCACCTTGATGAAGTAATGTGATTCAATAAAATGGTTAAATAACAGTTTCATAAATTATTAGTCAAGTATTAGTTTTTTTTGAGTGAATAGTGTTTTTTAATTAAAAATTAAATTAAAAATATTTAGAAAATTATTTTTATAAAATGGATTTCATTTTTGAACTCAGAGCATCGATATTATGTTAAGGTAATTTTTGGGGTTTTTTCTGAAAAAAATGAATTTTCGGTGAATAGTGTATTTATTTAAAAATTAAATTACAAATATTTAGAAAATTATTTTTATTAAATGGAGTTCATTTTTGAAATCGGAGCATCGATATTTGGTTAAGGTGAAATTTTGGGATTTTTCTGAGAAAGTAGAATTTTTGATGAATAGTGAAAATATAGTTTTTAAGTTACGGGTGTTTAATGACATCATTAAATGATGTATTAAGTATGTAATCAATATGTTCAACTTATGAAGAGTAAGATAAGGTATTAGGTGTCCCAAGTGGCCAATACCATGGGAAAATACCATGGGCAAGCCCATGGTTTTTCCAAAACCACCAATGAGGTGTCCCTTGGCCATTAATGCCTTGTCCTCTCACTTTCCCTATAAATACCAAGCCATCCTCTCATACATTCGACTCTCAACTCTCCCCCAACGAAGCTCTAGTATCATTACCTCCCAATTAGTCCTCCCAAGGATCCTCCAAGCCCTCAAGGTCGCAACCTTTGTGTTTTAAGAGTTACGTTTTAAGGTAAGGGATCCTACCTCTCTCTTTCTTTTCAAGTAATCTCTTTTATGTCATTTCTTTTATGCTCCATGATCTTATGTTTGAGAATGATCTTTTATATTCCTCTTACTTCCCTTTTCATTTTAATATGATGAGAGACCCCCTATTTCTCTCATAAATTCTTTTTAAGAACGTTTAAGTGGCGCCGTTAGGCTGCCGAATTTTTAAGGGATTCTTTCACCCTTCTCATTTTCAAGATCTATTTTCATGTCAAGTATTTCATGTTCCTTTTTATTATGTTGGGGTATGATATCTATATCTATCATACTAATCTTGTATGTTAATATTATGAGAGACCCTATTTGATCTCATCAATTCATTTTTGTTGAAGTTTAAGTGGCGCCGTTAGGCTGCCGAATTTTTAAGGGATTCGTTCACCTTTCTCATTTTTTCAAAGGTCTACTTTCATGTCAATTCTTTCAAGTTCCTTTTTATTATGTTGGTGTATTATCACTATATCTATCATACTTATCTTTTATGTTAATATTATGAGAGACCCTATTTTATCTCATCAATTCAATTTTTTGAAGTTTAAGTGACGCCGTTAAGCTACCGAATTTTCATAAGAGAAATCTTATTCTTATCTTCCTTTCATGTTCTTCATTTAATATGGTATATCTTTATCATTTCATTACCATGTTCTTAAATCATTTATATTATGTTCCCCTACTGTTTTATGTATTATTTATGAGTGGGTGACCAATGTCATCTCTCTTTTCAATGTTTTTTAAAACCTTGTAACATAGTCGTTGTGCTGCAGAATTTTCGTCTTAAAATGTCTCTCTCTTATTATCAAATTCATTTATTTTATTAAGTTAATACTCAAAGCTCTTTCTTCTAAAGGGGTATTCACATATATAACAAGATTTTATATTTTAAATTCTGGGATTTTCATACATGAGACCCACTTTCCCTTTCCGTGGGTTTAAAGTGACATAAAGATCATGTCTTTAAAGAAATTTTTAAAACATTATGATTATGAAATGAAACCCATTTCTTTTATTCTATATGGGTTGTTTATGAAATTATTGATGATGATATATGTAGATCACATGATAATAATGACTAATTAAGGGTGCACCCTGATAGTGCTTCAATGCATTGGGTAAAGACTTAATCTCTAGAGATGACCATTTTTAACGACGCCTTGGTGAATAACCTTGGTAATTTTTAATGACACCTTGGGGATGGACCTTGGTGAAACGGAAATGATTTTCAATATTAAATGTTGTAGCCACATATTCAAGTTATGAAATACTTTATTTTTATTATGATATTCCTCATTATTTCTTTCTCATGCCTTAATGTTCTTTTTCAGGACTTTGTTGATGTATCTCAAGTTCAGATGTTAAATGTTTCCCCTTGTTTCCCTTACTGGGCCTTCTGCTCACCCTTTCTTTTGATATATGTCCTCAGGTTATGAGATTTAGTAATGAACCTAGGATTAACATAAGGATAATACTTTCAAGTTTTCAAGAATAATGTTTTATGTTTTCATGTTTTAAGTTCCTGGTTTCCAAGAAACTAAACCTTAAAGATCCTCGGTTTTGTAAAATGTAATGAAAGTTTATGTGATAAAAGGTGGGATGTCATAGGTACTAAAACTTGACTATGTATATAGTGTTTACTGAAGTATTATCTAAAATTTTGAGGTAAAACTTGTATCTTGATTATATAAAATGGAGAGTGGTAATCCATGCAGTCTTACCACCTCCATTATATATATCTTAGTGAGTTGGTTGAGAGATAAATCTTCCTTGATAGTAATGAAATGCACTGATTTTTTAAGGTGATCAACTACCAACTAGATGGTTTTATTGCCTTTATATGTCCTATGGAGTCTTACAATGAAATATTTGGTTATTTTTTCCCGTTCCATACTCGTATGGGGAATTTTTACACCATAACCTTAGACTTCGATCATTCATCCTCAACTTGTTAGTATACCAAGTATTGAGATACAAATTCCATAATCTCCCTCTTTATGTTATCCCACTAGAAGTTTTGCTTCATATATTTATACATATTATTGTTTCCTAGATTAATAGATAAGAATGATCTATTTGAATCATTGAGAAGTTCCCTCTTCATCTCTAGTTATGATGGGTCACATATCTGGGTTCTAAACCTTATAACCCCATCTTTAGTAAAGTTGAAATCAAGAATATTTTATACCCTTCTATGTAGCTCCTATTTTTCTATTTTAGGCCTCCTTGATTCTATAAAGAATGGATAGTAGAGTAGTTATTTGAGTATGGTTGTATGAATATAATTTTATTACTCCTATTTACATCATTTTTATGTCCATGAAGAGTGTATCCCTTATAATCCTCATCATGGATAGGGTTTAAGGATCCTTTCTACTCAGAGCATCTTCCACTTTGTTTGCCTTCCCAGGATGGTAATGGATTGAAAAATCATAATCCTTGACCAGATTTAACCACATTAATTGGTGAATATTGATCTAATTTTGTGTAAATATATACTTTAGGCATTTATGATTGATTTATACATTATAATTCTCTCTATAGAGATAATACTGCTAAATGTTTAACATTAAGATCACTACATCCAATTCATAATCATGTGTTGGTTTTTCTACTAATGGATCTTTAATTTATGAGATTCATAGGCTATAACTTTATCATATTTCATGAGTACACTACCCAATACTTTTTTGGATGCATCATTGTAGATCACAAATACTTCCCCACTAGTGGGTAATGTGAGTATAGGTGCAGTGATTAACATCTTATTTAACTCTTTAAAGTTATCCAAACATTCATTAGTCTAGAAAAACTTAACTCCCTTCTGATTTATATTATTTTTTAAATAGGTATTGTTAAACAACCAATTTTTTATTAAATAAATATATCCCACATTTAAATAGGGTTTAGAGGTAACCCTTACATGACCTAAAGGCCTAGTGGACTGAAGAACCATTATAATTTTGATGGCCTAAAGGCACAACAACCTTGAAGGCCCAAGCTAATTATCCAAGTTTCACATCATGATCTTAGTATTCTCCCTACAACACCATCCTTACCATCATCCGTTTCATTTGAATACACCACCATAAGGACCTAGAATAGTAACCCTCTTTCAACCCATGTATGGGTAGAGGGCCAGATGATAGATTCTAGAGCACCCATTGTGAAAATTTTCTCACAAATAGATGATAGTACCTAGTTATTCTAAGGAAACTATGGATCTATATCACATATGTTGGTTTGGTAAATCCTTAAATTACATTTATTTTTGAAGGATCCATATAATACCTTTTCTAGTGATAACATTTCCTAGGAATGTTATGTGATCTATCCAAAAATTTCATTTACTGTACTTCACATACAACTTTTCATTTCATAATGTCTTCAGTACAAAATTCAAATGATCCTCATGTTCCTATTTACTTTTGGAGTAGATAAGGATATCTTCTATAAATTATACCATAATCTTTTCAAGGTAATCCCTAAATAATATATTAATTAAGTCCATGAATATAGATGGATCATTAGTGAGTCAAAATTTAATCACTATAAACTCATTGTGACCATACCTTGTACAAAAAGATGTCTTGGAGATATCCTCCCTCTTTACCTTTACTTGATAATATCATAATTTAAGATCCACCTTAGAGAAGTAAAAATATCAATATATCTGATTGAACAAGTCATTAATCCATGGTAGATTATATTTTTTCTTTATCATGATCTTTTTGAGATCATGATAATCAATGTAGAGGTTAATTGACCCATCCTTCTTATTGATAAATACGACTAGCGCACCCTATGAGGAAGAAATTGGGAGTAAAAACCCTTAATCTATATTCTCCTATAGTTTATTCTTCATCTCTTTAATTTAAACAATGTATATTTTATATGGAGTCTTTTATATTGAAAAAATTTTAGATATAAGTTAGATTGAGAACTCAACATCTAATCTTGGAGGAGGTCCGAACAATTATTTAGAAAACACATTAGTGTATTACCTTATAATGGGTATGTCATCAAGGAAAATATTTCCCTTAGTATAAATCATTTAATCTAGATACACTTTCTCATAAGGTAATAATATCCATTTTTGATGTGATTTTTGGTTCTGGGCGCAGAGGAAGCGTTACGTTGGAGGGTGATATAGGAAAATTTATTTTAATAATCATTGCTTGAAACCAATAGAGAGGATATTAGATTTAAAATTTATAATTATTTTTTTAATATTTTACGAAATAAATACTTGGGCTTAGAAAATTTATTTTTTGATGATTTTTGATCATCTAAAAGGCCTTTCCGGATTACCTTCATTGTTTTTGTGAGGACCCAAGGGTAGAATTCCTCTAGCAGTGATCCACACGTGCTCCAATGGTCTCCGAGCACTGTCACTCCTTCTCCAGGTGCTAGCACAAAAAATCAAATGTATTGCATTATTTGTTCTTGATTTTTTGTTCTCCGGTCATGAAGAAATTATCTCTTGGGTTTTCGTTCTTGAGAGGGAGAGAGGAGGAGGATTCGATAGAGAATTTATTATGCACAACAAGACATAACTGTTTATTTATAAAGCTAGGATTTTGGTTACAAAATTTAATTGCATAAAAACCATTAAATATAATCATAACCATTAATGAAATATCATTCCAAATAATAATAATAATAATAATAATAATAATAATATTATTATTATTATTATTATGATTATTATTATTTTGTGGTGCACCAACTTGCGCAAAATGGATAAATAATATTTTCCATCTCGTAAATAATTTTTTTATCACTAGACATGGTCTTGGTCCATTCGAACTCCTCTTACATTTATTGAACACCTGAATAAATATTTTATTCAAAAGCTAGTAAATAAATATTTTTTAAATATTCAATAAAATAAATAAATAAATTTTATTCACAATTTAGTGAATAAATATTTATTTAATTTACGCAATCAACATAACTTGAATAAAATTATTCCTCAGTATTGAGAATAATATTTATTCCATTAATTAAATTCAAATAGAATTTAATCGAGACCAAAAAAAATAATTAGTATGTGACCCTCTGGGATTATTTTTCATTAACATTAGGCAGGATTGCCTAAAGTCCAAGATTACTATCTAGTAATGGGTCAAATCACCAAAGATAAAGAACTTAAAGTTGAAATGATGAAAACCACATATGAACACTCACTATATAATATAATCCCTTTATCACAATATCTCATCAAGAAGATTTCATGACACTATCATCAACCTATATTCTTGATACATCATTATTTGAACATCTGAAATAAACTCATCGTTACACCATTGCCATAGAATTTAGGGTGATAGTTCTATTTCAATAAAAGGACTGAGATATCAACTTTCATAAATATTGAAGGGACAATTCCTTCCTTGACTTATCCATTAATAACATGTCATTCATGATGCACCCAATGTACCCTACTTCCCTCCCACTTATAGCGTGACAATTTTCATCAGAAAATCTAGGTGTGCGAGTCATGACATGCATTAATGATAATCTTAAAGTCTAAGGAACATTACACATGATTATAGATAGGAATATCTAATGACACAAAAACATGAAAAATTCATACTGGCGGGTCTGTTCACATAATCTCCAATCTTAGAGATTATCAAGTGCGAACTTCATGAGAAGAAGTCTCATATGATTATGAGTACTCATACCTGATGGTATATATACTATGTTTCCTATCATATTATGTTATCCAAACATAGAAATATATTAATAATATTGTCACAACACTTCAAGGTTCTCATCATAGAGAAGAATTACTATGACTTTATCAATGTGACAAATACTCTAGGACATTATTACATTAAAGTAATGTATAATAATGAACAATATATAATAATATGTTTAATTTAATTTTTAATACACAAAATATTAATATAATCAAAGTAAAAACTATTGGTTCTAGGACACCAACTCTAACAAACTCCTACTTTGACCAGAGCCAACTACCTACGAATTTTAGTCTGCTAGACTTTACATGATAATCATGTTTCTGATAAGTAAAGGATTTAGTTAAAGGGTATACCACATTGTGTTCCATGGAAATAATTCCCATTATAACCTCAAATCTATGAGGAAAAACACTTAAGAGATGATACTTCTGAAGTATGTGCTTCATCCGTTGATGTGACCTTAGCTCTTTTGCGAGATCCATCACTATGGTATTATCACAATAGAGTGTGATGTGATCTTTACTATTAGGTACCACATAAATCTATTAGAAACAATTGAACATCTAAACTAATGATTTAGTTACCTCAGAAGATGCAATATTCTCAGACTCTATTTTAGAATCCACGACCATAACCTACTTTAAGATCTTCCAGCTCACAATACCTCTATTCAAAGTGAATATGTATCCCATTTGTGACTTTATGACATCTTGATCATTTTGGAAACTAGCATCTTCATATCCTCTGATGACTAGTTCCTCATATACTCCATAAACCAAGAACATATCCTTAGGATGCCTTATATATTTAAGGATAGTCTTGATAGACATCCAATGGAAGCCATTTAGATCAGCTTGATATCTGTATACCACACTTAATTTATAGGCAACATCTAGCCTAGTGCATAGCATATCATACATGACTAACCCAATCGATGATGCATATGGAATCATTTCCATTCTATTTATATCCTCATGGGTATGAGGACACATTTTATTGGAAAGATGAATTCCATGTGACGTTAATAATAATTCCCTATCGGATTGTTCCATACTGAATCTCTTCAGTATCTTGTGAATGTATGTACTTTGACTTAGGTCGAGCAACCTCTTGGATATATCAAGATGGATCTTAATCCCAAGAATATATGTTGCCTCACCCAAGTCTTTTATGGGAAAATATTTACTCAACCACGCCTTAACAGACTGTATGAATGGTATTTCATTTCCAATAAGTAATATGTCATAAACATATACTATTAATAAAATTACTACACTCCCACTAAACCGTTTTTAGATATGAGGCTAAAATTTGTTCTTTATAAAACTAAATTCCATTATGGATTCGTCCAAATGAATGTTCCATGACTTGGGTTCTTTATTTAATCCATAAATGGATTTTTGAAACTTTCATATCTTATTAAAATATTTTTGAGTCACAAACCCTTCAGGTTGTGTCATTTAGACATCTTCTTAAGGGTTCCCATTAAGGAAGAATATTTTTTCATAAATTTTCAAAATCTTATATTCATGGTAAGATTCAATGGAAAGTAGAATTATGATGGATTTCAGCATTGATACTGGTGAAAAGGTTTCATTGTATTCAATGCATTGACACCGTTTAAACCCTTTTGCAACCAGTCAGACCTTATAGGTAATGAATTGTCCTTCCATGACCAGTTTCTTCTTGAATACCCATTTTTAACCAATGGGATTTACATACATTAGAGGATCTACCAAAATCCATACTTGATTTTGGTACATGGAATCCTTTTAAGAATTCATAGCTTCTTACCACTTGGAAAAATCTATGCCACTTATTGCTTCCATGTGGGTTATAAGATCATTATTATAAACTAATAATGAGTCACCATCCTTAGAAACTAGAAAAACATACCATTCTAGTTTTCTAACCTCTATTGTACTCCTATGAAGTACTTGTGTATCTGGAATAGTTTCTTCTTCCATGGGGCTCTGTGGAATCTGATCTTGTACCAACTCTTTTGTTCCTTGAGCCTCTACTTCATCAAAGTTTATCTCGCTCCCACTATCTCTTTTGGATATGTTCTCCCTCTCAAAGAATATGTCATGTATTTCTACTATAACCTTTTTGTTTGAGGGTCAGTATAGGTAATATCCCCTTGTTTACTTGGGGTATCCTATAAAGTTACACTTTTTGTCTTAGGGTGCAAGTTTGTTACTTGAAGAGTCCTTAAAAAATGCTTCGCTTCCCCATACATGTAAATTCGATAACATGGTTTTTCTTACACTCAAATTTTTTTATGGAACACCATTTATCAATTTAGGTGGTAATTGGTTTAGTATGTGTGCTGTTGTTTGTAACACATATACCCAAAATGATAATGCAATACTCTCATGACTCATCATTTATCTCACCATGTCTAACAAGGTGTGGTTACTCCTTTCAATTACACCATTCCACTAAGGTGTGTAAGTAGGACTGAGTTGGTATAGGATCCCAAAATCTTATAAGTAATTAATAAATACTTGATTAAGATATTATCCACCATGTTTTGAGCGTTGGTTCTCAACTTTATTCTTGTATTCCTTAAATTTATCAAAACAATATGACTTATACCTCTTTAAGTAAATATACCCATATCTACTAAAATCACCAGTAAAAGTTATGAAGTATGAGTACCCCCCCTTGCTTTGATAGGAAATGGTCCACACACACCGGTATTAACTAATTTAAGAAGCTCTTTATCCCTTTCACCTTTCCCAATAAATGGGGATTTGTTCATTTTTCCTTGTAATATGTGACATACACCAAGTGGTTTTATTTCTAAATAATCTAAATATACATCTTTTAGTAATTTTGTCAAGAGTTTTTCATTTACATGACCTAGCCGGTGATTCCATAGTTGGGTGTGGTATAAGTCATGTGAAGTAACTTCATTACCAATTTCCATTACTTGGTTTATATAATCCAACATGTAAATACCGTTATGTAAATGTTCTTTACCATAAAAAATGACATCTTTATAAAAGAAGAAACATTTATTTTCAAATTTGAAAATGAATCCATTTGTATATAGTATGGATAAAAAATTAATGTGTTTGGTAATTGAAGGAACATAATAAAAACCCTTTAAAATCAAGATCATTTTAGTTGGCAATGTGAGGTGGAAGTCCCCGATAGCTACAAAAATAAGTTTATCTCTGTTGGATGCTTGAATATGTACCTCCCCTCGGTCAATTTTTATGAATCTACTTGGTTCCTATATTTGAATACATATATGACCACCACAAGCTATATCTAATACCCAATTTGTATAAATAGATAAATTGAAATCGATAGCAAACCCACCCAAAGATTCCCCTTGCTTCTTTATATGGGTTCAATTTTATTTTCCAGTGGACCTTCTCGTCACATGAGAAATAGACAACATCTTATTCCCTTGATTCTCCTTTGATATTCTTCTTCTTGGAAGGGGACGAAGAATATTTAGGCTTAAAGATATTTTCTCTCCCTTTCCATTTTTTACCGAAAGGAAATAAGGCTTTTCGCGCTTCATATCTTTATCTACTTGGTGAAGGTGGATAAAAATATCTGGAAGAGACTTCTCAATGTTGTTCATATTAAAATTCACAACAAAACTGGAGAAGCTTTGAGGGAGTGATGCCATAATGAGATCGATGCCCAGTTCTTTGGGAGAGTTTAAACCCTAGAACCTCTAGGCACTCAATGTAGCCAATGAACTTGACTACATGAGGCCCAACTAGGGAACCCTCTATAATATTACTATGAAAGAGTGACTTGTAAATCTCAAACCGTTCTATCTAGCTCTCTCCTAATAAAGACCACGAAGGTGCTCAATCATGATATACACATCCATGTTTTCATGAGACTTCATGAGTTCACTAGAAATAGATGAAAGCATAAAAAATTGAACATTTACCTCTTCGTTAATATTTTTTTTCATAGAATAGGAAATCTTCATTACTCACCTCTTGATCAGGCGGATCAAGCATTAAGGATTCTAGCACTTAAGATTTTCATTCATGGTGTAGAATAACCTGAAGGATTCTAAACCACTCCTCGAAGTTACTGTCAGTGAGGATATTGTCTTTATACAATATTTATCATCGGTATGTGTGTATGAAGAAATTTTCATTTTATAATACAATTAAAATATCATATTATTAGTACTTTGTTTGATTAAAAATTTTGTGATAAATAATAAATTAATTTGTTTTATTAAATATTACACTATTTTATCAAGTCCTAATATCCCCCACCATTGAACTTGGAATGTCTAGTTTTCAAGGACTTTCTAGTGGAAAGGATCCATATTCCCCTTTTCATAACCCCCAAAAGGGTTGGTCAAGCTATTTTAAAGGTATTTAGGTTGGAAAGTATTTCCCAACTGCGGGCTTGCAGCTCCTTGTTTCGTTGAGTGGACTCCCCAATCCAGAAATCCTGACTTGTATTT
Source organism: Viscum album (assembly GCA_963277665.1). Taxonomy (NCBI): domain Eukaryota; kingdom Viridiplantae; phylum Streptophyta; class Magnoliopsida; order Santalales; family Viscaceae; genus Viscum; species Viscum album. The sequence goes on from CAUJRU010000022.1 coordinate 2,694,453, forward strand.
TCTAAAAAATTGCGTCAAATTACACAAAATCTGTCAAGGGATACTCCTATTGATGTAAAATGGTTAAGTCAACCCAAGAAATTCATAAGAACTCCGCTTATAAAAGTAAGTGTCCCAACAAGGGTTGGTCAAACACATAGTTCTATTGAGTTTTGTTCCTAATCAAGTAATGGAAGGCTTAGTCCCACTTAATATTATATTGAGGGATTTTATTTTATTATGCATAAATTTTTATCTTGTTTTATCGTTTATATGTATTGTTAATATTTAAGTGTATGTTTAATTAATTAATTATCCATTTTTGGATTTTTTTTTCATATAATCAATTTTATTTAAATTAAATCTTTTCATATTAATTCATTTATGTGATTGTGGTCTTGAATCAATAAATATAATTTTAATGCATTATAAAAAAATAAAAAAATAATTAAATGACCTGATCATGAGCTTATCTAATGGTTGATTTAATGACCAGACATTAAATCAACCTATGACCTAGGGGAAATAACGCCTTATGCTAGACTTGGCATGAACTACAACATCTCACATGTCCACCTATATATCATCGAGTTGGAACCATTATGGTTCTGTCTTGAACCATCTCCAGATTCCTTTGGATGCCCCATTAATTACAAATATTTATTACTCAAATGCAGGTGAGGGGAACCAAATGATTGGTTGAAGGTAATTACATAAATATCCTTGGACATGTAGGTCCTATATAATAATGGATGGAGAGATGACTCACATTCAACTTTTTAATTTATTATCAAATAATTTCAAAACCATGCAATAAATTTAATTAAATAAATTCCAAAACATACATAGGTCTTGGTTAAGATCATTATTGGCCATACATGCAATGAATATGAAAAAAGCAACTGTCTAGAATTAATTTCTTTATTCATTATTTATTATTAATATGAACACACTTGTATTAATTAATTAGTAAATTAATTAATTCCCTTTCATCTTAACAATCACTCAAACCTAATTGGAGATACTTTTCAATGTTTTCATTCATGGAAAATAAACTGAATAACCGTTAATGAAATATTTATTATAGTAATTTAATAGAAAATTTAAAATTATTTAAAACCATTATTAAATTCTCAAACACATAATGGTGTTCCAATCAATAAAATAAGGTTTTAATACTGTAATTTTTCCAATTTAATGTAATTTTAATTTTTTCCATTAATAGAAGACTACATGACATGTACATATAAATACACACCATGTACATCAGTTTTCTTATATCCAAGTCACACGCTTGGGTCTTCGACATGTTCAATCGGCCACACTACATAGTGTACACATGCCATCTAGACACACTGTATCCACTTTCCACATGCTGGGTTGGCCCAATCAACACTTGATGTGAACAAAAAGCACCACATGTTTTTAATTTCTCGACGCATCTAGATACAATGCACATGGGTATATGGAATGTGCTCCACCTGCACGCCGTGCAACCCAACATTACTGTCCAAAGATTTGGTACTTCTTGATGGCATCTCTAGTCGTTCTTCATTTGTTCTTAGATCTATAAGAAAATGGAACAATGAAAAAACTTGATTAATATGCTGATAACTTGTTAATTCAAATAGTATTAAAGAACGAATAACATGAAATGAAAATCTAACCACGATTGTGCATAGTTCAACAATCAAATAAATAATTATAAATTTAAGTGTGGCCAATTTGATACCACTTATTGGTTATAGGCGCAGTGGAAGCATTGCGTTGGAGAGAGATATATTAAAATTTATTTTAATAATCGCTGCCCGAAACCAAGAGAGAGGATCTTGGACATCAAATTTACAATTAATTTATTTAATATCTGAAGAAATAGATACTTGGGATTAGGAAATTTCTTCATTGATGATTGTTGATAATCCAAAAAGTCCCTTTCGGATTACCTTGGTTGCGCTTGTGGGGATCCAAGGGTAGAATCCCTCTAGCAGTGATCCACACATACTGTAATGGTCTCCAAGAAATGTCACTCATTCTCTAGGTGCTAGTACGATATATCAAATGTCTTGCATTGTTGATTCTTGATTGATTGTTATTCAATATTGAAGAAATCCTCTCTTGGGTTTCTCATTCTTGAGAGGGATATAGAAGGAGGAGTCGAGAGAGAATTCATTATGTGCAACAATTATTTATTCCCAAACTTGGAATTGGTTTTGAATGCTTTACACAATAAACATAGATGTCTATTTATAGAGTTGGGATTTCAGTTACAAAATCTAATTTCACAACAACCATTAAATATAATTATTACCATTAATGAAATCTCATGCCACATAATAATAATAATAATAATAATAATAATAATAATAATTTGTGGTGCGCCAACATGCGCAAAATGGATAAATAATATTTACCAGATTGTTAATAATTATTTTATCACCAAACATGGTTATGGTCCATTTAAACTCCTCTTTCATTTATTGAACACCCGAATTAATATTTTATTCTCTAAAATAAATATTTTATTAAAAAAAATAGTAAATACATATTTATAAAGTATTCAAAAAATAAATAAATAAATTTTATTCACAATCTAGTGAATAAATATTTATTTAATTTATGCGAACAATATAACTTAAATAAAATTATTCCCCAGTCTTGAGAATAATATTTATTCCATTAATTAAATTCAAATAGAATTTAATTGAGACCAACATAAACACTTAGTGTTTAACCTTTTATGATTCTTTCTTGTTGGCATTACGAGGGCTTGCCTAAGGTCCAATATTACTTTCTAGTAACAGGTCAAGGCACCGAAGATAAATAACTTAATGTCACAATGAGAAAACTGAATATGAATGCTCACTATGTAATATAATCCCTTTATCACAATATCTCATCAAAAAGGTTGCATGACGGTGTCATCAACCTATATGTTTGTACATCATTCTTTGAATATCGGAAATAATATCATCGTTACACCATGGACATGGAATTTATGGAGACAATTCTATTTAAATCAAAGGAATGAGATATCAACATACATAATTACGGAAGGGATAAATCCTTCCTTGAATTATCCATTAATAACATGTCATTCATGACACACCCAACGTACCCTACTTCCCGTCAACATATAGTGTGATGGTTTTCATTAGAAAATATAACTGTGTGAGTCGTGATATGAATTAATGAAAATATTAAAGTCTAAGGAACATTAAACACGCTCATAGATAGGAATATCTGATGACACCAAAACATGTGGAATTCCTATTGGCGGGTCTGTTCTCATAATTTCATATCTTGGAGATTACCTAGTATGAACTCCATGTGAAGAATTCTCATCTTCTTATGAGTACTCGCACCTGATGGTGTATATACCATGTTTCCTATCATAGTATGTTATCCAACCGAAAAACTATATTAATAATATTTTCATAGAACTTCAAGGTTCTCATCATAGTGGGGAACTACTATGAATTTATCAATGCAAAAAATAATCTAGGACATTATTTCATTAAAGTCATGCATAATAGTGAACAATATGTAATAATATGTTTAATTTAATATTTAATACATCAAATATTCATGTAATCAAAGTAAAAATAGTTGGTTCCAGGACACCAACTCTAACAGTGATGTCTCAGGCCCAATTCACTCATAAGTAACTGAACCCGATTGGCCACATGGCCTCAAGTGAGCCTCCGTGTATGCCAAAGGTTTATGAATAGTAGCAAGTGTCTATGGTGGTATAGTGGAGAGACTATAACCTCTTTATAATATTAAAAAACAGTGGTAAGGAATAAAAAAAAAAATATAAATCAAATAATTTAATAGAAAAGTAATACAAGGTAGTGGAAATAAACATCCAGATAGTAATAAAAACTCAAATCCATAAGTAGTATCATATATAGATTATGTCATGTCTATAAAACATTAATAGGCATACATGGTAGTGGGAATAAATGTATAAAAAAGGAATAAAAGACTAAAAAATATCCCCATGAGCATCCCAAGAACTAGCTCATTCATATGCTACCAATCTCTAAAGTGATCAAACATCCATAGATGGGTTCTTCCTTTAATCTCTACATGCATTCATGAAGTTTTTTAGTGTACCCAACGGTAGATTGAAAAGCTTATGAGTAAAAATCAATATTCCACCACCAATGAAATCTAATAAAAATCCATCCTATGAATATAAAATGTAACAGTGTGTATGTATAATATAAAAGTAGTGAATAAACAATAATTGTGTTGAGATCAGGATCCTTGTAGAGAACCTGGATGACCATACCTACTTTGGCCTAAGTTGGATGTCTCTAAACATAATAACATTTTAGTTTGGCTTGGTAACTGAGGAACATTATCAAAAGTCCATATAAAATATTCATGTATGATCCAAGGTGAAACCAAGCCATCCCTGACCTTAGGAGATTGAGACAACTCATAGTAAAAAAACATGAAACTTGGATATAGGGGTATGAGTGTAATCTAAGGGATAAACCCATGGAATTTCATTGTAAATATTTATAACTAAGTGTATGGAAAATGTTTAAGGTAATTATAGGCTATACTTGATTTGGAGCCTAAGGAGATAATCCATGGAATCACATGTCTTAGGATATCAAGACGAATCCAAGGAGACAATCTTAGAATTCTATTTTCCAGAGATAAAGGTGAATTAGAAGTGACACGTCAAGGAATTAACTAATATAATACATTGATCAAACCCCAGTGTGGTATCTCACTTATCCATCATATCAATGAATCTTCAGGAATCCTTTGATTTTTCCGAAGGTATTTCAGATCAGGAATCCAAGTCTTACTCATAAAAGGCCGCACCATTAAATTTATCCAAATCCATAATAATAATAAATTATTACATTTAATACTTTAAACATTATCCTAGTGTAAAACTATCTCATTTCACAATTTCCATTTAGTTCATTCCATTAAACTTTTAATTTATAAATGAAAAAGGACTAATAAAGGTATTCATACTATTAAAAAACATTCATCTCATTAGTCATTCCACTTAAAAGTGATAAAGGGCCATGTTTTATGTCATTTCCATTAAACAATGAATTTAATTCATTTATGTATTCCAATAACAAGTGACAATCTCAACACACCCAAGGGGTGGTTTAGGCATAATTCATGAACAATAGTATTTAGCTTTTAGTTGAACCCACGTTAAAGGGGTGGTTCAAGTTATGGTCGTTAACCTCCAGCCATGTCAAAGGGTCTAAGAAACATTAAGGTTATATTACAAAAAGTTAATTAAAGTTATTACTCATTTTTATATCAATACATGGAAAGTTTGGAATGTTTCAAAATGGAAAAAAATTATTAAAAACTATACATTTAGGGGAATTTTATATACCACCTACCTTAACATGGTAGTTGACTCCTCATCTAGTATTATCCTCAGATTTTCATTAGAATGATAGAAAATAGAGAAATTAGAAAAATTCCCTAAAAACAGGGTAGATAATCTTACATGGAAATAAAAACCAAGATAATTAAGAAAATAGAGAAATCAATCAAGAGAAAGAGGGACCAAATGAGGGGGATACAACCCAACCAATTATGATCGAATTGGATCTTGGATGAAGGAGATACCTCAAAGCTTAAGAGGAGGGAAGAGGAGGATCTCCCATGGATGGAGATACTGTACGTTTGAAGGAGGAAAAATGGTGGATAAAGGTTAAATAAAAGAGGAAAAAAATTGAAAATTCCCACTTTTTAGAGGGATGTATGGTTTGGTCACACGGTTCGGAGAACCGTGTACCAACTATGGGATAAACACTACCCATAAGCCCTCACCTAACAAAATTTAGGCTCATGTTTAGAAAATATGTTTGAGTTAACTCTAAAGTTTATTACAGGTTTTTAGGGTCGTACGGGCCATGTTTCATAGTTTTTCTAACTACGATCCTACCTTACAGGGCAACAAAATTGATGGGAATGGTTATCACTAACTGTGTGCCTCCACCTTTCTTTCAAAAACTAGAACCCTTGGACCCAAACCAAACCCGAATTCTCTCGTTACATCTATGAACACTTTATGAACATCCATTAAGGTAAAAAGAAAGGTTGAGACTAAAAATTAAAGGATCAATAACTCTTTGAAAAACCAAGATTTTAAAACCTACCCTCCTTATAACAACTTTCCCCAAGTTGACATTATGAGGGTTGTTAAGCTGTATCCAAGAATAACCACATCCACTAGGTACGTATATTGGCCTCTCACTCCTAGGTCACATCTTGTACATGACCATGATTCCATAGAAACTATACCAAAGAAACTGTCATACCTTGGAGAGACTTCATGCTATAATCAATAATACAAAATAGGTAATCCTAAAAAGAATCATCCATATCTAACTCAAATTACTCATGATTAAAAATACAAGATGGGTTGGAATGATAACAAAGAATCCAAGAAACATAGAAGCAATCATTCATGGATTGGTACCTATGAGGAAGATTTATCTGATAGGCTACTAGAAAGTCTCTCTTATAGATCTCAAAAGTCCTAAAAAATTTAGGCACTAGCTTTAATTACCTCTAAAACTATCGATGAACCAATATAGGTGAGACATGTAAGAAGACCCAATATCCCACCTCAAACTCTAGAGGTCACTGGTGATGATTGACATATGACTTCTTCCTAGACTTGGCTATATCTATACATTTCTTGATAATATGTACCTAATACGATTTCTGCTAAAAGGTCTCAATAGAACTACCTCCCCAACCTCTAACCATTACAATGCCGAATGATAAGGCCTACCATAAAGTTTCTTGTATAGATCCATTTGGATAGTCTATTGGAAACTATTATTATAAATGAATTCATCTAAAGGTAAGTATTTTTTCCCAAGAAACTCAAAAATAAAATAATTATTCCCTAAGAATTTCCTATAATACCTGTATAGTATTCTCAAAATAACCATCGGTTTGTTGGAGGTATGCTATACTAAAAAGTACTAGTGAAACAAGATCCTTATACAACCCTTATTAGAATCAGGAAGTAAACCAAGCATCCCTGTATGTAACAATTGTATATGAAACCCCATGAATCCATATGATACCTTGGACATAAATTCTCCTAATTGTTTCCACTATAAAGGTCTCCAAGATAGGAAAGAAGTGAGTGACCTTCATAAAAATGTCCATGATTACCCATGCCTCATCATTACCTCGTGGTGATTTTGACTGGCCTATCAAAAAATACATGGTGAAATCATCCCATTTACACTTCAGGATAGGTAATTACTGTAAGATACCTACAAGTATTTGGTGTTCCGCTTTTTACTTTCTATGATTTGGAACACTTTTTAAAAAAATGCTATCTATTTCTTTATAATAAGCCACCAATATTGGTAGTGTAATTCACAATAAATATTGGTGATCCCAGGATGTACTGCTCATTTGGAAGTATTATATTCTCACATAAACTACTCACATTTTTGTAGGTTCCTAGACACAACCAAGGATAATAATGATCTCATCCTCATTAATAATCAAACTAGATAGTGATTCCTCACATGTAACACTTTCACTTAGGACTAAACCTTTGGGATCATAAATATTCCTCCTCTTCAATTAATCCAAAAGTGATGATGTCACTACTAAATCCATGAGAAAAGGCTACTCATGACACTATTGGACTTACATATGCATCTCAAAAAGAAGAGACATAAATTTACATTCTCTACTATATTCTTGAAAAACCTAAGTCCGAGTCTTATAGATTAGAGAATTAATAACTTCATTTCCCTTTAGTAGCATGTATGTAAGTTCAAAATCAAAATACAGAATATATTCAACCAATATTCTCTATTAGATGATTAATTCACATTGAGTGAATATGTATATAAGGCTTTTATAGTCCATGTATACCATAAACTGCTCCCCTAGTAGATAATGTTTCCATAAATGTAAGGTGAGAACAATAACTTCTAACTCATAGTCATGTGTCAGGTATTTTCACTCATGAGGCCTCAAATGTTGAGACCCATATGCCACAACTCATTAACCTTGCATCAAAATAAATCCCATGTTTTTTCCTGATGCATCACAATAAATTTTATAGCCTCTTCTAGGATTAGCTAAAATCAGGACTGGTGATGAGGTCAACTTTCCTTTCAAGTCCTGAAAGGATTTCTCATAAGCTTCAGACAATGAGAATTTAACACCCTTATTGTTCAATCATATAAGTGGTTCTACAAGGCATGAAAAGTTTGTAATGAAACGTCTATAGTAACCTGCTAGTCGCAAGAAACACTATATTTCAAACACTTTCTTGGGATACTTCCAATAAAAAATGGCTCTCACCTTCTCTAGATCCACATATACCCCTTCTTCTATTATAATGTGACCTAGGAAGTTCACTTTATCAATTTGAAAGTTACATTTAGTGATATTGGAATAGATCTTATGCTCTCTTAGTGTAATCAATATGATTTCATGGTGTTTGGAATAATCATTTCAAGTCTGAAAGTACACTAAGACATCATCCAAAAAATCTACAACAAAATAATCCAGGTATGGGTGGAAACCCCAATTAATCAAGTCCATAAAAATGGAGGGTGTGTTTATTAAATCAAATGACATAACCAAATAATCATACAAGCCATAACTGCTTCATAATTCCATAAATAGTATATTTAAGGGCATAAAACGCACATGATGATAGATCAATCTAAAATTAATCTTCAAGAAGACCCTGGATCCTTAGATCTAGTTGAAGAGATCATCCATACAAGGAAGTGGGAACAGGTTATTAACTGTAAGCTAATTAATCCTCCATTAATAAAAAAATAACCTTAGGGAACTATCCAAATTCTTGAAAAAATGAATAGGTGAACCCCAAGGTGTATTGGGTTTTATTAACCCTTTGGCTTATGGGTCCTCTGACTACCTATTGAGTTCCTAAAGATCAGTAGGATTCATCCTGTATATAATAATAGACATTGTTTCTACTGTTAGAAGAAGATCAATGGTTAAATATTCCTCTCTTTGAGGTGGTATCCTTGAAAAATCATCAGGGAAAACATCTCCAAATTCGTCCAACAATGGAGGAAAAACAATCTATCATATTCCTCAGTCATCAAGAAAAGACTAGAAATCTAGGATGACACTTAACCCATCCCATGATGATCAGGTCCAACTCAACTTTCCTAGACATCCCATTCTCCTTTATGAATGTAGATATCACCCTCAGGTGATAAGAAAGACACCCTTCGATAATAACAATCAATATGGGATTGATAAGGTACTAACTAGTCCATCATGATAATTATGTCAAAGTGTATAATCTAGATGAAAAAAGGTCCTATAAGTAGAGTTATCCAATTATATTGATGGGACACTCCTTTCATCAGTGAAATATTTCTAATCGTTATCCTAACAAAGCATCAATAGTCTTTAATCCATAAAATTACTCAACATTGAGTCTAATAATATATGCTACATCTATAGATATAGATGAATGTGAAGTGATTGTATCAAAAAAATATGATAATAAAGTTGAGGATACTAAGATCGTAGCTCACACCATAAATGTCCCGACAATATAGACCTTAGGAATAGTTTTCACTACATATAATTGGCTATATCCAAAAATCTGAACTACAAATTTACCTCTCTAAGAATGTCTACTCTACTGACACTGGACATTATAAGTCTGGCTTCTTCAACCTCATCCACCTCCTTAGACTATATGATCAGTGTTAGTCCAAATCTCAGCATGATGTAGAGTTACTTATCTTGACCTGAATTATAGATTTGATAAAAATCCTCTCCCACTTTGGACTAATGAAAAGTTATAAAAAAACCTCTTAAGATGGACAATTCCTGTGCAGGATCTGCAATCAACTGTATTTTTATAACATTGAGGATTCATGTGAACCTACCTCCTACACTGATGGAATCCCACATAACTTCTAGTTAAATACTCTTATTTCCACTACTATTGCGATAATCCTCTAATAAATGATTCCAGATTCTATATGACACACTTCCATACCTCCTAGTTAAACCACTATGTTGTGTACCTTTAGATTTCATCAGATTGTGACCAGAGATAAGGGCTTGATTTAACATTTATGAAATAGTATATAATTGAAAGAAATTCACATATGATTGGATGGCATACCTGATCCCATCCTCAAAGTGTCTCACCCCGGAAAACTCGTAACTAGTAAGAGTCGGTGTGAACCACTAGAACTCAGTGAAGCAAGATGGATAATCCATAAAGAACATAGTAAATTGCTCTAGAATCTAAACTACCTAGCTAGATTTTTTCTCAGAATTTCTAGAAAAAAGTAATCATAGAAGGTTTTCTGGAAAACCCTCCAGACCATACCTCGATGATAATCTTCCTGATTTAGAACATGCCACCATTGATTGGTAGATCGATGAAGTATATAAGATGAAAGCTTGATCCTCATCTCTATAAGTGTCTCTATATGATCAAATATTGATAAAATGGAATTTATCTATGACTTAGTATCCCAAGGGCCACTATCCTCTAAGAAAGTAGGTGGGTGCTACTATTAGAACTCCCTTGTCAACTCAGACATAGTTGGTACATGTCATAGAGTTCCCTCCATAGTCTTCACTAACTGTAATAAACTATCTTGAAGTTGATAATCAGTTCTTATTCTAGGTATAGTATGTGGTATTACCATAGGTTCAACTAGTGTCACTATAAGAGGTTCAGGTACCACCTCATTAGGAGCATGGTCATCGTCACCTTTTTAGTGCTCAATCTGAGGCCACTGTAGAGGCATATATCTATAATTATAAGAACACGCCTCAAAATAGAGTAATATGAGAGAAATGATTTTTCTTAGGATAAAAAGATAGGAATAAGGGTTTACTACCCAAAATATACAAATTCAACCACCCAAATATTAGGTATGGCTATTAACAATATTCCAAGTTTCAATTATGGAGGTTCCATTATATGGAGTGTCTATTGCAAGTTATAGAGGAAAACACAATTTAATTTGTAATTAGAATCCCCATTTAATGAAAACCATTTCCAATAAAAGTTAAATTTAGTAGTTTATATATATAAGGGTCCAGTTATAATTACCACCATTCCTAATTTATAAATATATTATCTTTATAAGTTATAATTGCTCTTCCATGTAACCACAACCTACCTTTACACCCAGTATCAGGATGAAACATGACCATATATGATTGTTTGATTATATGGATTTCCATTCCCAATTTATAGAGGCATATAATTTATAAATTATAATTTAAATCCATTTAATTGAAACCAACTAATGTTTTAGCCCATATAACTAAGGTTCCATGTCATAAACATGTCATAATTGGCCAGTTAAGGTATCACCATCAAGATATATGAGAAAAAACCATTTAGGTTGATGTAGAAACTTTAAGTAACCAATTATTTTTCTCCATCTTCCTATAATAAACTTTAGTAAAAATACAAGTATAGTAATCAAGGCACATACAATATGCAAAAAGTGATAAAATAAAAAATTCATGATATATGCATGTCATATAAATTTCTGAGTAACTCTAATGATGCATGAAACAATTATCCCTTTCCATACTATCCCAAGGTTAAAAATCCACAATCATAACAAACATAATCATTCATGTGGATCACCCAACAATGAAAGTAGTGCAACTGTAATAGGTGAAATCCAGAATAATTAATCCCATCCCTAGAAACTTGGATTTTCCCTCGCATGTGGGTTAGTTACTCATAGACACATACTCATTACCAAATTTTAACACTTTCTAGTCTCCTATCTACCAACCCAAAATATAAAGAAAAGTAAAATAAAACTTTGATACCACTTTGTAATTACCCAAACATGGTTCACTCATAAGTAACCGAACCCGGTTGACTATATGGCCTCAAGCATGCCTCCCCGTACGCTAGAGGCTGCTGACTATTAGTGAGGGTCTATAGTAGTACAATGGGGATATTATAATCCATTTTTTAGAGTAAAAAATGGTAAATAATAATAATAATAAATAAGTGTGAATCATATAAAAAAAGAATAATACAAGGTGGTGGAAATAAACATCCAGATAATAATAAACAGTCAAAGCCATATGTAATATCATATATAGATGATATAATGTCTATAAAAATTAACATGCTTACATGATAGCAGACATATATAAAATACATGTATAGAAAAATGAATAAAATACCAAAAACAATCTCCATGATCATCCTGAGCACTATCTTAGTCGTCTTCTACAAATCCCTAAATAGGTCAAATGTCCATAGCTCGGTGCTTCCCTTTATCTCTACCTATATCCACGAATTTTTTTAGGATCCCATTAGCATAATGAAATGGGTATGAGTAAAACTCAGTAGTACACCACCAATGATTTATATTACAAATACAAACCATGAATATAAAATGTAATAGTTTTTAGATATAACATAAAATTAGTGAATAAATAATAAGTACATCGAGATCATGGTCCTCATGAAGCACATGTTCGACCATACCTAATTCAACCTAATCCGAATTTCTATAAACATAAGACTATTTTAGATCAGCCTAGGAACCAATGAAAATAGTAAAAGTCCATATATAATAGTTATGTAGGATCCAAGGTGAAACTAAGAAATCCTTGACCTTAGTAGGTCAAGCTAACTCATAGAAACAAAAAATGCAGCTTGGATATAGGGGATTGAGTGTAATATAAGGTATGAACCCATGAAATTCCACCGTAAATATTTCTAATCAAGTCCAAGGAACAATTCCAAGGTAATCATGGGATAAATTTTATTTTGGAGCCCAAGGGGATACTACATGGAATTACATGTCCGAGTAAATCAAGCTAAATCCAAGGTGATAATCCTGGAATTCTATTTTCTAGAGATTAAGGTTAATCATCAGTGATAAAATAAAGAGTTCACTAATATAATACATTTACTAAACCCTAATGCGGCATCTCACTTAGCCATATCATCAATGAATCTACTAGTATTCTCTGAGCTTGCCCAAATTATTTCAGGTTGTGAATCCAAGACTTATTCAAGGTAGTACATGCCTTTAAAGTGATCTAAGTTTATAATCATAATAATAATCAAGCATTACATTTAATAATTTAAACATGAGCCAAGTGTAAACCATATCATTTCAAAATTTACATTTATTCCATTCCATTAAACTTTTCATTTATAAATGATAAAGGTCTAAGAAAGGTATTCATACTATTTAACAAAACATTCATCCCATTATTTATTATACTTATAAGTTATAAAAGGGACAAGTGTTATGTCCTTTCCATTTAACAATTAATTTAATTCATTTATTGATTCCACAAAAAAGTGGATAGCTTAACACACCCAAGTGGTGGTTAAATCCCAAGGCCTGAATAGTAGTCATTAGATTTTAGTCAAACCCACCTTAAAGGGGAATTTCAGGTTGAGTTCATCAACCTTCAACCATGTCAAAGGGGTTAAGGAACATCAATGTTATAGTCTAAAAAATTAATTAAAGGTATTAATATTTTTTAGATAAACACATCAAAAGTCTAGCATACAACACAACACCGAAAAATTATAAAAAACTAGACTTTTAGGGTAAAGTTATAAATCACCTAACTTAACATGGGAGTAGACTATTCATATAGAATCAACCTCTGATTTGGGATGAAATGAGTGGAAATAGTGAAACTAAAAAAACACTATAAAAATAGGGTATATAAGATTGTATGGAAATAACATCCAATAAAACAAAGAAAATACCGAAAGGAAGGAAGTGGAAAGATAAACTAACCAAGGGGGATTCGACACAACTAACATTTATTGAATTAGATTTTGGACAAAGGAGATACCTTAAATCCTAGTAGGAGGGAAGAGGAGAATCTCCCATGACTAGAGTTGCTATGTGTTTTAGGGAGGTGAAAGGGTGGATAAAGGTTAAATAAAATAGGGTAATAATCATAAATTCCCACTTTTTAAAGGGGTGCATAGTTTAGTCTCATGGTTTGGCTAACTGTATTCCAACAATGCAATAGACACTATCCATAATCCCTCACCTTTCATGGATTAGGTACATGGTTGGACAAAACATGTGAAAAATGCATGAGTTCCATATATAGATTATTATAAGTTTTTCACAGCCATGCATCCCATATTTCATAGGTTGGCCAACCACAATCCTCACTTATAAGGTTACATGGTTGAGGTGTATGGTTAGATCTAACCATACACCTCCCCCTTTCTTTCAAAAACCAAAACTCCAGGCCCTGAACCAATCCCGAACACTCCCGTGACATCCATGAACACTTTAGGAACATCCTTTAAGGTAAAAAGAAATATTGAGAATAAAAAATTTAAGGATTAATACCTCTATAAAAACCCAGGATCTTAAACTTTAGATGATGATTCAAAATGATATTCATCCTCCTCCTTTCACTTGTATATAAACATAGGGTGATTTTTGATATAGAGGGTGATTTACTTCACTCGGTAATTTATGCTGGTTATATACAAGGAAATCCGATTCATACCCCTAATTGCATAAAATTATAGTAAATAGAGTGTCACAAGGTTTTATGGAAAGTTTATCCCACAAATATGGATAGGGGAGAAGTTATATAATTGGGATATAAGAATTTCACCATTTTCCATTTTCAAAAATATCCCAAATACCATGTTTTGGGTTGGTTTTTGAATACTTTTACTACATTTGTTTGATATGAAATAATTCATAGAACCGTAGTCACATAGGATATTTAAAGTTCATGAATGGACAATGAGATTAATTTTGAATATTTGATTCTGGTTCTAATCATTTACATCATCCAAAATATACATAGGGATGAAAATTTTCATACTATTAAGCATATAAAAGGGGAACTATGAACATTTAAAGGATAAATAATAAATTACATACATTAATTTACTTATTAATTTCTATGTTTCAATCTAATTTATCTGTGGTATGTTTCATAATAAAAAAATTTATCAGTATTTTTGTTCCCTTCATAATGGTCCATAAAGTGCTTTCGAATTTACTAAAGCATATACATTAGGAGTGTCAAACCATGTGTGTAGTAAGGCCTTTTTCATGTGCTAGGTTATTATTGAGTTAATACACAATGTTCACTTTCTAGGTATATTACCACAAGGTAAAACTGTGCCAGATCCACATTCACTTGTAGTATCCAAACATGGATTTCGTTTTTTGGAAACCATTTAATCTATAATTTACCACAACTTAGTGATGTTTTATTATTATTTTTCTTATCCCTAAGGCTTTCAATAAATTTTTCTAATCCTAATCCCCAAAAATAACTAGACCTTTCTCTGATACCAACTACAGAAATCCATATCTTTTATAAACTTTATTTCATGATTTATTAGATAAAAATACACATAATAAAATCCCATATGATTTAGAGGCCTAGTTTCTTTGTGAAATTAGATACATAGCACATTAACTTGAAACATGGATACATATAAATTATTTAAAAATCCATAATATTCCCTTATATTCTATTGATCTTCTAAAATTTCACCGGATAACCTAGGGGTATAGATAAGAAAGGGGTAAGTTATAACACCTAGTTTGGGAATAATCAAAGAATAACATGAATAAATTAATACACATGAGTCAATAGGAATATCAAGGTGACATAAAAGGATAAGAATAACAAAATTAAACATTAAAGGATGGTATAATATGATAACATCAAGGAAACATAGGAATGTAGAAACAACATAAAACATGACATCATAAGAATAAGTCAAGGCTAACGACCAATAAATAAAAACATAGTGTGTTTAGTATAATATACCATGTAACATACATGGTATCTAATTAGATAAAAATATTACCCAATGAATCGGAGGGCTAATAATTCTAGGACTACCAGTCACATTCATATCTTGTACATGCATTAGTGTGCCACATAGATCATACGACATAAGAATAAATTGCATCACTTTTAATCCCAAGGTTAAGGAGTTTGGGTTAAATAAATGGAATTACCAAATAAATAAAGGATAGGTACATATATTTGAATACCCTAGAGTGGAAATAGGGATGGGTATTCACTACCCAAATGTTTGGCTTGGAAAATTGTAGGAAAATTTCGATAGCATAACAGGTGTATATAAATATTCATGGAAGGGTTTCATGAGAGTGAAATGCGGTATATAATTACATGTAAATCATAAGGATAGTAAAATGTATGTTTAAAAGAACATTCCAAAATAAAAAATTGGAAATAAAATGATATAATACAAAGAAATTTATTGAATAAAGAGGAGGAGAGAACCCCATAATTCAACATAGTAACGACTTAGGTAAAGGTTATAATGAGATAGGATAAATGATCTATCATTCATAGAAAATAAATTGAAAAGTAAAGGGATATTTATAAATACATTAAAATACAATAAATTGAGATTTAAAAGGCTAAATACAAAGAAGGTGCTTGAATGGAAAATAAGAGAGAGAGATCCCTTATCTTGAGTGGGAACTTTTAAAAGATTGGGATGAGATTCTTAAGAGATTAATAACACCTTGGGAGGGATTTAGAGAGGTATATGGAGGGAAAATTCATGATAAATGGGTTTTGAGTGAAGAGGAGTGATAGGTTAGGTGTGTATTTATATTAAAAGAGAAGGGAATTCTATATTAATTTCCAAACATAGGTTTTAGACTATATATGATAAATTAATCAAAACAAAAAAAACTTCCCATGGGTTTTCCCATAGTTTCTTCCAAATAAGAGTGGTTTAAAATATTTTATAAGGACAAGAACATAATATATTAACAAAATACCATTGGTGATGTAGAAGTGAGTCATGTTCATAAAGAATTGATTTTAAAACCCTAAAATATAACATAGGTTTTTGGAGATTCAATAATGGTTTATAAAATTAATAAAATAACATCAAAAATAAATTAATTTAAATGGAAAATATTTATTTGGTAATGGATTAATTTTATAGTATTTATTATATCAATTTTGGTCTATTATAATATCATAATACAAACCGTATATTTATATCATATTTACCTTTTATCTAAAAATTATATCCTCTCAGAAAATTAAGAAAAATTATATATTGGATAAATTTGATGTGATTATTTTAAAAATAATATTTATTTTATAAAAAATAATTTTATAAATATTTGATTTTTTACTTTTAAATAAAAATATTTATTTATATGAATATACCAACTTTTACAATACTAGCAAATTTCGACTCTTATAAAAAATAAATTGGACATAATTATAATATATTATCATTTAGATTAAAATAAATATTATTTAATAAGAAAATTTTATTAAAATTACATTTATTTGGAAAATTATTGAATTTATCAAAAATATTATCTTAATTGAAACTATATATTTCCCCAAAAAATCAATTTTAGTTTCTTTGTATCAAAATATAACTTTTATAAAACTATTTATATAATCCATTATAAGGTAATAATAAAAAGGGATAAATAAAATAATAATTTTATTAAAAATAAAATATAAAAAATTTATATTATTAGGGTATATATACATAACCCATTATTACACCAGAGTACGCCCCAATGGTAAGATATGTGATGGTGATGCTTTCTTGAGGTAGTTCGGCGATCATCATTTGATCCATGATCTCGATAAGCTTGAAATATTCCCACAAAAGGTTTCACTAATTCTTGAATTGTTGAATCTAGAGTTGGTATTGGTCAAGGGAGAAACCTAATGATGCCATATCCCTCAGAATCTCTGATAAATGAGATTCATAGTGTATGATCCTTCGAGTCAAGGCCATCAATTCTTTTGTTATTGTCAATTATACTTTATCATAATCCTTAATAAATACTAATATTAATGGTCACTATAAAATGGATATATTATCAATGATTATTATTCTTAATGTGCTTTTAAATTCGAAATTATATATTTTATAACGGTCCAAAATAACCAAAGTAGTGCATGTGTTTTCTATGACTACATTACCTAATGATGAATTTATTCATTCAAGATGGAATTTAATTTATAAAATTTTATGTTAAGAAAAAGAAGGTGATTCAAATTCAGGATTCATTGAAGAATATACACATGAGTATTTAAAGATTAATGAGAATCTAGATTATTACATATCTAGAAGGAGTTTCAAGACCAATTTTTTTTTCAAGAAGCTGTTGAAGATATTAAAGGTGTACATGAGAATGTATGATCCAAAAATCTCATGGAAGAAGATCATATGAATAATAAGAATACCTTTATACTAGTGTATCAATACAATGTAATATGATATTATAGATATGGTGTCTAAACAATTTCTGATGAGGTTCATGGATAGGGTTTATAACAAGTTGAGAATAATAAGTGCTGTTGGGGTGATATAACCAATCGAGGCAGAAGACTTTGTGGGATGAGGAGGAGAACCAAATAAAACTATAGGATTAACTACCAGGGAATATAAATAGTTACTTTAAAATATATGTGATTTTGGGGGGAGGGTGTAAGATACCTAGTTTTTCAGTAAGGTACATATCCTTTTTTTGGTTGAACTCTTGTTTAAGTTATCTTTTGTCTTAGACCCTAAAGCTGACCTAGTGTGATGATTGGGTTATTTTAGAAAGAATGAAGCATGGGGATACATGTTGGTTGTAGGCCAAATATATGACATGTAATTAGAATTCATGACATG
Organism: Viscum album; assembly: GCA_963277665.1. Lineage (NCBI taxonomy): Eukaryota > Viridiplantae > Streptophyta > Magnoliopsida > Santalales > Viscaceae > Viscum > Viscum album. Next base: position 2,713,129 of record CAUJRU010000022.1, read on the forward strand.
TATCAAATACACGATGTGTATCAAATACACGATGTGTATCAAATACATGATGTGTATTGGTCTGACCATAACCTTTCACGACATGTAATGGTTTTTCCATGGAGGTGAAAAACCTGAACACTAAACTACATGTAAAGCTTACATTTCGTGTAATCTTTCTGTCTTAGTTTTTTTAAAAAAATTAGATCTCGGGCCTCCTTTTTTGAAAGAATCCAACCCCATCCCTTTCTCACACACAGAAGATCCATGGGATCCTAAGCTTGGATTTGGTGTCATTTCATGGTCCAAACTTCAATTCCTTCACTGTTGGTCTCATTGGATGTGATTAAATGATTTATCTATTCCTATTTCACCTTTAGTCATTTTCATTGCTATCTGTGATACTATTTTGGTGAAGGATCTTATGACATATTTTTAGGGTGTTCATTTGTTCTTCTATTTTCTTCTAATTTGGGTTGAGTTAGGAGCCAATACTGGATTATTTATCTACCACAGGTATAAAATTATAGGTATATAACCCTTTCCCACAAAGTTTATTTGTTTTATAGCTAGTTTCTATTATGATTCATGCCGAAACTTCTGTGCATTTCTCATAAAATTAATTAAATACCATGATTAAACTATTGGAACCCGGATATGTTTCCCACCTTGTACCATGTTATGGTTGGAGGTTTCCAAACTCAACCCAGGCCACCCATGAGGTGTGTTTATGTATCTTCTCCATGTTTTAGCACTCTACTGGGTACATTTGATCTCTCCATATCAGTGGGATCCTTAATGAATTAAATGAGATATTAGTAGATGGATTATTCCTCCTTTCCATGTGATTAAATGTTCTTAAAATGGTTAAATGTTTTAATTGGAAAATGTGTAATGAGTTAGATGAACTCATGGTTTTTGTATGGCTATTAAATGGGTTAATGAAATGGATATGATTACATTGGGTTTCATAGAAATTTCTACTCCATAGATCTTAATTACATTAGATACCATGAACATTTTTACTCCATGGATACTAAATAAATAGGATACTATGGATATTTATACTCCATGGATCCATATTTCTTTAAATTCCTGGAAAATTTATACTCCCATGATCCAGATTGATTGTACCACATTGGACATGCTGCATGGACATGCTCCTTGGGATCCACTCAAGCCTTTACCAAGTTTTTTATGGAGATATTCCATGGATTTGATGAGGATTATTTTGGTCATTTTATACCTTGGATCCATCCCATATAGGTATGAAACTTGATTACATGAAATATTTCATTGATTATGCCTTGGTCTTTTATACCTTGGATCCATCCTATTGGGTTTGACACTAGATTACTCGGTATAGGTCACAGTGGATATTTATCATTCTTTACAATTGGAATATGTTTACAGTTTATTATTTATAATGATCCTTGGTTGGGTGGATAATTTCAAACTTACTTATTCATTTATTTTACTATCTTATATTTCACTCCAATTCTACTTATATACATAGATTGGATATGTTATAAACACTATTTGTGGTGGCCTAATGAGTGTTATCTCACACCCTGTTTGGGCCACCATTGGGTACCCAAATAGACTTCATGGATATAGGTAGGGATTGGGGTAAGATCTTACTTTATGATTATTGATTGGCTATGCATTGGAGTAGGGGAACACATGACTGAGATAGGCCCGTGATGCTATATGGAGATAGTAATTTTTGGTATTTTTTGTACTTTTGATACATGTGTTGTACTGATTGTCTATTTACATACATATCCTAGAATTTTGTATAGAGAGTAGACATAATCATATTGTATATAATATTTCCTTTTTATTTGTTTCCATTTAATACTGTCATCTATATGTTTTTCTTCTATCAGTGATTTATATTATTCTTTCTCTTATCTATTTACTTGTGTTATCGCTATGTTATGATGATCGTGAGGGAATAATCTTCCCATAATACCACTCCAGAACCTCATTACTAGTAGAAATCCTATGGTATATGAGGAGGCATGCTTGAGGCCATTTGAACCATTGGATTAGGGTACCATTTAGTGGAACACAAGTTAGGATGTTACAAAGTAGCACCAAAGGAATAATTTATTTTATTTTGTCTATATCACTTGGGAATGTTATAAAAGAGGTTAGGAATGAATTAAAATTTGGTAATGAGCTATGATTGGGAGTAGCTAACCCATGTACAAAAAAATACAAATTTACTAGGATGGGATATGATGTTATGTATTTATGAATATTATAGTTGATTTGATTTCACCATCAGGTGAAGCAATTAACATTTAATGTTCTTTTAGATTGTGTATTTTGTAATTGGCCTGAAATAGAAACGATACATGGACCATGAATACTTTTAGGCACCTTAAAATATTCAAATTATATGCATATTCCATGACATATATGTTGCATTTCTGTCTGTCTGAAATTTATTATGTGTTCCTTGAGTGATATACTTGTTATCGATTAAAATTTTTTATAGGAAATTGAGAAACATAATTGTTAATCAGAGTGTATTTCATAACATAAATAGTGTTTTTCCTAAATAGGGTATAACATATACCCTAAGAAATCAATTAAGGAATGTTGAGTCATGTAACATTGGTCGCATAGACTGGAATGTGTTATGGTTGGAATTAAATTTATAACCCACTTCCATTTATAAGGTGTATGGGACCTTGTAAATTGAAAATAGTAATCTATCTAATTCAACCACTTAAAGAGAATTTTATTATAAATATGAATTTAAATGAAATTTAAATTTTGATATAGAGAGTTCACTGTTAAATAAAGTTGCCAATTACAACTGAAAATCCATATACCGGGAATCGTGTTGAAAAATAGAGAGCTTGACCAGACCTAACATTAGAGTGGGAAATAGGCAGTGTCTCTAGTGTTTTTTATGATATTTTTTGTTACCTAGTTTTATAATTATGATTAGTTAGAGGGGTTTGGCTTGTTTATTGAAAGGATTGTACCTATCTTATGTCTCCATTTGTGATGTGGTTGTTACCAAATATTTTCTGAGGCATGTATTTAGAATTTTTAGAGATATTCTACCATGATGGCCTCCAGTCATGAACTAGGAAGGTTGCAACAACTATGCTCTAGAGGTGGTGGGCCATGATCCAACAATAAAACCTCCAGTAGTGCCACTTATGGAACTTCCCATTGTTCTTGATATGGGTGACGATTCCCATTTCTGAGAGAGTTTTCTGTACTTTATGAAGACCATTCATGGAGCACCGTAACCTACCTCATCTATAGTAGAGTTGAAGCATGTGTTCCAACAGCAAAATACACCAACTTTTTCGGGGGATGGTGGTCTACAGGCTACTGAATAGTGGATTGAGACTATTTTGATTATTTTAGTGCATATGGATACACCACCTGAGAGGATAGTGAATATCAAAATGTATATGCTTCAGAGATCCACCAAGCATTGGTGGGATGTTTTGAACCAGGTTGATAGAATTTGAGGTATGGTTTGGAGGGATTTATATCAAGATTTTATGATTACTTATTTCCCAAGACTTCAAGGGATGAATGAGATAGTGATTTTATGCATCTGGAGTAGGGAGTAATTACTTTTATGGAGTATTCATCCCATTTTACAAATTTTTAGTGATTTGATCCTGTGTATCTTACTGATGAACTATCTAGGGCTAGATGCTTTGAGGAAGGTCTCAAGTATGATGTTCGATCAGAGGTGAATGTATTTCAGCTGAATATCATAATTGAGATAGTGAACTAACCACTGATTACTAAACATAATTTTATAGAAGATGGTATCCTAGATTAGGTTAGTATAACTTCTCAATCCATTGGTTCAGTGTCAGCTGGTACAAATTGTTTTTTGAGGTTTCTCATGAGGGTAATACCAGCTATAGTATGAGTGATGGTAGTTCTATATTTTTTCATTAGTGTAGAAAGTAGGGAAACTCGATGAGACAATGTGATAGAGACCCAATTGAGTGATGATATTTCAGACAGATGTTGCATCTATAGTAGTTCTGTAGGAATTTTCCTTCAGCATCCGGTGAGAGATATTCTTCACTGACTCCCCATTCAAGAGTGGGGTTAGAAAAATCTCATCTGGAAAGGAGATGGAGTATGACTGGCCTACCATTATGAGATGGTGGTCATGGATGTGGTATCCATACACTATAATTACAATGATAGTAGAGAAAAATTGCTCAGGATAGTCATGTTATATCATAGGGTCATGGCTCTGGCTAGATATATTCAATGCAACCTATATATGAGGATAAGAGCACTGGTCCATCTATAGTGAGAGGTAAGATATTATAAGACTCTACATTGGTATCTACTATTTTTTGATATAGGTTTATCTCATTAGTTTATATTTATACCTAGTATGGAGATACTTGGGATTGAAGTTCAGTTTTCCAGTGGTGTGATCACACTTGATACTCTATTGGGTATTCGATCAGAGAGTGTACACCAGTGCATGGAGTTCCCCTTAAGGTAGGTGGGTATCACTTCATAAAAAAATATTTTTCATTGATATGACATGGTTTTATGTCATTGTTAGGATGTAATGGTTGGTTCCATTTCATGAATTTGTTGATTTCTAATGCTAGAGGGTGAAATTCACATCACCAGAGGGTAGGGTTTTTATTCACAAGGGAGAATGGGATGTCCTGGTGAGTTGAGTTGGACCTGACCAACCTAGGATGGATAGGATAATAGACCAAATTACAGGATTATATCTAGATTATTAGTTAATGAGTCAGGAAAAATTTCCTCCAATAGTTGATCATTTCATAGATGTTTTCCTAGATGAATTTTCTAGTTTACCTCCCAAGATATAGGTAGAGTTTTCCATCAAGTTAGTTATAAGAGACGCACTAGTATCCATTCCTCCTTATAGTATGACTATTATAGAGTTTTAGGAGCTCAAGAGACATCTAGAGAACTTGAAAGAAAAACGGTTTATACAAACAAATACTTCCCCATGAGGTTCACCGATCCTTTTCTCCAAGAAGAAGGATATAACACTCAGGATATATGTGGATTAAATAAAATTGAACCAGTTTATGGTTAAGAACTGATATCCATTTCCATAGATAGATGGTCTCTTTGACCAACTCTGAGTAGATTGGGTGTTTTAGAAGATTGATCTAAGACAATACTATCACTAGGTACGCATTCGACCTGAAAACAAACCTCATATAGATTTTCATAAAAGGTATGATATATATGAGTATATGGTTATTCAATTTGGTCTTAGAAATTCACAATTCGTTTTTATAGAACTGATGAATGAGGTTTTAATCCATATCTGGATTCATTTGTAGTGGTATTTGTGGATGATATCTTGGTGTATTCTCACACTCAACACCAGCATGCCAAAAATCTTGATATCATTTTGGATACATTAATAGAGAATAATTTATATGCTAAGATCACAAAGTGAAACTTATGTATGGATGTGATTTACTTACTGGGTCATATTATATCAGATACAGGAGTATCAGTTGACCCAAAGAAGGTGAGAGTAGTAGTTTCCTAGGAGCATCCTAAGAACATATTTAATATACAAAGTTTCTTGGGGTTAGATGGTTATTACATGATTTTAATAAAGGACTTATCATGATTAGTATAACCTCTTATAGGATTGAATAAGAAGGTTGTGAAGTTTATACAGTAAAAAACTTGTGAGATATCCGTTCAAGAGATAAAAGGGAGACTAAATTCAGTACTGGTCCTAATTCTAATAGATCATGACAGAAGATATACAATGTATTATGATTCATCAGAAGTTGGGATGGGATATATTTTAATTTAGGAGGAGTGAGTCATTGCATAAAAGTGTAATTATTTGAGACCACATGATAGGAACTACCCAATGAATGCTCTTGAGTTAGCCACTATCGTTCACGACTTGCACTGTTAGTGGCATTGCATTCTAGGATAGTGTTTTTTAGTATACAAAGACCACAAAATACACAAGTAAATCTTTACAAAACATTAATTGAACCTTAGGAAATAATATTGGATGGAAAACCTAAAGTATTTTGACTTTGATCTTGCCTATATTCCTAGAAATGGAAATGAAGTTTCTTATGAACTGAGGAGGACTAAAATACATACTTTTTAGGAGGCCAGTAGTGAGTGGAAACTTATGGAATTATTTTCAAATATTCAATTGGAGGTGAAAGATATTTATGGATAGACTTTTATCACATACATAGAGGTGAAATCCACTCTTCTGGATAGGGTGATTATGAGACAATTATCAGATTCTGAGGGAATAGTCCTATGGAAGAGTGTGGTAGGTGAGGACCTTCCTCTTATTTGGATCATTATAGAGGATGAAATTATATGTATTCATGGTTTCCTTTGGGTTTTAAAATACATATGCGAGGATTTGATATAGTAATTTCATGTATCAACTTGGGGAGTGCATCCTAGTGTCACCAAGTTGTATCGAGACTTACATCACCAGTATTGGTGGTCAGGCATAAAATAATAGGTAGCTAGTTTTGTCATGAGGTGTTCCACTATTTATCAGGTGAAGTAGGAACACTAGAAACTAGTGGGGATTTTAAAATAGTTGACCATTCGTGAGTGGAAATGGGATGGTGTTGCGATGGATTTCATGACTAGGTTACTGAGGTTGTGTTCAGGTAGTGATGTTGTATAGGTTATTGTGGATAGGTTCACGAAGGTCACCCACTTTTTACTGACTAGGGATACATTATCAATTGATGAGATTTATATACTTTATATCCATGAGATTTTTCACCTTAACGGGGTTCCTCATACCATTTTATCAGATAGGGATACCCAATTTACATCTCTTTTTTTGGAAAGGATTACATAGGGTGTTTGGTACATTGATTCTTCTTAGTACAACATACCACACTCAGACTGATGGCTAGTCATAGTACATGATACAGGTTAGAGAGAACATTCTTATAGAATGAATCCTTGATTTTGGGGGATCTTGGGAGAGGGATATAACCCTAGTTAATTTCAACTAAAACAATAGATATTAAGTTACTATATAGATTGAAAATTATGAGGCTTTGTACGATAGGACATGCTGATCCCCTCTGTATTGGTTAGAGGTAAGAGAGGTAGCGTTTCTCAGACTCATGTAGGAGACTTCGGAGTAGGGCTAGTTGATCGGAAAGAGGATGGATACTACATGGTCTAGATATAAATTATATGCCAATCATTATTGATGACCTCTAGAGTTTGAGGTCATGGATTGAGTCTTTTTACACATCTCTATGAAGTTGGGGTATTGATGGATTAAGAGACAAGGTAAGTTTTTTTCACAATATGTTGGGCCATTTGAGATTTTTAGGAGAGTCAGTCTAGTATCCTATCATTTATAGTAAAATCAGAGGTATCGATCAATGGATGACATATTCCATGTATATAATCTATGTTACTATCACTCAGAACCATATCATACTCTTCATCTAGATGAGGTTGAGTTACATGTTGTTGCTTCCTTTGAGGATTATCCCCTACATATAATTTAATGGAGCACAAAGGTTCTATGAGGCTAGTTTGTCCCTTTAGTATGAGTGCTATAGAAGCACATCCATGTACAATATGAGAATTGGGAGTTGGAGGCCGATGTACATGCTCAGTGGCCAGAACTATTTTCAGAGGCTTCACCATCTCAAAAGAGAAACTCGAGGATGATTTGTATTAAGAGGGGAATATCATAAGATCCCAAGCTTTTCGATGAGGCACAAATACTTTTTTTATAGTTAAACTCTTTTTTATGTTCTATTTTGGATTTAAACCTAAAGTCAGGATAGTGTGCTAGTTAGGTTGTTTTGTAAAGAAGGAAGTAGGGGATAAAGGTTGGATATAGTCCAAATACACACCATGTAGTTAGAATACATGGAGTGTATCAAATAAAAGACATGTATTGGTCTATCACAAATCTTTCATGGCATGTAATGGTTTTTCCCTATTGGGGAAAAACCTGAAAATTATATAGCATGTAAATATTAAATGACGTGTAATATTTCTAGGTCATTTAAAAAGAATAAGAGATAGGGCCTCCTTTTTTAGTAGAATCAAACCTCTCCATTTTCTCTCACATATGATCTCCATGGAATCCTAAAATATGATTTGGAGATGTTTAAAAATCCTGACTCTTATTCCTTTTCCATTGGACTTGTTTGATACATGCCGATGAGTTATCTATTTCTATTACACCTTTCTTTGTTTGAATTTACATCAATGGTGCTATTTTGGTGTAAGATATTATGCCCTATTTTCAGGTTTTTCATCCATTATTCCATTTTCTTCCAGTCTGGGTAGAGTTAAGAGCCGATACTGGATGAGTGTTCTACCCTGGGTATTCGATAGGTGGTATATACCTTTTTCCCATAAAGGATAGTTGTTTTATAGTTAGTTGTCACTGTGATGCATGTCGGGCCTTCCAAGAATTTCTCCCAAAATTAATTAAATGCCTTGATTAAACTATTGGAACCTTGATAGTTTAACCATCTAGTACCATGTTATGGTTGGAGGTTTTCAACATCAACCTAGACCACCATTAAGGTGTGTTTATGTATCTATAACATGTTTTAGCAACTTGTTTGGTGTGTGTGATCTTACTATCTTAGTGAGAACCTTAATGAATTAAATGATATATCAGGAGAGATGTTATGCCCCTTTTTCATGTGATTAAATTTTGTTAAAATGGTTAAATGGTTTAATTGGAAAATATACAATGAGTTGGATGAACTCATGGTTTTTGTATGGTTATGAAATGGGTTAATGAAGTGGTTACAAATACATTGGATTCCATGAACATTTTACTCCATGGATCCTGATTACATTGAATGCCATGGAAATTTCTACTCCATGGATCCCGATTTACTTGTATGCCGGGGACATTTATAATCTCAGGATCTAGCTTTCTTGGACCGCTTTAGACATGATTTGTGGACATGCTCCATGGGCTCCACACAAGTCTTTATTGAGTTTTCTATGGAGATGCTCCATGGACTCAATGAGGACGAGTTGGTCATTTTATACCTTAGATCCAGACCATGTAGTCCTAACACTTTATTACATGGAATATTCCATTGAATATTCCTTGGTATTTTATACACTGTATCAGACCCATTGGGTATGACACTAGATTGCTTGACATAGGTTACAGTGGATGTTTATCATGATTTACAGTAAGCCCATGTTTACATATTCTTGTTTACAGTGAGCCTTGGTTAGATATAAAGTATCACACATTCTTATTAACTTATATTACTATCATATATTGCACTATGCTTATGCTTATATACACAGACCTGATATGTTATAGACCCCATTGGTGGTGGCCTACATAGTGTTATATCACACCCTGTTTGGGTCACTGTTTGGTACCCGAACAAACTTCATAGATGCAGGTAGGGACTAGGTAAAGGGCATGATTTATGATGGTTGATTGGTTATTATTAGGAGTATGAGAGCACATGAACGATCTAGGATCATGATTCTATTTAGAGATAATAATTTTTGGTATTTCTGTACTTTTGATACATGTGTTATACTGATTGTTTGTTACCATGCATTTCCTTCTATTTTTTATAGATACATGACATACTCATCGTGTATATGATATTTCCCTTGTCTTTGTTTACATTTGATGCTATTATCTTGATATTTATCTTCTATCAGTGATTTATATTATAATTACACTTATCTATTTAGTTGTGTTATAACAATGTTACTATGATCATGAGGGTATAGTCTCCCCATTGTACTATCTCAGACCCTCACTGATAGTTGACAACCTCTAGTATATGGGGGGCGTAATTGAGGCATGTGACCCCCCATCTTGGGGAACCGTTTAGTGGCACTCGATTTAGTATATTACAATGGGTATAACTAATCATACTTCTATAGACTCATGGGACTATTGTAATTGAAAATAAGATTATAGTGGAGAATCCATGATGGGGTGTCTAACCAACATGGTATGGAGTAATATTTTATGCTAAACTTTATAAATATTGTGTGATACTCTCTTTTATATTACTAATACACATTAGGAGAGACCAAGATATATCATTGAGTGGATCAAGAACCTTAATAGGTTTTAGTGGTTGAACTAAAAGGAAAATAATTCCTAAAAAGAGTGTACCATTTATTCACCCACTCTCAATAGTACCTAATGGGTCCTTGGGCTCTACAATTGGTATCAGAGAATATGGGTTCTTTATAAAGATTCAATTTTTTCTTTGATTGTTTTTAATATCTTTGTTGAAGAGAAAATTTTAGGAAGTGTCTAAGATGACACAAATAGAGAAAAATTAAGGTACTCTTGATGATACAAATATGAAAATATCTTATACGAATCATAAAAATAGGAGGAAAATATAGGTAAGAAAGATGAAGAAGAATCCAAAAGTAAATGAAAAAACATAACCAAATGAAGGTAATCAAAGTAGTACATGAATTAATAATTCTTTTTATTGTGATTATTCTGATGAAGCTTGTTCAAACTATGATAATGATCTTCATCCTGAGATTAAATATCCGCTAAATAAAGTTCCCAAATAAGTGGTTAAGTGTATTTTGATTCTATCTAGGGACTTATTTTTTATAAATCACGACAATAAGAAGAAATTGAAGAATTGGAGAATGAATTTAGTCAAATGTTTTGAAAGTGAATTAATTTCATAGAACTAATGAAATCAAGGGAGAAACCATTATCACATTTTAGTAAAAGATGTATTCATTTTGAAGCAGAACCATAAAGGTATACTTGTGAGAAATATTTTTTTGAGATTATCTTTTAGAATATTTACATGAACTTGAAAAAAAGAATAAAATCACCATGGATGTCAAATATTCTCAATTAGAGGTTAGGTAAAAAATAATAAAAGAGATGGAAAATTCTTTATAATAATTAATGAATGTTCATGAAGAACAAATCAAGAAGATAAAAGAAGATTGGTAATACAACCTAGGATTGGTTGAAGATGAGAATAACATTCTCAACCAAAAGTTTATATAGTATAGAATCATAATGATATATTTTTTATCCACATAAGATGGGGTTTCCAAGGTTATTGATAAGAAAGGCACCGCTAAACATATTTATACTAAAATCCATGGCTCCAGGAGGAATCATACTGGATTAAATAAGAACATGATATAATCCTCTAATCAAGTGGAAACATACTCTAAGAAAAACATATTACATAACTATGAAACTGTCTTATGTATTAATGATGTTTCAATTGTTAATATTGGTTATAAAAACAAAATTTGGGAAAGTATGGATAGTGAAAATTATTGTAAAACCCACCACATCTTCAAGGGTGTATGCAAGAAGATATATGACAATATGTTCCCCAAAAAATTTCCAAAGTAGTGGTGGATACACTAAAAAATTTAGATATAAAAAACCTATGAAATTTGGATATATTACACTAGAAACAAAGAGAAAAAGGTTACTAATATAATGTTTGTGTTATTGGAAGTTTGGGAATAAATCACCAGAATGTTGGCATAAAATGTAAACTCAGGATGATCATAGAAAGATAAAAGCAAGGGGGATAAATCTTGAAGAGAGTAAAAAATGTACCAATCAAAAGAAAAATTCAAAATAAAAGGAACATGAGTATCCCTTGAGAAGAAAATAGAAGGGGAGTAATATAAAAAATTCTCCCAAGAAGTTAAAAATGAAGGAAAAAGGGGATATGGTAATTACTAATAAAATAATGAAATTCCATATAATAAATGGAAACTTTAATTCTACCAAGTGTTTATGTGAAAGATGAATGATATCATGACATACTACTAAACATTTCTTAACATGGCTACCTAGACAATTGGAGTTATTTAAGAACCAAATTAAAGAATCTAAAAATTCACATGCTCAAATGACTATAATGGAAAAATAAGTTTCACAAAAATTAAATGTTGAGATAGGAAGGAAATAGTGTCTTAGTTTGAGAGGAATATCTTAACCTCAATGTTACTTCTAATGAAACCAATAGGTCCCTCCTTATTCCCTTATTATTGTTTTCTATTTGTGATAACATGTAAGGAATTTAAGAATAATATCTAAGGATGTAACTTTAAAATAATAAATAAGATTAACTTCATAGATCATATCAACTACCATGAAGATGAATAAAATGAATCCCTTAAAGTAGAGAAATACTTAGAATAATCTTTCAGTTCACTGAATTCTAGTGAATCTAGAAATTTTGGACATATTATAAAACTATAGGTTTTGAGGTATTAAAATTTCAATTACAATCCATATTTTTAGTGTATTAAATGAAACTATTAAGGGGATAGGGGGGTGATGGTTGATAGAAGGATAATATTAAGTAGTATTTTATTTATTTCACATAATTTTTTTTGATGTGGTTGTTGAGTTGTGTGTAGGTTACATATTTCTCTTGATAAAATCTGAATGAAACAACCCCTAAAAGGATAGTTTGAGAATGATATCATATGTACTGAATTTTATAGACAACTTTTATCACCTTAGTTATAAATTTTTTTTCTACACCTATTTTTCCTATATAAAATTATAGTTTTCTAGATAAAGGCTATTTTATAAGATATCATGTGATATCATCTCACTTTTTAAAATGGAAGAAATATGAGGTGAAAGTTTTATTTTGATAAATAGTGAAAGAAAGTAAGATAAAAATTCCCCTACATTATTCCTTTTCATTTTATTGTTAATAATTGGGATAAGAAAGAATTCATGGTGACACACATATTGACATGGATGTGTATTAGTATTGACAACAAACCCAAAGGTGGGATTAAAGTACACATGAGTTAGTTTCATTTATTTTCAATTGGAAATGCTATCATGGAGGTGAAAAATCTTTCAATATGTATTGAATAAAAGGAATTATATTCCATGATTTATAAATCATCTATGTGATTACATAAGATGATTTAGCTACTTCCATAGTCTATGGAAAAGTAATTGTGAGGATGTTATCTTTAATAAATTATTTGGAGAAGTCTATGACTAATTAGAATTTTATCTGATGATTGGAGATGTTTTTATTTAAGTCCAAAGAACTTGTGGTAATGAGATTTAGAATAGCACAATTTTTACAACATAATATGAGTAAAAAAGAAGAGGTGTGATATGTTGAGTATAAGAGGAAATCTGTTTTGGAAGGAATTTTTAGGAGGCCACCTATGCTATCATTACACTTATATTTTTATATATGTTGAAATGAGTTTACTAAAAAGATTAAGCCAATCCAATAGATATGAGTTCCACTACGAGGAATAGTGTATGAGGAAGGATTTACAGTATGGGATAAGTATAACCATTAACATGTGTACATAAGTGCACAAAAATAGTGCACACAGAGAGTAGGGTGTACATATAGGCATTCATAAGTATGTCATTGTGTTTTCATGGGATGGTTTGACCTGTGAGGCAGGTGTGTGTGTGCATGTGTCCGAGGGTCGAACGTGGTGTCATGGACAAGCATTTTGCAGTGTGTCTAGATATGTTAAGTAGAGGAAAGATATGTGAAACATTGATGTGGTATAACTTAAAGTGAGACACTATTAATAAATTTAGAAGATGTATAAAAAACATATGTTATTAAATTATTGATGATCCAATGGTATTGATTACTCTATGACATCATCTTCTCTTCCATGTAGGTTGTCAGTTTCACACACCACATGGTCATGAATAAGCTTTGACCTACTATATGTGAAGCTTTAAACTAACTGCATATACATGATTGAACCTACTATGTTCTTGAAACCAAATAACCATATAAATTGGTTCAATCCTACCATATGAATAGAGGTTAACTGACTACACACTCAAGATGAATCAACTGCATGTTTTCTCTCTACAGTTGATATACCAACTGCATGATGAGTTTCCAACCTACCATGATCAAAGAATGATTAAATGATCAACCATGAATGATGATCAAGTGATTGTGTGGTGAAATATAAATCTACCATGATATTATCATGTTCGGGTAAGAGACCACATGAGTATGAAACCTACCTTGAGTTGATACTGACCATATCAATAGAGGATAACTGATCGAGAGTTCAACCTATCATGAGAATCACAAGGTAGATAAATCAACCACATATCATGATATCAATAATGAAGCACCAAAGTTATTAAAAATAGATCATCCAAATGTCTGTTGTGTAAATGAGATATTATATTAGGTACTGAGATCAAGTTGAGTCCAAGACACATAAATACAATGCACTGACATGCATGTCTGAAAATGAACACATTATATGCCTTGAAATGTTTCCATGTTTTTGTATGAAATAACATCTCGATATTTTCATGAGGTATATTCAATGTAACTATTCATACAAAAAACTACTCTTTCATACATGAAAATTGAATGAGAAAGAAGTTACAACATTGAAGTGCACTATATTCTATGAATACCACGTACATGCTATACCCAAGAAGCATGTGGTGCATACGATATGAATGCATTCCATGCATGATGAATTCATGATATGAATGAAACTACCATGGTCATTTTTACATGCATGATTATTGAACATATCTCATATTGTTTTTATGTAGTGAAAGATGGTGAAGTTGAGTGGATATGATATAAATAGAATCTACACATGATAATAAGATTACAATAAATATAAACCGTGTGAAGAATAGTTTTAAGTGTGATTATGAAATTAAATCAAACATTCAAAGATAGAATATAATGATGTAAATATTGTGATTCATGCAGTGTTTGGAGTGGAAATGTGGGAAGAAGACCTGAGTCCTTTAGGTTTTTAAAATAGGATATGAGAACACATATATTTATATATCACTTGAATGAATAAATATTTACTCTTAGGGGATTTAAATGAGGAGTCTGACTAGGTTTAAATGATTTTTAAATAATAATTCAAAATAGAGAAATATCCTCTATTTTTGAATATGAAGATCACCTTCCATCAAGATTTTATGAATTTTCATATTTATAATATGGAAAATATCATTTGAGATACATTATTTTGTGATTATAAATATACGATGAAGGTTTTCATAGACATTTTTTAAGAACTCTTATTCATATCGAAAGAGTATTCTAAGAGGTTGATATATCAAGTATTGAGGAGAGAAGAAGGTGAGATGAATCAAATAGTATTTGAAGAAGATACACTTGAGTATTTAAAGATTGAGAAGAATCCAGATCATTCTTGATTTGGAAGGAGTTTAGGATATAAGGATTATTCAAGTAGTTTTTGAACATCTTAAAGGTGTATATGAGAATGTTTAGTCTGACATGATCATGTAGGAGGATCATCTGAAGAAGAGGAGGATATTTTTTCTATTGGATCAACATATAATAATAAGATCTTATAGCTGTTGTGTCTAACCAGTCACTAAAGAGGTCCATAGATAGAGTGTATAACCGGTCAAGAAGAAGAAGTGTGGTTGGGGGGTATAACCAACCGAGTTAGTATTGTTGGTGGGATGGGGAGGATAAACACACACAACTATAGGATTGACTAATGGAGAGTATAAAAAGTTCCTACCAAAGAAAAGTGATTGAGGGGTATAAACAACTACACTTCTATGGACTTAGAAGACTGTTGTAATTGATAATAATATTAGAGTGTAAAATCCATGTTTGGGTGTCTAACTAACATAGAAGAGAGTAATATTTTATGCTAAACCTTGTAAATATTATGTTCTTCTCTATTTCATATTACTACTACACATGAGGTGATACTGAGAGATATAATTGAGTGGATCAAGAACCTTAACAAGTTCAATACGTTTAATTAAAAGGTAAATAATTCATAATAAAGAGTGAACCATTGATTCAACCCCCTCTTAGTAGTACCTAACCAGTCCTTAGGATCTATAAAGTAATCTATGATTCAATCCAATATTAAAGGGAAGTTTAGTGTTTAAGAAGAAGGATATGTTGTGATAAGAGTTTCCACACCATGAATGAGAGTCATGCTATAACCAAGTAATATATAAAGAAGAATAAGGTCCAGCTCACATTGTGAAGAGAACCATCATACTTTAATGATATTCTTTCATGAAAACATGCATTCCAATATAGATTAAATTCCTATGAATTTTTTGGAGAAGAAGAGTCCATGAATATTATGAGAATCATGATAAATATTAGAATCTATAGATAAATATATAGTCTTTGTTAAATGATATTCTACAGAAATTATTGAATATTTAATTTCCTTTTTTCAAGGATAAAATCATGGTTATATCATGATGAGTTTCTATGTATTTAATATTGGATAAATTATAACAACCCAACTATTTATTACACACTTAAACATGATTTATTATATAAACTCTTCACTTGATTCAACATGGAAGATCGAGAGGTATAGTGTATTTGTGTATTAAGAACATTATATAATGACTTAATACATGAAACACAACATCTTTATTGAAAACTTCCTTTACATGACCACTATATTCCCTCATACTTAGCATTGCATGGGATAACCTGAGGACATGCATAAGAAAAGGGTGATCTATAAATCCCATTAAGGGAGTAAACAAGGCATAACATGAAGAATACAATACATATTAGGAAATAGGCATATCAATGTATCATAAAAGAAACATGAACATAAAGGCATAATAAATCATGATTATTACAATATGGAAATGTGGAAACAACACATAACATAGTATTAGAATGAGGAAAGGATCATTGAACATGGATAATGAGTAAAACCTAATTACACATGAACTATCATGAGTAAATCCTCATTTTAATTGATGTATCATGATACTAATCTTTACCCAATGCATTGGAGCACTATCAGGGCACACCCTTCTTAAACATTTCATTTCACGCATAAGTGTTCCACAAGATCATACAACATAGATTCATTAAACATCATAATTTATTCCACGTTAAAGTAATGTGGAATTAATTCATGAAAATATTCCATCAATAAGTACATTTTCATAAATTTTAACACCTTTGATAGAGAAATGGGCATGGTATTCACTACACAATCATTTTGTCTTGGAAAATGGTGGTGCAATTTCAGTAGCATAACGACGTGACATAAGACTTCATAAAAAGGGTTGATGAGAGAGAAAAGGGTGTATAATCATATCAAAACTAAATGGAAATTAAGGGGGTCATATATATATATTTCCTAACATAAGTAATGGAATTTGGATTCATAATACAAAATAATTGCTTGAATGTAAATGAGGAGAGAGAAATTCCTTACAGAATTTCGGCATGGTAACAGGTGTACATGGGAGGAATTAATGATAGAGAAAAGGGGTATATCATTAATAAAATATAAATAGGGAAGTATGTGGGAGGTGAGAAATCATACCCCAAAATTTATAATTTAAAATAAATGGGTATAACAATATTAAGAAACATGGATAAAATGAGAAAGGAAGAAATCCCTTAATTGGAAGTGTGATCCCAAAGGCTTGGGAGGGGCTTGAGAGAGGCTTCTTGGGAGGTTGGGGCACCTTGGGAGGATTCTAGAGATAGGAGGGAAGGGGTTTTAATAATTCCAATAGCTTTGAGTGAAGAGGAAGTGGGATCTTATGTGGGTTTATATAGGAAATGAGATGGAATTCTTTATTATTTAGGTTTGGGACACCACACATTAAACTAATCAAAAACACAAACCAAAACATGGGTTTTCCCCATTATTTTTTACAAATGGGAGTGGAAAAAATTATTTTATAAGTCCAATAGCCTAACTTCTTAAAATAATTGGTTTTCTTAGGTGGAGGTGAGTCGCACTCTCAAGAAAATCAATTTAAAAAGATAAAATGTATTTTAAGTCTTGAAGGGTCCACTAAAGCATTGTAAAATAAATCAAAAAAACCTAAAATTACATTATATTAATGGTAAAATATATATTTTTTGAACAGAATGTTTATAGTATTTTATTACATCACTATTAGGTCATTATGATGTCATAAAACACATCATATATTTAAATGGTATTTAATTTTTACCCAAAAATTTGACAGTCTCAGAAAATTATGAAAAAATCACCGTTGGATAATTTAAATGTCATGATTCCAAAAATATTATTCATTTTTTCTAAATAAATTTTTAAATACGTGAATTTTTACTTTTAAAATAAAAACTGATATTTATTCGAAAATTCAATGGGTTTTGACAAAAATAGCTTTCAAACCTTAATAAAAATCACAATCATATTCATAAAAATTAGAAGGTCATTTATATTATATAAAAATTAGTTTAGTAATAATATTTAATTAAAATATTATTTAATTAAAAAATCCATTAATTCATCAAAATAGATTTCTTAATTAACTAAAAATGCTAATTTTTGCTTTAAAAAAACTATTTACAAAGTAACAATAATAAAATAAATGTATATTCTCTATAAAAAAATAATGTACATAATCATAGTACTAGGGAATCATTACATAACCCCTTATAACACCTGCATAAGACAAAAGGCTAAGGTGTGTGATGGTGATAGACACTTGGGGTGGCTCGGATAATATCACTCGGGTGATAATCACTATCAACTTCCACTTCTCACGTAGGCGGTTCCATTTGAGCATAACGTGTTGAAGCTAAGCTTGGGCTTGGTCAATAGAAAATTCCAATGATGCCACCTCATTTTCGAGCTCCGACAAATGGGATTCGTATGGAGCAATTCTACTGGATGAGGCCATCACTTCCTTTGTCTGAGTAAATTGGATTTGTTAATGAACTATACTTATACTAATAATGTGATCACTATTCAGTGGATATATTAGCAACAGTCACAATTATTAATGATATTTTAAAATCGAAAAACATAAATCCAAAGAAGTTCATATTTTTCATAACCATTTTACATAATAAGACATTTAATTAGATCAAGAGTAATTTTCATTAGTAAAATTTTGGGTCATTATAATCTTCCCCCCTTAATAAATTTCATCCTCAAAATTTTCTTTTCCCACAATAAAAAGGATTCGGGTAACACTGCTTTATCACTTCCCCCGATTTCCACATTGCTTCTTCAAACTTGTGGTTTTTCAATAACACCTTGACGAGAGGAATTATCTTATTTCATAGAACGTTTTCCCCATGATCTAAGATCTTCACCAGATTATCTTCATAGGAGAGGTCATTATCCAATGGTACCACCTATGGATTGAGTACATGCGATGAGTCAGGTATATACTTCCTCAACAGTGATACATGGAATACATCATGTACTTTAAATGGGTTTGGTGGGAGTGCTAGTCAATAGGCCACTGCTCCAATGTGATCGAGGATCTCAAAAGGGCCAATGTACCTTGGACTAAGATTTCCCTTATTCCCTAATCTCATAACTCTCTTCCATGGTGATATACAAAGGAATACCATGTCTCCGAAATCAATCTCTAGGTCTCGTCGAAAATTATCAACATAGATATTTTTTCGACTATGAGAATCTTTAATGTGATACTGGATGCTCTTAACCTTATTCGCCATTTCTTCAACCATTTCTAGACCTAAGAGTTTTCGCTCCCCAACATCATACCAACATGCCAGTGTTCTGCACCTCTTCCTATAAAGGGCTTCATAAGGATCCATTTGGATTATTGAGTGGAAACTGTTATTGTATGAGAAATCAACAAAAGTAAGATTTTTATCCCATCCTCCTTTTAAGTCCATTGAGAACGCTCTCAACATGTACTCAAGTGTTTGGATAGTCTACTTAGATTGGACATCAATTTCAGGATGATAAGCTGTATTGAAGTTCAGCTCAGTATCCAGAGCATGTTGAAGACTCTTCCAAAACTTAAAGGTGAAACATGGATCTCGATCGGATACAATAGATAGTGGTACTCCATGTATCCTTACCACGTCTTTGATGTATATCTGTGCTAGTTGATCTAGTGAGAAATCCTCCCGAATGGAAATGAAGTGTGCAGTCTTTGTAAGAAGATCCACAACAACCCAAATAGAATTGTTTCCTTCGGATGTATTCCGAAGTCCAGTGACAAAGTCCATGGTGATGTTCTCCCATTTCCATCCTGGTATGGGTAATGGTTGCATCATCCCATTAGACTTCTTCCTCCCAGCCTTCACTTACTGACACACTAGGCACTTTGATGTATACTCAACGATCTCCTTCTTCATGTTATCCCACCAATAATTCTCTTGAAGATATCGATACATATTTTAGTTTCCTGGGTGAATGGAGAAATTCAAACTATGTGCATCATCCAAAAGTTCCTTCTTCAACTCTAGATTTTATGGAACACATAGTCTTGACCCAAATCTCACAATTCCTTTTTTATTGATATTGAACTCTGAGGATTTACCTTTCCTAATAGTTTCCACCTTCTGAATTCCCACATCATCATTTTGAGCATCCTTTAATCTTTCTAAAAGAGATGGTTGAGCAATAATTTGTGAAAGGATTGATAATTTTCCCTTATTTATGATTCCTGTGTCCATATTCATCAATTCTAAGAAGATTGGATCCTTTTCAATTCTCATAAATGATAGAATCACTGGGTCCTTTCTACTTAGAGCATCCACCACCTTGTTCTCTTTCCTAGGGTGGTAATGGATTGAGCAGTCATAGTCTTTGATCATCTCTAACCATCTTCGTTGGTGCATGTTCAACTCTTTCTGTGTGAATATATACTTGAGACTTTTTTGGTCCGTATATATTTCACACTTCTCTCCAAAGAGTTAATGCCACCAAATTTTTAAAGCGAAGATCACTGCAGCCAACTATAGATCATGTGTTAGATAATTTTTCTCATGAAATTTCAATTTACTTGAAGCATAGGCAATGAATTTGTCATTTTTCATCAACACTCATCCCAGGCCCTTCTTCGAAGCATCACCGAATACCACAAAAAGTTCCCCACTTGTGGGTAAAGTGAGCACGAGCGCAGCGATAAGCCTCCTTTTCAACTCCTTGAAGCTCTCTTTACATTCATCACTCCAAGAAAACTTTACTCCCTTCTGAGTTATCTTAGTAAGAGGGTTTGAAAATCGTGAGAAATTTCTAACAAATGGGAGATAATATCCAGCTAACCCCAAGAATCTATGGATATCCGTTACCGATATTGGCCTCAGCCATCCCTCAATTTCAGTTGTCTTGGAGGGATCTATAGATATATCATTGCTTGTGATGATATGACCCAAGAATGAGACCTCCTTCAACCAGAACTCACATTTTCAATACTTTTCATAGATATTATCCTTCCACAAGGTCTCTAGTATAGTTCTTAGATGCTCCTCATGCTCCTCTTTGGTTTTTGAGTATATTAGAATATCGTCTATAAAGACTACCACAAATTTGCTGAGGTAATCTCTAAAGACTCTATTCATCAAGTCTATGAATATTGATGGAGAATTAGTGAATCCAAAAGGCATTGATATGAATTTATAGTGCCTGTACCTTGTATAAAAAGCAGTCTTGGGGATATCCTCCTTATTCACTCTTACTTGGTAATATCCCAACCAAAAATCTAACTTGGAGAAGTATTGTGCTCCATGTAGCTGATCGAACAAGTCATCAATTCTTGGAATAGGATACTTTTTCTTTATTGTGATTTTGTTGAGCTCACGATAATCAATGAAAAGGCACATTGACCCATCCTCCTTGATGAAGATAATTGGTGCACCCCATCGTGAAGCACTTGGGCGTATAAACCATTTATCCAGATTCTCATGTAGTTGTTTCTTCAGCTCCTCAAGCTCCAAAACAACCATTATATATGGAGTCTTGGATATTGGAAACACCCCATGTATAAGGTCAATTGATAATTCAACATCTCTTCTAGGAGGAAGACCAGGCAATTCATTGGGAAACACTTATGAAAATTCCCTCACAATAGGCATGTCTTCAAGGATGATTTCTTCCATAGAATCAATCATCTGAGCCAGATATGCATGCTCATAGGGAAGTAATATCCATGCTTGAGATGATGGTGCTAAACAAGATTCATCTTCCTCCTTGCACTTGTATATTATTGGGGGTTGATTATCAATATAGAGAGTTATTTCCCTCTCACGATAATTTATGTTGGCTCTATATAAGGAAATCCAATCCATGCTGATAATTTCATCAAATTACAACATAGGGAGTATGATGAAGTTCTTCGGGAAGTTTAATCCACAAATTATGACAGAGGAGGATTTATATTCATGGGATGCAATGATTTACCCATTTTCCATTCTCATCAACATCTTTACTTCCATGATTTTTGGTGGTGTTGGGATTTTCTACTAAAATTTTGGGATATAAAAGAATGCGTAGAACACGAATAAAAAAGTACATTCACTATTATTGAATGAATAACTAGCATACCTATCATCACTTCGTTGTTGGGGTTCACTTCAATAGTAGTGATGGAAAAACCTCACCCTTGCTTCCTTGGAGATTGTTGGTTGCATATGAAAACCCTTGGATTGGGGTACTAATTTTCAAGGTTCCCTGGTTCTTTACAGTTGAAGCAATGAACAACACATTGAGGGTCGAATGAAGTGTTCCTCTCCTCTGTCAAAACCACAGGTTTATCTTGTTGGAAATTCATGGCTAGGTTCCCTTCTCTTCTACACCTAAAGCATTTACTCGTCCCCTTTAGGCAATTTATGGGGTGCTTCTTTCTGCACCTTTGGAAAGTAGGGTGCTGTATTTTATTAGCATCGTTGGATTTATCATTTAGACCACTATAATTGAAGTCCACCTTATGATTCATATCCCCATGATACCCCTGAGATTCACCGATCTCCATTTTGACTTTGAAGGCACATCATAAAATTTCCTCATAGCTTTCGAAGTCACATATTTCTAGAGCTTTCTGTAGGCTCGATTTTAGCCCATCAAAGAAGCGGTCAACCTTGCATTCGGGGGTAACAACAAAGCCAAAGGCATATCGTGAAAGCCTTGTGAATTTTTCCTTTTACACTCTGATGGATTCATCGTCTTTTTTCTTGAGTGAAAAAAAGTACCTTTCCATATTAATTAGGAGGGTGTGAGGAAAATATATATCGATTTTTTTTTCTAGAAATCCTTCCATTCCAACGCCTAAATCACCTCCTCATGTTTCGTATTTTTGATCAATTTACACCATTGATCAGCTTCACCCTTTATACGATAACCAGCCAAAATAACCTTCTCTTGTTTTGAATATTAATGGATGGAGAAGATCTTTTTAATGGAGTTGATCCATTGTTCAACAATTGAGGGATCAAATGATCCATTGAAAGTAATATGCCTTTGTCTCATGAATCTATTGATTGAAACTTGTTCTATATTCAGGGGGGTGGTTGAACGTTCATCTTGAACCATGTTTCTATTCAAATATTGAGTTAACTGAGAGAGTATCATGACAATGTTCACGATTCCCTCTCCCATTGGACTGGGTATCTCATTAGAACAATCATCACATTGATCTTCACATCGGTTTTTATCCCAAGTCCTCCTATTACCAGCCATTGGATGGAATAAAAGTAAACTTAGGGGTAACACATAAAGGGTAATCCAAGGACAAAAACAGATCACTTCTAAATAACTTTTATTTCATTAACTTTGGAATCTATAAAGTTCAATCTATGTTATCCATGATCTACTTCCCAACATATATTCTTAGGGGAATTTTTTTTATTCCCTTAACAATGGTTCATACTAAGATTTTTAATTTACAAAATAATATCCCCTTGGAGTGTTGTAACCAAGAGTGTATTAAGGACTGTTGTCGTGTACTAGGATACCCCGGGTCAAGCCTGAAATTCATTGTCGGATTATTCACTCCTTGGTACATCTGTGCCAGAGCCGCCTCTACCTGCTCGTATCCAGATAGGGATGAATTTTCTTGATAAACCACTTACTCAATACTCAACAAAACTTAGGGAAGTTTTTATTATACTTAGTCTTATCCCCCAGACTTTTATTAGGGTTTTCTAATATTAATCCCAAATATAACTAAACCTATCCTCTGATACCAACTATAACAACCCTGCTCATTATTACACACTTAAACATGATTTATGACATAAACTCTTTACTTCATACAACATGGAATATCAAGAGGTCTAGTGTATTTGGGTATTAGGAACATTACATAATGACTTAAAACATGAAACACAGCATCTTTATTGAAAACTTCCTTCACATGGCCACTACATTCCCTCATACTTATCATTGCATGGGAAAACCTCATGACATGCATAAGAAAATGGTGAGCTATAAATCCCAATAAGGGAGTAAACAAGGCATAACATGAAGAATACAATACATGTTAGGCAATAGGCATATCAATGGATCATAAAAGAAACATGAACAAAAAGGAATGATAAAGCATGATTATCAAAACATGGAAATGTGGAAACAACACTTAACACGGTATTAGCATGGGACAATTCTCATTGAACATGGAGAATGAGTAAAACCTCATTGAAATTGAATTAGCATGAGTATAACCTCATTTCACTTGACGTGTCATGATACCAATCATTACCCAATGCATTAAAGTTCTATCAGGGCACACCCTTCTTAAACATTTCATTTCATGCATAAGTGTGACACAATATAGTACAACATAGATTCATTAAACATCCTAATTTATTCCAAGGTAAAGGAATGTTGAATTAATACATGAAAATATTACATCAATAAGTAAATGTCCATAAAGTTGAATACCCTTAATAGAGAAATGGGCATGGTATTCACTACACAATGATTTTGGCTTGGAAAATGGTTGTGCAATTTCGACAGCATAACAGCGTGACATAAGACTTCATAAAATTGGTTTTTGAGAGAGAAAAGGGTGTCTCATAATATATAAATGAAATGGAAAGTAATGGGTTCATATAGATACATGTCCCAACATAATTAATGGAATTTGGATTCATAATACAAAAGAATTTCTTGAATATAAATGAGGAGAGAGAAATTCTTTATGAAATTTTGGCATGGTAATAGGTGTACATGGAAGGAATTAATGAGAGAGAAAATGGGTATCCCATCATTAAAACATAAATAGGTCAGTATGGGGGAGGTCTAAATCATACCCCAAAATTTATAATTGAAAATAAAATGGCATAACAATATTAAGAAACTTGGATAAAATGAGAATGGAAGGAATCCCTTACTTGGAAGTGCGATCCCAAAGGTTTGAGAGGGGATTGAGAGAGGATTATTGGGAGGTTGGGGTTCCTTGGGAGGATTATAGAGAGAGTAGGGAAACAGTTGGATGAACTCAAAAGGATTTGAGTGAAGAGGAAGTGGGAGCTTGGGTGGGTTTATATAGGAAAGGAGAGGGAATTCTTTATTATTTAGGTTTGGGGTCCACACATTAAACTAATCAAAATCAAAAAACAAACCATGGTTTTTTGCCAATGGTTTTTTCCAAACTGGATTTTAAAACATTATTTTATAAGTCCAATGATATAACTTCTTAAAATAACAGGTTTTCTTATGTGGAGGTGAGTCACACTCTCAAGGAAATCAATTTAAAAATTTAAAATGTTTTATAAGTCTTGAAGGGTCCACTAAAGCATTGTAAAATAAATCAAAAAAACCTAAAATCACATTATTTTAATTTTAAAACATATATTGGATGAAAAAAATGTTTATAGTATTTTATTACATCAATATTGGGACATTATGATGTCATAAAATACATTATATATTTAAACGGTATTTAATTTTTACCTAAAAATTCGAATGTCTCTGAAAATTATAGAAAATGAACCTTTGGATAATTTCGACGTCTTGATTACAAAAATAATATTAATTTTATCTAAATAATTTTATACATATGTTAATTTTTACTTTTAAAATAAAAACCAACATTTATCGAAAATTCATGGGTTTTGAAAAAAAATAGCTTTTAAACCTTAATATAAATCACAATCGTATT
This sequence comes from Viscum album, assembly GCA_963277665.1. Lineage (NCBI taxonomy): Eukaryota > Viridiplantae > Streptophyta > Magnoliopsida > Santalales > Viscaceae > Viscum > Viscum album. The sequence continues at coordinate 2,739,008 of CAUJRU010000022.1, forward strand.
CATATTAATTATACGACCATTTATATTATATAAAAAAATTTAGTAATAATATTTAATTAAAATATTATTTAATTAAAAAATCCATTAATTCATCAAAATAGATTTCTTAATTAACTAAAATGTTATTTTTGCTTTAAAAAACTATTTACAAAGAAACAATAGTAAAATGAAAGTATATCCTATATACAAAAATAATGTACATAATAATAGTACTAGGGTCTATTAAATAACCCCTTATAACACCTGCATATGACTGAAGGGTAAGGTGTGCGATGGTGATAGACTCTTTGGGTGGCTCGGATAACATCGCTCGGGTGGTAATCTCGGTCAACTTCCACTTCTCCCGTAGGCGGTTCTGTTCGATCTTAACATGTTGAAGATCATCTTGGGCTTGGTTAAGAGAGAATCCTAATGAAGATACCTCCTTTATGAGCTCCGACAAATGGGATTTGTATGGAGAAATTCTTCTGGATGATTCCATCACTTCCTTTATTTGAGTAAATTGGATTTGTTAATGCCCTATATTTATACTAATTATGTGATCACTATTCAACAACTATATTAGCAATAGTCACAATTATTAAAGGTATTTTAAAATCCAAAAACATAAATCCAAAGAAGTGAATATGTTATATAACCATTTTTCATAATAATACATTTAATTAGATCAAGAGGAATTTTCATTAGTAAAAGTTTGGGTCGTTACATAAATGAAGATCGAGAATTATGTAGAAGATCATAACACCAAAATTCAAGGGATTTACTATATTCAAATATGAAAAAAATGTTCATGTGATTCTATGTAGATAAAAAAATAAGAAGAAGAGAAGAACCTGATACTGTATTATGCTGCTGAATATCTTGAGTATCGATTAATGAAAAAATGTGAGTAAAACTAATATTGTATTCCCAAAGATAATTATGTGTATTGAAGAGAGAGATACCAATGGTATTATTTAGATAAGATTATATGTGTCGAAGGATAAAATGAAGGAAAAAGAATAAGAGAAGAATAATAAAGAATAAGAAAAAGAAAATAAGAATAGAAGTAGGTGAAAAGATCCATCCTATGATATAACTATATCATAGAAGATTATTCAAAATAAGAAAATAAGAGAAGTGTTTAGAGAGAGACTGACACAAACCATTGATTCTGATCATCACTTGTTTTGATATTCTCAGATATTGAGGATATTATATAATTGAAGATCACAGAAGGTTCAAATAATATTGAGTTTAGTAAGGTCGATGATCCCAATCCCAAATAAGGCCTGATATATTGGTTACTTGAAGAGACTGACATGCATGAAAATATATCTAAATATCCACTAGATGTTGAAGACTAATATTAATAAAGAGGATCTTATTATGGTACTATAGTGAAATCCTAGAATAGAAGGAAAATATGGTTTAAGAGGAATTTGTAGGATCATGGAAGACTGGAGTAATCTATTATAATTATATCCATACCAGTCGAGGGACTAAAGAGTAGAGAGATCCAATATAAAGAACTAATAAAGTGATGGATATTTTCATATTTATGTAGATCCTGACCCTTACCTAAGTGTTTATTTATGATAAAAATCATCATTATAGGTTATTATTTAAGTTTTATACATTCTCACACATTTGTAATGAATTTTCTACACTAGTGACAAATATGTGTCTTGGAACTCCACTTAAATACAATATGGATTAAATAACCACATTGGGACCAAACCATATAAAAATAATATTTACCACTATCCCTTATTTATTTACTTATTTTCATAAATTTTTGAGTGTTTTGAGTGAATAAATATATACATACATCTTAACCAATAAAAATATTGGAATATTAATAGGGTAAATTAAAAGAGATAAGAATTTAGTAGAAAGGGCCACATTGATTCCCACCTCTTATGTGACTTAATGATTTGCTGGGCACTTCAAGTGGTATTAGAGATAATACATGTTTCCTATTAATAGATCTATTTTCTCTCTTAGTTATTTTTATCAAATATATATTAAGTGTAGTTTTAAAAAATGTTAAAAAATTCCCCAGATTATAAACATAGTTCCCATCTCTATCAGTTCCAACATGGAGGTTTCATCCAAAAACATAAAAAATAGATTTGAATGTCATGAATATTTCTATGATAATTACAAATTTTTCTTCGTAGTGGTGATAAAAACTATCTTTGGAGTACCAAGAATGTATCAAAAATTTTCAATAAAATATGACCATATAATCCAAACAATAATCATAGAAAAAGAGATAAATCAACCTTATGTTATAAAAAAATAAAATTATTGCGAAAATTTCACCCAGGTAGAATTATATGATGGATGATACAAAAAATAATAGATGTTTCTATTATGGAAGAAAAATAAAAATCATGGACAATTGAAAACATTCCATTAATATCAAATTTTGGGGAATAAAGATTAAGTAACAAGGATAATCAATCCAATAGAGAAATAAAATGATTGGTCTGGTGGATAACATCCAAGTAGAATAATTTGAGAGGTTTCCTAAAGAGGGTAGCCAAGATATTGGTGATAAATCATGTGGAAGGTGAAAATAGACTAAGAACACTCCAAAAAAATTCATGACATAGCTACCCGCATAAAGTAGTTGTTGAAAAACATAGTAAAAACACCATTGGATCCATGTTCCAAACTGTTTTTTAAAAGGGATTCTCCTCATATGGAGAAATCTGAGTATGTTTATAAGGAATTCATAACCATATGGATAACACGATTATAATTAAATAATAAAATAGAGAAATAAAAAAATGGATGTTCTTTGGGAGCTAATGTTAAAAGCTTATTCTATCTAAGAAGAACTTTGGAAATAATAGGAAGACTATGCTATTGAAAAATTCTAAAGTATGGAAAATTGAATGAAGTTCTAGCATGAAGTGTTCTCACACTATTAGAGTTGAGAGAAAAAGAGTTTTTGGGCTGATAAGAAAATCTTACCTATATTTATCTCATTAATAATCAAAATAGGAACCCACCATATTCTTATATCTATTTGTTTATGTTTATGTATAGAGAATTAAAGGTGATGCATAAATAGAGAGAACTTATTTAATTCTTTGATAACCATATATAATGAAGATATATCGATCATAAAATTATTTAAATGGTATCATGATTCCACCATTAAATATTTCAAGTGGTATCAAAGGATTTTTAGAGCTAATTTTTAAGAAGACCATCCATGATGATGAATTGATATAGTGAATCCCTTGAGGGGGAGTTGAAAACATGATCAAGCTTCCAAGATATTAATTCATGTAAATTTGAAATATGATGGAATTTTTCATTAATGAGGTATTTTGACCACATTTTTCTATAATTTTAAATAAATATTAAATTATATTATTAAGTGGGAGTAAATGATTTTATAATGATAAGAGGTGGCTTGAAGTAGGAGTAACATTCTTACTCTTTAATGATCTTTATGTGTTTGTTATATAGAGTGTAATCGATAAAATTTATTGAGAAATATACTTGAATATCCATTAGTAATATAATTATAAGTTGGTATCACATGATGGATAATTATATGGACAAATTTTTTAAGACCAATAGATTTTTTGGGATATGTTGAGTTATTGGGAGATTATTGAGACCAAAGTTGAAGTTTTTTGTGATACAATGTTCAAGAAGTTTTGTCTATAATTTGGTATTATAAATACCTAAACATAATCACTCTATAATTATATTATTTTAATAAAAAATTAAATTAATTACATTATCATGACGTTTTAGCTTTACAGTTTTAGAGGATTAGGAAAATCCCTTACATAAAAAACCCCATACTTTTCTTACTAAATAGACATTCTTTCCACCAAGAAAAACTCTTTAAATGATACACCTTCTTAATTCCTGGCTAAAACCTCATAACCAAAACTTTGAATTCATAATCATTCCTAATCATCCTTGAGACTTATAAAAATCATTTGAAAATGTTTTATTAGAAATCAAATCTTAGCAAGGTTATAAAAAAATAAAACCCATTTGGCCATTTTAAAAAATTGAAAACCCATGAAAATGTTTCTCTTTTTAATAATAAACTTCAAGATCGTAAAAATATATAATCACTCATGAAAATAAAATTTTATTAAATAAAAATATTAAAATTAATAACAATTATATAAAAATATGAATTCATCTTAGGACATTATATTCATCACCCTTTAAAATAACCATTTAAAATCACCCTTTTAATGGAATAAACTACCTCATTACTTCTAAAACATCATTTTTAGAGGTTAAATCATTACCCAAAGAATTATAGAGCTATATCTCGAGATCACTCAACATCATCTATAATTAAATTGTACCATAATTTGTATAAAACACATAGGATATTTCATCTCATCATAAAAATCATAAGAACTTACATTTAACTCATAAACACAATCATTTACAGTTAACCCATAAAAATAAGAAGAAATACCCTTTAAGATTTTAATATATTTTATTTCAAAAAAATATTATAATGAAATGAGAATATAAATTAATTTGAAAAACCAAGAAAATTTAAAGAGTAATCATAGTAAAGAAAATTGAATAAGGCCCATGGAAAATGAAATCATGCAGAAAATATTTAAAAAGACATTCCATTCATAGTTTTGTAAAAAATAGAAAATGATCTATGAAAAAAATGTTTTAAAAGATATTTCTTTTATTATATTGTATATAAATCCAATGATATTATAAAATGACCTTAAAAATTCATAACCATATATAGAAGGAAATTTATAATATAAAATAAGGAATATAAGCATGGAGGATAAATATTTGAGGGTAATAATTTAAAACTTTTAAAGTAAAGTTTTAAAAGGAAACCCATCAGTGAGAGTCCCGAATCTCCTCATACATACTATAACATATTGAATAATAAAATTTTATTAATTATATACTATATTACGAATATTTTTCATTATTATTATTCATTTTTCTTCATTTATTATCATGTTTAATTCATTTAATTATTCTATATATTGGTCATTTTGAAGTCATTCAGTTCATAATATCCAAAACTACTGTGGGATAATAGTATTGTCTAAAATCCTTGTATAATGGTTATATAAGATCCAATGTTGTAAAGGTGTAATTTTTATGTAATTTCAAAATAAAATGTTTTCAATAGGTTATGAAATAGTTACCCTTTAGATAATTATTCTTTGATAAACTTGTTTTTGACAGTTAAAAATGATCATGATTGTTTACTTTTAATTTAATTATTATGATCAATATTTTTCCATTATAGATTCATAATCATGAAATAAATTTATTACTAATTTTATATCCAATCATACAATCAATTTTTAACAAATATTCAAAAAATAAATAAGTTTAGTAAAACATCATCGTTCACTTATGTTGTAGAAAACCACCAGGGTAAGTGATGTTTTTCAAAAGAGTTTAAAAGGAGGGGAAAACAATAAATATTTTATTTTTATACAAAAATTATCTTATAACCAAGATAATATTTTCATATTAATTTAAAATATTACATTTATTATTTAAAATATTAAGAGGATAATTGAAATGAAAATACATAATTTTTGGAAAATCCTTAATTTGATATAGTAACACTTCATGAAAAATAGTCTGGTGAGAGGAAATGAATGATATATCATAATAAATGAATTAAAAATATTCCAATAACATGGTAATAGATTTATTTAATCAAAAAAATAAATGTTTTAAAATATTTATAAAACAAACAATCATAAATAAGGAGAAAGAGGCTTGGAAACCCTTACCTTACTCTTTGAACCACCTCTTTCGGATTAAGTTAAAATTATTTGGATAGATAAATTTTTGAAATTACAAAGCCTTAATAACATGAAAAAGGATGTTTATAGGATTATTTGGGTATAATATAGAGGAAAAATGAACTTTATATTTGTTTTAAAAATCTTAAAATGTGTCCCCTTTTATAGGAAAAATTTGATGGTATTTTTCACAAATATTCTATATTTAAGGGTCAATAATATAGTTTTAGAAGAGAAAGTGGTTTATAAATGAAGAATAAATGATATTATAGACCATTTAAAATTCTAATATTCAAAAAAATATTTTATGAATTTTTATCAATTTATAATTTATTTTTTAATATTAAATACACTTTAAAGTCATTTTTAGGGTTATTCATATAATTTGACTTTAAAAAATATATATAACTATGGTATTTGATTTTAAAATTCTAATTTTTTTATTAAATATAATATTTATCCTAAAAAATAATGAAACCCCATAATTAATCTAAACCTTATCATAATATATATATTTTTAAATCAATTATTTCATTTTTCTCCTGCTTCTATAAGCACTATATCGATGATGCGTTAGCATTTTAGATAATTATCATCTTATTTAGATTTAAATAATAAATTACTAATATATATATATATATATATTATAATTAATAATTAATATCATCTATAATCATTCATAGTGTATTTTATCCTCATCTTTATCACGACAACATATTTAAGGTATTATTTTTGATTTTTCTTACCTTGCGCCAACACTAGGAAAACACTTTGATAATTATCTTTTTATATAATTATAAAATTCATAAATATAACTTATATTTATTAGACATAATTTTTATCTCTTAATTTATATAAAATACTTATACCATCCTAGATACTATCTTAAAGACACCAATTTTGAATTTTATAATACTGTGTAGGCACTGCGTTAACCCCAATAAATGTTTTCATTTTTTATATTAAAATAAAAATTAATAAAAATTAATTTAATAATATTTCTATAATATTTTGAGTATATTATCATGTAAGATATTTTATATAAGTTTCATAAAATTTTATGTCATATTTATGTCATGACAGTGTCATAAAAATTACGGTATTTGTAAAAATTATATTTATTACTACTCACTAAAAAATCAATTTGTATAGAAAAATTCCAAAAAAATAAACCTAATATAATTTTGACATGATGAAACAAAAAATTAATTCCATTTTATAAAATTAGACTTATAAAATTTATAAATTTAAATTTTAAACAATACCATATAATACATGAAAAAATAATTTATTTAGAATCAAAAGTATTATTTTCTCAAATGAAAAACCAAATTCTTATTTCATACCATGATAAAATTATTTATATGATTATATTAATAATAAATATAAATATAAATCCATATAATAAATATAAATAAAAATAATCACCGTGAAAAATCATTTTAGGAAAACATATTTAATCCTTAAAATAAAACATAACATTATGGAAACAAATTAATTTTACATGTATAATTAAAATATAATTGATTATATAATATATTTTGAGACATGAAATAATCATATATATAAATATAAATATAAATAAAAATTCATAGCGTGGATATTGATTAAATATAATACTAATTTATTCACATCATATCTTATTATCTTATTTTTAGTGATCTCTTAATGGCTACCATCAAAGATTTCCCACAACAGTCATATTTTTCCTTATAAATAAACACACAAAATATTATTTCATTCATCTTAAAAATGTATTCCATATTTATATTTATTTTACTTATTTCATAATTATATTTGGTGGAGTTATTTTCATGCGATATTGTGATGATACATATTTCATCATTGAATTTATTTTTATATTTTTTGTTATTGTCCCATTATATTTACACTCATTGTATTTAATATTATATTTTATTAAGAATATTTATTTCAATTATGTTATACCATAACACTTGTTATATTTTTTATGAAATGATAACATATGATGAAACTTGGTTTTTTATTGGCTTCCCCCATTAAAGAAATTATATCTTCATAATTTTAATTTTTTCCTAATAATAGAAATCTCATAATATATAAGTTTTATTCAAAACAATAATTTCTTGTTTAAGACCATGAAATTCATCATTTACTTCATTATAGGAATATTTTAAGACTTTGATTTATCTAAATCCTTTTCCCATTATCTCCAAATACAGAGTCTTAAGATTCTACATTGAGGAAGTTATTTTCATAGGATTCTTTTATTCCTCTTTTTTATTGATATAATATTTTGAATGAGATTTACCTATATTGATTTTTTTATCAACAAGTGTAGAGAGAAAATTAATTCCCAATATTTTTTTTAAATTCAACTAATAGATGATTAACTATATTTTTAGTAAACATCATCCTATTATTAATACTTATAGAATAAGAACATGATTGGAAAAAATTATCTTACCTTTGGGTATTTACACAAATTACTAAATACATAATGTTGGAGAAGGTGGGTTAATATATTTTTCAATATATATAGAATAAAAGGTTAAATAAGACATTTAAATAGGTTATAAGTGCACCTTATACCACTTATTATTAATCCTTTCCTTACACACTAAGATTTGAATGATATCGATATCTACTTTCCTTATTAGTTATTGCTTTAACACATTAGTTTGCATAGTTCCCAAATTACTTATATTTGAGACATTTAACTTTTAGTGGTGAATTAGAATACATTTTCATTATATTTTTTATTCCAAGAAAACTCATTAAACTTCTTTAACAATCATGTTAAAAGTGACCTTCAATACCACACTTGAAACATTTTCTAGTCCATTTAAGAAAATTTCCTAAGTGCTTCTTCCCACATTTTTGGCATATAAGAAATACAATCTTATTTCATCTATAATAATTCTTAGTAATAAATCCATATAACTCAATTATAAAATTCTCTAAAGTATTTGGAAGTTTATCAAGATTCTAGTTTTTAATCATAACCATAAATATATGAGTAAGAAAAACTGCAAGATTTTCTACCCAACTTTCCATTATATATAGTTACTACTAGAAATTTTGTGGTTTATAGCCAAAAATATATTGCCACAATTGGGATCAAGAATAGGTATACCCTCACCTATATCTATAAGAAACAAACCACGACTATAATTTTTCATTCAACCATACGGGAAAACTATTTCCCATAAATAGGGGGTGAGAAAGCTCCTATAGTCATGAGCAACACCTAAACACGCTATAGGGTCGTGGGAAATCCCCTATAGCCACGAGAGTGGAAAACCATTGCTATAACATAAACTATAACCATGGTCAGACTAGACCATTTCTATAGGGGCTATAAAGTACAGGTTGGAATATATTTATAATAATAATAATAATCAAATACATTCATAAATTATTTCACAGACACCAACATATAAATGTGCATATATATTTAAAACCATTATATTAGTAGAGTGGTAAAATATAACGATTCAAATAAGGGATATACAGTTTTGAATCTTTCTATTAGCAATTTTTTTATCCTATAGTCATGGGCATGGAAACCATGAAAATAGGTAGGTCCACATGGAAACACTTATTTCTACAGGCCACACCAGTAGATATAGAGCCCACACAGACTGAATTCCACATGGAAAAAAGCTATAACAGTGGTGATAACAACCAAGTGTGGATCAAATGTTGCTATAATATATATTCATAGACCATTGGTCTATATACACGGTCACTACCTATTTATATAAACCAATTTCCCACTAGTGAGTTATTCTCTTTGTTTATTTTATTTTATTTTCACTTGGTTCCTTTTAGCCACAATAATTTTATAAAAACCAAAATGGTTAGTGTGAGTAAATATATTATCAGAATAAACAATCATAAAAAGAAAATTAATCTTATGATATTATAACCTATAATAATATAATTACTTCATCATATGATACTTTTTTTGAACCTATGAATCATTTAGGGAACCTAAGTTTCCTTAAGTTTTATTTTATATAAAAGATCATTACTTCCTATTATTTTAGCATCTATCTAATTAAAATATTAACTAGTATTCAATGTATTATTCTGTAATATATTATTTATATAATTTAGAATAATATTTAATCAATCTAAATCAAATAATAGTTTCAAAATTAAAATATAAGCTAACTATTATGAAAAAAATTATCACCTTTATAAAATTTCCCAATTTTCATTATTGCATCGGTACCTATAAGCAAGGTTTTATGATGTGAAACAATAAATTAATTTTTATCTTCAAAATTAATTTCAAGTGGTGAAATACTGATTTGAAATCAATAATTCCAAAATAATCCCCAATAATGGAACTTTTAAAGTAAATAAAGATAATAATAAGAAATATGGAGTGGAATAAGTATGAATAAGTGGATAAAATACCATTTAAGATTTTTGAATGACTTTAAAGAAACCCATATTGATAAAATTCCCTGTTTTAATAGAGATAATGTGAAATATGAATGGTTAAAAATCGAATACATACTTATATTTTAAAATGATAAAATAAAACAATTTTTGTTAAGAAAGAACATTGATATATAAGAGAAAAATAGTCAATAAAGAGGTGATAATTTATTCTTAACGAGGAATTAATCAAAGAAGAAGAACAAGATATGAAAATGTAATTTACCATATAAAAATAAAAAATACCATTTCATAAATAGAATGACATAATATAATAACCATTGAATAACATGTTTAAAAAATAAATATTATGACTCAAGGAAAATAGATCGAGTCAAGAAAATACCTTATGACTTTATAAATGTATGAATCAATAGATGATGAATATTAGAACCAAAAATGGAATTGTAAATAACTTGAATCATATGTAAATTATAATAAGAGATGATAATGGAGTAGTAATCACACCATGTAAAATTGAATTAGTGTATAATATTAAAAATGGCTCAAAGAATATTAATTGAGACAAAGAAACCATTTTGAATTACAAGAAAGAAATTTAAATCTAAAAAAAGAGGAATTAAATTATAATAAAATCTTAGGGTAGAGTAAACCAATGTTAAAATAACATATTCAAAGAATATATTTCCTGACTCAATTAAAGGAAATTGAGTCAACAAAAAACAGTACAGAAAATATTGTGTGTGAACTATAAATATTTAAGGGAGGAAAATATACTATAAATTTATCAAAAATTAATGTAGAAGAGTAAATTATTCTTTTCATGATCTTATTTTTGAGACATAGAGTATAAAATAGAAAATAAAAATACTTGAAAATATTGGATTATTGAAAATTAAACCCTAAAAATCAAGAAAACCTTAATAAAATGTTCTCCTAAAAATAAAATTATGATTTTACCCAAAATTTATTAAACGTCAATAATCATCAAAACCATTCTTACTAAATTTCTCAACCAAAAATTCATGATCACATTGATCACATATTTTGTCCCTAAAAAATTATTAACCACTTAGATATAAAAGTATACACTATTCAATACACACCCTAATCCCAGAAATATAGTAAACTTCACCCAAAATAACCTAAATCACCATCTCATAAAATCTATTATCAATTCCCAAGGTTACTTATACTACCTTAATTTATAAAAATCAATCAAACCACTATCCTAAATAACCATAATTATCTCAAAATCAAAAAATATATTAACCCTAAAGGTTATCTATACCTTAAATGTGTATTCTTCCTAACAACATAATAAATGATTCAAAAAAATTCATTAATTTCCTTAAAATCCAACCACATAAGTATGAAAAATATTATTTATGTTTTTGAATTATGATGACCCATATACTTATTAAACCCATGATGTTGTCCACAGATATTAAATTATTCTCCACTAATAATATCCCAACCCATAATGTTATATAAACACGGCTCTAATACCAACTATAAATCTAAAAACATAATTTCCCTATAATTATATGATTTTAATAAAAACTTTCATTACTTACATTCCAATAACCATTTAGGTTAATATTTTTAAAGCATTATAAACTAATTACATAAAAAAATTAATACATTTCCTACCAAATAAACATTTTTACACTAATCCAAAATCTTTAAATAATACACTACTTCATTCAAGGATAAAAACTTAGAACCAAAACATTGGATTCATAATTGTTCATACTCATCCTTAATACCTTTGAAAATAATTAAAAATGTGAGATGATAAAATAAAGCTTAGTAAGGGGTAAAAAAATCCATTAGGCCATTATAAAAACTTGAAGGACCATGAATTTTTTTCTCTTTTTAATAATAAACTTTGAACTCATAAAAAACTATAATCACTCATATAAACAACCTTTGATAAAAAATACAATTAAAAATCATAATAAGAATATATAATTATGAAGTAATATTGGTACATTATATTCATAACCCTTTAAAATCACTCTTTCAATAGAATAACTTATTTAATTACTCCCCAAATATTTTCTAGAGAGACTAAATCATTACCCAATGCATTAAAGAGATATATCTTGGGCTTATCCATCATCATCTATAATTAACAAGTAACATAATTTGAATAAAACACATAAGATCATTAATATAATTATAAAACTCATAAAAAATACATTAAAATTATAAATATAACCATTTTTAATTAGCCCATAAAAATAATAAGAAATACCTTTTATGATTTTAATATTTTTTCTTTTAAAGGAAATATTTTTATAAAAAAATTATAACATAAATTAATTTGAAAAAACATGAAAAATAAAAGATTAATATAAATAAATAAAACCAAACAATATGATAAGAAAATAAAATCATCATGAAAAAATTTAAAAAGTTATTTCTTTCACACTTCTGTAAAAAATAGAAAATCACATGTGTGATTTTTAAAAAAAATAGATTTATTTCATTATATTATATAGAAACTTAAGGATAATAGAAAATAAAATTAATAAATCATATAAGTATTGATAAGGAAATTTATAATACTAAATAAATAATACGAACATGGATGAGAAAGAGTTATGAGTAATACTTCCAAACTTTTAAAGCAAAGGTTTAAAAGAAACACCCTTACTTCAAGTCCCCACTCACCTCATACATCCTCTAACCTCATTAAAAATAAAATTATATTAATTATTTACTTCATAAATAATATTTTTAATTATTATTATTCATTTTTATTCATTTATTACCATGTTTCATTCATTTTCAAAATTGGTATTGTACACATTGTTCATTTTGAAGTTATTCGGTTCATAATCTCCAAAATCGCTGTGGTATAATGGTATTAGTTAAAAATACAATTACAGTGGTTCCATAAGCTCCATAATTTTAAATTTATATGTTTTATGTAATAAAATAAGAAAATTATTTCAACATTTTATGAAATAGTTACCTTTTAGAGAATCTTTCCGTGATAAGCTTGTTTTTTATGTTTAAAAATGACTACGTTTTTTAACATTTAATTTTATTGTTATAATAGATATTTTACCATTATAAAATCAAAATAATTAAATTAATTTATTATTAATTTTATATTGAATCATAAAACATTTTCTAATAAATATACATTAAATAAATAAGTTTATAAAAACATCATCATTTATTTAGTTAGCGGAAAACCACTAGGGTGAGCGATATTTTTCGAAAGAATTTAAAAGAAGGGGAAAACAAATAAATATGATAGTTTTATAAAAAAAAAGTATCTTATAATAGTAAAATATGTTAGTTTTAATTTAAAATATCACTTATTTTATTTAAAATAGTAATAGGATAATTGAAATGAAAAGACATTATTTTTGAAAAACCCATATTTTGACATAATAACGGCTTATGAAAAAGAGTTCAGTGAGAGAAAATAGATTATATATCATCATTTATGGATACAAAACATGTAAATAATATTATTATATAGTAATTTAAGTAATATAATATAATATTTAAAAGTTTTTAATCAAAAAAATCATAAATTAAAAAGGATAAAGAGGTTTAGAAACCCTTACCTTGATCCTCGAACAACCACCTTTGGATTAGGTCTAAATCCTTTAGAGAACGTACTTTTGGAAAGGATACAGCCTTATGAACACGAAAATAGAATTTTATAGATTTATTTGGATAGAATATGTAGAGAAAAGGGATATTGAGATGTGTTTTGGAAAGGTTATAATGATTCCCCTTTTATAGAAAAAATTCAATGGTATTTTCACAATTATCTAATCTTTATGGGATAAGAATGTAATTTTAAAAGGTAAAGTGGTTAATAAATAGATAATAGATGATATAATAAACCATTTCACATCCTACATGAATCAATACAAAATTTTATGTTTTTTATTAATTAATAAATTATTTTTTAACATCAAATTACCTTTAAATTCATTTTCAAAGTTCTTCACATATTTTAACTTTAAAAATATCTAGATAAACATGGAATTAATATTTTAAAATTTATATAATTTATCACATATAATTTCTGTCCCAAAAACTTATTAAATACCATAATTCATCCAAAAAATTTCACTATATATATATATATTAAAATCATTTATTTTATTTTTCTCCTACTTGAAAAAGTGATACATCGATACTATATAAGCATTTTGGATAATTATTATTTTATTTATATTTAAAAATTAAATTAATAACATAAAAATAATATATTCATAATTATTATCATCTCAAATCAGTCATAGTGTATTTTTATTCTCATCCTTGTCATGAAAACACACTTAAGCTATTATTTTGACTTTCCTTACCTTGGACAAGCCCTGGGTAAACATTTGGATAATTATCTTGTTATATAATTATAAAATTCATAAAACTACATAAAAATAATTTATTATTCATCATTTTTATCTATTAGGTTCAAGTATGTACTTATACCTTATTAGATACTATGTTAAAGACACTAATTTTGAGTTTTCTAATGCTGCTCAAGTACTACGTCAACCCCAATAAATGTTTTCATATTTTATCCTGACATAAAAATGAATTTATTTTAATTGAATAATATTTATATTATATTTTCTGCATATTATAATGTAAGATAAGTTTTATATGATTCATAAAATTTTATGTCATATATATGTCAATATGGTGTCATAAAAGTTACGATATTTGCAAAAACTGTATTTATTACCATTCACTAAAAAAATCAACTTTCTTATAAAAATCCAAAAAAAAATAACCCTAAGATAATTTTGACATAGTGAGAAAAAATTAAGTCCATTTTATAACATTAAATTTCTAAAATTTAGAAATTCAATGTTTAAATAAAACCATATAGTATATAAAAATAAATTTATTTAGAATGAGAAATATCTTTTTTCAAATGGAAAACCATATTTTTATTTCATACCTTGATGTAGTTGTGGTATTACCTAAGTGGTAAAGTCACCCGTAAACTCTGCATGAAACCTAGGTTCAAATCTAGGTGAAGATTAATTTCCATGGTAATGTAGTAGTACTATAGCACTATAACAGTACGAGTACTATAACATGATATTCTAGTAGTGAAAATATTAATATGATATGGGATTTTGGGCCATAAATTTGTGGATTTGGAACACAGGGCCTATAATATAGCTATTTTGGGCCTTCTAGATATATACATAAGCATAATTAGACTTGGTGGAGTGCGGGATGATGGTGGTCACTGATGAGGTCAACTACATATTGGGAGATCATCGAGAGTGAGATAACAATGCAAAAAGTCACTAGAAGAATTAAATGACCAACAGATAACTCAATGGGTCAAGGTGAAGATGGTGGGTTTATAGACACTAATTATCAAGTATAGATGGATGATAGGAAAACATGAATGATTTTTTTTAGTTTGGGTATTTGGTCCATTGGTATTGCATTTTTTTCTTTGGGTTATTGGTCCATGCATTCCAAGCCTCAGATTTATGTAATGGTTTTCTCTTAATCTAGTTTAAAAGAGGGATTATTAAGGAATGAAAAATATTCTAGAGATATATAAAATGGTGAATCCCAGGGGAATTCCCATGAAAAATATTAATACATTCTAGTGGGAGGAATCCAGTGCTAGAATATATAATAAGAGACTAAGCATGATCTCATTTTAAAGTAAACAAGCCCGCTGCCATGTCCCACTCTTGACAAGTTTTAAGGAACTCTATATAAAGATGAACCATTATCCTATATGTCCTAAAGACATAGGCAATAAACTATTGAATGGAAGTTTGACTTGACAAAAACTTAACTACTCAAGATGAATATAACTCAACTAAAAATAGAGTAATTTTATTAATTTTTCACAAAGAGAGTCCTATATTCATGGAATGAGCTTCAAATAAAATAGAGGTTCCTTCACCATAGTAAATAGATAAATAGATTATAATATGACCTTTAGGATCATGACTAATTTTTACTCCATGCATGATTCCTTAGATGCATAAACTATCTATGTTGAGATTGAAACCATACCTAGGAATATTTTAGAACATTAAATCTCCTTGAACTTTCCTTATATTATGAACTTGTAATTAGTTAATGTAAGGGGCCTTATTATTGATGAATTAATAAAGGTTCCTATATTTTTGAAATGAGTGTAGATAGCAAATGATACTTAGACTTTAGGCGGACCTTGGTAGGGTGATAGACTAGATGAGGAGATCTATTTATCACCTCCAAAATAACCCAACACCCAATTTCAATGAGGATATTGAAAGACTAAGAATCATCCACAACACCTACATTATTATGAAAGTATATAGTGATGAATTGGTCTATAATTTTTTTCTGGGCATCAACATTCATGAGACCCCCAAGGCTTACCAGATATAATGCACCCAATCACCCTTTGTTAACAAGTGAAAGATTTCCTAAATCCTTCAATTAACAAAATAAAAAGGAATTTAGTGTCAAGATGAATAACTTTAGCTTAAACCTTAATATTCATGGGTATCAGGCGATTATGAATTATCCACAACATAAAATTAATCTTGATCGGTAGATCTTTTCACCACAAAATTTTTTCCTAAATAGTAGTGTGCTGCTACACATGAATGATCTTATGAATGACTATCCCAAATAGATAGTCACAATGATAATATTTTCCCTTATAAATAATTTCATATCCTATTATTTCATTCATCCTAAAAATATATTCCATATTTATATTTATTTTTATTATTTATATAATTATCTTTGGTGGAGTCATCTTCATGGGAGATAATGATGGTGTGTATTTCCTTATTGCAACTCATTTTCATATTTGTTATTATTATCACATTGTACTTATATTCATCATATTTAATATTTTATTTTCTTAATAATATTTATTTCTCTTTTGTTATACCATCAATCCTATTCTATTTCATATATTTTAATGAAACCATAACATATAATGAATATTAGGACACTATAACTATTTTTTAAAGAATAATAATTGAATAAGATTCAGTGGATATGTTTAATGTGTTAGATTTTCTAAAAAATACATAAATAATATTATAACCCACTTAAAATACGATTTTTATTGTTAAATGAAGTCTATTTAAAAGTTTAAAGGTGTTAAGAAGTGATTTAGAATAAATTTTAAAGTTGTTAAAGGTTAGGAGATTTGGCTAAGTCTTTGAGAATACATAATATGTTCTCTGAGTTATAATTGAAAAATGGTAAATAAAATGATGTATAAAAAGATTATAACTATGAAAAATATATTATTTACTATGAAAGAGAAAATTTTGATAAGATTATCATCTTATATATATACACAAGATTTTGGTTATATCTACTGACACTCAAGTTTGGCTAAGTAAGAAAATCATATGTTGGTATGCAATATGTTCTCAAGAGTTCTCAAAGCATGTGTAAAATGATTGTTCTGTATTGAATCTTGAATTTGAAAAAGTTAGGTCTTATATAAGATGTTTTGTAATGTTTAAATATGATTTTTAAGAATATGTAAGAATATTTTTTTATGTTGATGATTAGATTTGGAAATGGTAGGGCATACATACGATGTTATACAATGAATACGTAAGATGTTGGATCATATATGAAAAGTTTGTACATGTATAATGTTGATGCTATATACAATATAAGTTTTTTAATATTAGTGAATTTGTGTGGAAAATGGAAACATATTACATAATTATTAATATGTTTATTTATATACTTAAGAACATTAATTTTACACTACCATTACTTAATAAGTTTCACTTAGCAAATGATATGATTTATTAAATAATTTAAATGGATTTCAAAAAATTTAAGGGAATTATTTTAGATTAATTATTTCCAAAAATTAAAATATAAATCAAAGTTTTAAATCAGAAGATGATAAAGTTGTTCATGCATGGATTACATATCACAAAGGGCGTGTTTAACTCAAGTAGTGAAGGAAGATGGTTTGTCCCCTAAAGGAATATGTTGCACCATAAAAGAGAAGTAGTTATGGGAAAACTAATCGGTCGTGATACAACATTTATAGTTTCTTGATGATATCCTAGAACCAATTTTAAATAAGGAATAAGAAATAGGAAGCATAAGATAAGTTGAAAAAACAATTGAAAGGAAGTTATTTGCCTATGTTTTTAATTTTTAATTTTAATTTTGAAGAGGGAAAATTGTTTATACTAAAGATGATAATGTTTATAGTAATATAAAAAATATTAGATGGATATTATGTGATAAAAATAAATATATATAATTTTATCAAATAAAAATACCATAATGGGAAGAATAAGATACTTTCTGTAATTCATGTTTAAGAAAACGAAGATGGAGAAACAACATAGTGACAATTTGATAAAAGTATTATCTAGTTGAAGAATATCATGTTATTTAAAATTATTTTATTTCATTATATCTATGTGGGATCACTTTAAAAAGTTAAGAGACTCTCGTGTATCACATGTTTAAGGATAAACCCTAATTGTTTATTATCTACATGATGAAATTAGTGAACCATTAGATCTTGGGTAGATCTAAATAATGCTAAGGATCAGACCTATCATTTTGAGAGGTGAACCATGTAAATTATGTTAAGCCTTCTATTTATGTGTTTGAGTGAGTTTGATTGAAATCAGAGTAATACATTTTACAGGTGGTGAAGTTTTTTTCAAGAATAAACTTAAAAAGGAATTGTAATAATTTATTCCCCCTCTTAGTGATTACCTATTGATCTTGAGGGTCTTTTCAAGTAGTATTAGAGACAAGTTCCATTTCTTGTTGATATTCTATTTAGAGATAAAGTGTTTATTTTTTGTTGAGTTTTTGGTCATTAAATTTATATTATATATATATAGTTTCCTAATTCAGCGACTAACAAGGGGATTCCCACTTTTTCTGGAAACAATTTCCAAATATGGAAATATGAGATGATGCCTTATATTTTATCCATTATTTTGGATATTTTAGAGGATGAAACTGATAGTTTTATTCCATGTTTTGAAGGTTTTTTTGTGACTACAACTGATAGGTAGAAAATAGAGAATGATTCTCTTGATTAGATTGTTATTCTATATTTACTTTTAGAGAATGAGTTTATAGAGTTAAAATGGATTAAGACAAGAAAAGGAATATGGTAAAAAATAGAAAACAAACATGAATTCAATAAAAAGATAAATAAATCTAAAATATTTTTTTTGAATATTTAAGTAAGAAGACCTCAAAATAATGGAATATGAAATAGTATATGAATTCATCACTTGAGTTAATGATATTGTGAGCACTGTTATAGTTTTTAGTGAAAAGTTTAAGGATGAAATGATTGTCAAGAATATTCTATGATTTTTCCAAACAAATTTGATGTTAAAGTATCAACACTTGAAGAGTAATTATAAAAAGTAAATTTCCATTAAATCTACAAGATTAGAGAAATATAAGAAAGAAGTCCATGATGTTGAAGCTGTCTATTATTATTCATAAGAATATATTGATATAAAGTTTGATAAAATTTTACCTATTTATATAAAAGTGTAAGAAGAGGAAAGAGAATTTTTAAGGGAAAACTTCCACTGAAGTGTTTCAAGTGTGAAAAAATAGCAACTTTCATAGAAATTTTTTCAATTTTGATATAAGATAATCTAGTTATGATAAATAAGATAGGAAAACGAGATACATCAAGAATAAATCTACAAAATCTAATAAATCAAAGTTTTATTCAAGAGGGAAGGGTATTAATTTCTATAAATGTAAAAATAGAAACTTATTTTCAAATTTATGTGATGATTAAAGTAGTGATGATGATAAGAAAGTTTAGACTTATAGTGATGTTGATTAAAAAATAATAATTTCTAAAGTGTATATGGAATAATTCACTAGTGATAGTGTGAGTGAGTAAGAAAAAACATGGAGTTTATATTGAAGATAAAACTCAAGGAGGATATTAAAAAGATATTATTTGAAAAAAGGTCATAAAATTAAATAAAGAAAATCAATATTCAAGAAATAAATATTTTTTTCATGCTAAATAAGAATAAAAGTTTCTATAAGCAATTGAAGATATAAATAACTGGATTACTAAAGAGAAGAATTGAAAAATTGGAATGGAAAAGAAAGTTTGTATGAAGGATAAGGATTTTGAGACAATCTAACTAAAATCAAAAAATACATAAATGGAATTGGACAAATATAAATCTAACATTCATAATTATATCCATGAAATTAATGAAAGCTCAAAGAAGAAGGTTGTCAAAAATGTTAAAGATTATGAGAATGATGATTCTCAATTTTACAAAAAAATATCACACTAAAATATTTATGAAGATATTAAAAGTGTTGGTAGAAATTATAAGTTGAATATATAGGTGAGTAAAACTAAGTTTGTGGCAAATAAAAAACATTCTCATAAATCTAGAAATTATAAGAACATATAATTTAAGTAATTTTTTTCTATAAATTATGATTGAGAAAATACTGGAAAGATTTATAGATAAAATAAGAAGGTGTTGGGAGTCTATAATAATTTTGTTTCACAAAAATAATCCAAATAGATGTCTAAAAAAGGAATAAAAATTGGTATCAATATCTACATATAAATCTATTTTCAAAGGTCAATATTATTTTATGGTTATTTTAAAACTATAAAGGCTTTGGGAACAAGGTAGGAAAATTTTGGTTTAATTAACTATATTATTATGATTCTATAAGGTTTTGGAGATAAAGTTTAAGGGGGGATTCCACCTTATCAATAAAGAAAAGTTAATAAAAAAACTAAAATTTATGGACTGAAATTTGAGCATCAATTTAAATTATTAGATGAATTTTATGAAAGATGTTACCAGACCGGTCAGATTTTTGAACATTGTATCAACATCTTACTAACATGATTAAAATAAATTTCAATACTCAAAAGTCAGAGAAGAATAATGATAAAGGCAAGGAAAAATATTTTGTTATTGAAATATAACTTAAAAGCATCTAAAAGTGAATTTACTAGGATTTTAGGTAGTGGATTTTATTCACATATGATGATAGATTTAAAGCTATTAAAGGATATTGAAAAGTTAAATTAAGAATCTATGAACCTTTTAAGCGATGATTCACTCAAAATCAATGGATTTGATTTAATAGTCATTGGTAAAGATAATTTGAAATCCTATAACAATTTTTATGCGGATGGGTTGAAGAATAATATATTAAGTGTGTATCAACCATGTGATAAAGGTAATGATTTAGTTTTTCCAAAAATATAGATTCTTTGTAAATAGTTTTTAAATATTGGAGTTTATTAACAAATGGACAACAGATAAGGGGTAACTTGTTTCAGGTTGGTGATGCAAAAAATTCATGATAGTTAAGCATAAAATAAGAAAATCAATTGTATCATCAAAATATTATTCATATTTACTAAAAGAACATGAGTAATTTTACCCATGGTAAAAATGTTCATGATGTACTTATTAAAAAAAGATAAATTTGATGTTCTCTACCTATAAAAATGGGAAGATGATTAATTATCTACATAAAAAGGTTGAAATTAAGACATAACATCCATTAAATCTCATTCATTATGAAATTAATTGACCTATGAGGAAGAAATAACTAAGTATCGATAAATATTTTATTTCCTTTATTGATTACTTTACTAATATCACTTTCATTATTTTTAATAATCACAAGTCAAAATCTCTGAAAATGTTCAAAAGTTTGAGGAAGACTGAAAGGAAGTGCAATTTCTCATTAAAGAAGATCCATATAGAAAATATTGTAGAATACACTATGGAAGATTTGATTATTATATTTAGAAGCATGGTATTCAAAATTAAATCAATGAACCATATAAACAAAAAATGGTGTTTCATAATATAATAATATAAGTTTGGTGGATATTTCTCAGACCATATTGATTGATCATGATACTTCTCATTATTTTAAGAGATAGACAATTGGCTCAATTGTTCACATTAAAAAAGGTTTTTTATATAGAAAAAATTTAAATATTTTACCATATGAAATTTATTTTAAGAAATCCATAATTTTGAAATATTTGATGGTGTTTTGTATCCCTTTCAAAATCAAAGTTAAAGTATAAAATATTGAGAAGTTTGAGTAAGAAAGATTTGATGGCACCTTCCTTGGTTTTCCTCTAAATGGAAGAGGATAAAACTATTACAAAAAAGAAAATGGAATATTGTAGATGATATTGATATTAAAGTGTTTTAAAATTCAATGAATTATAACACACATAAAGAATAAAGTTCTAAAAGTGATGATGAGGGTGTTTTTATTGAAACAAAGAAAAATTTTCTGGAAATAATGTGATTTGAGAAGAAGTGTAGAGTAAAGATAATGATTTTACATTTATAGTGATGTATATAAACCTCACTCATATCATGAAATTATAATAAAGTAGTCATATTTCTAAAATATCATTTGATAATAAGGATAGTGGGTTCATACTAAAATAACATTGAGGAAAACAACACACAACTCACTATTTATGCATGTTGAACCAGGAGATGTGAATGAGGCATTAGAGTATCAGTAGTATATTGATGCTATGAATGAATAATTATATCAAATTGAGAATAATTTAACTTGGGAGTTGGTACCCAATCCCAAAACATGTATGTTATTATAAAAATTGGGTGTTTCAAAACAAGCTGAATGAAAAGGGCGAAGTGTAAGATACATGGCATGACTAGTGTGTAAATGGTATTAAAAATTTGAAGGAATTTATTTTGATGATAAATTTTTACCAATTTTTATACTAGATACTATAATGATATATTTTCTTACTATAGACCAAAGGAAATACAAGTTCATTCAAATATATATAAAGACTTCCTTCTTCATTGGAGAATTGGAAGAAGAAGCATACAATGCTAAACCTATTGGTTTCATTCTTGGTGAAGATGGAGGTTATGTATGAAGATTGAATCAGGATATATATGAGTTAAAACAAGACCCTAGATCATGTTATTCCAAGTTATATACCTTATTAAATAATTTTAAATCTATTAAATTAATATAGAATAATAATATCTATATTAAAGATAATAATAAGGTATAAATTATTCTTATTATTTATGTAGATGATATAATTTTTGATTATGAAGGGTTTTCCTTGGAAATGAAGAAGTTATTTAAAATTTACATGCTTATAGAAATGAGAAATTTTCTAGGTTTATAAATTTATTAAGATGAAGGTCCCATAATTATTTCTCAAGATAAGTATGCGCAGGAACATCTAAATAGTTTTGATATAGAGGATTCAAAAACTATTTCTAAAACTTTTTTAATAGGAACTATTTTTTTTATAGATGATAAATAGAAATAATTTAATCCAATATAATTCTATAAATGTATTTAAAGATTACTATACTTGTATACTTCGTGGATATATATTTTATATGCTGTACATTATGTTCCAGGTATCAAAGTACACTGAAGGAGACTCATTTAATATATGGAAATAAAATTATCCAATATATAAAAGGAATGAAATATTGTGTATTAAAGTATAGAAGTAGTGGAAATCTTGATCTTTAAGCTATATAGATTAATATTGGGATGTAAATTTAGATGATAGAAGGTCTGTATCTAGTGGATTTTTCTTCTATGTGAATGGTCTTTATGTTAGTATATAAAGAAGCAAAGTTATATTACCATGATTACTTCCAAAGTATAATATATGGCTACAACTTAATCTATAAACCAATTGATGTGGACGAGGAATTAGTTGGAAGATCACATGGTGGAAATAAAGATATCGTTTCTTATAGACCCTGATATTCAGAGTGTTATAAATTTATCAAGAAATCATGTTCAACATTCAAGATCATAGAACATTGATACAAAATATCACTTTATCAAAGAGATTGTGGATAAAAATGTGTTAAATGTATAATTTATTGTAGAAAAATAGAAAATAACTAATGTTTTAACTAAAACCTTTCCAAATTTGTATTTCAATGATCAAGGTTGATGATGGGAGTTTAACCCCATTCCTTCCAAATACAAGGTATGCTAATTATTCCCGTATCTCACTTTATCTTTGAATATTTTTGTCAAAGGAGGTGAAATAGAACACAGATATATTTATTTTTCTTCATTTATGTAGTTAAAAAAATTACTTATATATGGGGAGAAGACTATTTTATAAAAAATACTTTTATATGTGTTTTACCTATTAGATATAGACCTATTATTTAGGGGGAACATATATTTATAGAGTATTTAAAAGAGGAAAGTAGTGAAGTCAAAATGTGGAGATACATGAGTATTTTTGAATTATAAACTATTATAATTGTTTTGGTGAGTATATATATAGGATTATATCATAAATAGGTTTCAAGGATAGATTTATTTAGTTAAATAAGTCTTGATTCTTAGTTGATCTCATGTTTTATCAAGGGAAAAGAAAAGTTTATTTTTGAATTGGTGTCAAGAGGATTAAGAGTTGTGGAGAAGTAGATGTAAGTCACCATTTTATGGAAAACATGGTATTATTATTCCATGTTCTTTTTTCCTACATAGAGTTCACTAAAGTATTATTAGAATTATTTAATGATGATTCATGATAAGTTTATTGAGTTTTAAAGTGATTTATGTTATTTAGTTTTCAAAAAAATATAAATTGGGAGATTATTGATACCAATAGACATGTTAAAATATACTGAGTTCTTGGTAGATTATTAAGACCCAAGTTGAAGTTACTATGATATGGTTCTTAAGAAGTGTTCTCTAGCCATTGGTATTTTATCCCGAGAAGAAGAATTAAATAATAAAGAGTGGATATGTTTAATGTTTTTTATTTTGTTTTCAATATATAAATCACATTGAATATCACATGAGGTAATTTATTTAATGTTAGTTGAAGGAAATTTAGAAGTTTAAAGTTTCTTAGAAGTGATTTAGAAGAAATATTGAAGTTTTTAAAGGTGATAAGATTTGGAGTTGGATATTTGGCTAAGTATTTGATAATATAAAATATGTTCTCTAAATTGTAGTTGAAAAATAGTAAAGGAATTAACGCGTAATAATATTGGAACCATGCATAAGATGTTATTTTCCAAGGAAGATAAAATTTTGCTAAGTCTATCATTTTATGTACATACATACTATGTTTATTATATCTGTTGATACTAGAGTTTAAAATCATATGATGGATTGTAATATTTTCTAAAGAGTTTGTAAAGAATACATAAGAATATTATTTTATGTTGAATATTTAATTTAGTAAATTAAAGGTATATATAAGATGTTTTTCAATCAATGTGTAAAATTTTTGATCATAAATAAGAATATTATTATGCATTGAAGCTTAAATTTTGAAAAGGTAGTGCGTATATATGATATTATTCAATGAATGTGTAAGATTATTGAGCATATGTAAGAAGTTTGGTGATATATACGATGTTGAAGATGTATACATAATATGTTTGTGAAGATAAATATAATTGCGAGACAAAGGGAAACATCTTATGTAATACGTAATCTATACAATATAATTTTTAAGAATATTGATCTTACACTACTGATATGTAAGTGGTTTTATTTAGTAAAAAATACAATTTCTTCAAGAGTTTATATAGATTTTAGAAATTTTGATAGAATTATTTTAGAATAGTTATTTATAAAAATTAAAAGAGAATTTAGAATTTTAAATAAAATAATGATGAATCTATGTATTAATGGATTAAATATCACAAAGGGAGTTTATGATTCAATTTGTTATGAAGGAAGATGGTTCACTTCATGAAAGAATATATTTTTCAATGAAAGAGAAGAAATTATGGAAAAAATGATTGGTAATGTTGTGACCTATATTGTTGTACCATGTTGATCTAGAACCAATTTTAATTATGGAAGGAGAATCAAGAAGAAGAAAATAATTTGAAATAATATTTTAAAGGTAGTTATTTGTCTACATTTTAAATTTGAAATTAAAATTTTGATGATAGAAAATTACTATTTCTGAAGAAGATAATTTTTTTAGTTTTGTGAAAATATTTGATGTATGATATGTGATAAAATGAAACATAAATAGATTATCAAATAGTGATAAATTAAGATGAATAATAAGATACTTTCTACTGTGTAAATTAAAGAAAAAGAAGAGGGAACAATATAGTGGAAAATTGATGTAAGTCATATATTTTTAAAGAATCTCATATTGTTAAAAATTATTTTATTTTATTGTATCTATGTGGGAACACTTTATATAGTCAGGTGACTCTTATGTATCATGATTATAAGGATAAATCCTACTATTTTTTAATCCACATGATTAAACTAGTGGACCATATGATCTAATTCAAATCTAGATCCTTCTACGGATTGTATTTATTATTTTAAGAGGTGAACCTTATACAATTTTCTATTGCCTCTATATACATTTGTGTGAATGTGACAGTTATCAAAGTAACAACTTTAACAAGCAGTGGAGTTTATTTCAAGAATAAACTTAGAAAATAATTATAAACACTGATTCACCCCCTCTTAATGATTTCATACTTATTTTGAGGGTATTTATAGTTTTGATGTCATTGTTAATTAATCATGTTTTCTATACTGATATGGCTCAATAAAACCTAGGTTTAATTAACCAATGACTCATTATTTTGTGAAATGTGATTCCACTATTCTCTTAAGTGAATCATGATTTAATTTTCAATAAGAGAGAATATGAAATTTCAAGTCATGCTCGAAGTACAAGGTAAGTAAGACTTTCCCTCAAACTTTCACCATTGTATTTATTATAAATAAGGGGAATATAAAAGGATATCCAATACAGATATATTAACAAGGATTTATGTGAATAAGTTAAGGGTATGGAAAAAAAATTCAAAGGGGGAGATTGAAGAGCCCATTGGATTGTGATGATTGTATTTTTTGTCAATGAGTAAGCTAATTATCAATATGTTATTGGGTGATGGAGAAAGATAACAATGAGTGGAGAAACAGAAAAGTGAGATATGTAACTTAGATGAAGTTATATACCATTTTACATGCTGTTAAAGATCCATTAATATTATGTCAATAAAGAATTCATTGATATGAGATTGTGTGAGGATTCACACATCAAACATATGATGATTATAGAGATGATATTTTAATTAATCAAATACAAGTTCTGTTGTACGATGAGAGAATTATCTACTACTGTCACATTATAATGTTGAGGAGATGGATATATTAAATAAGAATCAATTTGTATGGATGATTTATAATACATACATAGATTATTAATATTGGAGGCTACTATTATAAATAAATAATTTCACTTGGATGGATATTTGAGAAGGCTGAGTTTGAAGTTGAAAGTTTTGAGTAAGTAAAGGTTCATAGAAATACTTTAGAAGAGTATTGAATGCTAAAAGATTCTTTGGGAACTGTGATAAAGAGTTTTGATAAGGTTTTATAATTTCCAAATTCATTTTAGTTATTTTAGGATGTTTTAGAGTGATTAGAGGTGTTCTATGAAGGTTTGAATAAGTTTTTTTGTGATTATAAAAAGTATAGACATCATATATAATATAAGTGTGTTTACTTCAGTACAGAATAATTGGAAAAGTAAAAAACCTTATTTAAGGGTTCCTCTTCCCAATATGTATGAAGCACTCTGAGTTTTATACCAAAAATATGGTAAAAGATAACATCTTACATTGATATATAATATATATTTTATACAAAAAGATATATATTATAGAAATTTAACAAAGGAAAGAACCTTACATGATATATAAGATATTTCATATCATACTTAATATATTTTTTTAGGATTATAATGAAATGAAACAAAGGAAAAAACATTATTTAATACATAAGATATTTCATAATCATGCATATTATATTTTCTAAAACTCATGTAGAAAATTAGAAAAGGTAAAAAAATTATGTTGATATGTAATATATTTTATCATACATAAGATTCCACCATTTAATGAAAATTCTTTATGGACTAAATCACTGATAGATGCATAATATTTTTAATAATTCATAAAATTTTTAAGGATATGCAATTTTTTTTGAATATTATATACATATATGTAAAAATAAAAAACCTTATGTATATATAGAAGATATTTAAAGTTCGCCACTATGATATGTAAGATTTTTTATATCTTACATAATGTTTTTCTGTTTTTGAAAAAATGTGAGTATTTTGGAGTTCTTATTGAGATAATACTTTAATGGACTTCATGGATTGAATATAACAATTCTATTCGAGCATCAACCGTGATTCAAGCTAATAATGAATAAAATATTAGTGATGATGAAAAAGGCTATGATGTAATGAGGGTTTCCACAGCATGAATGAGTGTCATGTCTCAACCAAGAAAGAACAAAATCAAAATAAAGTTTATATCATCCTATTAAGAGAAGTGTATTTATATGATGATATTACTACATAAAAAAATTCTTTCCAATATGGATTAGATTCCTGTGGATTTTGTTGAGAAGAAGAAGCCATATAGATTATGAAAATCATAAGAAATATGAGAAGTCATGGATAAAGATTTGGTCTTTGTTAAATGACGTTTTATACCTGTTATTGAATATTTAAAGGCAATTTATCAAGGAGGAAATCATGGGTATATCACAACTGGATGCCTATGTTTTTATTGTTGTAGAATTGAAGACTAAGAATTATGGGGAAGGTATCAATGCCAAATTTCAAGGGATTTTCTATATTCAAATATGGAAATTATGTTCACATGATTATATGAATATAAAAATGTAAAATAAGAAGAGAATGAAAAGAGAGGCGAGAGGAGAAGAACCTGATACTGCATTATGATGCAAAATATCTTGAGTATCAAAGAAAGGGAAAAAAGTAGAGGAGAACTGATACTATATTCTTAGAGATAACTCTGTTTATTGAAGAGAGAGAAGCTGATGATATTTTTTAGATAATATTTTGTGTGTTGAGGGAGAAGAATAAAGTATAATAACAAAATAATAATAATAATGAATAATAAAAAAATTTGAAGAAAGAGAATTAGATGTGAAGAACTGTCCTATAATATCACTATATCATAAAAGATGATTTAGAAGAAGAAAAGAAGATAAGGGTTTAGTGAGTGATTGATAGTCACAATTACTAATGATCATTACTTTTTTCAATACTTTTAGATATTGAGGAGTTTCTATGATTATAGATCACATAAGTCTCAAAGAAGGCCGATTTGAGTAAGACTAGTGATCCTGATCTAGAATAAGGTCTAGAAGCTTAGTTAGTTGAAGAGACCAACATGCATGTGATTGTAACTGAAAATATACTGGCCATTAAATAATTTGATTAAGGAAGAAGATATTATTATGGTGATGCATTGGAATCCCAAACTAGAAGGAAGATATTGTTTAAGGGGAATTTGGAGGGCTGTAGAATACTAGAGTGATCTGGTTTAATTATATCTATATCAGTTAGGAGACTAAAGACTGAAGGGATCGAGTATAATGAAACTATTAGGATATAGATATTATAAGGATATGAGTTTCGAACCTTCCCTACGGTTTCCTCTAGAGTAAAAATCTTCAATTTAGGTTTTGAGTTAAGAATGTTACCTTCTCACCAATTTTCAATCACTTTTTTACACTAGTGATAAATCTATGTCTCATAACTTGACCCAAACACAATAAGGAGTATGTAATCACATTAATATCTAAAATTATAAAAATACTATTTGTTTATTTCCATTGTTTATTTAATAATTTTCATATGGTGGTGAGTATTGGGAGTGAAGAAACTAATCTATACATCTTAATTGTGATAATGGTTCAAATATTAAGAGATAAAATTAAAAGAGTGAAGAATTTGGTAAAAGGGTCACACTAATTCACCCTCTTCTCAGTTGAATACATGATCTACTGGGAAATTCTGGTATAGTCCTTTATTTATTAAATTTTGAACTTATCTAAGTTTAATTATACTCCCACTAACCACTTATAAATTATATTCTATCCAAAATGTCATTCTATGATACAAAAACTCTTTTGTGTTAGGAAACAATGTTTATTTTATATATTAGAAATATTAAATATATAAACTATTAAAATCCATACCTTATATGATATTCTATGTTTTTTATGAAAATTTTACTGAGAATAAGATTTTATCCTTTAAGATATGTCACTATAGGGTGGTGGAAAATCTTTTTATAAAGATCCATTTCCTAGTGAAGCTATTATATAAAAAATTTCAGTAATATTGAGAAGTTTAAGTGATGGAAATATAAGGAAGTTTTAATTTTTTTCTTTTTGATCAAGTGGTCATTTTTTATTTTGGAATAAGGATTTAATTTTGAAGGTGAATTATTGAGTGTTTTTGGATATATTTTGAGGTTCAGTTTGGAGCTTCAAATTTTAGCCAGGCTAATGGGAGGTTCCACCTGCAGTTTTGAAAACACATGTGACATGGTGTATATGGTGAGATGGTCAGTGGAAGGGAGAACCTGGAGGTACCATTGCATACTAGGTGGCACTATACCAATTACTTTATAGGCCAATGCTAATTTTTTCATTGGGGGGGGGGGCTTTCTGGTCATTTTACCCTATCTTATTTACCCCTATTTAATGTTTATTTGATTTAATTACTTCCCATCCATATGTGTGGATCTCCTTAGATCCTTATTTTCCTATTATTACCCTTAATTCATACATATAGATCAAGGTGGAACCAATGGTGTTTTTCAATCTAAATCTGAGGTAAACCTTCTCCATTCTCTCGTTCCATCCACTTCTTTTTTCCTCTGCTTCCTATTTCTTTTGTCAAGGATTTCAAGATGAATTACACTAGGGAATGGGGGAATTTATATGAATATTTTAGATTTTATTTAACCTTATCCATTGGAAAGAATAAATTGTTCGTTTATCATCTATTCACCATTGTTTTGATATGAAGTGACTAGGGTAGGTTTTCCCTAGGTAAATTCTTAATTTTGTGGTGAAATTAGAGTGTTATTTGGTGATATTAATTTGGGGATTCTATATATTTTATGTTTAAAAGGATTTTAGGATTAATCTGCTTAGGTTTTATTCATGTTTCTTTATTCTTATGTTATGGTGACTTGGTAAGTGGAATTACTTGGTGAAGGATATTGGTTTAATAATTTTTTGGACTTCTTGAGGATAATTTGTATTGGAAATATTTCCTATGAATAATTTAGGGGATTATCAACCCTTTAGAGAATTTTTAGGTTATACCTGAGATATTCCTACCACTATATTTTTAATGTTAATAGTAATTTTTAAATACAATTATTTGAACTATTAATTGATGATTTATCAAGATATTTTATTATACCAAGTGAAATTTTTTAAATAGAATTTCATAAGAAGTAATATAAAGCTTTTAAAACCATTTCAATTTATTTAAACTCATGATTTATGGTTTTATGAAAATTTTATTTTAAATAAAGTCTTAATTTCAAAAGCTTAGTTTTATACTCTAAATTATATAATTGGATTCTTATATAAATTTTGATAAGCATGTTTCACTACTTCATTTATATACCTTAAAGAACTTAGGTAACCTCCTTATTTTTCTAGTTATTATCATGATTTATTTCAAATTTTTCCATACCAAGAGATGTGATAGGATGTTAAATGTGCATTTAGACTTAAATGGTGTTTTCTATGATATGATCTCTTATTTAACTATTATGTAATATTTAATTCCCTTAGTATTAAAGATAGAATATTTAAACCATGTTTTATTTAAGAATATCTACATATGATTTTTCCTAATCTTCCTAACATGGTTAATTCCTTTCACCATATAATTAATTAGTTATAATTTAATGATTCAAAATTAACCCTAGTTAGGAGTTTCATAAATAGTGAAGTGATGGATAGGATATATATATATATAAGGAAATGATATGACTCATGAAAATTTTTGGCTCCCCAAATTTTTTTATATAAAAAAATATTAATATCACTAGATAAAAAATAAATTTCGCTATTTAAATAAATTACTAAGATTTTTTTTAGTTTGTTTAAATCCTTTAATTCGAAAGTTAGTTTTGAAAAAAAAATTATTTAGGAACTTTAAATATTTTTTATTTTAAAAAAGTATAAATTTTAATAAAATTTAAGTGTGATTTAAATTATATAACAAAAGTGTAACATTCAAGGTTTTAATCAATTATAAAATTATTTATCTAAAAGAATATTTCTCAAAAATTAAGTTTAATGGTGGAAACTTGTTTTAGAAGAAAAAATTTACTTTAAATTTATGTTTTAATTCAACTTATAGATTTCAATTAATTCTATAATCATTTTATTATTAGTATGTATTGGTTATAACCTATAACATCCCTTACCCCTTACTTGTATTTCCCCTAATGCACACTTATGACTCCCTTTCCTTACCTAATTCCTTATTTGTATAAGAGTTAATAAATCAAGTAAATTTGTTTATACCATAGTTTATATTTGGTACAACTTATTACTAAGACACACTAAAGGGAATTTTATCCATAACTTGTTCAATGTTGTCTTTTCTCTGGTATACTTGTTGGAATTTATGAGACAATATTATTAGATTGTGTATGATTTTTTCCATGATTTTATGCAACTTAGATGTTTCCATGAAAACTTTTCAACCAGTGTAGCATAAATAATCATGTCTATATTTTTATATAATAAGAATGTTTTTTATTTTTTTAATTATTCCCTAAGCATGGATATAGTTATTATAGAATATGATCATTTTAGAAGTGGTACACATATATGTAATTTTTTTATTGTATAGATTGTGAGGATGTATACTAAATAATGATGTACATAGTTAAATGTGGATATGTACACACACACATACATACATAAATATATATAAGTATGTTCTTTGATACAAATATATATGCACATGTGTATATATATATATATAAATTTTATATAATACTTTCATTAAATCTTAGATTCTCAAATTGTCTCATAGTTTCCAAAATAATTTCCAAATGATATTTCAAACGTGTTTTTTATAAATCATGATTATAGAGTCCTATTTAGAACATTGAGAGTGTAGTTTTATGTTTATGTTGGGTTTTTGAATGGAATTGAAATAAAAGATATTTTATATAGAAAATTATCACTAGTTTCAAATGTTAAGACCCGATTGGTACTTTTAAATGTTTTTTCGTAGAATGTTTTCAATATCCATGAAATAAATATCTTCTGGTAATATTAAGATGTGATTGTTTAATTTAAAATAGGGATTTCACAAGGATGGGCGTATGGAGGTGGGTTGAGAATATATGTTTGATTTATGTTGATTCTCGATTGTATATTGTGTATATAAGCTACCTTACATTACATTAATATAATCATGGGGATCTAAGTAATATTAATGAGGGATGAGAGATGGTTACTATTTAGTCTCTATTAGATAGGTTGGATCCTCTATGGTATTGAAGGCCTTAGGGGAGTTCCACTAGTGAGACTAGTTTAGAGAAGTTGGTTGGTTATATAGTTAGGAATTCATCAATAGGATGAAATATGGTTCCAACCTCAGTATGTCCAGAGTTTTATCATGAGATGTTTAAGAATTTATCATGATTACTTATCTTTTATTGTTTACTGTATGACACATTTATTTTGTTAATACTCTTTTATGGTATGTTCTACTACTTAATTATTATTCTGGCATTTGACCTATTCTGTATTTATATTACTGCTTTATTGTTTTGATTTATTGAATAAGTTTATGTTTTCCTTTCAGTTGTTTTTGAATTCCTTCTTATATGATTATAAAGGGAATTTTGAAAGGTCTTTTTCAAAGGTCATATTTAAATTAAAAAGAAATGTTTAAATGTTTCTATAATTTTTTTGAGTTTTAAAGACTAGTTTTTAGGAAATATTATAGTTTCTTTTCTTTTAATGATAAAAAATTATGTTATACTTGTATTTTCAAACTAGTTTATATGGGTTGATTTGGAAAAGTAGATGAATATACTCTATGGTGCTTACCTATAAAGATATTTTATGACCACACCCTACTCGTTCCACTCAGTGTTGATAGAACTTATCTATTTTACAATTCAAAGTTCAATTTTGGTATTTCTTATAGAGCGTGATGGTTTGGGTGTTGGATGATAACCAAGATGTTACACAAAGATCATGTTAAGTATTTTGGTTAATTTTTATAATAATGGATGTGTTTTCCATATCTACATCACATTATTAGGATGTTATCTTTGATCCAATTATATTGTATATTTATTTTGAGTTTGTTATGGTCATATATTCTAGTTATTCCTCATTTGTTTTACTTTATTCAATTTCTTCTCATTTGGTAATACACATGGATCTCTGATGCACAGAGTGAACCTGGAGGACTTTTGCGTGGATGGTCCTTGTCTTTTATTATTTAATGAGTGGATTATTTCCCATGATATCTCATTGGATTTCCTAGAATTAGTTTCTATCCTAGGTAAATCATGAACATTCCTTAGGTATGTCACATGTTAGTTTAGGATCATTTTTTAGGGGTGACCTGAAGTTGGTTCCTAAAAAATGGAATCATATCCAAGGAATTTTCAGAAATCTAGGTTATTAGATAACCATTTAT
Source organism: Viscum album (assembly GCA_963277665.1). Lineage (NCBI taxonomy): Eukaryota > Viridiplantae > Streptophyta > Magnoliopsida > Santalales > Viscaceae > Viscum > Viscum album. The sequence goes on from CAUJRU010000022.1 coordinate 2,773,760, forward strand.
TATTTGAGATGTCTAGTAGATTGAAGATAAGACTATCTGAACTTTTTCGGTAAGGGTGGGAAGAGTCTAGCTAGTTCTTACTCATTCTGTGCCTCAAGTTTCCATGGGATGTGGGGTTGTAAGTCTTGAATTTTGAGTTTTACATATTTTTTTGGTGTATTGTTTTTCATGTTGATGGTAATATATATTGTTTAAAGTATTTATATGTTTTGGTATATGAAAATGGGAGTTTAATTGGCATAATGTGGTGAGATCATACGACCTAGAAAACCATGTGGAGCCTGAGGGAATAGTTCAACTTGACTTCCATTGGCTGTTTCAAAATTGGAACAAGGTTTGATAAACCATGTGGGAAGTCATGTACAAACACTAGTCCCTATTAAGTAATTTTTGGTATTATGAGATTTTATTTATTAGGTTTTGATTGGAGTTTAGTAATACAAAGGTTGGGTTCAACAAGAAAGAAAAATTATTTGAGTTTTAAAATTGATAAAGGTATTTTATGATGAGAAATTGATTTTAAAATGAAAAATTTAAATTTCATAAATTTACAATCTATGAATTTAAAAAGGGGATTTAAATATAGTTTTTAATTTTTTCATGTCTTATGGACTTCTTGTGTAGTGTTGTGGATTTATTTTGTGGGGTTTTATTTTAAATTGAGATTTATTTTAGGATGGGTGTGGTTTTAAAATTTGGTTTTTTATTTATTAAGTTTTATATTTTTATATTATTTAGAGTATACCACCTACAAATTTCCTAAAGTTTCATATGAATTATGTCTCACATATTTTTGATGTCTTTATTCTAGTGACTGACTCTACCTAGACTTTGAGTTGTATAGTAGAGCTAGATTCTTATTAGTTATTAATTTTATTTTATGGTTGTCGAGGTCCACAAAAAGTTAGATGGAATTAAGGGAATATTTAGACCCATTTGAACTCTATAAGCCTTGAGAGTGAGAGCTATATTAAGTCTATTCAAGGATTTGGGTCTAGATCAGTGGAAGGTTTTTGTTCTAACACTATTTCAAGATGGAATGACATGGGAATTATTCAAAACCACATTTTCTTAGGGTTTTATTCTAGATTTAGTGAAGGTAAAGAAAGTGGTGAAGCTTATATGTCTTCTACAGGGTTAGAAAACGACAAAGGAGTACATTAACTATTTTAGAGAACTTATTTTGTTTTCTTCTAAGATTGAATTGAGTGATTTATTTATGACTAAATTTTTTGTGAAAGGTATTTTTATAGACCTTAGTTATCAAGTTATTTCATCTGGGGACACCCTATTCAAAGATTTGGTAGATAAGACATTAATGGTTGTGTTGGTCTTTATAGGGTAGCCCATAATGGGTAGAAACCCCATTTCATTTAGGGATAATGAAGGTCCCCTATCTATTGAAGATTAGATACCCGAGGAAACTAAGTTGGGAAATATTATTCTATTACCACCACTTTTAAAGGAAACCATTCCCTTATGTGCTTCCATTATGTTTAGTTTGAGCATTCTTATCCATCTTTCTCTAGTGCACCAAATACCTTTCATTGTTGTGGTTGACTAGGACACCTTAGGAAATTCCATGGATTAAGATCTTGATATAATAATAATAAGTCCTTTCTGAATTTTGAATCTTTATAGTGGTCTTGCCTAATATTTTGAGGTAGACCTTAGTAGCCTTTCCCTATCTATTTTTTTATTTTCCTACTTTTTTTCTTATTGTTTATATGTGGTTTTTATTATAGGTAATTTTATATATCATTATTGATTTTAGTGACAGATTCCTTGTATAATTTCAGTTTTTGTTTTAATAGGGTAATTATTTAGATTTCCTTGTTTTTTTCAACCACCATGCTAGTAAGATCCTTAAATATTGGGGAGACCCATTCTGGGTCTTCATTCTAGTCCTTCCTTAGACTCATCAGGTGTGACTTGTGGGTAAAGTATTATTTCCATGTGGTTTAGACTAGTTTAGGATTATTTTGGAAGTTATTATATGGTAATTATCTTCCTTCTAATATGGTGATCCTTATTGATTTTATCTATCTTGAATTAAATGAATTTATGGGGGTTAAAAGTGTTATGGTGGGGAGAATTATAACATAATTTCATTATTTTTACTTAATAATTTTTGTATGAATTTATGTTTTCATACTTTAGTTTTGGGTTTAATTTCCAATTTAATTTTAAAATTTGGAGTTGATGCATTTAGATAACTATTAGTGTATGGTTATTGTATAGTTAGTAATAGCCACACATTTAACTATAAAAAGTTTTCAATTTGTTGAAACTGCCATTTTTATGGTGGGCACATGGTTTGTCCAAAAATTTGGTATAATTATATGGTATGAACCTTCTGCATGGATCCATACAATTAGGGGAACAAAATTTTCATATAGTTTTTCCATCCATGTGAACCCAAATTGTGAAACATGACCCTTATATAGGGTGTGTCCTATAATTAGGTGAACATTGTGGAAAACTGTGAAGAAAACCTATGATACCTATCTATGTACCCTAAAAATTATGTTTTACCCATTTATACCTTATTAAATAATACCTAATAGAGTCTCCATTATCCTTATTCAGCCGAGGCGCACCTAGGGAGGTCCCTTTCTCCTCCTCCCATGTGATTTTGAGGTTCCTCCCATGATTCTTAGTGGGTTCTTCAATGGTTATCCCTTCCTATTATTTTATGTATTCTTTTATTATTTATATTATGTTGGTTTTATCTTAGAAAACCATAGGTTGATGGTTTGATGAAATGTATTGTGATCCTTGATGTTAGGTTATAAAAATTTCATCTTGGATCCTTTTATTCCCATATTCGAGACCTTCTCTTAATTCACACTTCATTGATGTAGGTTCTTCCATTATTTTCCTTTTTATGGAACACCATGTGTTAATTGAAGTTTTATAAATCCATGTTGATGGAATTTATCATATGGTTATATCTATAAATTGATTTTTAAATCTTTCTGAGTTAAAGTTTTTATTAAAAAAAAGTTTTGTAAGGTTTTCAAGGTTTATGAATTTGTGTTAAAAGTATATGTATGCTATGTGTTTGATAAAATTACCAAGAGTATATTTTCAATTTTTTTGTGGGTTTTAAATTATATATTCCCTTTAATATTTTATGTTAGGTTTTTCTTGAAGTTGAATTTTTATTTTTTGTATTATTTATAATTTGAGGCTTTAATGGTGTTACTTAGAGGTTATTATGTTTTGATACATTATTTGAATTGTATCACTTTTGTTATTCCTTTGGTATCCCATATGAATGTTTATATATATATATGTGTGTGTGTGGATATGTATATATATATGTTCATGTATACACATATATGTGTACACACGCACACACACACACGCACGCACACACACACACACACATATAGAAATTTTATATAATAATTTCATTAAAGTTTGAGTTCTCAATTTTTCTTTTAGTTTCCAAAATTATTTCTAAATGAGATTTCAAATGTGTGTTTTATAAATAATTATTATAGAGGAACATTTGGAACTTTGAGAGCATATTTTTATTATTATATTGGGTTTTTGAATAGAATTGAAAGAAATGAGATTTTCCTTTAAAAATTATTACTAGTTTCAAATATCAAGGTCAGATTGGTACGTTGAAATGGTTTTTCATAAAAAATGTGCACCATCTATGGAATCCATATCTTCCATTTATGTTTATAAGTGGTTGTTTTATTTTAAATATGTGTTTCAAAATGATGGGTGTAGGGTGGTGGGTGTAGCATATATTTCCAATTTATGTTGATTCTCAATTGATATGTTGTGTCAAAAAGGATACCACACCTCCCATTAATATTATCTTGGGGATCCTAGGAATCTTAGTGAGGGATTAGAGAAAAACTATCTAGTCATGATTAGACATACTAGATCCACTATGATATCAAATTATATAGTGGAGTTCCATGGGTGAGTCAAGGATAGATCATCGAGTTGGTTATAGACTTAGGAATACATCAATAGCCCGAAAGATGGTTCCAACCTGAGTATATATATGGTCTCCTCATGGGATGTTTAGTAATTTGTCATTTTTACCAATATGTTACTAATTTCTATACACTACAATTAGTTTTTTATACCCTTTTATAGAGTGCTCTACCATTTTATTATTATTTTATCTTTTGACCAATTTTGTATTTATATTACCACTTAATTGGTTCGAGTCATTTATCTAGTTGATGTTTTCATTTTATCTCTTTTTGAGTTCCTTAAAATATGGATATAAAGGTTATTTTTAAAGATTATTTTTTAAGGTTAACTTTAAATTGAAATTAAAGTTTTAAATGTTTCTTTAAAACATGTTTTGAAGTTTAAAAACCGGTTTATCAGAAATCTTAGACATTATTTTCTTTCAAAAATGAAAACCTATTTTCTAATTTTATTTTTAAACTAGCATGTATAGGTTTTTTTAAGAAAGGAAATGCATGGACTCAACAGTTCTTAACAACTTCACTATTTTATTCTCACATGATACTTATACCACTCAAAATTGATAGAATCAATCTTTTTTAAAAGTTTATTTTATTTAGATCACTCTTGGAGTGTGATGGTTTGGGTGTTGCATGGTTACCAAGAGGTCACAAGAATATATTGTCAGATATTTTGGTTTTTTTTCTGTATACTATATGTGTTGGCTATGTCATCCTCCCATTTTTGGGATATTGTATCCTTCTCATTGATTTTTTTTTTATATTTTTATGGTTATTTATTCTGGTTATTACTAATTTGTTTTAATTTATTTTGTTTAAACTTATTTTATGTTTCACATAGATATTCGATATATGAAGTAGTAATGCTATAGTTCTGGGTGTAAGATCAATGTATTTAATTATTTATGGGGAGAATTAATTCCCAAGATCTCTCATTGGATGTATGACACTAGTTTCCACCCCTAGGTGATCAGGAATGTGCCTTGGGTATGTCACATGCCATCTCGAGTTCCTGGTTTAGTGGTGACTGGAGTTGGTTCTTGAAAACCCAGATAGATAAACACATCATATGTGTTATCTAGGTGAAATCATACAATTCCTTATTCTATCTCAATTGAGGGACCAGATGACATACTCATCATATGAGAGGAAAAATCTAATCTTAGTTAAGCTCTAAGTGACAACATGATCAACAACAAACCCAACCCACCTTGATTATCTAAGACTCAAGGCTTGCGTAAGAAATGTATCAATGTATGAAGGTTATCAAGATAGGTATCTCATCGAACTTAGGTATAGGGGATTCCGAATATGAACAATTGATCCCTATTATACCAAAGATATAGTGTATGAAACTATAGTATACTTTATGGTCTCACTAGTGCACAAAACCCATTTATGTCTCATGAGTATATTTTATATCCCAATACAAGGATCTTAATCATTCTAACCATAAAATTTTATCAAAACCTATAATACTTCATTATAAAGATCAGTTAGGGAAAACCTAATGGTGTAATTTGAGAGGTTAATTATAATTTCACTTCACAAAATGTATATCAATATATACATATATAAAGATAAAATGAAAGAATGATAAAGTTAATATTTCATTTTATATAAGATGATACATTTTTTGTTCTTAAACTATTTTAATAATACTTAACAAAACCAAACATAAGATCTTTTTTAACAAATTATATATGATAAAATGGTTGACCAACCTTATGTTTTATATACTTTTAAAGGTTTTATTAAACTCATTATATATCTATATAATTCCTAACATATCTTTATGTGAACATATAATAAAACCCTCCCACTAAACTCTTAAGTGAGTAACATATATGAAGAAATATATTTTAAATAATGGCGAGACTTATGAATTATATTCCTAATGTTCAACTCATTGAATACTCTCAAACTCCTTAACTACACAAAATCAAATGTTATGATGCTAATAACATATATTTCATACTTAAAACTCTTTTTATGTATATTATCATTTTTTTCAATACTTTCCATCAAAATTTCCTTGAAATATTTTAGTAACTTATATAACTATTTAAATTATTACTTTACTAAAACATCCCAAAATACTTTAGTATATTAAGTAACACCCACTTTGACTAGAATAATATTTTATTTCTTAATTTTGAACTTCTAAAATCCCAAAAATACCCCTATCCTCTTAGACACTATATCATCTTCAAAATATCACACTAAGATACATAAACTCATTTATATTAGAAAATAAAAATTATTTCCATTAGCATGAAAATTTAACAAAATTTCATTTTCTTATAATATATGGAATTCTATGTGTTTGGATAATTTTCTTTAAAAAATATTTATATTTTAAAATATTCCTCTTAAGCGTGGTAGGATCATGTAATGCCCCGACCCTAGAAGCCCAGAGCCAGTGCCCTACTTTATTACATTGGCATAAATACAAGATTCAAATCCCAAAGGACCAAACAGTTTAGTAGCAAAACCAGATTACATACATGATACCCATAATACATTGGGAAAATAAAATAAAGCATAACATAAGTAAAAGCTCAACATTATTAAAACTCATTCAAAGGATTCCTCTTCATAACTTGGGGAAAATAACATAATAAGGGTGAGATAAAATGATCAATAATGGTAAGTACAATGGATGAAATAATGAATAAATAATCATAATAAAAATGGAATGATAAATAACTGATAACACATTACACTGAAATAACTGGATAAGGAATAATAAAAAGGGAAAGGTAAATAACTAAAACAAATTCAATTTAATAAATAAATTGAGAATGAAATGTATTCATAGATTTAATCATATGAAAATATCATGGATAATAATAACAATAAATAAAATATCTATGAAGGAAATGCATAATTATTAGACATCATGTTTGAGGCACATGAAAATATATACCATCAAGACCTTTCACAAGATGGTTTAAAACTACAAGTAGAAGGAAATTTAATTTGGCCAACTTATTTGTCTCATGAGAATATATCGATGCATCAAGAGAATATATAAATTAGAGGATCCACCTGTCACCTTCTATCCAAATCATTCCTCATATCGAGTAATCAATTTAATTAATATTTCCCTATAAAATAAAAAAACTTTCAAAGTATACACCATATGTAAAAATGGTATATAGTTTAGGAAATAATAATATCCATCACCCAAGAATTTGGATATATAATTAAATTTTAAATGAAAAATTATTACAATAAAGTGATTGTTTCAATAGAAATTTAACAATCATAAAATAAAGTGCGATTTCAAAGATAACTTTTACCACGTGGCAATTTTCAATATGAACCCATTGGGTGAGATAATTAAAAGTTAAACTTAAAATACCATGAATTATGAGTGAATAATGATATTAAAGTAAAAATGGAAATAATTTAAACCACATTAAATTGTATTGGTTCATAATAACAAATAAGTCTCAAAGGAATGTAAATTGAGACGAAATCCCTTACCTTGCATTTATTTTTTAGTGAATGTAATTTAACATCATGTATAATGATTTTAATAATGTTATTATATTATAATAGAACCATAATAATATTTATAATATCATATATTATCTTCTTATAATATATTACTACCTGTTTGTTAACAATCATTAATTATTTTCACTATTTTGGGTGTTAATTGCCTAGTTTTTTGTGTATATTTTGACTTGTTACTTATTGTTTGTATTAATAAGATCATGATTTAATAGTATAAAAAATGTAAAACATTATTTAAATATCATATATATCCATTACATATTTATTTATAATAATCTATAATAATTGAAGATAAGAAATGAAATGCACCATTCATGGAGATGGTAGACCGTATGTACGCATGAACACTACTTCCATTTCTCTACCGTATTAAAAAAATGAAAATTAAATAATATATATATATATATATTAAAATTAAATTATAATATTTATTTCATATATTTCACATATTTTTATTAAAATTATCCTCAATACATTCCATGTACAGTGTGAGTAAATCACAACACTTTGAGGAGGCGGTAGTCTACACATCCATAAACAATGTTATCATGTCCCCAAAAAATGGAATGCCTGAAGGTATGTGTCATATAAGAATTAAATAAGAATAAATAAATTATAAATATCATATATATCATATATAAACTATAAATAAATCATTATTACAACCCTTAAAGGTGGTAAATAGAATAATGAATAACATCGGTTCACAAGGCGGTAGTCCACCATACAGACGAATGATGATTGCGTATCCCATTTGATGGATGTGTGTGAAATTGTATGTAAAAATATTATCATAAAAAATATAATAATATTTAAGATAATTAGGTTATTATATAATAATTATATAAAAATAATTGAGGGTGTGGAGAATTAAATGAAAGAAAAGTGATCGTTAGAAAATGATACCTCTTATTTGGGTAACTCCATGTGGTTTATACCAAAAGAATATATTGGTTTTCTTTATGAACTAGGTGATGATTATAGAATAAGGGTATTTATTTTGGGATATTATTATATCAGACTTTGGGTGATAAAAATGGATTTAGAGTTGTGAATAGATGGGAGGGGTGATTTTCTTTTTATTGTGGAGGAGGAGTGACATTCTTGTAAATATAAAAAGGTAAAAACTATTTCGAGATCTCAATTACATCATGTGACTAAAATAATGGTATATATTCTACAAAAGGGATTATATGGTTGAAAGTTTTCCATAAAATAAATTTTGGACAAGTTTCTAGGTTATTTTTCCCTTAAGTTTAAGGGTTATTCGCTTGTTAATATTAATTTTACCTTAATCGCTGTAATTAATTTTAACTGCATTCACTAATAATTTTGATAAAAAACTAGGTTTAAATTATTAAAAATTAAAAATTATTTTGATTCAAAATATTTAATCCATTTTTTTAATTCCACTAACATAATTGGAAGAAATTAATTTAAATTTAATCCCACAGACAAGACGACACAACAAGTTTTTAAAGTAAAAATGTTCAAAAGTTTGCTATGTTTTTATATTCAATTTAAAATTTAAATTGATTATAATAAAATAAATTTAATTAATTAATGTATAATTGATATAATATGACTTAAAAAACAATTTAAAATATAATTTATCCTTATAAATAAATTAGACTAAGAAGCAGTTTTCAATTAAAATTCAGTATTTTTCACTATTCATCAAAAAATGAAACTTCACAGAAAAATAAAAAAAATTAACCCTTAGATAATATTGGAAATAAAATTTCAAAAATGAAGTTTATTTTTATATATAAAATTTATAAAAGTGAAAAATTTATATTTAAAATAGGTTCTCCATTAAAAGGAGGTAAACATGCTTTTATAAAAATATAGGTTTTTATTTGTAAAATTGGGTTTGTTCTTATCTTATTCCCATATAATATATTGGATGAATTTCAAAATATTTTATTGGATATATAGAATATAATTTTACTATAAAAATTATATAAAAGAGTTATAATTTAATTAACTGTAAAAAATGTGACTAAATAGAGTTTTTTTTAAATCAGGTGTTGTGTGCATTGTAAACTAACTCATTATTGTGTGTTTTGAAAGCTATAAACAAAATTAAATTTATTCCAAAAGGAAAATATGGTAACGTATTGGGGCAATACATTATTCCCTCCTATAAAAATTTAATCCTTGAAATTTTAGGGGTATTACCTTCTTAAAATATGTGGGTAATTCTCTTTCATTGAATCCTCTTATTCCCATGTTGCTTATTCCATTTAGTGATTTCTCCAGAGTACCTTAACCAAAAGAGTTGTCTAATTACTCAACAATTTATATCTGATATCAAGAATCTATATGGATTCTTCACAGTATGAAAGGTCTGGTTCTAACTCTATTTCATCAGAGATGAGCACATACATTGAGTCTGACATGTAATTCCGTAGCATAGATATATGGAACATATCACATACCTTTGAGATATTTGGTAACATTGAAAAATAATAAGCAAAAACTCCAACTCTTTAAAGAATTTATAAGGTTTTTATGTATCTAGGACTCAGTTCTTCTTTCTTAATGAACCTTATAACACCCTTTCATGGAGATAATTTCAAGAAAACATGATCTACCACTTGGAACATAAAATCATTTATTTAGTTATCAGCATAGATATTTTTCCTACTTTGAGATGATTTAATATGATCATAAATGGAATTTACCCTTTTCATAATCTCTTAAATAAGTTTTGGTACTACAAGTTTCCTTTCACCAACTTTATCCCAACAACTTGGAGTATGACACCTCTTTCCATATAATGCTTCATACAACACCATTTGAATACTTAAATGAAAACTATTATTATAGGAAAACTCTACCAATGGTATGTAATTATCCCACATACCTTTAAAGTCGAGTGATCCTGACCTCCACATGTATTCCATTGTTTTAATTTTTATTTCAAAATTTCATTCAGTTTGAGGATAGTAGGCAGTGCTCAAATGAAGCTTAGTGGAAAGATCCTTCTGAAGACTTTCCTAGATTTTTTATGTAAAGAAGGGATCTCGATCAGAAAAAATTGATAGAGGTGCACCATTAAGTCTTAAAACTTCATTAATATAGAGCCTTGTGAGGCACTCAATAGTCATGTATTCGCTTATATCAAGGAAATGTGAAAATTTGGTTAGACGATCATTGATAACCCATATTGCATCATCATTCCTAGGATTATTTTTAGTCCTATGAAAAATTACATAGTAATTTCATCCCATTTCCACATAGTAATATGAAGAGGTTGTATTGATCCTTTATGATGAGGCCTCACATATTTCACTTGTTGAAAAACTAAACATCTGGACACATAATAAGAAATTTTCCACTTCATGTTATTCTACAAAATATTTTCATTTAAGTCATTATACATCTTTGTGCTACCATGGTGTATAGAGAAATTTGAGCTATGAGCACCATCCAAAAATTCCATTTTTAGATCAAGTATATATGGAACACATAGCCTCTTTCCATATTTTATAACACCATCTTCACAATCAAAGGCTTCTAATTTTTCTTCATTCACTGCTTTAATTTTCTTCTGAAGGTTCTCATCATCAGATTGAGAATTGTTTATATTCTCTAATAATGATGGGTTTTCAATCATTTGAAAATTGATTGATGTCTCCCCTTCCTTAGAAATTCCAATATCTATCTTTACAATATCCATGAATATAGGATCCTTCTCAATCCTCATTTGGATTAGAAATCCATGATCCTGCATACTCAATGCATATGCTACCTTATTTTCTTTCCCCGGGTGGTATTGTATTGAGAAATCATAATTATTGGGTATCTAGAGACATTTACTTTGTCTCATGTTGAGCTATTTCTATGAGAAGATGTATTTTAGGATTTTATTATATGTGTATTTCTCATATATTTCAATATAGAGATAATGTCTCAATATTTTCAAAGAAAATATTATAGTCGCTAATTCAAGATCATAGGTTGGATGGATCTATTCATGAGTCTTCAATTGACATGATGAATATGAAATAAATTCATCATTTTAAATTAGGAAACAACCAATTAACTTCTTTGATGCATCGCTATATATGAAAAACCCATCACTTCCAGATGGTAGAGTCAAAATCGAAGCATTGAATAATATTGTATTTAGTTCATCAAAGAATTCTTATCATTCCCTTTTCCAAAAAAACTTAACCCCTTTATATGTAAGTTTGATTAATAGGTTAGCCAATGAGGTAAAATTTTGAATGAATCACCAATAGTAAAATTCCAAACCAATGAAACTATGTACCTCAGTTATGTTTATTGGTGTAGAAAATTCTCCAGAAGCCTTTGTTTTTATAGGATCAACTGATATTCAATCCTTAGAGACAATATGTCCAAGAAAATAAACTTATTAAAGCTAGAAATCAAACTTGATAAATTTTCTATATAACTCTTCCCTTATAAGAGTCCTAATAATTATACATAAGTGATTATCATAGTCCTTATAGATTTTAAAATGAACTTGAATATCAATAATGAATACCAAAACAATATCATAAAGATATTACTTGAATACTCAATTCATTAGGTTCATAAAAATAGAGGGTGCATTAGTCAATCCAAATGACATTACTATAAACTCATAATGTTCATATCTCATCTAATTTTTTTCTTTAGAATGTCTTCCATATTCACCCACAGTTTTTGATACCTAGAATGAAGATTAATCTTTGAAAAATATTTGTCTCTATGAAGTTGATCAAACAAGTCATAAATTATAGGTAGAGGATACTTTTTCATTATTGTAATAGAATTTATTTCCCAATAAACAATGCACAACCTCATGAATCTATCTTTCTTCTTAACAAAGAGAATGAGGTCTCCCCATAGCGAAACACTATCTAGACTAAATCCCTTATTACCCAAATACATTAGTTGTTTCTTCTACTCCACTAATTCCATAATGTTCATTATATAGGTATTCTTTGATATTAGCCTTGCATGGATGATTAAATTAATTTAAAATTCAATTTCACGCTATAGGGGATGTTCAGGAAATTCCTCAGGAAATAAGTCAATGTATTCATACATAATAGGTACATCCTAAATTTTAAGATTACGTTCTTTATCAATAGATTTTTTGCTCTCATTCCCCAAGAATATTGTTAATAGAGATACTGGGGGTGGATCTAGATAAGAATCATGTTAGGAATCTTATTCTCTAAAGATAAGGTATTCTACATCTTCCTCAAAAATCATAATTCCCATCCTCTTGAAATAAATTTTGGAATCATATTTTGAGATCCATTCTATACTAAGGATTATATTAAAGCCAACCATAGGTATGATAATAAGGTCAGAACATAAAGCACATTTATATGTCATAATTGGGACTGCTCAACACATATTTGTTGCAATGATACTTCTATTAGGAGTTTTGACCAAAAAATATCTATTAAATCAAAAGGGAAATGTATAATTTTCTTGGAAAACTAGGTAGATATAAAAGAGTGTGATGATCTAAAATAAAATAATTAATTGGATAAATTTCAATATAAGATTATTTTACCTACCACTATGTTATTGGGTACTTCTACCTTAGCTATTATGTCTGCAAAATATTGACCATCTCCCCTTGGCCAGTTATGTGGTACATTACCTTTATTCCTAGGGAATTATCTTACATAGAGCACCATATATTTACAATTTTAGAACTGTGAATCATTTATTTTTTTATTCTCTTTTCATTCATGAGCCCAGTGACCCCTATCTCCACAATTATAATAAACTTACAGTCCCTTAAAACATTTCCCATGGTGATTTTCCACAGTTTTCACAAGATGTAAATCACTAAATATTATTCTTATTTGATGCATTACCTATTTAATGGTGCCCAGATGGAATCTTATTATCATCGTTTCCCTTTAATATATTTATTCTAGAACATTCCTTCTCTTTATTGATGTCACAAAAAACTATTTCATTATATGATGAAAATTTTTGGAAGACCGGTGCCCTTAAGAGACTTGGTTTAATTCATTAATAAAGTGATCAATTGTGTACTATTTTTTTGCATGTAATCCGTTGCATACTTGGATAATCTTGTATTGGTAGCTTCATAATCTACAACACTTTATTCTTTATTTTTCTTTAATCTAAGGAACTTTCTCTTTATCTCAATTTTTTGATCATGAGGGAAGTATTTATCAAATAATGTCTCCTTAAAAGATCTCCATTCCATGAATTATATTTCTTCTTATTACCAAGTATTCTAGATTATATACCACCATTTATCAGCATCAAATTTGAGACAATGGACCACAGGTGTAACCTTTTCTATTTTAATGCATCCAAAGTCCTTAAATATCTTTATCAGAGTATTAATACATTGTTCAACTATAATTGGATTTGTTGTCCCACTAAATTATAGGGGAGTATATCATATAAATTGATCCAGGATAGGATATTATCTTTTTGGAAAAGGCTAATCCATTCAGGTAAGGTTATTTTTCCTAACTTGATTAAGTTTCCCTAATATTTCCATAATTTTCTCTGATCTGATACCATCTATATTGGTTTCCTCAATAGGGAAATCTCTACATTTTCCATGAGCATTGACACCATTATTGATTCTGAGAACTATTTCTAAAAAATGAAATACACTAGATTTGATCATAAAATCATAATGTATAATTATAAATATGGTATAACACATAACATAAATTTATGCATCATAAATATTAAAATCATAAACATTGGTTTCTTTTTGGAAATGTTTAATTTTAAATCCTTCATAATGGTTTGTAAAGAAAATGGAAATTATCCAAAGCATATCCAGTGGGAGTTTCAAACCAGGTGCATATTAAGGCCTATTGTCATGTATTATGTTATGCTCAAGTTAGGTTCAATGCACCTTTATGAATTTGTTACCCCTAGGTACATCTAGGCCAGAACCACGTCCACTTATAGTATCCAGATAGGGATGTATCGTTAGGAATTCCCACATAATGTCTAACTTACCAAAATTCTAGGATGTTCTTATATACATATCCTCACATTATAAATTTGGGTTATGTTACCTAATATAAGCTTTATAAATATATTTTATAAAGTTTCTACTAAAATTTCTATGATAAAAACTTTAACGCCCCAACCCCAGAAGCCCGGAGCGAGTGACTTACTTTATTACATTTCCATAGATACAAGATTTAAATTCCAAAGGACCAAACATTTTTGCAGTTTTGGAAAACTATAGTACATACATTATACCCATAATACACTGGGAAAATAAAATAAAAGATAACATAAGTAAAATATCATCATCCTTGAAACTCATTCAAAGGATTCCTCTTCATAACCTAGGGAAAAGAAACATAATAAGGGTAAGCTCAAATTTTTAGTAAGGGTACATACAATGGAAGTAATAATGAATCAATAATCATAACAAACATGGCATGGTAAATAACTGAGAACACATTCCACTCAAATAACTGGATAAGGAATAATCAATATATCATAGTAAATAACTGAAACACATGCCATTTAATCAATAAACTAAGAATGAAATGCATCCATATATTTTAAAATATAAAAATATCATGGATAATAATAAAAATAACTAAAAAATATATAAAGGAAATTCTAAATTATTGGACGTCATTTCTGAGGCACATGAAAACCTATACCATCAAGATCATTCATAAGACGATTTAAAACTACGAGTAGAAACCTGTTTAATTTTGCCAACTTATTTGTATCATGAGTACCTATCGATGCATCAAGGGGATATATAAAGTTCATCCCCCACAAGTCACTACCTATGAAAATAATTACTCATATCAAGTAATCTATTTAATTAATAAATAATATTCCTTATCAAATATCTGTATCGAATAAAGAATATGGTTTCATCAATATTTCCCCAAAAAATAAAACAACTATCAAAGTAAAAACTATATAAAAAATGTTATATAGTTTAGGGAATACAAATATTAGTCACCCAATAATGTGGATATTTAAGTAAATTTCCAATGAAAACTTATTACAGTAAAGTGATTTCTTCAATAGAAAGTTAACAACCACAAATGAAAGTGAGATTTCAAAGATAACTTTTACCACTTGGAAATTTTCAAGCTAAAATATTTGGGTGAGATAATTAAAATTGAATCTTAAAATACCATGAATTATGAGTGAATAATTATATTAAAATAAAAAAGTTAAGTATATAAAACACATTAAATTTAATTGGTACATAATAATAAATAAGTCTCAATGGAATGCAAATTGAGACGAAATACCTTACCTTGAATTTCCTTTTGAGTGAACATACTTTTACCTCATGTATAATGGTTTTAATAATGTTATTAACTTATTAAATAACCTAAATCATATTTATAATATCATATATTATCTTCTTATAATATATTACTACCCATTTGTTAACAATCTTTCATTATTTTCACTATTTTGGGTGTTAATTGCCTAATTTTTTGAGTATGTTTTGACTTGTAACTTATTGATCCTATTAATTAGATCATAAATTAATAATATATAGAATTTAAACCATGATTTAAATATCATATATATCCTGTAAATATATATTTATAATAATCTATAATTTTTTGAGATAATAAATAAAATACACTGTTCCTGGAGATGGTAGACCATACATACAGATGAACACTACTTCCATTTCTTTTACATATTAAAATAATGAAATGTAAATGATATATATTTATATTATAATTAAATTATAATTTTTATTTCACATATGTTACATATATTTATTAAAAACATCCTTAATACATTCTATGTATAGGATGAACGAATCACATCACTTTGAGTAGGTGATAGTCCACACATCCACAAACAATGTTATCATATTCCCAAAAATGGAATGCATGAAGGTAAGTGTTGTATAATAATTATAGAAGCATAAATAAATTTAATATATCATATTATATTACATATAAACAATAAATAAATCATTATTATGACCTTGAAAGGTGGTAAATGGAAGAATGAAATACATTGGTTTGCGAGATGGTAGTCCGCCGTACACAAGAACAATGTTTGTGTATCCCATTTGATGGATGTGTGTGAAAGTGTAACTAAAACTATTAGAATAAAAATATATCATAATATTCAATATACTAAAGTTATTATATAATAATGATATAAAAATAATTTAAGGTATGGATAAGTAAATGAAAGAAAAGTGATCGTTGGAAAACGTTACCTCTTCTTTTGGCAACGCCTTTTGGTTTATACCAAAAGACTTCCTTGATTTCTTTATGACCAAGGTGAGGCATCTAGGATAATTTTAGGGATGTTGGGATATTATTTTAGAATATTTTTGGAGAGTAAAAGGTCTTTATAAGTGTTAATAAATGTAAGGTTTGAGTGCCTTTTTATAGTGGAGGAGGAGTGACATTCTTGTAAATTTAAAAATGTAAACACTATTGAGAGGCCCTCCTTACATAATGTGCCTAAAATAATGGTCCATATTAGATAAAAGATAGGATATGGTTTAAATATGTCCATATAATGGATTTTCTACAAGTTTATAGGTCATTTGTTCCTTAAGATTAAGGTTTAGTCCCTTTTTAAGCTTAATTTTACCTTATCAGTGTAATGAATTTTAATTTTATTCCCTAATAATTTTAGTCAAAAAATAATATGAACTGATTATAAATTATAAATTTTTATGATTAAAAATATGGAATCCATTTTTTCAAATTAAACTCACAAAAGTAGCATAAATTAATTTAAATTTTATCTCGCACATGGGATGGCAAAAAGGGTTTTTAAAGTAAAAATGTTCAAAAGTTTGCTATGTTTTTATATTCAATTTCAAAGTGAAATTGAATATAAAGATATAAATTGAATTAATTTATGTATAATTGATATAATTTTACTTTAAAATAAATTTAAAATATAATTTATCCTTACAAATAAATTATATGAATAAGTATTTTTCATTTAAAATTCTGTATTTTCACTATTCATCCAAAAATGAAATTTCATAGAAAAATACTAAAATTCACCATAATATAATTTTGGAGATATGATTTCAAAAATTTAAGGTAATTTTTTAAATATAAATTTATAAAAGTTCCAAACTTTATATTTAAAGTAGGATCACCATTAAAAGGCGGTAAAACTGCTTTTATGAAAATATAGGTTTTTATGTGTAAAATTGAGTTTATTATTATCTTATTCATAATTTTTTTATTAATGTCAAAATATTTGATTATACACACACACATATATATATAATATAATATAAAATAAAAATTCTCTAAAAGTTTTATAATTTAATTGACTGTGAAAAGTGTGACTAAATAGTATTTTGTTTAAATCGGGTGTTGTGTGAATTATAAAATAACTTAATATTTCATGTTTTTAAAGATATAAATAAAATAAAATTTATTTTAAAAGGAAAATATGGTGATGTATTGGGGTTATATAGATCATATACCTCATAGTTTAAAAAATATTTGGATAAAATCATTTATCTTAGATAAAACATTTGCATCCTTTTCCCATTTTCATAACATGATATAGAATTAGATGTATCGAAAACCATGCGTATTAAATCCATACTCTCATATTGATCATAAAAAATATTTGTTAACAGAAAAATTCTTTCATTTTAAAAAATAAGTAATATGACCACGCACATCCTTTACTTATACACATATAATCATGATATATTCCACTATATTTAAATTTATGATGTAGAAATTTTTTTCTTCACTACCTTAATAAAAAATATAGGATATATCAATTATTTACTTTATTTTAAACTCATTTATATTTATAACATTTTTAAATTATATATTTGGTATCATATAACCTTAAAAACCAAATAGGTGACTAGTATATCACTGATACCTGACATGATCATTATATGGAGTTTTATAAACCACTTAAAATATCTTGGATAATTATATCCTATAGAATTATTACTCATTATTGACACCACATTTAGTTATTAATAACCTTGGATGGATATTTTAAGAAACATTTATGGAATATCCAATTAAATTTTCTTCTGAAATTTTGAATGTTTACCCACTTTTACTATCAACATAGAACGGGAAGCTGGAAATCACATTCCCTAGTTCATATTTCCTCAACACTTCGAGAAAATATGTAAAAATTCTCTTAAACCCATTCTCATTATTAAAACATTTTCATCGATGAAAACAAAATGATATTTATAGCTTAAAAAATAATTAAGTTAAATTTAAGTAAATAATTCTATACTTATCAAAAGAATCTAGATTCAAGTATTAAACAATATTAATAGTTGGTTTCATAGGAAGGGGTTTCTATAACACATAATATTTTACATTTTTAATAAAAAAAATTATGTTTGAACCAATCTCATTGAGTTTTTTACATTAAGATTCAACTTTCAAATATTAATCTTAAAGTTAATTTATATGATGATGATTATATTTATCAATAATAGAATATTTTATCATATAATAATAATGTTTTACCATCATTTAATAAGGGATTTTTATTAAATGTTATCCCACTAAAATGATGACCCCTTTGAAACTCATCATATCAATTAGTGGTCTGAGATTCATATTCCACTAAGAAAATGATCCCACTTTAGAATGAACCTCACCACTTAGTTGTTCAGTTTGGAAATCATCCCAATCATATCATATATGAATCTTGGATGGTTGAGTGAGAAACTCCTTTTCCAATCCATCATATGGATAAACTCAAAATTATTCCTCTGGTATCTGAATTGTTACAATTTCATAGATAAGTGTAACCCAAAGAACAAAAAAGTATTTGGTTACCTAACTCTTAGGGTTAACCATTTCCTCTATTACTTACACATGATAATCTATGGGCATCCAAATTTGGCATAAACTTACCCAGTCGGATGATTGAGGTTTTGAGGTGCATTTTATTAGGAATGAATCTAACATTTTGTATTTTTAATTGGGACTTAATATAACTATCTTATCTCATATTCTTCCATTTATGTATGCATTCTTATAATGATTTAGTTTGGAATACTAGTCCATCCACTAAATAAATATGTTCAAATCATATTGATGTATAATTATTTTCACAAATCATATCTTTTGTTACTAACCCAAAATATACCTAGTTGTATTCATACATACACCCAAATATATCCTATGTATAAGGTATATGAAACCCTACACGAAAAGGATTAAAAATATATAAAATCATTTATCCCCACAGGAGTAAGTCATGATCCACAGATAGTCAACCCCTACTATTCTAAACAGGGCATAAGCCTCTGATCCAATGAGTAGTCCAATCCAAAGTATATCTACCCAAGGATAATTTACTTAATATAGATCTCAATACCATCATAATTATAACACCTAATATGTATAAATCATATTTAACTACTTAATTCAATATCTTAACCAAAGAAAAGCTAAAGTCATGGTAGAAGAAAACTAAATCAATCATTATACCTAGTATGTAACTCCTTAGATGAATGTATAAAAATATAAAGAGGTAGTTTAACATTTTAATATAAGGAATATTAACATTCATAATATAAAAATTGTAACATCTCATCCCGGGATCCACACACTAGTGCCTCGAGCCGGTCCACTATGTAACCTCAAGCGTGCCTCCCTGTATGGCAGAGGTTGTCGACTAGTAGCAAGGTATATTATTAGTAATGGGGAGACTATACCCTCTTTTTCATCACATTAATACACCAATAGAAATAATAAACCATAAAAATTAATAATAAAATCATATGATAACCCAAAAAAATATTAGTATAACAAGAAAACTAAAACTGGAAATACAATATCAAAACTAAATAGTAGATATGCCATGCCAAAATATGTGTCAGTGTCAAAATGAAACTCACAGTAAAGACACTAACAATTCTTAAGCAGGTCCTAAACCACATCTGGTTCCCTTATCCATGATCCATACCCAAATCAGTCATCTAACATAGGGTCTTTTCCATTATCATGTCCCTCAAACATGAAATCTATTCAAGTACCGATCAGGAAGCCCGAGAAGGGTGTGAGTACAACTTAGTAGGCCACCACAATTGGAGAATAAAATAATATCCATTCAATAAAAAGTGTATGAAGTTTTATAAATAAATAAGTACAATACATAAATAAATAGTTATCACATTATCAATTTATTCTTTATTTAACCACATAAATTCCCCAGTCTTTTGAGGATTCCTAAACCTCAATACATGATTCAACCCATGCCGAAGTCTAAACTATCCCTAAGGGATATCACATCCTAAAATTCCATATTTACCATTCTATATCCCATGCCACATATCATAATTCCATTATTACCATTCTATATTACATGTTATATCTCAGAATTTCATTGTTACCATTTTATATCTCATGTAATATCTCATAATGCCCTTATTACCATTATATATTACATGTCATATCTCAATCCCATTAATTAATTCAAAAATTAATTAATATTCTCAAACTCATTAATTAACATGAAAATTAATTAATTTTCTCAATCCTATTAATTAAAACAATAATTAATTAATATTTTCAATCATATTAATTAACTATACAATTAATTAATCATATTAATATCATTAATTAACTCAATAATTAATTATTCTTCTCAATCATATTAATTAACTCAATAATTAATTAATCATCTTAATCTCATTAATTAACTCAACAATTAATTAATCTTTTCAATACTATTAATTAACCCAACAATCAATTAATCTTCTCAACTTTATTAATTAACTCAATAATTAATTAATCATCTCAACTTCATTACTAATTAAAAAATTAGTTCAACACATCAACACCCTTAATTAATTTACTAATTAATTAATCAAAACCTACCATCCCAATAATCCCATAATTAATTCATCATTTAATTATTCAACTCAAAATCCCAAAATCCTATAATTAATTCATCAACTAATTATTTAATTAAATAATCTCAATATCCCCTAATTAGTTCCTCAATTAATTACTCTATTGAATAATCTCAATATCCCATAATTAATTCCTCAATTAATTACTCATATCTATAATCTCAATTATCCCCAATATCACATCACCCTTAATTAATTAATTCCCCAATTTAATTAATTTAATAAATAACTAAATTGATACACATCAAATAAAAATTCTAAAATTACATACACATAATTGCAATCAAGAATATGTGATTTTAATTATAGACCACCTACCTCAATTATTTATTGAACAATTTACCAATAGAAATCCCCCAAATTTGAGAAACACAATGACGTAGAATGAGATGCAGATCTAAAACCATAAATCAAGATCGAAAAAATCGATAGCCTTAAATTATAGATCTAAATATATAATCCTAATTCTATATATAATCAAAATAGGAAGAACAATCCTTTCTAGGATGGGATAATAAGGAAAGAGGAATGAGAGACCAAGTGGGATAGGATTCTCTTACTAAGATGGGTGAAGATCATTGAACTAGACTCCAAATAGTGAATAAAATAGGCCTAGAATGATTGGAATCCATTAGAGAGGTGATAAAATTGTGAAAGAACGTCTAGGATTGAATGAGGGGAAAATGGGGTGAGTTTCATGGATTCAGGTGGTTTAAACTCTAATTTTTAGGTGAATTAAATTCCCACACATGATTTGGTGGGAAGGGGCAGAATTGTTTCCCAAACCGTGAAACTAAACCATGAAACTAGTCAATAGGGGTGCACAATTACTCTTAAAATGGGAAAAATTTGACAAAAAGTGCACCGAACATGAAAATCCACTCTATCCAGGGTTGCACAGTTTTCTCGGATGGGGCACATGATTTTCCCTAACCACCTATCAACCATAAAATGCCCTATTTCTTCCATTTTATCAAATTTTACCCAAAACACCCTAAAAGTAAAGAAAAAAAAAGAGTACTCAACATAAGAAAAAATATTACCTGAAATCAATCTCGAGACATCTCTAGAAAAGGTCGGGATCTTATAGTCACCCCACCTTATAACAACTCATCCTCAAGATTTACTCCCAAGAATCTCTAAGATTAGGAGCCAAAAATATATATCCAATAAGCCCTCATATTTTATTTTATCTCCCATGTTTCCTTCTATACACATACATATTTCCACAATACTCGAACTATATGAACGGTCTTTTCCCTCAACACTTTATCATTGTGATCCAACACACATATCAAATTCTCCTCAAAGGACGCATCTATATCAATCTACATCATTCACATAAATGACATGAGAAGGGTTGAAATGATACTACCATAGTTGTGACACATAGAAAACATCATGCATAACACTATATTTATATGGAATAGCTAGTTGGTATACCACTGACCCAATTATTTCTACAACCTCAAATGGTCCAATGAACTTAGGCGCCAACTTTCCCTACCTCTGTATACTATGGTGACCCAACCTAGGAGACACTTGAAGGAAAACATGATCTACCTATATAAACTCTTGGTATCATCGAAGTCTATCAACATATGACTTCTATCTACTCTGAACCATACCCATATGCTTCTGAATCAACTGAACCTGCTCCAACATCTCATGCACAAGACTCAATCCCAACAACTTAGACTCACCTGCCTCCATCCAACATAAATGTGATCTGCATTGACTACTATAAATATATTCTTATAGTTCCATATGAATAGTATCATGATAACTATTGTTATAGGTGAACTAAACCAAAACTAGGTGATTTTCCCAAGACCTAGTGAAGTCTAGAACACACGCTCACAACATATCCTCAAGAACATTCATAGTACGCTTTGACTTCCAATATGCTCATGGGTGGAAATACATACTCAATAACACCTCTGTAACAAGAGCCTTCAGTAATCCCTACCAAAAACATGAAGTAAAACACAAGTTATAGTCTAAAACTATAGTTAATGGAACCCCTTATAGATAGAATATGTCCCTAACACACATATATCCCACCTGCTCTACTGATAAGTTCTCTCTCATAGGCAAGACATGAACTACCTTCATTAGTCTATCCATAATAACCCAAATAGATCCATTATTCTAAGACGTCCATGGGAGACCCCTCCCCCCTCCCCCCCAAAAAATTCTATATTCAAATCGTCCCACTTCCACTTGAGAATGGAAAAGAACAACAACAAACATGTAGGTCATTGGTTCTCCACCTTCACCTGCTGACAGGTGTAACATAGTGTCATGAAACCTAATATCTCCATTTTAATTCTTAGACACCAAAAATATAGTCACATGTCATGGTATATTTTGGTCACACCTAGATGTACCACCCACTTCAAGGCATGTAATTCCCACATCAACTCCTCCCACATACTCATAGGCACAAAAAAATTATTCTTAATGTAGATGATCTCTTCCTCATATATAAACCAATATGATGGTTTCTCCCTACCTTCAAGGATTTCCCTCAAGATAAACATTCTAGATCCTCATACTTCCTATCTCTGATCTATCTCAAAAGGGTATACTCCACTGAAAATGATACTAGATTCATCTTCTCCTGAATCTCCTAAACTAAAATGCGCATATTAGCCAGCAAAGTCATCATCTTCAAATATTCACTAGATTATTGAATATCTTGATTCTAAGTTTTCTCCTCAATGTTTCAGAAATAATATTACTCTTTCCAGACATATATTCTAGCTCAAAGTCAAAATACCTCATATAATCAACCCATATCTACTGTCAAAGATTAAAATCTCACTATGAGGAGATATACTTCAAGCTCTTATTATCTATATACATAGTAAAATTCTCACCCAATATATAATTCCACCAACAATTTAAGTCATAAACAACCATATCCAACTTGAGGTCGCACATAAGGTAATTCCATTCATGTGTCCTTAACTGATGAGAACCATACACTACAAATCGATCTCCATATATCAACACTACTACAAGTATAATTCTAGAAGCATCCCAATACACCATATACTCCTCACCTTGATAAGGTAGGATCAATATTTGTGCTGATGTCAACCACATATTCAACTGATGGAAATCATCAAGATTCCGACCATTCAAACTTTATTCACTTTTTGGTAAAGCTTGGAAGCGATGCCTCCAAATGGGATAAGTCATGGATGAAACTCTAATAATATCTAGATAACCCCTAAAAGATATAAATATCAAACAAATTATTATAATGATCCCAAGAAACAACTAACTGAACTTTATCTAGGTCCACTAACACACCTTCCTTTGAGATTATGTAACCCAAGAAGTGTACCTGATCAATCCAAAACTAATACTTAGATATCTTGGCGTATAGAAAATTCTCTCTCAATGTACATATGATGATGTAAAGATGTTGGGAATGATCATCATGAGTCTTGGAGTACACCAAGATGTCATCCACAAATAATACAACAAACTAATCTAGGTACAGATGTAATATTTTGTTCATCAAGCCCATAATCACTTCTGGTGTATTCTTCAACACAAATGACATTACAAGGAAATCATATAGTCCATACCTACTTTTGAAAGCATTACATAGTATATCAGAATACCAAACTCTCAACTAATGATACCTTGACCTCAAGTTTATCTTAGAAAATAAACAACCTCCTCTCAGCTGGTCAAAATGATCATCGATTCGTGGAAGAGGATATTAGTTCTTCACAATCATCCAGTTTAAATTACAGTAATCAACACACAATAATGAACTCCCATTGGCCTTATTTTCAAACAACATAGGTGATCCCCCTAGTGACATACTCAGATGGATACAACCCTTATCCATCAACTCCTCTAACCGAGTCTTGATCTCTTGAAGCTCTATCAGCGCTATTCTGTTGGGTAGAATAGAAACTTTATCATCCCTCAATACAATATAAATAGTTAATTCCAAATATATATTAGGTGTTGAAACTAAGAAACATTCTAGAAACACATCCTTGAATCTACCCAATATGGGTGAAAAGCCATCCTGCTTTATACCTCCATCATCTAGCAATAAAATTGAAACCTAGGCTATGATCTCTCTCAGTTATGGATGAATTGGCCCTGCTCAAACTTCTTGGATATCTTGCTGTCCTCAATGAATGTACTTGTCACCATTAGGAGACATAAACATCAATATCCTCTGCTAAAAATCAATATGGGCTTGGTATGAAACAAACTAGTCCATACCCAAAATTAGGTGGAAGCCAGACATGTTAAGAATATATAGATCCCACAGAAAATGATATCCCCCAATATCAAGAGAACACCCCTTACACAAGAATACGACCCTAGAACATACTCCCAATAGTTTATCTATCATTAAAATTCCACTCATGAACTCTACCTCCAGGCTCAAACCATTTACAAGTTGTGCAGAAATAATGGAATGAGAGGCACCGGTATTAAACAAAGCTCTAACTAACATAGAAGATGTAAGAATAATACCTCTAACTATCTATGATTCAGCCTTGGTATCCATAAATGCAGGCCACACTGCATGAAACTACCCTAACCCTCTTCCATGTCATGCAATTTGAGTCCCTTGAGTTGCACCACTATGTTGATACGGGCGCTCTTTCCCAAAAGTACTGCATCCGATGCCTCTACCGCCACGACTAGTAGAACTCCTGGTGCCAGCCTAAAAAGGTGTAGAATATCCACTTCTTGCATTTTGATTCAATCTAGCTACCCCATTTACCCATCTATCATACGCTCCTTCAAAACTTCTATAGATGTACCATATTTCTGAAAGATCAGTACTCTACTGGTGGTCGGGGACAATGTCTATGATAGTGGCTTGGCCTACCAAACTGGTGAAAAAAAACTATAGGAAGGTCCCATGTAACTGAATTTTTCACCTTTCCAATATGTTTTTCACTTATCTGGATAAATTTCTCATAACCATGCTTCCTTATCTTTAAAGTTATACCTCCTGATCATCTAACAACAACCATATTTCCTACACTAGAATCCTTATTCAGGTTCCCCTTAGCTATGATAGTCTGATTTACCATCTATGAAAACTTATTCAGTCTAAATATATTCACCTAGGACTTAATTTCACACTTAAATTCTTCCTAAAATCATTTTGATGAAGTAGCCTCATCCATTGCCAACACTGGGAAAAACACTACAAATTTGTAAAGTATCTAACATATCCCATCACAGACATACTCCCATGAGTCAACCTCACAAACTCAGCTACTATCACCTACCTCAACATCTCTGGATATAAGTGCTCCAAGAACCTCTCAAATAAGTCATTTCATAACATACCATCAGCATGTCTAGATAGATACTTAACGTCCCACCAACGTTTTGCTGATCCTCATTGCATATAAGTGGTCAACTTGACCCTCTTTTTAGAAGGGGTCTCCAAGTGGTCAAGTATAGTCTGGAAAAAATTAATTTAGAACTCATCTCCCTCAATCCCACTTTCTCTAGAAAAACTCAGAGGGTGATGTAACTAAATTCCCTCATCAATTTAGACATGCTCTTCTCAAACCACTCTGGGTCCCTTTCCATAAATTACATGAATCGAGTAAAGTTCTCCCAGAACTTATCTCAAACTTCCTCACTAGGCACTTGCAGTGCCTCAGGTTCCGCTACTAGAAGATAATCCACAACCATGTCCTTCTATCATCCTCTCAACAAGTGTTTTCATGGAGGTATAACTATACAAGATAAACACACAACATAGGATAATTTTCTCAATATAAACACATTTACAAGGAAACATAATAAGGCACAATAATCCTTTTTCCCCAAACCCCACCACACAGTCAAAACCAAGGTGATAAAACTACCCTTACTCATTTTCATTATTCTGGATTCTCATTTAGACACCCAATTATTCCCATATTGGATCATTTTACCACATTGAATTTCATATTAGGCACTATTTTCAATTTAATTTCACAAGTAAGGAAAACAATTCAAGTTCAAAAAATTACCCAAAGCCTATTTTCTGTGCATGCCTAAAATGATGCATTTCACAAAATAATTCAGAGTGCCTAGTATAATGCACAAAACCTCAACTATCATTCCTTACTATACCACATATCAAATCAAAGAAAAATCTCAACATTAATAATCACATCACACAATAAGTATGCCACTTAGAGTGATATAATATTCATCTATTACAACAAACAATAATAACAATAATCCCACCTTAGGAACTTGGATCCTCATCCATACAAGGGTTAGCTACTCCCATACATTAGCTCATAACAAAGGCTTGAGTCTTTCTAGTATTTTGTCTACCTTTACCAAATAGCAAGACAAAATAAAAAGAAAATAAAACCTCCTCTGATACCACTTTGTAAAGTCCTGGCTCGGGTGCCATTTACCAGTGCCCCGATCCAGTTTTATTTGTGACCTCAAGCACACCACTCCATATTCCAGAGGCTACCAGCTATAAGTAATGGTCTATTATCGATCATGGGGATACTACACCCTATATTTCATCAGAGTAATAAATCGACAGAAACAATGAACAATAACAACTAAATAACCAATTGATATCATAACCAAAACAACACCAAAATAAAAAGATAACCAAAAATGGAAATACAATATCAAAAATAAACAATAGATATGCTATTCCAAAATATGTGTAAGTGTAAAAATGAAACTAAATGTAAAGACACTAATAAATATTGAGTGGATCCTGAACCACCTTTAGTTCCCTCATCCATGACCCATCCCTAAACCAGTCATCTAATATAGGGCACTTTCTCTTATCCTCTCTTACAACCATGAAATCTATTCGGGTACCGACCAGATAGCCCGAGTATGTTGTGAGTACAACTCAATAGGACACCACCCATGGTTTCTAAAACAATATATCGTTAATAAAAAATGTATGTAGTTTTATAAAGAAATAAGTGCAACGCATAAACAAATAGTTATCACATTATCAATTTATTCTTTATTTAACCACATAAATTCCCCGGGTTTTTGAGGATTCCCCAATCTCAATACCCGTTTCAGCCTATGTTGGAGCCTAAACTATCCCCAAGGGATATCAAATCCTATAATTTCATAGTTACCATTTTATATCCCTTGTCACATCTCATAATTCTATTGTTACCATTCTAGATTACATGTCCTATCTCAAAATTCCATTCTTAGCATTCCATATATCATTTCATATCTCATAATTCCATTATTACCATTCTAGATTACATGTTATATCTCAATCCCATTAATTAATTAAATAATTAATCTTCTCAACCTTATTAATTAAATCATTAATTAATTAATCTTCCCAATCCTATTAATTAACTTAATAATTAATTATCTTGTTAATGATATTAATTAACTCAAAAATTAATTAATCATCTCAATATCATTAATTAAGTCAATAATTAATTAATATTATCCATCCTATTAATTAAATCAATAATTAATTAATCATCTTAATATCATTAATTAAATCAATAATTAATTAATAATCTAAATCCTATTAATCAACTCAATAATTAATTAATCTTCTTAACTTCATTAATTAACTAAATAATTAATTAATCATCTTAAATTAATTAATAATTCAAAAATTAGATCAACATGTCAATACCCTTAATTAATTTCCCAATTAATTAATCAAAACCTACCATCCCAATAATCCCATAATTAATTCATCAAGTAATTATTCAACTCACAATCTCAATATCCTATAATTAATTCATCAACTAATTATTCAATTCAAAGATATCAATATCCTCTAATTAATTCCACAATTAATTACTCAAATCAATAATCTCAATATCCTATAATTAATTCCTCAATTAATTACTCAAATCTATAATATCAATTCTCCCCAACATCACATCACCATTAATTAATTAATTGTCAATTTAATTAATTTAATCAAGAACTCAATTGCTAAAAATTAAATAAAAATTATATAATTACATACATATAATTGAAATCAAGACTATGAAATTTTAATTATATACCACCTACCTCAATACATTGATAAATGAGTGCCCAATAGAAATCCCCAAAATTTGAGTGGCACAATGACGTAGAATGAGATCTTCATCTAAAATGTTAAATCAAGATTGAAAAAATTAAGATCCATCAATTATAGATATATATATAAAATCCTAGATCTAGATCTAATAAAAATTGGAAGAACAACCCTTTCTAGGATGGGAGAATAAGAAAATAAGAATGGGCGACCAAGCAGGATAGGATTCTCTTAACAGGAGAGGTGAAGATCTTTGATATAGGATTAGAATCACGACGAACGGAGGAAAGAAAGGCACAAAATCCATCATGAAGGCTCTAAAATCGTGAAATAACATCTAGGGTCGAATGGGGTTTGAATGGGGTGATTTTTTATGGTTTAGGTGATTTAAAATCTAATTTTCAAGTGAATTAAAGTCCCGTGCATGGTTTACTAGGAAGGGGTGCAGGGTTTTCCCTAACTGTGCACCTAAACCATGTGCTTCTTCTATAGGGTTTCATAGTTACTCGTAAAAGGGTGAAAAGTTTGACAAACCATGCACCAACCATAAAAATCATCATTGTGAAGTGTTGCACGGTTTTCTAGGTTGGGGAACGTAGATTTCCCTAATCGTTCCCAAACTGTGCTCTACCCTATTTCATCCATTTTTATCAAATTTTAACCAGAACACACCCTAAAGTAAATCCCAAACAAAGAGTACTCAACATAAGTAAAAATAGTACCTTCAATCAAGCCTGAGATATCTCTAGAAAAGGTTGTTGTCTTGCAACAATCATATTTATAAATTAAATAGATAATAACTAGTCAATGGACAATTCAAGTATTTAAACATGAAATAAAATATTTATGAAAAATTGATAAATAAAACTAAAAATAAACACTTTATAATTTAGATATTCATTATGGAAAATCTATAAATAAATAAATATAAGAATTTTATATTTATTCTTAATATGAAATCTTTTATATTATTCATTATATGTAATTTTACTTTGAATATATGATATTATATAAAATGTAAACATTTTATATTCCATACCTATTATGTTAAATATTTATATAATCAAAATATCACAAATTAATTATTATTTAACCCTTGATCAAATAAATTATCAAAAATATTTTTGATATGTTTTAAATAATTTACAAATAAGGCCTTTTGATTTGAACAATTCAAATTAAGTAGTCATATAAAATTCATAATTTTAAATATAAACAGTTTTATATTCATGCCTTATTTTGTTATTTATAAACACTTTATTAATCTCTCTCATGATTTCCATATAAAAATTTTATATAAAAATTATAAACATGATATATAATTTTGAAAAAGGTATTTTAATATTTAATATTATGTATATTTATTTAATAAATGTTTAAAAAACATTTAATTAATTAATTATAAACAATTTATAAATAATTAATTTATAAACACATTTATAAATTAAATAAATATCATGAAATAATTTTTTTCATAATTTATAAATATTTTATAAATTATATAATTCAATTTATAATTATAATTCAAGAAAAACACACTTTCTACTATATCATTTTTAATGATATATTTGAGTCGTAAGAAGAGACAAACTAAATGACATTAACTTTTATATAATGAAATATTTCCTTATACATATATAAAAAACTTACTATATAATCCCTAATAATATTAATAAATTTCTATATAGGAATAACACACATGATGGGAAATCATAGCCTATGATATAAAGCCTTTAACAGGAATAAACAATGCATCTAATATGCATGGACGTCACATCCTATGATGTGTTTTCCATATGAAATTAATCCCATGTAATATGGTATATGTAACATTATGAAAATCCCTTTATAACATTAATCTTGAACATCTCATATGTGTAGGGATGTGACTTATGATATGCCTTATGTAGGATTAATTAGAACTAATTTCACATAGTTCTTAACACACGTTCTTATAGGCTTCACATCATATTAACTAATAATCATATAAAAATAAATCAATGCCCAAAATTCATGGCTTACAATTATCCACTATATAGGAGTATAACACTTGGAATGACATTTAATGATTAACATCAATATTACTTTAACCGATACAATACTCTATTTTACAACATTTCTTCATACCCATCACACACTAAGACTGGACCATTTTTGCACTATGACACATAAAAATGAGATGTTATGAATTTTTTTGTTTCATATGATATCCTATATCATATTCCATAACCCAAATCCCATAGAAAAAATTCTTAATCATTTTTATGATAGATAATATGACAACCATACAATATCAAGGTTCTTTATATTAAAACATGATTTCTAGAATTAAATAACATTTTAATGTTATGATACCATTGTTAGGTTTCTAAGAATCAAAAAACACCTTTTTAACACATTGAAAATCATTAGATACCAAAAATCCCAAGAACAAGATGCATGAAACCAAAAACCATACTCTATATGAAATGAATAATTGTAATGTGTGTACCTTACAATGATGAGATTCTACACCATATTCAATCATTGTGGTTAATAAAGAACACTAAGAGGATTCCTAATGACATCCATCCTTTATGTTGTATTCATAAGCTGTACCAAATCACTTGTTGATCAAGTAGGACTCTCCTCCACCCATGATATGCTCGTATCTCAGTAGGTAAAGGATAGAGAATAAAGATAGATTCAAGGGCGAATCAAAAAATAATCGGAAAAGATCGTATGATCTACATCTCGATGGAAGTAGTATCTTTTATAATCCCTCAATAATTTAACTATTAAGTGCATTGATTCTTCATATATTAATTATAACTAAGTATGGAAGACTCCCAAATGATACAAATTATCATTTTTATACCACAAAATCATTAAATTTTTATTTATATGGTACTATATGATTATACTCACAACACTCCATATGATATTTCCATATCTTATAGTATGATTAGATACAGAAATGGAATGAGATCTCCATTTCATGACTTATGATATACCCAATCATCACCCATGATATATCCATAACACATTATATATGTATATGATTTTTGGAAATATCTCCTTCACATCAACCAAAAATATTTTATATGGTTTAAATTCACATTTAGGAAAACTCCAATGAAGGATTTTGAGAATTTTAATAAACAATTATTTTCTTTAGAATTCTACACACCACTAGTTTTAGTTGTAGACTATTCCATGGTATACCATTGAGTGAAAACTCTTTATGAGGGGAAGACCATGAATATTTTGGTTAAAATCAATTATTTTTAAGGAATCTATTTTTGGGTAGAAGTTGTTTTGACTTATCCATATCATTTGGTAGGACTATGGTGTGGTGGACTTGGCTATGTCATGGAGGTCTTATGGAGTCATATTCCATACAAACCATGACTATTTTAAGGAATCTATTATTCTTTACCCAAAATATTTTGGGAATAATATTTATAAGTCTCAATCATGAGATTATGACATGGTCCTAAATTTACTATGTCATGGTACTCATACACAATGACTATTTTATAAGTAATATAGAGTAATTCACTTATGATATATTGTTTCTTCCAATAATATTCTATGACCATTTTTTATGAAATCTGGTGTGGTATTATAACTTTTAAAATAACCACACCTATTTTCCCAGAAAACTATAATGTAGTCTTGGAAGAATCCATGAATCATAACCATTTTCCATACAACATGCCATAGTTATAGAAATTATCAATTTTTTACATTTTCTTTATTCATTTGAAAAATCAATCCAAATGATATAGAATATGATCTAATACCATTGATGGGGTTTGTAAGCGATAAAAATTATTAAAATTCTAAGGAAAAAATCAACCAAAACTTAAAAACCATAAAATCATCAATCTATATTAGACTAAATAAATAAATGAAGAATGTCCTATATTTTTCTGTATATATCTGAATATATATGATATTATTAACATGGGTTTGAGATTGATCACTATATTGATACAATTGGATCCTTAATTTAAGGTTATCTACAAGTTATGTGAATCTTCCAATGTTTAAGAATAACCTCTTTCAAGCCATGGTTTATAAAACCTTTAGTTTAAAGGCTCAAAGAAAATAAAATCTAGGGTGCTTATGTTTGAGGAGTTTCACAGCATTTGAACGATCAAAAATCACAAACCAAGAGCCTATTTATATAAGATATCTAATTACACTCCAATGAAACAAAATATTCAAATATTTAAATAGAATAATTTCATAAATGTTTCATGAGTTACAACTCATTGCAATTCATAAATCATCATTTTTTATTATTTTTATAACATTTTAAAAATTATTTTTGTTGTTAAAACTATTTATATTTCCATTATGTAATAATAAAAATGAGAATAATAGCATTTAATAAAATACGAAGATTAATTTTTACATTATTAAATAATGTTAAAACTTCCATGAAAGACACCACAATGTAATTATATTCACCATACTATAGTTTATACTAACATATACCATGATGTGGACTAAGAAACCATGTTGTGGTTTCTTTAGTGAGAATTAACTTTAATTTTAAGGTGTTTTTACTTAAAACACTGAAACCTACATAGATTAAAAAGTCATGACTCATATATTACAATGAAGCAGTTTCTACCCTTTTTATTGCATAAATTGTTACTTGAAAATGTAACTGTATTTATCATTGAGTTTTACACCTTATTCAGATAAATTTATGAAACATATTAAATTCAACAATGTTTAAAAAACTTATGAAAGAATTTTAAGGACTCTTATTCATTTGGAGATGTTATTTTCCCCCTATTTTTCGCTATAATGATCCATTTGACTATTCATTTAGTTAAAGAAGAACAAATTATAGGACTAGTACATTATTAATGGATGTATCTAATTTAGTGTAAGATTAATATTATTTTTGTTTTTATGGCTAAATTAAAATTTATTATATCATCATATTTTTTTAATACATTTTCTTAATTTTTTTAGTAGGTATTTAGATGATTTTGAATTCATATATAAGAAATAAAACTCAACTATAAGGTTCTATTGTTTAAAGTTACACAATATAATATTATATGACATTCTATTCTTGGAATTTGGATGGAATTGATACAATATTTGATCCTATAGAACATGTTGATGATATCTCAAATAATTTTAATTCTCAAAAAATAGTCATTTGCATTTCTAATTGTAGGCTAACTAATTAGAAAGGGCCCAAATTTTAAATAATCTAAATTAGAGTTACTACAAGTACATAGATATACCCTAATCAAAAATGAAAAAACCTATCCATTTATTAAAGGATTGATATTATAAAAAAATAGACTAATAAGGGTTCAATATCTAAGTTAGATAAACATATCAAAAATTTTTACTGAAGAGATTATAAAATAGTTAGCACACAATGTAAGTAATTACCCAAATTTAAATCATTAATTTTATGTTATTTATTTTATGTAAAAAATGATATCTTATATTCTCTTGTGTAGATCATGAATGTTGATAATTTATATAAAATTTAAAAAAATTTCATGTTTTTGGATCAAGGTATGCTGTGGTAGGCCTAGTGATTAAATGAATACAAAATTAAAGGATTTAAGTTTTTTATATGATATAATATTTAAAGTTGGTTGATAACATCCAATTAAACTACCATGGTCAATTTTCAACTATGTTATTCAAATGCATGTGGGTCAACATTTACATGGGTATAATATAGGATTCATTACATTCTAATTATATTAACTCTCTCAATTTATTTATACCGATGAGCATGAAGTGAATGATCTATTTATCTTGGATTCATAGGTGAAGATTTTATTAAATGGATGATGATGTTTTTAAAGGTTGGAGTTTCATTTTAATCTTAAAATAAAGATGCTTGTAAGATACGGGTGATGATGTTAAAGTTGTATTTTGTGACATTGAACTTCATACACAGAAAAAACTTCAATAGTCTTCCCATAGAAATATATAAATAGTATAACTTGTAAGGGAGGGTGAAAATAATGAAGTACTATTAGCAATGATAGTTAATAACATTGTGGGAAATGAATATGTAGATAATTAAACGTATAAGGCTATAATGTCACTAAGTTATACTTTTACATCAATATGTATTTTGTTTTCTAATGTATAAATGTTTTAATTATAATATTATGTACACCATTTAACTTTTTTACAATATATAAATATAAAGGATAAAAAATTTTATATCTCAATTCATTATTTACCAGTTTTTTATTTTTTATATATGTATACATTGTTATATTTTTTTTTTATAATTTATAATTATTTTACCAATGATTTTTTATAATATGTTCTAACTAATTTGAAACATAGGATCAGTGGAAGTTATTTATAGAAAATAACTCAGTTCCATTATTCTAAAGGATGATGGGAACAATGCCTGAGGAAATTTTCAGTCTTATAACTCATTATAAAAAATTGAATTATTAACAAAATATATGGAGATTGTGACTAAAATGAGAGTGTAAAATTTATTATATGAATACCTTTGATTCAATATTATATTTTTATATGGGTTTGGTTATAATAGTGAAACTACACCGAGGTTGATTTATTTTTTTGTTGGATTTTTTGCACCATGATTGATTAATTTTGTTGTTTTGGTCTATTTTCTTAACTTTAAAACAATATATTGTTTAATTTTTATTATTTTTAGTTAGTCTATTTTTTCAATATATAAAAAACAAGTGAAATATTATTTATTTTCTTTTTAGTTGGTTTATTTTGATTTAATTGGTTTATTTTTCCATATTAAGTAAGCAATATTTTATTTTCTATTTTTTTAGGTTTGATAATAAATTGCATGAAAATATTTTTATAATCATTTTGATGATATTAATTGACCATTTTTCAAAAATTTAATATTTAATTGTCATTTCATGGTATTTTTATTAAATAATAGTGACAAGGGAGGAATTATTTTCTATTTTATTGATGTATTGCTGGTGAATGAAACTGATAGTAGGTATGAGGTTTATCCTTTTGAACCATGAAAATATTAAAATGTTAGTCACGATGGTTGATAGTTTTTTTTGGTTTATATTTTAAACAGTATCATGGATTCTATTGTGAACATTGTTTATTATAATCATATATTATGATTTCTATCTTTTTTTGGTTTTAGTTTATATGATAGTGTTGCAGTTAGATTCTTGTATATTGAGGTTGGAGATAATGATAGAGGTGGGGGGGTTGCAATGGAGGTGGTGGAGCAATGGATGTGATGGTTTACGATGGATGTTTGTTGAACTTATATTGTTTTATGATAACTGACAATGTGATGGATAGTTCCTGAAGTATTTTGATGCATATATAATTATATATATATATATATATATATTAATTTTCTATATTATTATAGAGTGTGTTTTACTTTTAAATTGATTAATTTTTAGTTAAATTATTTTTAAAATGTAATTATTTTATTATTTTCTTTTATTTTTTTAATAGCAGTTTACGCTAAATTCCACTAAAAAGAACTTCCACTAAATAATTTAGTAGCTGTTTCATTAATTTTGTTTAAATATAGTTTACTCTATATCTTTTAGTATTTTGTTTTTTATTTTATTTATTTTTTAATAAAATATATTTTGACATAAACATTCATTAAATGAATAGAAAATTGAAACTCAATGGGAAAACAACAATTGTCTAACCCAATGCTAATTAAAACTAAACCTTCATGAATATATTACTGAAAATGATATATGTTTTTTATTAAATCACTATCAAATATATTAATGTTGTTTTAAACTACCACTAATCTCTATAAATACTACCATTATATCGTTTATTTTCTATAGCGACACACACACTCACAAATATATATATATATATATAAATTATAAATCATTTGATGTATACACAATATAAAACTTAATTAACATAACATTTACTAAAATCACAACACAACATACACAAAAAATTTATAAAAACATAACACACACATAGAAAATTTAAATATATATAATATTTATCCGTATTTTAACATTTATATAATAATATATAACATTTATCTAATCCTAAAAACATTTATATAATCCACATAACATTTATATTTAGTGCATAAAACATATTTAATAATATTTAAAATAATATTTTATATATTTTTTAAAATAGGTCACAAGTCATGTTTTTGTGCTGGAATTATATAATTAAGATAAATTTAAACTAAATTTGATAATTTATAACCACACAAAAAAAATTTATGTAAAAATTATAATTGAATTAATTTTATCAATTTTTTTTTCAATTTTTTATTAAAATGTTTTATGATGTAATTTAATTTTTATATAGTATTAAAAATGTTTTTAATGTATTATTTTTTTATAAATTGAACATTATTTATTTAAATGTTTTTTATATGCACAAATCAAGTTCCATGAAATTTTATTATGTTTTTCATAATTTATTTTATGTTTTGTGAGTTATTTTATTACATTATGTACATTTTTATGTTTTATGATATGTATATCAACATTATATAGTTTTTCTTAATTTTAATTTATTTTAAATTATGTTTTTTTGATATAAACATTTGTTTAACTAACATAAAATATGTTATGTGTGTTATACATATTATGTGCCTAGTAAAAATGTACATTTTTTCATATCATGTGATTTATATTTTAATACATATTTTTATGTTTTATGTTTTTATTAATTTGCCTATTTTGTATTGTGTTAATTAGCAAAATATTTGGTCAGTGGTAAGAATACACCATTATCATGATGTTGAATGATAAAACCATTACAAAAACAAGGATCTACTTGAGAAAGAATAACACAAACCTAAAAAAGTCTATAAAATCTAAAAGGAATTTATACCATGATAAATTATCTTATATTTCATGTTCTTCAATGAGGAATCTTATTTTCAAAACCATATTGAGAACCAATATAAAAATTATGCCTCCAAGGGTATCCATGGGATAATAAAGATCATTGTGGAATAATTGGTTTTCATCTTATCCTTGTTGTGCTAGAAATACATAGAGAATATTGTTTAATATTGAGAATAGGAGGAAGTTCACGATTTTAAAGAGATACGACCACTTGAAAATCACATACATCAAACCCTAGACACCCCCTCTATAAATAGACAGTCTAAGAGATGTGGATTGTGATATTCAAGTGAGATATTTTCTTATTATTTGAATCAGTCAAATAAAATATCTCTATTAATTTCTCTCATTTCATCACCTCAATTTTAAACCATCCAAACATGAGAAATATGCGTGGATCCATTCCATGTGGTTTTTAAAGTCTAATTGAAAGTTTCTTCTCACTATAATTATTTAAATTTAATTTAAATAAATAAATAAAATATATTTTTTAAAATCTCATTTAAATAAATATAATTATTTAATACATTGTAGTTAATAAAATAATATCATATCATAGTTAATTAATTAATTTAAATTTTGAAAAACTTAAATAAACATTATTCAATCACATTTAATAATAATTCAAATCTTCATTACTCTTTTTATAATTCAATGAGCCATTTTTTTATTGGTATTAATATTGAAATAATACAAATAATAAGTAGTTTTTTGTAACACATTGTTGTTACCCAAGCCATAAAATGGTTTTAATTGATATAATAAACCACTGTGTACATATAGAATGATTATACCTTCCTATTTTCTTAACATTGAGTATAAGATAAAGAAACGAGAGAGTATTTTTTATAAATTTTAACTCATGATATACAAATTACTCTAAGTAGGCTAATAGAATATCGATTTTCACATCTCATATGAATATATAGATATAATCATACACTTTATTAGCCTCGTAATAAAAATTATACCTATTTTTTGAGTAAAAAATACCATATTGATTTTGGAAGTATCATCTAAATGATTAGCAGTGTACCCAAGAAACCTATATAGTGTTGAATTATGAATAATATAAGATGGGTGTGAAGGTTCATAACATTTCATGTTAGTGATATATCAAATATCTGGTATATGATATAATAATCAATGTAAATTATAATGACATAAATCGATTGATATACAACATTATATGTAATATCATTAGGATAGGTCTCCAGATTTAAGTTAATATATTGTATTCTAATGAGTTAAGTCATCATATCTTTATATGATTGGTAAATTGTGTTAGTATTAACATTATATCAGAACCCATAATACTCCATGATATATACCGATCAGGGGTGATCCTAGAGAAAATTTTCTTAGGGGGTTTTTATAATTATATATATATATACTTTGGTAATAAAAATAATAATAATCACACATGAATTTCATAAATGAATAATATATGATACATAAGTCAAATATTCCAAAATAATCATAAAATTATTGGATAAAAGTTATAAATTTCTAACATCAACAATATATATGAATCATTATACATTTGATATATACACAATGAAAAATGTTAGAAACAAAATATTTATAAAAAACATAACTTAACACACACAAAATTTATATAAACACAACATGTCGTCTCAACATTATAACTTCAAGAGGGGTGAATTGAAGTATTAAAAATATAAAGTATAAAAATCTTTAAAATAATTCAAAGTATAAATTATTATTTAAAAATAAATTTTAAGAAATAAATCTGTATAGTTGGAATTCTGAGTTAATAGTGAAAAATAAGTTTGGTTTATTTTTTTTAAACATAAAAAATACAATGAGTAAAAATCAATTTTGACTATGGTGAGTATAAAAATAATTTTAAAATTGTACGAGTCTAAAAAATTTAGAAATTTTTAATTGAAATTGAAATTTATAATAAAAAGAGACACAAAAATGTTAAAGAGATTTAGGTTAATAAATCTTCTATCCCCTCTAAATCCATTATAATAGGATACACAAGTTACTATGCATGGGAATTCCTTGCTTTCAACCCAATTAGAAGGAGGATCTTATAAATAGACCTGACAAGTCTTATTACTAAGTATATATCGTACCCACTTACTATTCAGCTAGCTATAAAAAATATTTTTGGATAAGTTTTGGATTTTTTAGGAATGTATTTTTCAAAAGTTCCAATTCATAGATTGATGATTGTTGTGAAAATAGTTCTAGGTTCCAATAGCCCTGTGTAGTCGGTGGTAGCAGTAAAATTCCAAAAGTGTGTATAAGAATGGATTTATATTGAATAGTAGTAACTCTAATGGTGTGTAAGAATAACCATAAGTCCATTCAATATTTAATGGAATTGTTGTTTGAATGTTGTCGGGTGAGGTGGTGAGTTTTCTCGGTAGCTGACAGTGGAATTAATTAAGTGGGGTCCAACCATATTTATTAGAAGGTGTTGTAACTAGATAAATATATTGGAGTTTTATATATATAGATGAGTGGGATTACTTGTTTAATAATATTTCAATTATTTCTCTTCTTATTCAATTTATAATAAAGCAATATTGTGTCTCCCTTATCATAAGACTATATCTAAACTATATAATCTATTATTTTGTTATGTGTGAATGTGTATCCATTTGATTATGTTTTTATAGTTCTATCTATGAGTGAGAGTGTGTATATTTGGTGTGTAGATGTGGTTCTTATTCTTCTCAGTTTTAGATACACTAATATCAATCATTACTATATTTTTTGAATTTTTCATAATTTTTTCAATAATTGAAGTCCCAGAATGAGATTCAAAAATGTGGGTCCCTAGGTACAAATAGTGTTATCGATGGTTATGGTTCAAAAAGTTTTAGTATACTTGGAAATAGACTCTTTGGTGACATCTCTTGTCTTTATGCATTTTCATTCAGTGGGAATTATATTTAGAAGGAATGATATTAAAAGAAGTAAAGGTTCAGATTGAAAAATTTAATGGAATGATTTTTTAATTTTAGAGGATGCAAGTTAATTATTATACATACCAAAAGGTTCTTTATCTTCTTTTGAAAGGTTTAAAATTAAAATCAATGGATAAATTAGAATGGGAAAGTCTCGATAGGAACATGTCCTTCAATATTTGGTATGTGAAGACCACCGAGGAGATAATGAAACTCTAGCCGATATGTATGGGTACCCACATAAATGAACAAAGTGTTTTTGATATGATGACTATTTAGTATGTATATTTTATAAGGAACATCAATGGATGATCATGTTGATGAATTCAACATGATATAAAGTAGGTTGGATTCTATAGAAGTGATGTTCGGAGGGCTGGTGTGGACTTTGGTTCTACTTTCATCACTCTTAGGATCTTAAGATGCAATGGTTACCACTATATATAATTTTACTAGTAGTTATAACTTAGTGTTTTAGGATGTTATTATTCTAATTATGAATGATAATATTATGTTTAAATAAATCTATAAACCAGTTAGAACTATATTTAATGTAAAAGGTATAAGTCATTTTGTTATAAGTAAAAGTAAAAATAACAGTGAAGAGTATAAGGAAACAAGTCGAGTGAAATTGACATGGACCAAAACTATATATTGTAATTGTGGGAAAAAGGGGAACATGAAGAAATATTAGAGTGACCAGATGGTTTGTTTCAAAATAATTACTTCTAGAATTGTTTCAAATACTATAACTGAGTATGAAAGAAATTTTATACCAAGGGTAAAACTTCTATTAGAATAATGGATTATTGATTTTGGGGCTTCATTATATTATTTTACTAAGAGAGGAAGAATGAAAATTATGTTTTTTATAATGTTTGAAAAGTTTTATCATATAGATGATAAATCTATTGATACTATAGGAAGATGTGATTTGAAAGTTTGGATTATGAATGAAAGATTGCTATAATTATGAGTATTTTGAAACAAATCACATTTATAAAAGAACCTAATCTTGGTAGGTCAGCTTGATGAAGTGGGTTTCTATATAGTATTTTCATATTAAGTGTGTAAGATCACCTGAGGATCCATGGGGGTGGATAAAGGTGTTAAATATGGAACATTATGTCTGATAAGAATGTCAGATGGTGTAATTAATTCCAGAACATCAACTTTCAAAAGTTTGGAGCTATGGAATTTCTATATTTTTCACATAAGTTAGAAGAATATGAGAGTCTTGTAAGAAAAATTCATACTGAATATCTATCACATAGATTATGAAACATGTGATAGTTTTATCTTTGAAAATAAAATATGGGTGTCCTAATATGAAAGGTAAGGAGCCAAATATATGAAAGTTAGAACTCATTCATATGAATGTTTAAGGGAAAAATCTATTATGTTCTCATAGAGGATCAATATACAATGTTAACTTAATTTATGATGCAATCCAAAAGGTGTGAGTATTTTTCCTTAAGCAGAAATCCAAGGTTTTTTGAACATTCAAGTGATGGAGAGCCATTACTAAAAAGGAGTCTAGTTTAAAGTTTAAGTGCTTGAGGTTTGATAATAGAGGTGAGTATAAAAGTTTAAAATTCTATAGGTTATATCAAAAGAAAGGAATTTTATTTGAAAATACTATAACAAAAACACCCAAAAAATAAATAATGTGCAAGAAAGTATGAATCATATTTTGAATGAGAGAGCTTATAGTTTTAGGTTTCATAAAATTTTTCTAAATGAGTTTTGGGAAGAAGTTTTCAACTATATATCTTATCTTATGAATAGGAGTCCATCCATAGTGTTGGGGAAGAAGATTCGAAAATATATATGGACCAAAATACTGATATTTTTTTCTCACTATAAATTTTTAAAAAGCATCACATTGGTTCATGATTATTCCAAGGAAAGGGACAATCTTCAAGAAAAGTCTCTAGCTTGCTTATTTTTAGGGTACACTAACAAAAAAATTGGATTTTTTACTTTGAGATAACAACTTACATAAGTTTGTAGGAATTTCAAATGTTCTTTTCAATGAATATATACTATATAAGTATTGTAACTTAGTGGAAGATTAATTTATGATCAAAGGATTAATTGAGAATGTCCATGTTTATCTGAACAAAAGATTCAATGTTCTTGAAAGTTTAGGAAGTAAAAAAGTTCCAGAAGATCCTCCAAGTCCTGAAGTAATAGTATATTTTATAATTTTGTAATCTGAGAAAATATTTCTATAAGTTTAGATTTTATAAGGAAAATAACCTCAAGAAAAACTAAGGAGGTATACTAGTATTAGACGATAGGTATCAAGGTTCAAAACTAATATTTATTACTTTCCTCTTATGAATGATGGAGAACCTGAGTTATAAAAATTAAGAATCATGGGACTTAGAAATGAATGAGTAGATATATTACTTTTATAAAAATGAAACTTGTGAGCTAATGGAAATTAATTTTGAAATAAGTGTGCAAAAGAATAA
Organism: Viscum album; assembly: GCA_963277665.1. Taxonomy (NCBI): domain Eukaryota; kingdom Viridiplantae; phylum Streptophyta; class Magnoliopsida; order Santalales; family Viscaceae; genus Viscum; species Viscum album. The sequence goes on from CAUJRU010000022.1 coordinate 2,817,471, forward strand.
ATGGGACTACTATTTAAAGGAAGAAGAAGATGGTATAAAATGGTATAATGTAAGGTTAATTGTGAAATGATTTAAATAAATGGAAGGAGTGGATTTCAGTGAAATATTTTATCTAATTTTTAAGAACACAAAAATCCAAGTATTTATTGTAATGGATATGGATGAAGACCTATATATTGAACAATTAGATATAAAAACAACATTCATTTCTGGAGATTTGGAGGAGGAAATATTCATTGGATAATCAGAAATATTAAACAAATCTAGAAGTAGTCTATTGTGTAGGCTCAAATGAAGATTATATGAGATAAAATAATCCCTATAAAAATATAACTATAAGTTCAATTATTTTATGAAAAAATAGAAGTTCATTAGAATAAATATAGACCATTTCTATTATGGGAGGTTTCTTGATGATGAAAATTTCATTATAAATTTCATGTATGTAAATGACATGATTTTAGAAGGGTAGAACATGAAATAAATTGAAGAGTTAAAGGTACATCTTACTAGAAGGTTTGATATGAATTATCTTGGGTAAACCAAACATATATTTAAAATAAGGATGTTAATGGATTGTAATAATTAAACATTTATGTTGTATTAGTCAAAATACATCCAAAGGATACAAGAAAGGTTCAAAATGTTCCGATATAAATTAGTCTCTAACCCACTAGATATTAATTTCAAATTATATAAAGAGAAATAAATATGAATAAAAGATGAGGATAAGTATATTGAGAAGGTTACATGTGTATCAGTGACTAAAATATTGATGCATTCTATGATTTTTGTAAGGTTGAAAATTTCTCATGCAGTGGGAGTTGTCAGTAGTTTTATGGAAAATCTTGGAAAAGAGAAATGGGAAGAGGTAAAGTGGATATTTCTATATCTCAACTTATCAAAATTAATTTCATTATGTTTAAAAAAGGATGATTTGTTATAGGGGTGTGTTGGTGAAGAATTTACAGGATATTCAAAAACACAAATAAGTACCATTGGTTTTGAATTTATATATATAAGAACTATTTCAAGTTTGATGTTAAAACTATATCCAGTAGTTACACTATAAATTATGGAAGTAGAGTACATTAAAATCATAAAATAGGAAATGAGATAATATGGATAAAGGGATTGTCATAGGTACTTGAAAGGAATCATGGAAATATAATATTATTTTGTTATTGTCAGAGAACAATTCATCTGGTGAAGAATATGGTATTTCACTCATGAACAAAATGTATTTAGTAAAAGTATCAATTAATCTAGAAGCTTGTGGAAAATGGAGTGATGGAATTTTGGAAGATAAGAAGAAGTAAATATCTGGAATATATGTTAATAAATGTTATATATTTGGAAAGTTTGATGTAGAGTTGTTCTTTAGTGGGGATAAGTTAACTAGATGAAAGAAAGATATATTCACCGACTATTTCTATAGAATAAGGGTAGTAATCTAGAGCACTTAGGGGGGGTGGGTGGGTGAAGCCTTGTAAATAATATTCAAGTGGGATATTGTTAAGTTTGGTACAAATTTTTTTTGGATAAGTGTTAGATAATTTGTAAATGTGTTTTATAAAATTTATAGTTTATATTTAGATGATACAAGAGGTAGCAGTTTTAGGTTCCGGTAGAAAAGTGAAGTCAATAAAAATAGTTAAATTTTAGTAGTGTTCATAAGAAGGGATTTAAATTTTTCTAGAGTAACTATGATGGTCCAAAATAATAATCAGATAAATATATAAGTTTAAATGGAACTATTTATTTGAATTTGGAAGTTGAGGTAGCACATTTTCTTGGTAGATAATTCTAGCCTTGTTCAAGAAAGGGTCAACCGAAAAGATCAGAAGGTGGTTTCACCAAATCAACAGGTTTGATTTTTTTATCCATAGTTGATTTTTATTACTTGTTTAATAATATTGTTATTTTTTTTATTATTCTTCCATTTATAAAAAACCATCAAAATTTCTCCCATTGAGTTAAAATAAGTATGAACCATGTAATCTCTTGTGTTGTTCTGTGTGAGTGTGTTTTCATTTTTGTGTGTGTATTGATAGTTCTTTCTATGAGTGGGAGTGTGGAAATTTAGTTCTGTTCTATGTTTCAAAATTTTTTTAGACAATTTTCAACTTATTAATTTCTTGAAAATAGATTCTAGAATGTGGGTCCCTTTGGTACAACAATTACAATACAAGTCATTATAACATGTAATTATATGATCAAAAGATCAAAAAGATTACGAATCGTTGGTTATAAATGGAAAATAATTTTGTATAATTTTAAAGTGTTTGAAAAGTTAAAAAATATGTCAAAATAGAGAATAATGAGATTTAAGATAGAGAATAGAAAACATCATGAAATAAACTTTGTAAAATTTCTTAAGAGATTGAGTGTTCATCAGTTGTTAAATCAGCGGTGTATAAAAAATTTATCTTGTTATACTTATCATTTATCTTTTATACAGTCCTAATAAATTTTATGATTTGAATTTATAACCCTTTTATCATTACATTCAGACATTACTGGTAATTGGATTTGATTTCTATATCCCAAAATATTCAGAAATTAAATTTGACATGACTTTTATAATGTCATCAAATATATTTGTTAGAGTAATAAAAAAAAATTCAATTTTTTTTAAATCTTAAAAATATGAATCATATAGTTTTTATTTTTCCATAATCTAAAATACTATATTTTTTATTTTTATTTTTCAGTCTAAACAACAGACATTATACTTTTAGTAGATGTATTTTCAAAGATTCAATAAGTATAAACCAATTGGATAGGTTTATCACTCTAATAGAATGCATATTTTTATTTCGGTAGGTAATATTATATAATATTTTTAGGTTAATATGGTATTAATCATATTTATATTGTATAACTATTTACACTTTAACCATATATCGAAATGTTTTTCAATAAAAAATTTAATATGAAATATATGTGTGTTTTTATTAATGAAAACAAAGGATCCTAAGGCTTTTATTTAAAATATATCCTAATAATCTCCCCGATTTTGAGAGTTACAATACATGTTATGTTTTAAAATAAAAAAGTTAAATTATAAATGAAATTTTAATTGAATTAATTTAACTGATAGATAAGTGAGTTTGAAAAAATAACAATACTTCATGCTTACCAATTTTATAGTAAACAATCATTTGTTTTATCTTTCTCCTCCATTATGTTAATAAAAAATAATCATAGGTGAGAAATTAAAGAAAAATAACAGTGACAAAACATATTAAAGTATAAATATTTATAAAAGAAGTATGACAAAACTAAAAATAAGAAAGAGGATAATATATATTTCTTTTATGTTTCTTACATAGTATTTTTCCTCTTTCCAAGATGATGAATCCACTTATTATTTCTACTCCTCAATCCCTTGAGGTAGTTCAATTATATCTACATAAAAAAATTCTTTTAAGAAATATTTATTCAGTTCCTATAGTAGGTGGATGAATTTATACATACTTCCTTATAGAAGATCTATTTTCTCCCTCAAAGTTAGTATAACTTTCATTATATTAACCAAAATAGAAATATGTCTTATATTACTGTTTACATTCAATTTAAACCTTTTCAAATTTTGGTATACCTAATTTTGATAAGCAACAAATACTCTGGTTTCCATATACTAAAGAAACCATTTTTCTCATAGATTTTTCATAATTTATTCTATGGATTTAACTTGATCGAAATATTTATCTCTACAAATAGGCATGATAGAAGGAATATGAAATATAGGTGTAGGATTTCCCACCCTATTATTATATCTCCTTTATTATTTTATTTATTTTGTTTATTTATTATGGTGTTACCTTTTTATAGATTTCTTGGTTTTTATTTTAGAATTTTTGAAGGGTTTTGGGTGTCACATGTTGCAGTGAATAATTAAGAAAACCATGAAAGTAGTATATGCACAGTGCTGTAGAACTTCTCATAGAATTGCATGGTTAGCGCATTTTCTCTCCTAACCATGCGGCCAAACCATGCTGGTGGGGTGTTCTTATCTAGTGGAAATAACATGGTTTACTAAACAATATGGCATAACTATATGAGCTACCTAGTTTTAATAAAATTTATGTTTCTTGAAATACCCTCCATGATTTGAAAAGGGGTGACCCTCTCCTTTGTACCATTAATTTTACTAGGTCATAGTACACACTAAGGGAGATTCCTCCTACCTTCCCTTCCATTTACAAGATTCTTCAACCTTGTTTCTCATAGTTTCTTAAGGTAAACCTTATTATCCTATATTTTTCATCTTCTCTCCTCCTCCATACCACTATTTTCATGACTTGAGATTTATCACATAAACCTTTAGAGAGATTTGGGATGATTTATGGTTCAAGGGTGTCTCTTATTTGGTGATTTGGGGTGTTAGGTCATATGAGAGTTTTCTTGAGGCATGTTTGAGCATCCACCATCACAGAAAAATACTTATAGCTTGACCTCTATTTTACTAAGGAATGTGTTTTTATGCATTCAATTTATTTGGTATAAAATTTGGTACTTGAAATTTTAAAATTATTTTTTTGTTAAATTATTCTTTCATGTGATATATAAATAGATTTCATAATTTTTTTGGAATTATTTTTTCACTTGGAATAAAGTTTATTCCATGACATTTAAAGGGTTTTGATTTTAAAATTGTTTTTGAATGCCACATATTTGATAATTTTTTTTAAAAATGTTTATTTAAAATTAATTGATACTTAATGTTCTTTCACCCCATTTGGGCCATGAAATTAATTGAAAAGTGATATTTTGAACCTTTGGGTGTTTTTTTTTTAAAAAAAGTGAGTGATCTCGTGATATATTTCCAAATGAATTTTGGGTGAATTGTTTTTGAAAAGGTGTTGGAAATGGATTGATTTTAAAGTGTTTTTTTATAAAATATCAAATGATTAGGAAATAAATCGGCATTATAAGACCATTTTAAGGAAGTCCCATTTGACATTTTAATGGGTTTTCAAATGGTGTGGGTGTGTATTTCCATCTTTAACCCCTTTCCATGTTATGCTTATTGTAGTTTTAACCCTAAGGTGGTTTTTTATTTTATTATGATATGAATGATGTGACTTGGGTTGTTTCTTGCGAAGGTGTTGGTGGTGAGGTGAGATTTATGTTTTTCTTTCCCATTATTGATATCCATTACCAATTTACCGCCATATATCTCTTTCATTCATGGTATCAATAGAAACTGAGTGAGAGGTCAATATTTATGTTGCACTATAAAGTTTGACATGACTAGTGTTCTTTTAGTTATTTTATAGGAAAATTGTAGAGTGAAATTGATTCTAGGTTATGTGTAGGTTAGTTAAGAGGCTTGTGTTATGACACAACATAGTTTGAGAGTTGGTATGTGTTTAGTAAAGTCTATGAATACATCACTTTAGGACCTAGTGTGTGTCCCATAATACTATATGAATTTATAAGTAACATTCATTTGTGTTCCCTAGTTTGATTGAACTTAATGCCACTAAGAATATTATTTATAATATGATTATTTAGTGTTTTGTTTATTTATTATTTCCATATGATTTATCTTATTAAATATATTTCAATCATGTTTTAAGGAATGTGTTTATAAAATTGTTTTAAAAGTGAATTTAAAATGTATTTTTATTAAAAGAGTCATAAGATGATAAAACATTTTCTAAGTGATTGATTGTATTTAATTAAAAAGATATTTTTTTAGAATGATTATGGATATGTTGTATGTTTTATTTATATATATATTTATATAAGAATAAATATTTTTCTAATTGTATTTAAAACTATCATAAAATGAAATTACATTTGAGAGTAAAAACAAAAATTATTTAGTGAAATCTTACAGATTCTGGTTTCTCTCACACCCTCCACAAACTATTCAGTGCATATAGCTCTCAAATTTTTTTCTAGGTGCTTAGGACTTCAGATATCCTTATTTTGGGCAAGGATTACTCTTTGGATGTTCTGGATGGGTTGTGGAGAGTTACTAAGGGTCACATAGAGATGGTGGGTTATGGTTTAATTTTATTTTATTTTGGGATGAATTTGTATTATCGGGTTATGTTTAGATTATTCATGCATGTATTAATACTATTTAGTATTTTTTAGTTTATGTAGTGCTTTTATTTATTCTTACAATGTTTTCATTGATTGGGTGTGTTTATATTTGTATATAGAGGGAAAAAATCATTCCCACTATTTGATCTGTCAATATATTGCCTCTTGTTTCCAGCTAAGGGTGACTAGGATCATATTTCATGACTTATTATGAGCTGTATTGGGAATCTAGTTCATGGGTGTCTTGGGATAGTTTTTGAAAAAATGGTATCAGAGTAACCTATTGCAACTTAGGTTGTTTCTGTGTAGAAAAAAATACTAGGATCTTCGTTGAGACTCAGATGGAGGGTTTGGAAAAGTGCTTGGATAACTATTATTTACCCTAAACCTTGAGTTACCACAAGATTATAGGACTTGATTCTTAATTTTGAGTTTATTTTTGAGTATATTTGATGGATTTTTAGATTTATTGATGGTATTTTGATCCTAAATGAGTGTGTTGGTGATTTTGGTGGTCGATTTGAGTCCCAAAGGTAAATGTGGTGAATGAACGAGGACTACATAGTTAGCCTACATGGTTTTAGTAAACCATACAGAGCCCATGTAGAATGTGTTTTTGACTATTTTAGATCCTATCACATGGTTGGTGTATGATTTACTAGCCCATGTTACCAAACCATTCAAAGTGTTTTTTCTTATTTTGAAATTTTTTTTCACCTCCCTTTCTTTCCAAAGTGATCCCAATGGTATGCACTATTTCTGTGAGGATAATTAATGGAATTTTTTAGTTAATTTACATGAAAGAATGTGGTTTAGATTTATTTTTAAATTCATATGTTCGGTTTCTTCATTAAAGTTTGATTTTATATTTTGAAAATTTGGTTTTGAATTTGAGTTATGTTAAAAAATTTGAAATTATGTCGAAATATTTGAGTCACATGTTGTTTGAAACATGGTTAGGGAATTTATTTTTTATGAAAGGTGTGTTTTTATTAAAAAGGGTGGATTTTTGAAAGATCGAGTTTTGAAAATATGATTTTTAAATTTTTTTATTTATAATGTATTCAATTATATTTTATTTCAAAATGAAAGTTTGATTATATTTTGGGTTAAAAGTGGGATTTGGTACTTAGAGTATTTTGTGGTTTTTCATGATTGTGAAATGTTTTTAAGAGGGAGATTTTTTTAAAAAACAAAATTTGGGGAGTGTATTGATGTGAGTGAAAAATTTTATGAAAGGTTTTGGTTTTATGATAAAAAATCATTGGATGCTTCAGTTTTGAAATAGGAAATTTTCATAAATCTTAAATTGGATGAGGTGTTTTTAAAATTTTAATCGGTTGTGAAAGTTTCATGGAAGGGTTTTATATATTTTTTGGTTGGTTTAGTTACATTTACAGTTTTTTTGGTTTATATTGGTGTTGTGTGATTTTATTTTTATAAATGTGAACTAATGGAGTTCATGCTTAGGTTATTTAGAGTATGCCTTCCAGAGAGACTTTGAAAAAAATGGAAAGTATGCTTATTGGGATGATCTTCTAGATGGATCTTATCATCATCTAGGAGTTTCTTTTTCTCATATTGAATTTATATAGGCTCATGATTGAGTGTTGGATCCAAGTTCCTCCTTGTTCTTGGAACCCATCCAATCCTTTTTAAATCACCGTCTAACTTCTTTTTGTGATGACCAATGTCCTCTTGACGTTGTGGAGTGGATGTAAATTATTCATAGAGTCTTCAATTATATAGAGACTCATTAAGATTCAAGGGATAATTACACTATTTCATTATTTTAAGGACCTAACCAAGATTTGTGTTAGGATATGGTTCCTTATCAGCTGTGTGAGGGAATATCTTGGAACTTCTTCGAGATAATATTCACTCAATGGTTTTATTTGAAAGAGCTGTTTTCGAAAGCCTTATTAGTGGAAGTTAATCCAGATTTACCATTTGAAGTGGGTAAATATGTTTCATTGGGTGAGGATCAGATGCTATTGGATCTTATAATGGAAGAGTAGGTGGTTGTTGAGGGATAGTTTTCTCAGAACAGACGTATCTCATGTTTTTATAGTATAGAGTACCCATAAATTATAATCCATTTTAAATAAAAGATCTAAAGTATTTAATATGGTTTTTCTATTTAGTCTATATTTAAATGTTTTGTATATTTATTTTTCAATAAGGGAAGTTTCAGGTGTAATAAGGTTTTTGGGTGGTTAGTTTCTTGGGAATTGGTCAATGTTGTTGTTTTAGAGACTTTATTTTTTTATGTATCATTGATTTCTAGATTTTTTTCTTTTATGGATGGTATTAGATGGTGGTTTTGTGAATTCCTTTCTATTTGAGTGGTGTTACTTGAGAAATATGATTTTTATTGGTTTATTGAAGTTTTGTTTCTTGTTGGGTTGAGTATGGATGAACTTTAGGTTAGTGATTGGGTAGCGTGGATGGGTGTTTCTTTTGGGATATTGAGAACTTGGTAGGTCTAGTTTCATTTTTTTTGTTTTCCATGGGTTGTTGTTCCAAGTTGAGATCCAATGTTACACATTTAGTACATGACATGTGTTTAGAGCCAAATGGTTTCATGTTGGGTCTTGTTGGTGCTATAGTTTTGGGAAATAGAGTTTGTTACTTGGATATTTTCATGTTTTGTGGAATTTTTTTTCTTCTTATGTAATTATAGAAGTATATTTTCATTTTTAGAGTTTTTTTAGTGAGGTATTCTTCCTTATCTAACCATTCAGATAAATTTTAAATTGTGGGGTGACCTATGAGAGGTTTCTTCTATCTAGGATCTTTTGTCTATCAGTGATGGATGAGTTTTTTTAGATATGTTTCATGAAATTTTTGGATTATCTGGTCTTTAGAGAGCTTTTTTCTCATTTCATAAGTTTATTATTTATGATATCCTTTAGACGGTTTCCTCTCTCACCCAATTCATGTATTGAGGCGTCGTTTTATCTTTTTCCATTATATTTCACTCTTATTTAGGACATTCTAAGGGTAAAAAATTTCATGATGGAGAGGAATGTCACAACCCGATCTTTGATTTCATTTATTATTTTACTTATTTTGTTGATATATTTGGTTTTTAATTTTTTCTATAGTTTTGGACTAATATTATAAAATTTTTAAAGGGTTTTGGGTGTCTCATAGTTATAATTCACTATTAAGAAAACCATATGGGTTTCCTGTCCATGGTGTTATACCACTTCTTAGAGATTTATATAGTTGGTGCACTTTCTCTCCTAACCACGTGGATAAAATATGTATGTGGTGTGTGTTTATCCATTGGAAACCACATGGTTTTCCCATGGTTTATCAAACCATACGACCTAACCATATGACCATCCTAGTTTTAATAAAATTTGAGTTTCCTAATATAACCTCATTTGTTTTATAAGGGGTGACCCTCTCTTATTTGTCCTATCATTCAACCAGGATAGATAATACACTAAGGGATCTACCCAATTCATTTTCTTCGATTTCCAAGATCCTCTAACCTTGTTTTATGCAATTTTTCAAGGTAAAACTCCCTCTCATCTCTTATAACAATTCTATTTTCCTCCATACCCACATTTTCTTAACTTGATACTTCTCCCAAAAACCCTAATAGGTCTTTTGGGATGATTTATGTATCAAGGGTGAATCTAATTTGTTTCTTTTGGGTGTTATGGCTAGTGATAGGCTCTTTCAGGCTTGTTTGACTGCCCGTTATTACATGCAAAGACTTCTGGCTTGATCTCCATTGAACTGAGGTTGATGTTTTTGTAAATTTAATTTATTTCATTGAAACTTTTTACCAAAGGGTATAGTATCCCCACCATATCCTTTACACACTCACTGCTAGTCAGTAGCCTTTGTTATATGGGGAGGCTCTCTTGAGTCCATGTAGCCCACCTAGCTTGGTCACATGAGGGAGTACTTGGTTACAAGAAGAAATAACCTTTTACGGTTTTAATAACTTTTATTTCAAAGAGAAATTTTTAAAAAATTAGAATATATATTGTCTTCTAAAAACATGATAAAATTAATTGGAAGGTTATTATATAAAAATGAAGAATATGGAAGGAAAATACATTCCTGCAGTGAACGTTAAAAAGGAAGACTCCTTCCACACTTTTGTAAAGAGTGTCAAAGTTGGTAGAAATATACCATATGAAAAATACATTAAAATAATATTAATTTTATAAATAAAGTATAGTTAAATAAAAAATAACTTAATAAATCATATGAGTAGATACAAGTACATCTATAAAGAAATATTAAGAATATGGGCATGGGGGATATGTATTCCGTAAGAAAAACAAGAGATAAAGTCAGCTCCAATTACAGACATCATTTCAGTTGATATTTGAACCAAAGGTACATGAAATGGTATGTGGAAATATTAAACCATAAAAAAACATTGGAGAATAAAATGGATTGGGTTTATATTAAATAAGATATGATTTACCTAGATGTAAGTTCAAACATAAATAATATTGATTTCAAAATGATATTGGTAATAAAACGCTTACCTTTACTCCCAACTTACTTGAAAGAACATTAACCTCTTGAATAATAAATGTAAACATATTAATAAATTATTTAAGAAACTTATTAATATACATTAAAATTTATAATATTCAATTATATTCATTATTTACACATATATCATTCAATTATTGTTAATTTTCATCATCAAGTGTTAGTGATTTTGATTGTTTCATAAAAGTTTCATAATGGTGGCATAGATTATCATTATTTAATACCAAGTTCACAATTAAAATTTTATTAAATATAGTGGAATAATTATTTTGAAATTATTTATTCTGTATCACGATCATTTGATGAAAATTATGGATATGGTTTTTGATAATAGAATCCATGACGAACATTTTTCGATTAATTTACCAATAAAATGAGTTACATAATAAATTTTGTTCATTTTTATGTGATACTTATAGAACCATATTCATGATATTTATTAATATTTACTATCATATATTACTAGTATTAGTGTATTAAAACTCATTAATGTTATATATATTGATGATAATATAGCATTGTTCATATAGGTGGTTGAAGCAACCCAAACAAGAACATGTTATACTAACGAATAAGTAAGATTTTATAGTTATATAATAGTAATATAATTTTTATAGAATAATAATTATCTTAATATAATATCATTATAGTGGAGAATGATATTTTTAATGATTGGTTATGATATGGTAATTGAAATAAATATGGTGAAGGCAAGGTGCTTAATTTAATGAAATTTCTCCTTCTTAATATGGGTTCAATCCGAATAATGGATCTAGGATTACATATTTGGACCAGAAGCTAAAAAAACCTAAGAAGGATTTGGGATATGTAAAATGGGTGGATATTGAAGATATAACTAAATTGATTGTATATTTTGTGAGTGGTAGATGATGATAATTTCTATAGGTGAGTTTTGAGTGGCATTTCCACAAATATTCATTATTTAATATATAATATAATATTTTTAAAAGAAGAGTGGATAAAAAATAGAAAAATAATGGATATAGTTTATTAATCAAACCATATAATAAAATTAGAGATAATTTTTCCTGATATCTTATGTCTTTTCCATTTAGTTTAACCCTTTTTACCTGATTTTACATTTACAGTGGTAACTCAATTTCTACCTCGATAACTTATTTTTCTTCCCCAAAAATTAAATTTAAATATTTACATAATTTCAAAATGATGATTATATTTTTTAACTTAATTTTATATAATTAAATTTTTAAATATGATGAATTTAACTTTTAATTGAAAATATAATATATATATATCAAAAATAATTTTATAGAAAAATGGATTTTTAAACATTATGCATTCTTAATATTATTTTTGTCCAATTACTAATTAAATGATTGTTAACCTATTTGTCATAAATTAATTAATACATTATATAAATCATTTAAAATTGATCAATTTAATTTACTAATATAAAATAAACATTACTTAAAGAAATAGTTATAAGAAAAAAATGTTTTTCTACATTAAATAATTTCAATTACATCTAATTAAAATTAATCAATCATATTATAATCATTTAAATTTTTTAATATATAAGAGTTAAAATATTTTCATTAATTTTCTAAATACATCAAATAATTTTTAATAATAATAATAACATGTAATATATAAATTTTTTTTATAATAAAATATTTTAATTAAATATTATCTTTTTATTTCATTTATGAATTATGAATTATAATAATTTGAATTTGATACCAAAAAATAAACAAATTAAATATACCTATTGGATACATGTATAACTAATGACCATATATCCAATGACCATATTTCTAATGACCATATTTCAAAAGACCATATATATAATGGCCATATTTCATTCCTATATATTGTCTTACATACATTCTTAAAATCATTCATCATATTAATTTACTTTTCTCTCAATATATCTATTATATTTATATTTCTCTTCCTTATTTACATATTTGTAATCAGGGGTATGAACTTCATGGAAAACTATGAGGGTAAATATTTTATGTTCATGGTATTTTTATTTACTCATAGATTTATTACACTTATACTTTTCTTAATGACATTTCATATCATATTCTCACAATTTATTAATATTTATTTTTCATTGTAACATTTTATCTCAATAAAATTCATCATGGTTGTTTTAGTTTGATATTTCATTTGAAACAATTAATTCAACATATTATTTATTTAAGGAAAAAATACATAGTAAAATTGCGGGATTTTACATTTTACACACTTAAAATAATTTCACCCATGAAATTCTGTTACTCTGAAGATAAAAAATGAGGATACTTCCACCAAATTACATACTCAGGTTTATATATTGTTTCTTTAAACTTATTATTTCTACATATGTGATTGGACATACTTTATAGTACTTTATATATATGATCCAATGTTTCTATTAGTTTATCCTTTTAAGAGAAATGATATTCCAATTGTACTATATGGGAATTTAGTTCATGTTAAGGGTCAGGTGTGTTATTACTCAAAAGTGATATATTGAACCCATATTTCACTTGGATAGGTTTTATTGAAGTGAAATATAATAAGATATCTTCCCCCACATGATTGAGGATTTTAAAGGCCAATGTATCGAGTTCCTAATTTTACCTTCTCCCTGAATCTCATAACCCTCTTTCACAGAGATATTGAAAGGAATATTTTGACTCTAAATTCAAACATTAAATCTGAATGATGATTATAATCATATATAATCTTTTTAATTTACTCAATTTTAATATGATGTTGAATAGTTTTAATCTTCTCTATCATTTCTTGAGAAAGATCTGGCGCCATCAGTTTATACTCTCCATCTTTATCCCAACATGTTGGAGTTCTAAACCTATTCCTATATAGATTTTCATATATTTCCATTTGAATGATATAATAAAAAATTTTATTTTATGAGAAATATAATAGGAGAAGGTATTGATCACAAATTCGTTTTAAATCCATCGAATAGGATCTCAGTTTATACTCCCAAGTTTTAATGGTAATTTTATATTGACTATTATCCTAAGAATGATAAGCAGTACTAAATCTCAACTATGTATCCAATACTTATTGAATACTTCTCCGAAGAATTAAAGTAGACCTTATATCTCTATCAGATATATTTTAGATTCATATTCCATGTATCCTTACCAATTCCTTTAGTTAAATCCTAGAAAGTTGATTAAGTGATATATATTTTCAAATAAAAATTAAATGCGCTGACTTCATTAGGAAATGAACTATAAACCGAATGGGATTATAACCTTTAGAAGTATTATAAATACATATATTGAAATCCATTGAGATATTCTCCCATTTACATATAGTTATAGGTAATGGATTCATTATCAAATTTGACTTTTATCATTCCATGTTAACTTATTTTCATACCAATCATCGAGATATATACTCTAAAATATCTCTCTTAATGTTGTACCACCATAAATGATTTTTGAGATATATGTACATATTTATGCTTCCATGATGGATTGAAAATTATGGGATATATGCAATATCCAACAACTCTTTATTCAATCCTAGTATTGATGTAACAAATATTTGTTTCCTAAATTTTATAATTCCATAATTATAAAAGTTGAACTCTAAAATACTACATACCTTCTTATATATATCAATATCCTACTTATGTGACTCCTTTATCTTTACATGGATTGATTATTGAGAATTTATTTGGGTGATATATGATTTCACCCCTTACCTCATTATTTCAAGGTCCATAATTTGAGAATCCTTGAGTATTGATCCTCTTTCAATCCTCATAACGGATAAAGTGAAATTATCCTTTATACTCAAAGCATTAACAACCCTATTCTTCTTCCTAGGGTGGTAATGTATCAAGAATTCATAGTCCTTGATCAACACCAACCATATCCTTTGGAACACATTCAATTCCTTATATGTGAATATATACTTTAAGCTCTTATGATCAATATATTTTTCACATTTTCACCATATAGATGATGCTTTCATATCATCAATGAAAATATTACTTTTTCTAGCTCCAAATCAGGTGTCGGGTAAATTTTCTCATGAAAATTTAATTAATATGAGAAATAAGCTACCACATTGTCATTATACATTAGAAAAAATCCCAATCCCTTCTTTAATAAATCACTATATATCATAAAACATTATCCACTATAGGGTAATGTGAGTAGAGGTGCAGTGACTGAAATTATCCTAAGTTTGATAAAATTTTATTCACATTCATCTATTTGAATGAACTTGACTCTATTCTAAGTTAACTCGGTTAATAGATTTGACATTCATGAGAATTTTTTCACAAAGAATCTATAGTATCTAGAAAATCTAGGAAAATGATGTATCTTTATTACAATTTTTGGTATGGTCCATTCTTAAATCTCCTATATCTCTGAAGGATTCATAGATATACCCTTTCATGAGATTTCATGATCCAAGAATGTTACTTTAATTAGCTATAATTCACACTTGAAAAATTTAGCATGCAATTTCTCTTATATCAAGGTCTACAACACAATCCTCAAATGATCTTCATTATCTTAATTTATATTTGAATATATGAGAATATAATCTATAAATAATACCAAAAAATAATCAATTTAATCTCTAAAGACTGTATTTATTAGATCCATGAAGATAACAAGGAAATTTTTGAGTCTGAATGGAATCAATATAAATTCATTGCATCCATATCTTATATGTAAGGATTTCTAGGTTACATACAATCTTTTCTTTCTTAATTTATGATAGATATATATATATATATATCAAATTCCAATCTTTGAGATGTATTGATCCCTTCATATCTGATCAAACAAGACATCAATGTAGAGTATATGATACTTTTTCTTGATTGTTATTTTGTTATTTCCATGATAATAATTGTAGAGACACTTTGATCCATATTTCATCTTAAAAAAGATCACTGGTATACCCCATGGTGAAACACATAGGCGTATAAAACCCTTACCTATATTTGATTAAAGTTTCTTCCTCAATTCCTCCTATTTAATCAGGGATATTCTATAAGGAGTATTCAATATATGAATAGAAATGGGTATGAGTTCAATTGAAAACTCAACCTCACGATCCAGGGGAAGACCAAAAAACTATTCTAGAAATATATTAACATAACCCTATATAATATTTGTATATTCAATATCAAGTATTCCCAAAAACTTTTAGCTAGGTAACCCTCATTATCGGGTATTAAGACCCATATAATGGAATTATTTTCTATAGGGAGTTTATGGGCATTCTTTTATTGATAGATAATCATAGGTTGATTCTGGATATGAAACATGAATTGCTTATCTAGATAATTAATATGTATCTATGTATATAGAGCTAATACACAACTAAAATATCATAAAATTACACTAAAGTAATAAATATTTTAAAGAACCATATTTCAACAAAATTCTATCATAGAGAAGTTATATACTTGGGATTCAATAATCATACCACTAATATTTTTTACCGATAATTCAATATATATTCATTGGGGTAGTGATTTGAAACTCTTATAAAAGTTCCCAGATATAAAGGAGTGGGTATATCTAGAATCAAATAAGACATTTGTAGTTCTAGATTAGATAATAAGTTTACTTTTCAAAACATTGTTTCATTAATGAATTTAAAAATTCTAATTACATCGGATTTCCCTTTCCCCCTTTCATTTGGATGTCATTGATGTTTATTTTCAATATTAACCATTAGATTGGTGTACCGGTTAGCGTTATGTATGTACTATTTATAATTGAAGTATTGGAGTGTAGGTGATGCATTAGGTTGAGATTTATTTTCATCCATTTTATTGTCTTTCCTCTTCAAATATCTTCTACATTTATGTGTTTGGTGGCCTTGTCTTCCACACATGAATAATTTAACTATCCATTTAAGGTAATAATACCCATTATTCTTCCCACATCTTTAGCATATCACAAGATTGATTTTATTTCCTCCATGGGTGTTAACATTTCAATTTTCATAAAACTCCATTTTCATCTTTTTCTCCTGGAAACCATAAGAATAATGAGAGTCTAAAATTTGCATTTTCACCTTTAGATCACATCCAAAAATCACTTTACAACTACCAAAGTCCCTTATAGATAACGTTTTTAATAAAATTGGTTTTAAGACAATAAATAAATGATCAATTTCTCTTTCAAGGTCAATGATAAAACCATAAGCATAACTTGAAAGCCTTGTAATGTTTTCTTCATATATACCTATAGATTTATCATCCTTGTATTTTAGCTTCAATAATTACCTATCCTTTTTAGTGTGAAGATTTTAAGGAAATTATATATTGAAAAATAGATTCTTAAAATCCTCCCATTCAATGGATTTTATTTCTACCTCTTACCTTTTATACTTAATGAGATTTTAGCATTGATCACCCTCACCTTCCAAATAATAAATAGATAAAATAAACTTTTCATGCTCTGATCATTAGAGAATAAAAAATACATTTTCTATTATGTTGATTGATCACTCAATAATAAATGGGTTGGAAGAACCAATAAATTAGGGTGAAAGTTTTTTCATGAGGGACTAAATGTAGAGTTATTCCTTCCTTGGAACATTTGACATTTTGGCATGATTTGAGTTATTGGTCATATCTTAAGTGAGTGGGGTGAGCATAACCATAATAGTTTTCACTCAAGATAAAATCCCATTTAGTTTCTCATTGGGATAATCATTGCATTGTTCATCACACTCATTGTTAACTCGATTCCTCCTAGTTTTATCCATTGGATAAAACTAAAAATTTTAGTGCGAGTATCATTAAAAAAGTAATCATATTAATAAATCATATGATAAATAAAATCAATCCTAATATATCCTAATTTTTTACACCTTCATTTAAAACTTTGTAATTTTAGATTAATCCAATATAAATTTGGGTTCAATATAAGTTCTTTTAGGTTCTATATCATTATTATTAATATAGTAATCCCTAAAAATAACTAAACCCCAATATGATATCAACTAAGGTGACATGAGTATAATACACACACACACATAGACAAATATATATATATATAATCTATTTACATTAATAATCATTAGATATGACAATAAGTAACACCCCAAAACCTAAATTTTTAGTGTATTTAGAGGCGAGATACATAAAAACTATTTTAAATTTTTTTTAACATCTTCCACAAATAGCATTCTCACATGAAACCCTTTTAGAAAGATCATAAAAAATACTCTCCTTCACAACCTGAGGAATGAAACATAAGAAAGGGAGATCTCTAATTCTCAACAAGGGTAAATATAAGAGATATCAATCAAAGATCCTAACTGAACATAAGATAATCATATAGGTATGATAATATATAAGGCACCCCATACCCAAACGTCTTGGTCCTATAATGGTTTATTCCTTCTCAACCTGTTAATTTTTTTGTATTCAATTGATGGCAGTGTCTGGGGAAGTTCTAGGGGATTCGAGGAGTGTATAGTGGAGTTGTAGATAAAATTTAATATGGAGAAGGATTTTTTGGTGTGGAGGATTAGGTTGTGCCATAAAGGTTGTGTCCATGGGGTGGAGATATCAGTTTTGGTGTAGATCCTCAGAGGTGGAATTTTGATGATTCTTTCATTTTCTTCACAACTACGGTGTTGTTACAATGCTATAACATGGTGTCTTGGAGGAGTGATTCTTTTTGTTATGTCTCTTTCTGGGTAACTACACCATACGGATGTTTTGTAGCAATGGACTTATTCATGTATGTTTAGATTTGTGGCGTGGTGTATTATCTTACATTTTGGTCCTTTTCCTTGTTTATTGAATTTATAGAATGGAACTCATTGTGTTTCTTCATTTAATTTTGGGATTATATTTATCCACATTGGAGACCTAGGTTTTGTAACCAAGAAGGGTTAATGTTGGTGATGATGTTATGACATTGATCAAAACATTAAAATTTTAATTCAGGATTTTTGGGGATTTCATTGTGTTCTCGGTACCATCAAATAATATAAAAAAGATCTTGTAAAAATTTAAGAAAATAAAAATTAAATCTGTAATAAATTCATGGAGAGGTTATCATTACAGTACCAACACCGTAAAATGTGATTCAATCCAACATCGTACAACCATGTTATGGTCATTTGATGTTTCTAATATGGATGAAAATCAACATTTAGGTTTAATATATAGGATTAATCTAGGGAAACAGAATTACTACCAGAATCTGGTGGTTAGAATAGGGTTTTCCAATAAGGGAACCGTTTCTAATGTTTTTTTTGAAATATTAAAATAATAATATATAAAATTCAAAACTCTATCTATAGGATTTTAAATTTTATTACAATAAAACAAAAAAAATTGAAGAAAGGGGTGGGTGTCACATCCCATGTATAGAAAACAAAATAAAGGTATATTTTTTTATATAAAATTCATCATTCAAAAAGTTATCGGCGAGAAGAAAAAAATAGGGAACACCACTGACTTACTTTGTCCTATAGTAGTCTCTCGACTGCCTCCTCCTCTAGCGATTGGTCACCACACCATCCCTTACTCCTATTAAGAACCATTTGTTGTGCTGAAGAAACCTTATTTCCCCATCGTTGCACAGCCACCCGACCTTTTGGTTACCTCTCCTGATGCACGGTTTCCCCAACTAGATCCATACCATCACCGCCAAACCACTTTGGCTACTGCACATGGTCTACCTTCACCATTCTGACCACTTCTCCTAGTTTAGACCACCACCAATCTGCCCATGGATCATGTGGATTTCATATTTTTTGGTCGTACTGCCCTTAGCTAGATCCATTACTGGATTTTCTTTTGGCCACCCCAGTTCCATCCCTCCACTGATATATCTGCCTCCCAACATCTAATTGTGCTAATCCCAACCTCCTCATGCTGAGTTTGACCCCTCTCAATTCTTGCTTCATACACCCTTTCTACTATAGATCTCCCCTATTAGGTGGGGACCCACTATGTATGAAACCGTTTATGGGTCTGCCTAACCTAGAATCACCCTATACAGATTCGGCCCAACCTAGAATGAAACTCGACCAGTTTTCGGGACCATGAATGTATTTTAAATATTTAAAAAATAATTTATTTTCTGGAATATAAAAAATTAATAAATTTAATATGAAACAATTAATTTAATTTTGGATTAAAATTAAAATAATTGTGGGAATGAATGAAATATATTTGTTTAATTAAAATAATTTATTTAAATCATTTAATTAGCCTAATATTTAATTTTTATCCACATTTTATTTATCCTCCAACTGGTTTTGAGCATAGACTAAACATTTTTTGTATGAGTTAATTCTATTTAATTAATTATTACAACTACATAATTTGTATATAATAATAATAATAATTTGTTTTTGATGGTTTGATATCTTCTTTCGTCTAATAATATGTACAAGGTCCTGTATTCCCATCAATATATCTCTGTATATATTTTTCACTACCTGAGATCCCCTCGCCTGGATGCGAGTATGTATGTATTATGTCAATGATGCTATAAGATGTGGACCACACTAATAAAAGGATAATTTCAAAAATATATATAGAAACTTTGTATTGGGATGCGATATGTGATACAAGTCAATAACGACTCAAGTATTATACCCCTAGGGTCACAGTTGATCCGTTGAGTATAAATAGATCAACTAATTTTAAATTCTCCAAATCATTCAAGTATTTTATTTTATTTATTAATTTTTATTATTTTTGTGAATATGCATGTTTGTGAGAACATATTAAATAATAAAAAATTCATAGATTAAACCACATTAAGACAAGATGAATTTTTTTATTTACTACATCGTCAATTGTGAGTATGATCACATAGTATGTTCTATCATATAGAAAATGATTTCATTCATCAGGAAATAATAATAAACTCCTCAAATTAATATTAATTAAAACTCCTTCCATCATTTGAATTAAATAAAACTAGGCATACAAGGTTCTCGTTAGCCTTAGTTGAGGGCACCTTTTACTATTGAAGAGTTCTTATGAGAGAAATGATTTGAATTAACTAAATATGGAAAACAATATGAATATCAAGATTGTTTCATCTTTAGATGAAAATCATTGAGAAAATCATGTTTATGTTTTTTAGAAGCCGATACTTAACAGTTAAAGGATCAATGAGTTAATATGACTGGCCAATCAAATTTCTACCTTAAAGTTATTCGAGTAGTGGCGTAGCCATATCTTGGACTACGAGGAGAGGCTTAAAGGTTCCATGCCTTTATAATACTCTAGAAATTGGGTATTATGAATCTAATAGTGAGGTCCACTAGGGTTTTATAAAATAGTTGGAGTCATCTAATGATTTAATTAACCAGTAATGTCTAATCAGTAATCATGATAAAAGTACTAATATGTTAGTGTTTATTTTTTAGAAAATTGAAATTTTTGACATATATTCACTATGATATATATTTTAAAAATAACATTTCCAAACTAAAACAAGTTTCCAAAGAGTAATAGAGACTCTTTCATAAGGTACTATGATAACAAAAATTCAAGGTGTTGGTGTCTCCAATACCTGTTAAACCACCTTAGGAAGTGACCGTGTGAAAAGATACTCACAGGATACTCATGTATGATGCTTTTGATGTTAAAATAATAATGTTATGAGTTGTGGATACAACATTATAACTTGCATGATTTCAAAAATTGTCTCATCTTTGAGAATCTTGTGAGGATAACATAAAGTGAGATATGAAGGAGGTGATGATTACAATAAATACGTGTAAATTGAACGATGGATCATGATGTTTCAATACATCCCTCTATTATATAATTTTCACAAAATTACTAAAGTTTAATTTAATATTATTGAAATGAATAGTATGAAGAAAACACTCCATAATCTTTTTGGTAAGGTACATCAAGAAAATAAGAACTTAAATAATGTTTAATATTTAGTTCTTATGGTGAAAAAGTTGAATGAAAAGGCTAAAAGGACAATAAAATGTTTAATAAAAAAGGTACCTTTTCAAAATCCTTCAAAGAATTAATGCAGAACAACATATATGAAGTTATTTACTTCTAACTTCATGAGATAATTATATAGAAGTTCAAATTCTATGAACTTAATTGAAGAATAATGTAGTCACTACTTCTTTAGGTATATTCATCAATTGTACGTAATGTTTCTAATATAATTATTCAGTATCAAATATAATATTCCTATCACATATGTATTTTTAAATACAGTAACTATGTATGAAAATAAACATTACAATAAGTAAGGGTAATTCCTCAAGCTACTCAGAAAGGGTGATTCCTAAGTAAGAAGTGATAATTATACAACTTCTATTTGAAATGTTTAATGATTATTGTTGAAATTTTTTAAGTATTACCAAAACATTTATCTCACATGTCCATTGTAAATAAGAATTAATTATTCCAATTTTGTAATGAATGGTGTTTTTAGTGTCTAATACTCAACTATTAGTTCATGAATGTAGGATTCATTGTAAATAGCTGATGAATGAAAATTTAAGTATCTAATACCCATTTTTGGAAAGATAATTCTTTGTCAAGTAAAACTAAAAGAATTTTTCAAGAATATACCCAGTATGTTATTTGGACTCTTAAAATTTAAATACCTTAGAAATATAAATAATTTTACTCATTTATATTTAGATAAATAATCCTTCAGAAATTAAGGTAGGACACAAATCTTTCAAAATTTATTCAGCCAGAGAGAGTGAATTGTTTAAAGGAGAATCTAGAGGTAAGAATATAAAATTCATGATATTCCTTAAATACTTTTTTGGAATATAAAAATAAATTTTTAAATATGCATGGACAGAAGATATGAGTAGGTTCAGGCTCATGTTCCATATAATATCTTGACCATCCATTCATCGATCATGAAATGTAGAGTGTTTTTATTCCTAAACTCACATTTTCTTATACACATCAAAGTTATGATGTTAGTAAGGAGGATAGATGATGATTATATCACATAAAAATTTATTAATAAAATGTAACATGGAGTAATTCCTAAACACACATTTCCTTATATGAATCACATTCATGATGTAAGTAAAAGGAACATAAATTTTGGAACTAACTTGTATTGAATTACAACATTTTTGAGACATTGTTCACATATAATGGTGATATCCCATAACCATTTTCCATCTATAATGAAAAATGAATATCATATGATTTATAGTATGATATTAATCCATCATTCCATAATAATATGTGTTTTTTGGAAATGTTTTTGTTAATGACACAATTAAACTTGTATCAAGCAATACATAATGTACATCTAATGTAAATATCCAAATGGTTTCTAAGGATATTATAGAAAACAGTAAGATAGATAATTAATAGTAAAGTGAGAGACTATATTTCTATAAAGGGAGAACATATCTATTCGAGATAGTGGGAGAAAGATTGAATTGGGTTTATTCAATTCCATAGATGCACATATAGTTGACATAGGAACATGTTCCACAAGATCTTATAGAAAAGGAATGTTCTAGAGACACATACTATGTAAGAAGGATAAAACCATGGTAATGGTTTTACATTCACCATGTATGGTGATTATTTATTAATTGAGATTAATGAATTCTATATGTAATAAGTAAATGGAAAAAAGATAATCTTGAAAAGACCAATTAAAATTCAATAATGGATTCCATGTATCAAAGTATAATGGATTATTATTTTGAATACTATGGTGGGTATTTAAGTGATACTATATAAGGGTGGTTCAAGCATGGTACAAATAAGGATTGATTGGTAATACCAATTCATTACTCTAAAATACATTAGAATTTTTCTTATCATAACCACTCTATATGATCATTAAATTTGGAATTGGATGTCATGACCACAAATCTTAGAAGGTGTATATATGATGCAACTAGAAAGGGTTGGTGACGCCCTAGAATGCCAATATGTTTCACATGTTTTACAAAGTAAATATGTTTGATAAAAGATGTAAAATAGTTACTGGTCTTATAGTTAGCTAAGACTATAATGAAAGTATCTATATGGAGATTGAATTAAAGAAGTAACCTATTTTCTAGGGAATATGATCTATTGAGTAAGATCTAATGGTTTTTTAACTAGTCAATAATATACATATTGAAAAGGTATTATAAAATAAAAGTTGGAACAATTCGAGAGATAATGTTTACCAATGTATCATGACATAAATCTCTCCCAGAGGACATGTATAGGGCATATGAGGAGATTAATGTGGTGAATTTAATTCCATATTCTTTTTCAATGGATTAATTACATATTCCATGCTATGTACAAGATATGATTTTACAATGCATACACTACACTAATAAAAGATAAGCTATATCTAGGAGAACATTATAGGAAGCAGTTAGAACTATCGGATTGCACTTGAGAGAGTAAAAAAGATATATTCCTAGTATTTAGAGAATAAGGGACACTAGTTTAAGAGGAATAAAACAGTATTCATTTGGATCAATATTATCTAATATCATAGTCAAGCTAAGGAAATGAGAAATTTAAGATCATTCATGTAAGTGGTAGCCACATCTATAAATACCTTGTATATTTCAACTTATGATGTAGATAAAGAAGTGGTGTGAAATATGAAATGATTTTTTATAGTTCTTGGAATCACACATTGTAATAGTGGGTTGCCTAAACCCAACTTGAAAAGTACATTTTAATTAATATATCATGTATACAATGAGTTATGCATGATGTAATATTACCATAATTGTGTTGATATTTCTATGCCCTCTATTTATTGGTAATGTCCATAGATAATTTTTCATGTCAAAAGTTTATATAAATTCCTAGGATACAATGAGAACCTATAGATACTATGAAATTAATATTAAAAATATTTATTATGGTCTAGATACATCATACAAACTGTATATAGATGATGTATTACTATTAGGTGATGGGGGATCATAATCATTGAGACTTATTCTCTTGAAGTTCGCACTTGGTGATCTATAGTAGATGATATCATGAGGACTGTCCCACTAAAAGAAACACTACATGTTTTAGGTGTCATTGGTTTTTCCCATATACCAACATCTGTAATGGTCTCTTGAATTGATATTATTATCATTTTTTCCATTTTATCTCATATATTTATTCAAGGAAAATCTATGGTATTGAAGTCATAGAGAGGTATCTTGTGATGGGTGTGACATTGTTAGTATGACATTGATTGAATAATCAAGAAAAAAAATTCAATTCTTAAAAGAAGTGATATCTTAAGCCTAGTTGATCAGGATAGTAGTACCTTTACAAAATACATATCCATAGTAGAAGAAGGTAAGTCTGTACAGTAAGGCCAATGAATAATAAATCAATAAAGGATAATGACACAAAGTGTGTGCCCTGCTTTATGGGATATCATGAGACAAATAGATTATATTACACATCATGTTTTTGTAATAATGGTTTTCATTACTGTGAATTTTACTTATCTATTTAGGGACTTGATGGGATTCTAGACTCCACTCCTGGTCTCTGAATAATATTTACTAATATGGAGATAAGGGACTAGAGGGTCACACACTAATATTATTCAAAAGTCATACCTATTCTAATGGATTGGAGTATAGGGAATAGTCGGACCCACCATGGTATTTGAGAATTTTCCAAGAATATAAGATCTCCATGAAATAAAAAAATTCATACTATTTGAGTTTAGAATAATTGGTATGTACTTTATTTATTAAATTTATTTACAAGTATTAATGTAAATACAAGGAAAATATTATATGAATGAATATCATTTTAATATTCAAGGTCTGTTTAACATTTGTAGGAATCTAGAATCATGTTAATGACTTGTTTTTATCCTTTAATATGTTTAATATATTATAATAAAGTGATAAAAATATAGATGACATTTATTACTCAGTAAGGCAGTCATAAGATATTGTTTATAGTGGATAATAAATACCCAGGGTCTAACAACCATTTTTTGATATTTTATAGCCTCACTATAAAATGATTTAGAGGATATCATGTGTTGTAATATCTAATAAAAGTTATGAGAGCCTCTCCTTCCTCTAATATTACTTTAATAGATAAAGAGATGATTTAATCTCCCAATCTGAGTTAATCTTCATGGATAAGTGGATCATCGTTGTGGTGATCATCAAGAAATTAAATACATCATTGGATATCTGCTCTAGTGCTTGAATTTGGACAATCGATTGTCCCATATACTTTTGAATAATGTGTGGATTATATAGAAGGATATGGATTCAGATCCTTCAAGAAATGATCACTAATGATGAATTATTGATGAATACGAATTCAAATCATATGAGGTAACTATTCGTTTAATTTTATGATTATCTTTCTTCACATAGTATCCTAATGTTTTGTAACTAGGTAATTTTAATGATCATGATAATGTTATGACATATATAATAACATTAAAATATTAATTCTAGACTTTTTAGGCTTCCACTGTGCACTCGGTACCAACAATATATTGTGCGATGATGGTGGAGACCGGCTGGGGTATGCAATATGTTGGAAAACAAAGCAGTGGATGGTTGGAATGAGATGTTAATGGGAAAATGTGTGTTGGTTTTGATGTGTTGTTGTTATATTGAGATGGTTGGGTTTTGATTATGGTTTGGTATATCTTGTGTCGTGTAAATGGTTGATGTACGATGGATAAGCCATTGTGTTGTGTGGTTGTGTATGTCACGACCCGTCCCCCGGGGCCCGTGCCGTGACTACCCCAAGATCGCCTTCTATAGTCCAGGGGCTGGAAACTAGCACCAAAGGCATAATTCCCTTAAATTGGGAAGACATTGCCTTTCTAACCTATAAAACACACACACACACAAGAAAGCACACAGCTGGATGAAACACCAAGTAAACTGTATAACAAAAGAGTTTTGAAAGTAAAAGGGGCCAGAATACAAGCCCAACTGGAAAGTACAAGTAAAACTGAAATGCAATACAACTGAAGAAAAATAAAAGAAAGCCACTAGATCTTCCTTCAAGGTTCCTACCTAAAGGGTAGGTATAATCGTCTCCTCATCACTCCACATCCTTCCATCTCCTCCGTGTACCAACAAGCCGTACGGTCCACCTCTGGGTACTGTCTAGTCCTGGTACTCTCAGCCTCAGTCAGCGTTGTCCGTCATCTGCATCCAACACAACAAGGTGCGGGCATAGCCTATGTAGGGGTGAGTATAACAATACTCATTAGGGACCCCGAGACCCTCAAGGTCTCACAAAATCTAACAAGGATAAACCACAAAGTATGAAATCAATAGATAACCTTAATTAGGTATATTCCCATACATATACCTAAGTTATCAAGTGATCCATCTCAATCATGAGGAAAACATAGAAAAATAGACTCAGCTCAACCAGGATTTTATTCACATTATCAAAACCTCATCTACTAGAGAACTCCTGCTCAATCAAGTACAGTGGGCCTGCCGCGACACCAGGCTCGCTTCCCACTATCCTTGGACTATTGAGGTACTCCTCCTTTCGAGTACCATGGGTCTGCTGCGTCACCAAGGCGCTCCCCACCGTGGGTCTGCCGCGTCACCAAGCGCGCTCCCCCTCGTAGCTTACAGAGGTACTCATCCTGTCAAGTACTGGGGGTCTGCCGTATCACTAAACGCGCTCCTCCACTGTGGGTATGACGGAACACCAAGGCGCTCCCCACTGGGCTAGTAGAGCCACTCTGAGTCAAACAGTTAGCAGTCGTCTGGTCTCATCCAGCTACTAGGTCTGTGCACTCTGCTCGCTCATCTCCAGGAGGATCTACTCCATGTGCTACCGGTAGATTCTCCAACTATTGAAAATTCCCACAAAGAAGTATCTCAACAGTCTGCCACGTCATAGGGGTCTCAACATAACAGACGGCGCGTCAATCAGATGCCCGGTTTGTGAGTTATTATCCTTTTAGTCCCGGGGCCCGATTGGATTCGTACACGATCCAACCTAAACGTACCTCAAATATACCCCAAACTCTAGTGAGGTATACTCAAAGGGACCATCATTCTCTAATATTACTAGTGCCATTGACGGTTCGCCAAACGGATGTCCGGTACCAAATATATGGCCAAAAGAAAGTAAAGGGTCGTAGTGGGCCCAGGTCCGGTCCGACCCAATCATACCGACCCGACCCAACCTAGTCAGGGCCGACTCGGCTTGAACCATTGGGTCTAGCCGGTCCATTGGGCGGGCCAGCCCGTTGGGTTTGACACGGCCCGCTGGGCCCCGACCAGCAGGCCATGAGGGGCCGTAGAGGGCCGAGAGGGTGTGGACCGACCGTGAGGGCACGAACCGACTGTGGGTCAGTGCGAGGGAGGTTTGGAACGGAGGGCACCGCATGGGTGGCTCTGCCTGGAGGGTGCCCCATGGGATTCTCGGCCCGGAGGGTGCCACGATGGGCCGATTCGGCCGGGGTGCCGCGAGGGCGCGAGTTCGGCCCTGGGCACGAGTTCGGCCAGGGGCTCGGAAGGCCAGCGGGCTGGCGTGGCCAGGGCGGCTCGGGAGGCCAGCGGGCGGCATGGCCGGGGCAGCTCGGAAACTAGAGAGCAGTGCGGCTGGGGCGGCTCGGGAGCTGGTGGGATGTGCGGTTTGGCCTGGGGCGGCTTGGGAGCTGGTGGGATGCGCGGTTTGGCCTGGGGCGCCGGAGCGTCGCGAGGGCGGCGTGGGTCGCGGAGGCCACAGGTGGCGCGGTCGGTTCCTTTGTTGCCTTCATCACCTTCAACACCATTTTCACCTTCCTCTGTTTCGAATAACACCACAAAGAAGAATAGTGTGGGGTTGGTCCATGTTTTTTTGGTCTGCACCCTCCACATTTAGAGTGGTAGAAAGCGTTCATCAAGAACATAAACAAATAATGACCATGGAATATATTTTAAAACATCAATTCCCATAATCCCTTGTTAATTTCTATTCCCAACCCCGCAAAGGAAAAATAAAGGGAAGAACATGGGAAGTGTTAATCAAATAATGAATAATCCCCTAAAACTTCCCGCAACAATTTATTCCTAACCCGCAAGGAAAACATCTGCAGATCAACTTGATAATAAGTTGATCCGCGTTCTTTTTTTTAGAAGGAAAGAATCAAGGGAATAAAATCATACTTAATTAAAAAACCTACCTTTTTTGATCTTGGTTGACATTGGCGCGAGAAGAAGAATGTCGATTCATTGTAGACGAACACGTCCTACGTCAAAGGAAGTTCCGAGGAAGAAGGTCGAAGTCGTTCCTCACCGAAGTTCTTCTTGGTGGGAGCGTTCTTCGTTGGTAGATTTCTCCCAAAATTTCTCCTCTCCCAAGTTCCACCAAAATGAAATTATAGCCTCAAAATAATAGATTAATATATCTATTTAGTCGTTGGAATAATATTAAAATGGTTTAATCAATTAATCATTGTGTTGGATTAATTAATTAAAGGGAAAGGTTGGAAAGATTAATGGTAGGTGCGTTGGCACAATTAAGGTGGAGAAGGCCAAGAGGCTCTCCCTCTTTAATTGTGGGAGTTGAGGGTTTCTCCCAATTAAGGGGGGGGGGGTTCATCTCCGGTTGTCCCCACCACCATAACCTTTCATGGGAGGTTATGGTTCGGGTGGTCCCCACCACCTTAACCTCTCATGGGAGGTTAAGGTCTGGTGGTCCCCACTTCCAACTTCCACATGGAGGTTTAGTTCTGGTGTACCCCACCGGAAATATCCATATGGAAGCTCAAAATAAAATAAAATGAAGTTTATTTTATTTTTTTATTTCAACGAAAAAACCCAAAAACTAACTTTCGTCCTCGTCCATATACCGTCGAGGTGAAAGTCTCCTTAAGAAAATACCGACACAACAAGTTCAACGGTGCCCTTAGATTTCAATTCTGAGAACCGGTTCAAATGTTATAAAAACCCACTCATACCTTTACTAAATGTACCTGAAAAATACTTTAGAAATTGATTCTAGGCACACTGGGCCTTAGAATCATACGCCGTCAATTTTTGTGGGCTCTTAAAATTCCCATATATTTAAAATAAATTACATGGAAATTCCGGGTCTTTACATTCTCCCCACCTTAGGGCTCTGCATCCCTGTAATACACAACTCAACTAGGTAAACAAGTGGGGGTACTGAGCACGCATCTGAGCCTCCCGCTCCCATGTGCTCTCCAAGAGGTTCCTGTGCTACCAGTGAACGTGCACTAGAGGTATCGACCGTCCACGAAGGACCCTCTCTTGTCGATCCTCAATCTCTACTGGAACCTCCATAAAAGTATCCCCATCTTCAATGTCTAGATCACCATGGTCAATGTTGTGAGAAAAGTTGTGCACATATCTCCTCAGCTGGGATATGTAGAAGTCTTCATGAACCCGGTGAAACTGAGGTGGAAGAGCTATGCGGTATGCAACCTCGTCAAATCTGCTGAGGACCTGAAAAGGTCCGATGAACCTCGGAGATAACATTCTGTCTCGGCCAAATCTATGAAAACCTCGTCGAGGTGAGACCTGTAGAAAGACATGGTCACCATCCTCAAACTCTAGAGGTCTCCGTCTCCTGTCAGCATACAACTTCTGCTTGCTCTGTGTAGTCTTAATCCGCTCCTGGATGATCTGCACCTTCTCTGTGTTAGCTCGTACCATCTATAGTACCACTATTGCTGACTCCCCTGGGTCGGTCCAGCACAAAGGTGATCTGTAAGGTCACCAGTACAACGCCTCGAAAGGTTCCATCCTGATGGTGGAGTGGTATCTATTGTTGTATGCAAACTCCACCAAAGTCAATTGATCCTCCTAGCTGCGACCGAAGTTGAGGACACAAGCATGAATCATGTCCTCGAAGGTCTGAATGGTCTGCTCAGTCTGACCATCCGTCTAAGGATGGAAGGCAGTACTCAAAAAAAGTTGCATCTCAAAGGCCTCCTGCAACCTCTTCCATAGCCATGAAGTAAAACATGCATCACTATTGGAGACAATCATCAAGGGTACTCTATGTCACCACACAATCTCTTGCACATAGAGGCGTCCCAAGCTCTCTACTGAACCCTGCTCTCTAATCGGTAGGAAGTGGTCCGACTTGGTGAGTCGGTCAACGATCACCCAAATCGAGTCATGTCCCCTGGATGTACATGGGAGTCTTGTCACAAAGTCCATGGATATCCCATCCCACATCCACTCCGGGACCTCTAAAGGCTGAACCAAACCTGCTAGTACTTGATGCTCCACCTTCACTTGCTAACAAGTGAGGCATCGTGAGACAAACTCTGCAACTGCTTTCTTCATTCTCGGCCACCAGTGCTGTCGTCATAGGTCTTGGTACATATTCTCCACTCCTGGATGTACCTATAGAGGGGACGTGTGAAACTCCTTCAACACTTCCTCCTGAAGTGACACTGGTACCATGATACTTCCTCTGAAGAGGATGACATGCTCCCCACCTTCAGAAAATCCATCAGGTGCCTGTCCTGTGGATATCTGAGCACGTCGTGTCTCAAAGTCAGCGTCCCCATGCTTCACCTTCCTGACTCGTTGAAGAAGTGGGGGAGTTACTGTAAGAGACTGAAGGAAACTTTCTCCATCTCTATCCACAAAGGATATCTGTAAAGCAGCCAGCTGATCTGTCGCCTCGCCTAGAAGCTGTATACCAGATCTCCTGTTGAGTGAATCTGCAACAATGTTCCCCTTCTTAGGAGTATAAAATATTTCAAATTAATAGTCCTGGAAGAACTCAATCCAACGTCGTTGTCTTAGGTTTAGGTCCTTTTATGAGAAGATATACCTGAGACTCTTGTGATCAGAGTACATGGTAAAACGTTCACCCATTAGATTGTGTCACAACATATTCAAGGTGAAGACCAATACTGGTAACTCCGGGTCATGGGAAGCGTAGTTCTGCTTGTTCTATCTCAGCTATCGATAGCCATATGCGATAACTGTTCACTCCTACATCCAGACACACCCGAGTCCGATCTCTGATGCGTCGCAGTAGACTACGTACCCTACGCCTTCCTTTGGAATCCTCATTATGGGGGTACTATTCAGCCTCTTCCATAGCTCCTAAAAGATATGCTGGCATCTCTCCGGCCATACAAAGGTTTTCCCCTTCTTCGTCAAGGATGATAGTGGTGCTGCAACTCTGGAGAAATCTGGCACAAACCTCTAGTAGTACCCAACCAAACCCAGAAAACTTCGTACCTCCATCACACTCCTGGGTGGCTCCCAATCAAGTACCACCTCAATCTTTGCTGGATCCACTGAAACTCCAGCCTCTGAGATGACATGTCCCAGAAAGTGAACCTATTGGATCCAGAACTAGCACTTCGAGAGCATACCATAATACTGGTGCTCTCAGAGTGTGTCCAAAAATATCTGCAAATGGTAGGCATGCTCCTCCTCAGTAGTCGAGTAGATCAGTATGTCATCGATGAAGACTACGACAAAGTGATCGAGGTATGGATTAAAGATCTTGTTCATGAGTTCCATGAACACTACTGGAGCGTTGGTTACGCCGAAAGTCATAACCAAGAACTCATAGTGGAGGTACTGACATTTGAAAGTCATCTTCTTCAAATCCTCGTCTTGTACTCTAAGCTGGTGATAGCCTGATCTAAGGTCTGTCTTCGAGAACCACCATGATCCCTTCAGCTGATCAAAGAGGTCTTTAATCCTCAGGAGTGGCTACTTGTTCTTCACGGTCAACTGGTTCAGGCGCCGATAGTCAACACAAAGCCTCAAGCTCTAATCCGCCTTCTTGGCGAATAGAATCGAGGCTGCCCAGGGTGAAACACTGGGCCATATGAATCCATTCCCTAGCAAGTCCTCTAGCTATAACCGCAACTCATGAAGCTCCACAGAAGCCATACGATACGCTAGAGTAGATATCAGTGCCATCCCAGGGTACAAGTCAATGTAAAAGTCCACCTCTTTGCGAGGAGGTAGACCTGGGACATCATTAGGGAAAACAACCGTGTACTGGTCCACCACTATAGGATAACTCAGACTCTCCACATCAACTGCTTTGAGGGTAAGGCAAGCCAACTGATGAGTGATCAGCTACACCCTCCTCCGGGTAAGTCCGTCCTATACTGCAAAGGCTCCCTTCTCATTGGTGAAGGTAAACCTGGTCCCATCTATGTGGACATACCGCACTTTGTGCCTAATACAATCTATCTGAGCATGGACTGTAGATAACTAGTCCATATCCAAGATGACATCATAAGGCCTCGATGCTTCTACTAGGAGATCCCAGCCAAAGCTCTCACCTCCTAGAGTAATCTCACACTACCGGCAACATTGTCTAATCGTCGAATCCGCTCCTGTAGGAATCTCTATCCATAAGGATCGAGACAAAGGATCCATCGGAATCTCCTAGATTCGAACAAGGGAAGTGGAAATGAAAGAATAATTGGAACATCTGTCTATAAGTATTGCAGCTAGGGTGGATTAGACATAGATCATACCTCGTATAATCTCCAGAGCACCGTTATCGTAGGCCTCAGCTGCCTGGAGCTGAGCACTCCCCTGTCCACCAGCTCCATGCAGTCGAGGTGGACCTCCTGGTGGTGGTGGCGGTAACACCTCGTATCATCGCCCATCGCCAGCTGCACGACCATCTACTTTGCCACATCTGCCTTCTCCCTATGGACCACCTTGATCGAATCTCTGTCTCTGCTTGGGCGGTTCTTCGACCATATTATGATCATCTGTAATGTGGATCGGACAGTCATGAGCCATGTAACCCGACCCACCACATGTGAAAAACTGCCCGCTCCTGGAATGTCTTTCTCCACTTTAGGTGCCCCACACAACTGATCCTGAGTCATGCAGTCATCCACCTGTAGGTCTGGTCCTCTTGGACCTCAATAACATATGTCTACTTCCAGCTGCATAAGACTCCTCTATGTGTCTACTGGTAGTGGGTATCACTGTTGGAGACTGCCCAACAAGGGAACTCTCCACTAGGAGGGCTCTCTCTAACACCCCTCCTGCGTCAGGATGCTTAGTGAGATCATCAGAGCTCTAATATTCTAACTAAGTCCCTGCTCAAAGGTCAGGGCCCTGAAGAATGGGTCCCACACCATATTTGTGGAGTAACATGCAAGGTCAGTGAACCTCGCTGAGTACTAAGCTACAGTAATGCTGCCCTACTGCAGATGAAGTAGCTCCAAAATGCGCATTGTGCGAAGAGTCGCTGGGAAAAACTCTGCCCGAAATAGCCTATTGAAGTCTTCCTAGAGAAGCATCACCTCATCGTGATCCTGGAGCATCAAGCTCCACCATCTTCCTACTACTTCCTATAGAAGGTTGGCGGCATGGATCACCATGAAATTATCTGGTGTCCCTAACAATAAAAAAACTCTCACCACGGCCTCCAGCCAATCCTCAGCCGCCTGTGGGTTCATCTCTCCCCTGAACCTGGGTGGCCTCTGGTGCTAGAGCTCGTGCAATGCACTCAATCGGCGTGAATCATCTGCTACTAGGGCTGGTGGCATCGATGGCCCAACAGGGAAAGGTACCGTCGATGCCTCCTTTGGAAAAGGGCCCTGCACCAAGGCCTCATCGCTTGGTGGGATATCAGCGCGTAAAACTCTCGAAACACTAGAGGGTTGTCTATGTGGAGGCATACTGAAAAGAAACAGGTGCACTACGGTTAAAAGTTATACCTGGTGAGCTGACCTGGTTGAGATAACATAAAGAAAACTTTTTAAAACATACATGAAATCAGTGTTTTCGTGCACTGAGTCGGATATCAGAAGTCAGGGTCCTGGTGTATGAATACGTTGGCTGCCGCACCAACACTGGACTCCCTGAACTAAAAACCACACTCACTACCCTTAACACCGTTTCTTCATAGAAAAGATAGATTAGAGTCCTAAGTTATGTGGTAGAACCAAATCCTATCATACCAATTTGTCAAGACCCATCCCCCGGGGCCCATGCCGTGACTACCCCAAGCCCGCCTTCCATAGGCCAGGGGCTGGCAACTAGCACCAAAGGTGTAATTCCCTAAAACTGGGAAGGAATTTCCTTTATAACCTGTAACACACACACCATCAAGCACACAACTGGAAGAAACACCAATTAAACTGTATAACAAAAGAGTACTGAAAGTAAAAGGGGCTAGAATACAAGCCCAACTGGAAAGTACAAGTAAAACTGAAATGAAATACAAATGAAGAAAAAGAAAAGACAACTATCAGATCATCCTCCGAGGTTCCTACCTGAAGGGTAGGTATAGATTATCTCCTCAGAACTACACATCCATCCATCTCCTCCATGTACCGACAAGCCGTATGGTCCACATCCGAGTACCGTCCAGTCCTGGTACTCTCAGCCTCAGTCAACGATGTCCGTCGTATGCATCCAACACAACAAGGTGCGGGCATAGCCTGTGCAGGGGTGAGTATAACGATACTCATTAGGGACCGCGAGACCCTCAAGGTCTCACAAAATTCAACAAGGATAAACCAAAATGTATGAAATCAACAGATAACCTTACTTAGGTATATGACCATACATATACCTAAGTTATCAAGTGATCCATCTCAATCATGAGGAAAACACTGAAAAACTGACTCAGATCAACCATGATTTTATTCACATTATCAATACCTCGACTGCTAGAGAACTCTAGCTCAATCGAGTATAGTTGGTCTTCCACGACACCAAACACACTTCCCACTGACCTTGGAATACTGAGATACTCCTCCTATCGAGTACCGTGGGTCTGCTGCGCCACCAAGGCGCTCCCCACTGTGGGTCTGCCACATCACCAAGTGCACTCCCCCTCATAGCCTGCAGAGGTACTCCTCCTGTCGAGTACCGTGGGTTTTCCATGACACCAAGGCACTCCCCACTAGGCTAGTAGAGTCACTGAGAGTCAAACGGTCAGCGGTCGTCAGGTCTCAACCAGCTACTAAGTCTCTATACTCTGCTCGGTCATCTTTTGAAGGATCCGCTCCACGAGCTACTGTTCGATACTCCAACTGTCGCGAAGTCCCATAAAGAAGTATCTCAAAGGTCCTCCATTTCATAGGGCTCTCAACGTAATAGATAGCTTGTAAATCGGACACCCGGTCTATGATTTATTAGGATTTTAGTCCCGAGGGCCTGGTTGGATTCATGCACGATCCAACCTGAACGTATCTCAACTATACCCCAAAATCCAGTGGGGTATACTCAAAGGGACCGTCATGCTTCTAGATTACCTATGCCACTGACAGTTCATCAAACGAACGTCCGATGCCAAAGATATGACCAAAGGAAAGTAAAGGATCGTAGTGGGCCCAGGTCCGGTCCGACCCGGCCCAACCCAGTCTGAGCCGACCTAGTTCAGGTTGACCCGGCCTAACCTGTTGGGTCTGGCTTGGCCCGTTGGGTGGGGCAGCCCGTGGGGTTCGGCTTGGCCCGCTGGGCCCATCCCAGCAGGCCGTGAGGGGTTGCAGAGGGCCAAGAGGGCACGGACCAGCCATGAGGGCATGGACCGGACGTGGGTCGGCGCGAGGGTGGTTCATCCCGGAGGGCACCACTTGGGAAGCTCGACCTGGAGGGCGCTGTGAGGGGACAGTTCTACCAGGGCTCCGCGAGGGCGCGGGTTCGACCGGGGGCTCGGAAGGCCAACGGGCTGCGCGGCTGGGGCGGCGCGAGCAGGCGGGTGGCGCGGCCAGTGGGCGGTGTGGTCGGTGGGTGGCGCGGCCAGTGGGTGGCATGGACGGGGCAGCTCCAAAGCCAGCGGGTAGCATGGACGTGGCAGCTTGGGAGCCAGTGGGTGGCGCGGTTCGGCTTGGGGCAACGGAGCCAGTTCGCCCTGGGCACCAGAGCATCACAGGGGCGACGCGGGTCACGGAGGCCGCCGGTGGCGCGATAGTTGCCTTTGTCGCCTTCGACACAATTTTCTCCTTCCTCTATTTCGAGGAACACCACAAAGAAGAACGGTGGGGGTCATTTCATGTTTGTTTGGTCCACACCCTCCGCGTTTAGAGTGGTAGCAAGCGGTCATCAAGAACATAAACAAAGAACGAGCCTTGAAGATATTTAAAAAAATCAATTTCCATAATCCCTCATTAATTTGTATTCCCAACCCCACAAAGGAAAAAGAAAGAGAAGATCATGGGAAGTGTTAATCAAATAATGAATAATCCCCTACAACTTCCCGCAATAATTTATTCCCAACCCTCAAGGAAGACATCCGCGGATCAACTTGATAATAAGTTGTTCTGTGTTCTTTGTTTTTAGAAGGAAAGAGTCAAGGTAATAAAATCATACTTAATTAAAAACCCTACCTTGTTCGATGTTGGTTGACGTTGGCGCGAGAAGGAAGACATCAATTCGTTGGAAATGAACACGTCCTACGTCGTAGGAAGTTCTGAGAAAGAAGGTCGAAGTCGTTCCTCACCAGTAGTCTTCGTGGAGGAAGCGTTATTCGTTGGGAGCTTTCTCCCAATATTCTTCCTCTCCCAAATTACACCAAAATGAAATAATAGCCTCAAAATAATAGATTAAGATATCTATTAAGTCATTGGAATAATATTCAAAATGGTTTAATCAATTAATTGATGTGTTGGCAAAATTAATTAAAGGGAAAGGTTGGAAAGATTAATGGTAGGTGTGTTGGCACAATTAAGGTAGAGAAGGTCAAGAGGCTCTCCCTCATTAATAGTGGGAGTTGAGGGTTTCTCCCAATTGGGGGGGGGGGGTCATCCCAGGTGTCCCCCACCACCATAACCTCTCATAGAAGGTTATGGTTTGGGTGGTCCCCACCACCTTAACCTCTCATGGGAGGTTAATGTCTGGTGGTTCCCACTTCAAACATCCACATGGAGGTTTAGTTCCGATGGTCCCCACCTGAAATATCTACATGGAAGCTCAAAATAAAATAAAATGAAGTTTATTTTATTTTATTATTTCCATGAAAAACCCAAAAACTAACTTTCACCCTTGTTCATCGGCCATCGAGGCGAAAGTCTCTTTAAGAGAATACCGGCACTGCGAGTTCAACGGTGCCCTCTGATTTCAATTCTGAGCACCAGTTCAAAAGTTATAAAAACCCACTCGTACGATTACTGAAAGTACCTAAAAGAAAATTTAGAAATTGATTCTGGGCACACTAGGCCTCAGAATCACACTCCGTCAATTTTCACGGACTCGTAAAATTCCCATATATTTAAAAAAAATTACATGGAAATTATGGGTCTTTACAGTGTTAGTTACCTGGTTATCTGTGAAATGATCTTGAAATTATGAAACTATAATTACATGAGTTGGTAAATGAATAATAATGGGTTCTAATTAAATATAATAATGGGTTGAATTTTATGTGTGGTAATTAGATTAAATGTATTGAATGGAAAACGAATGGGTTGTGTTAATGGGAATGAAATAACATAGTAAATGGGAGTTAATGGAAACTTGTTAATTTTGGAAATGGTCGAACCTATAATTCAAAGTTGAATCCTGTGTATATGTATGTTGGTTGTGTGTAATGATGAAATTAGTGGTGGTGGTAGTTGGGATTGATGTTATATGGTGCATTGGTGGTGATGATTATGATACTGAAGTTGATGTAACCTATAATTTTGGTATTGTGTTCTATCTATATATCTTGTATTTTTATGTTATTTTTATATGCACCCAACCTGATTGGGATAACCTTACCAATGATCTAATATTTTTGGTTTGAAGTGTTATCCCCAATATTCATGATGGTGGTGATTTAGATGGTTGGATACCCCATCTTAACCAATCTTCCTTCAACAATAGTTATAACATGGGTTAGTGTTGGTGGTTACCTAGTGATGATATGGTTGGTGTTAAAGATTACTATATGTTGTTGAGAATGTGATATGTGGAGAGGTTCATGCATGATAAGTGGAGGTAATGAGGTGTATGTCCTTCATGTTCATGATACCCTACTACCCTAGATATGAGACATGTTTATGTGGATAAGGTTGGGATGTGATAAAGACTGATGCTAACACTAGATGATAAAACTCGTGGGAGGTTGGGATAGGTAGTGATGCATCCTGATCAACATCATAGATGTATTGATATGAGATATGATATGTATAAAAGGGTTTGGAACACAATATGTTTGATTTTGTGGTGGGAGAGTGTAAAACCAATTGGGAAGTGATTGCAGGATGCGTTTAATTTTTATTATTTGATATTATGTTACTACATTTGATTCATGTTTGGTGAGTGTGCCTTGGAGAGGCTTGGATTTGTTAGTTTAACTATTTAGGGGCATGATGGTTCTATTTTTTATTTAGTAGTTCATTAGTATTCTCTTTTCACATGTTCATGAGAGACCTTGGGTATGATCCTACTCAGTATACATCTGTTACTAACCCTATGAATATATAAACTATTTTTTAGTTTTTTAAAAGGATTTTGGGGACTGAGATTGAAATTATTAGCTTTAATAGTAGATATTCTTTTTAGTGACTATCATTGGATTTATCTTTAGGATTTACTTGGATAATTTTATTTATATTTTTTTTACATTTTTTATTCATTTTATGATAGTTTTGGTTTATTTTTATGTTATGTGATTGAGTTACTTAGTAGTTTATTTATACTATCTCCTAATCCTTATTATATTTGGAGGTAATTCCTCATATATGTGAGATATTATAACCTCGATGATAGTCACCAATACAGAGCCTATTAGAGGTGGGAATTGGGGGGTTATTATATCTCTTCCGCCCTTGGAGAAATACCTTTGGTGGCATGAGGTCATGATAGAGTGGTATCAAAGGTTTTGGTTGATAGATAGGATGGAATTTAGATCGAGGAACTATAAGGGTTTCATGAGTTAGTATTAAAATGGAACTAGTTAA
Organism: Viscum album; assembly: GCA_963277665.1. Lineage (NCBI taxonomy): Eukaryota > Viridiplantae > Streptophyta > Magnoliopsida > Santalales > Viscaceae > Viscum > Viscum album. The sequence continues at coordinate 2,856,881 of CAUJRU010000022.1, forward strand.
TCTGGGAATGTGACATAGACTAGGGAGACCAGCTAGGAAAAAGATTTTAGGCACCCCCTAATCCAATGTAAGGACTCTGAGCATATTAAAAAAACAAGTGAGGTGGATCTATTTACTATGTAGATACCTAGAAAAGGTACTGGAAACATTATTGATTGTATTAGGGTATGAATTGGATTATTTTCTTTGGAATTAATATGAAATTGATTAAATAAACCTTGAAAAAATTCCATAACACATGGCTTAGTGTTTCCCTTTAATTTTTAGGAATGGATCCTGTTTATCCTTAATGTCTATCTGAGTAAGTTGAGATTCTGTAGGTTTATCTAATAGATCTTTGGAAGATTAACCTGATAGAGGATTATAAGGCATGGTAGAGGGCCTTGTGTTCCTTTTAGTGGAATATCTCTGGGGAATTATGAGGGGAGAATCTCTGAAATAGAGGTTGAGCACTGATTGGAGGATCTTGAGATTGATTTTCGTTTTATTTGAGCTCAGGATAAGTTTTGGGTATCATGGAAGTTTTCCATATAAAAGGAGCTACACATTAGTGGTTGATTATTTATCTTACTGGCTGAAAGGTGGAATATGTTTCATGGCCTAAATTTCAGAAGGAGTCCTATTTCGAGTTCCTTTCATTGAATATTAAGTATAGAAGATACTAGAGTTTCTCTTCATAAAATTGGGGAGACTGTGTGTGTGGGAGCTAGGGACCAAGTTTAAGGAACTCATCCACTTTACCCTAGATGTCTTTCCAGACAAGGAGTCTAGAGCGTGACATCTATAGGAGGCACTATGCTTAGTGATTGTGTATGAGGTCACCCCATTTACAATTTCTACATATTTGGAGGTGAAGAATAAGGTAGATTTTAGAGATATGATTCTTTATCTAGAAAATGGACCACAAGAGAGTGTCTAAGAGGGTGTCTAAAGAATCATTTATCCTGATAGTGGATGAAATTTTTCTAGACAGTCAAGGTTATAACCAGTGATGATCCAACCTCGATAGATATTAACATGCAATTCTAGGGAAATTGGTTCTTTAAAACCTAATAGGGGATTCAAATTTTCATGATATGCCTGTGGGGGTTATTTCCACTGCTATAAATGTGTACAAAATATTAGGGAAGATAGTATCATATGGGTGATTATCCCCTTTTTGATAGCAATAACAGTTACGACTAAGGTAGTTTTAGTAGCATGAACCATAAAAAATTATTCAATAGCATATGGTAGTGATCTCTCATGGGTCTAAGAAATTAAACCCCAATGAGAATAACTATTCCACCCATGATATGGATTTATTTGTGGTTATATTTTCACTAATGTTATGTTGTAATTACCACATTGGTTAGTTAATTGTGGGTTTTACAGACCACATGATCTTGAAATATAGATTCTCTTAGTGGGATTTGATTCTAATCTAGTATAGGATGATAGATTTTATCTAGGATTATTATTTTGAGATCTCCTATAACCCAAGAAAAGATATTTTTTTGGTGATGAACTAATTCATAATTCATGAGGAGATATGGTTCTAGAGTCTGGGGATGATTGCATAGGGATGGAGGAGATCTCAGTGATTCATCTTGATGTCGGGGAAAGTAGAGGTTTAGGTTGTATTTATTAGATCACCGTGGAGTCATCTATGATTTATTGGGTTGAGGAGTCTAAGTGGGTAGACTTAGAGTCATAGGTGATGTGAGTTAATTTTGTCCATTGTGATCCTCCATAGGGATGGCCATAGGATTGTTGAAATAAAATATTATTTTAAGGGAGGTTGTTCATTCTATTGGAAATTAAGAGGGAGTTATCCATTATATTTGTAGCATATCCCTATAGGAACATCCAAGTTTGACTAAGATGTATTGTGGATTGAGTAGATAACTCTGGTGGCCTATGATAAAAAGACTTATAATAGAGTTTGCATCATGGTGTTTGGTATATTAGTAGGTGAAAGTCGAACACTATCTTCCTAGAGGTTTATTGTATCCCTTGGATATCCGTGAGAGGAAATGGGAGGAAATATTGATGTATTTCTTCATTGGGTTACCCTAGGATTAGAGATAATGTGATTGAGTTTTGATGATTATGAACTAACTAATGAAGTCAACTCACTTTCTAGCGATATGTGAATCAAGTGTTGTGGATGTTTTGGCATGGTGGTATGTGGATGATGTGTTTAGCCTTCATGGGGTACTGAGGACCATCATATTTGATTGGGAAACTTATTTTAACTCACATTTTTAAAAGGGATAATAGTAATATTTTTGGATCCTAGTTACACCTTATCACTTCTTTTAATCCTCATATAGATGGGTAGACAGAGTAGACTATCTATATACTAGAGGATATATTGTGAGATCATGTCTTCGATTTTGGTGGATTATTGGTAAAGAATCTTCTTCTATTTTAGTTTTACTATACAAATAACTACCACTCATCCACTGGTATGGATCAAATTGATTAGTTTTAGTAGTGTTCGTGTCATTGACTATTGTATTGGATGGAGGTTAGGGAGTAAAATTTTCTTGGTATTGATGTAGTGCAGATCATGAACAATCAGATATAGTTGGTTTTAGAGTGGATGTGGGTAAAGAAGGACCATCAGAAGTCCTATACTGATAGTAGGTTGAGACCCCTTGAGATTGAGGTTGAAGACTATATGTTCTTGAGAGTCTCCCCTCATTGGGGGAAAGAGGGGTTTGGTAGAGGGAGTACGCTTTCTCACTAGATTTTTTTTTCATTTTGAGGTGTTAGGGAATATTGTTGAGGTGGGGTATTGATTTTCCATTCCACAATGGATGGAAATAATCCACAACATCTTCCACATGTCCCAACTTTATGAGTATCTTCATGATGACTCCCATGTCACTGAATGGGGAAAGTTAGATATTAAGGACGGCATAATGTTCATGGAGGGACTAGTACATACCTAGGATCATTGAGATAAAGTGATACATGGATTAATAATCACATTGGTTCATGTTCTTTTTAGGTATAGTGGCTTAGAGGATAGTACTTGGGAGCATGTGATGTATATGTGTTCCTCGTACCCATAGTTGTTTTGTGTTTTTTCTTATTTTGTTTTGTTTTGATTTTTTGATTCTTGAATATCACCGAATTAAGAGATGTTCCATTTTCCCTTTATGATAGAATGTGTTATGGATTCAAATATATGAATTTAAGAAAACCCTTCCCAATAAATCCTTGTTATATTTACGAAACATTTTAAAACCTTACAGGTTAGTCAGTGGATCCCAAAGCACACAAAATATTGATATAGAGGGTGGGTTTTCATGATTTCTGTATTTGGGGTAGTGTTTTTGGATGGTTTTATTATTTCTTGGATTGGTCCATATAAAGGATAAAATCATAGTGTGGATGGTTGTGTGGAGGAGAAGTGTCTTGTAGCTTGAATAATATAGTGGTAGTGTTTCATTTGAAATAGGATCCTTGAGAGGCACCTCACAAAGTGGTTGTCCATAACCGATTCATTTTTCCTTTTTTGGGTTGGGGTTTGATTCTTAGGGATGGAAATAGATTGAAATGTATCTAATGTAATGATATATTCCTTCTCAAACCATTACATTGGGATAATTCAGGTGAGTTTTGTGTTTGGGAAAAGGTGTGGGGGAGTGGAGGAGTGGATGATTGATTTATATTTAAAATTTTAGTTCGGGAATGTTTTTATGGTGTGGAGACTTATGCGGAACCATAAAGGTAGAGTTTGGGGTGTAGAGATATCAATTGCGGTGTAGATCCTTGGAGGTGGAATTTTGATGGTTCTTCCATTTTTGACATAGTTTTGGTATGGTTAATAGGTTGAATCATGGATTCTAGGAGTAGCTAGTCTTATGATTTGGTATTTTTTAGTGTAACTACACCATAGGACTGGGATGTAGCATGGCCTTCTTTATGGTAGTTAAAATCTACAACATCATGGGTTCTTGTGCACCATGGACCTTTTCCTGGTTTATTATAAATATGAAATAAAATTCATAGTGTTTTTTAGATATGTCTTTGACTAGCCTCACTGTGGCATGGTCCCTTCCTTTACATCATAGATTTTTCATGTATTGACCCCCTTGTGTCATAGTGTGGGGTGTTACATCATGCTCTTCTATTTCCTAGTTTTCTTATAAATTCCTGAGCCCCTTCGAACCCTATCTTCCTCTGGTCTTTCCTTCCAAATCATTGGTGACTCCTAGGAAATGTTGGGAATCCTTTCAACCTATCATTGTGAGATATGATCCTTGTTATACAGAGATTGGGCATTAGAAATTCTAAGGTGATTCTCCCATTTTCCTTCTTAATTTTCCCCTGTTCTTATTCTATAGGTGGTTGTGCATATGGAGATAGATGGTTTGGGAGATGTGGATGTTGTATACTGATGAGGATTCTATATTATAGGTTGGTCAAGGTGCTCCCTATGTTTTGGTTCTTGATGGTTGTATTTCTCTTTTTCCATTAATATTGTGATGCTCGTTTGAACCCACCATGAATAAAAGTCTCTAATAACTTATATATGGATAATGAATTGGTTACCCATGGAAAATATATAATGTTATTATAATACCTTGGATAAGTGATAAATTAAAGTAATGAATTATATTTTTTTGAATTGAGAATGTGGTATTGTGGAATTTGGGAAATTTTGTTATGTGTGTATGTGCTTTCTGTGTAGCCTTCTGTGATTCAGGATATTGTGCGGTGATGGTGGTGACTGGTTGGGGTGAGGAATATGTTAGTAAGTGAAGTGGTGGATGATTTTCATGGTATGTGAATGTCCCGATGTGTGATGGTTTTTATGTTTGGTTGTTGTGGTGATATGTTTGGGGTACAGTTTTGTGTTTTCATATGTTGTGTTGTGGTGATTGTTGACGTGGGATGGATGAGTCATTTTATGGTGTGTTTTGTTATCCATGGAATGAACTTGAAATGATAAAACCAAAATAACATGTGTTGGTAAATTAATAAGAATATTTTGATATTAAGTATTATAATGTGATGAATTTGATGTGTGGTAATTGGATTAATTGAATTTAATGAAACATTAATGGGCTATGTTAATGAGAATGAAATGTCATAGTAAATGGGAGTGAGTGGAAACTCATTAATTATAGAAATGGTGGAACTTCTAATTAAAAGTGTAATTTTTTGGATATTTGTGGTGGTTGTGTCGTGTGATGAAATTAGTGGTGGCTTAGGTTATGATGGATATTGTGTGGTTCAATTGTCGTGATGAGTATGCTAGTAAAGATGATGCTAACCCTAGATCTCATATTTTGTTATATCTATTTACCATTTATTTTCATGTTATTTCTATACACACCTAACCAAGTTGGATAACCTTACCAATACCCAAATGTTTTGGGTTCTTAGTGTTGTCCTCAAATATCTAGTTTGGTGGTGATTCAGATTACTGGCTACTCCCACTTCCCTAATATTCCTTTAGTGGTAGTGATGACATGGGTTGGTTTTATAGATCACCCAATGATGATATGGGTTAGTGTTTAATATTACCCATTGATGTTGATGATGTGATATATGGTGGGGGTAATACGTGTTTTGAGGAGGTAATGAGGTGGATTTCATTCACTTTCATGATACCCTACTACCCTAAATATGAGATGTGGTTTAGTGGATGATGTGTGATGTGATGATGACTAATGCTATCACCTGATGCAATACCTTATGAGATGTTGGGAAAGGTAGTGATACATCCCGACCCACATCAGATATTGATGGATATGTGATGTGATATGAAAGTAAGGTATAGAAGCACAAGTTTTACGTTGGTGCATGAGAGCGGAAACACAATGGTTAAATGGTTTTAGGGAAACTTCTCTTTGAATTCTTTGGTAATATATTACTATATTAGATGCATGATTTGGTGAGTGTATCATGGTGAGGATGGGATTGGTTAGTTGACCTGTTTAGGTGAATTTTGGTTCTACTATTTATTAATTAGTACATTAATATGATCTTTTCACAAGTTTATAAGAGACCTTTGGTATGATTCTATTGAGTATACATGTTGCTAGTGCAAAAAATGAGTTTTCACATTGATTTTATTTCTTTTTAACAATGGTTCGTACATGATGTTTTTATAGGAAATATTGTAAATATGTTTTTAACAATGGTAAAAAAAACTAATGTTTTAAATGAATTATTGGATCAGTTTTTCATATCTTTTTTTAAAAAACTGATGTGAAAAATGAATCTTAATGATTTTTTCACATCGATTATCAAATAACCGACATGAAAAACCGATGTGATAAAGGGGTTTACATGTTGTTTATTTCATAAAATACATGAAAAATCAATATTAATGGGTTTATAATGTTTGTTATAAAATATCCGATGTGAAAAATCATTTTTTTTAATAAATTTCTTTTCAAAAATCTTCTCTATAGAAGACCAGAAGAGAAAACAAGTAGAAATCAAGAAGAAAACAAGTAGAAATAGTCAGAAAAAAAACCCAAAAAACACATTTATAATTATAACTTTCATGATTATAATATATAGTAAAAATAAACTAAAATCCAATCAGAACTATAAAATTATTATTCAATTCAATTTGTAAGTATCTCATCTCCAAAGGACTATAAGGATGAGGGTCATAAAAAAGATACAAATTCAAAGGAAATAATTTAACATGTATTATGAATAAAACAAATGAAATATTATGGAATGTTTTATAAATAAATCTAACCCGGTAGAACATTGTAACTATTACAATTAAACTTATTTCATACATAAATCTTAAAATATAATATACACATTCTTTTATTCTTTCTTGTTTATATAAATATTGTTTAAAATATTTTTTTAATTAAAAACAACATTATTAACTAATATATCCAAAAGTTAATAATTGTAAATAAAAATTCACCCTTTATTTTACATATTTGATCTTAGAGGTCTTCTTTCTTGTGGTATCTCAAAATAAATTCCTTACCCTGTTTGAAAATAATATGAATGAAATAAATTTAATATTAAATATAATATAAATAAGTATTAAATAATTCAAACTTACATGTCCAATAAATTCTTAAAATTTTGTCGTACTAAACCATGGATAGAGCATAACTGTAGAGACCCAAGCTTTACATATATGGCCATTAAATTTATTTTTCAGAATACTTAATACATGACACAAACATATGCCTAAAGACCGTATTAGTTTAGTGTATTTGGAAACATGGAACATAATCTTCTAATCACGGTGAAATATCTTCAACATCTCCCATAATGATTTTACTCTTTTTTTTATACCTAGAAACTTTATTTATATCATAGGTAAAAGAAAACATAAAGAGGGTTATCTCAAATGATCATTAAGGGAAAACATGAAGAACATAAAACAAACCATAAACATTTGAACTAAAAACAAGAACATAAAATTTAAACATCAAAATCCTGAGTCATGAAATAAATCATGGCAGTATGTAAGGCATAGATCATAAAGGAACACCGAGCATGATATAATATAATTGGTATAAAACATGTAATTGTGGAAAACTAAAAAGAATATAATATGATTTCCATAGTAGCCAATGCATTGCTTCCAAAACCATCATAGTGGATAAATTCCATTACTGAATTGGGTTTACTTGCGGTTCTAGCCATGTATTACTGAATCGAATTTACTTTATATTCCAGTCATTTCTATCTCATGAGATACAAATCTTTACCCAATTTAGTGGAGGGATATATAGGTCCCACCCATCTAATAATTAAATAATTCTTACATGTTCCACAAAAACATAAACCATTCATCATATCATAACCTATGAAATAAAATGGGATTCTTATACATCATTTCATCAAAACATAATCCATATAAGATAAATGAACATAATAAAAATAATTCCATCATAAAAAAAAATCAAATAAAATTAATAATAGGGATAGATACATAACCATATGTCATCTTATATGGAAAATAATTTTGATAAAACACTTGAACTTAATTCCTGAGGAAAATATCCTTTCTTCTTCAAAAACGTTTTCTTTTCTCAAAATGTTGTGAAGTTTTAAAAGAAAATATTTTAATTTAAAATAAAAATGAAATATTATAAATGAATATTCATGGGAAATTTTTTTTATTAATTCAAAAAAATCTGTTCATGTCGTATAAGTTAAAAAAACATTCTCCTTGTACTTTTGCTGGAAAAGTAAAAAAAGTACCTTGTATGGTAAACAAAAGAATGATTCATTCCATACCATGTAGTAAAAGTCAAAAATGGGTAAAAATGACTTTAAACATACATAGAAGAATAAAGTTTTTTTATGATAACATTATTAGAAAACATGGACATGGATGATGAATATACCCCCAGTAAATACTTACATATAAACAATCTTGGATAAAAAATGATATTGAAAAATTATCCCTTACCTTAGGTCCGATACTCTCCGTACGAGTCCAAAACTCCTATATAATATTTTTAAACATATTATTAAATTATATCAGAATAATAATAATATTTATGATATCATATATGATTCTTTTATGACTTTATTTTACCTATTTATTAACAATTCAAAGTTAATGCAACACTTCGGGTAATATCACACTGTTTATCATACATGTTTTGACTTGTTATTCTTAATCATATTACTTAGATCATGATTTACTTACTTAAAGAATATATAATATTATTTATATATAATATATATTCATAATATAAATATATATAATAGATATATATATATATATATAAATTAGAATAAACCGTTCATGGAGACGGTAGGCCGTACGTACGCATGAACATTGTTTCTATTTTCTTGACGTATTGAATGGGAGTAAGTGAATGAAATATATGCACACACACACATATATATAATTAAATTAAAATTATTATTTCATATATTTCATAATTATGAATAATATATATATATATATAATTTTTTTATAATCATTCTTTGATGGTTAAAGTGGAGAATGAATCTCACTGCGTTGTGGTGACGGTAGGCCATACATACACACGAGCGATGAAATCATTATATTTATGGTTAAATGGTATGTAATTGGATGATATATTAATTATACAGAATCATTATCATGTTATATTCATTATTTAATCCCATTATACTCATCATTATAACCATCCTAATAAAGTATTTTTTAATAAAAAATTTCACCATGACGTGGAGATGGTAAGTCGTACGTACGCACGTATGGTAATACTTTTATTCGTAGGATGGATACAAAAAGGTATAAGGTTGTAGCATGATTATAATAACATCTCAGCATGTATAGTATACTGGATTTATTACTTTAGTATGGAATAAACATAAAAATAGAAAGTAGAAGAAGAAAAGATCTTGGAAAGAAGGGATAAAATGATTACCTCTTCTTCAGGTGTTTCCTTTTGATTTGAACAAAAGGGATCTTTAGGATGGATCTCTTCCCAAATGTTAGGCCTCTAGGATGAATTTATGGTGGTTGGTAGGAGAAATGGGTAGGTTTTGGCTGATCCAAAAGTCTTTAGAGGTGTGAGTTAAAGAGGAAGGGAGGTCCCTTTTATAAGAGGGATGAGAGGCACTTTAGGAAAATCTTGAAATATAAATTTATTATAAAACAATTTTCGGTTTCTAATACCTAAAAAATGATTTATTTCAAGGATAAGATGATTATGGGTCTAAATAATCTCCACTAATAGGTTTTATACATGTTTAGGTCATAAAAATAACCTTATCTTTTAGATTTAACCCTTTGTAAAATAAGTTAACTCTTACCTTGTCCTCTTGTAATTTTATACTACATGGTTGATATCTTTACTATAAAATGACAAGGGAACCTTAAGTAGATAATTTATGAAATTTTTATCAATATCCATGTTATTTTTCTAAAATTTATATTTTTATTATTTTTATATAATTTAATAAAATAGTATTTTTTTTAAAAACACATTTCTGTCAATTTTGACGCTATTTAGTAATTGATTTTTGAAAGTCATAATAACTTGATTCCTTAGAAACAAAGACATTAAATCATCCCTAATATGTCAAATTCATAAAGAAAATTCTTATATGACATTAAAATGTTCAAATTAAATTTATTTTAATATTTATAAATTCATTTATTTGAATCTTTCATTAATGAGGTAATCACTACATCATAATTGTGTTATAAATAAATATATTTATCTAATGTATAAAAATTATAAATAAAATAAAATGATGTATTAAATAATTTTAGATTTATAGTTACCATTTATAGTCAAATATATCAGTTATATAACCCCATATAAAAATCTATTTAGTAAAATATTTATGTTTATGTAATAATTGTCCTTACTTTAAATTAATTCTTATAAAATGTCATTTTCAAATCCAAGTTAATCCATGGGGTCCCAAAATTGACCCAAGTATTACCATGGTCGGAAATATCTCATACAATAGGATTAGGAAATGTGTTATGGTAGTTTAATATTATTATATTATTATTTATTTACCATTATTTACCAGATTTACTCTTTAACCATGGTAATAAAATAATTACCGAAGTTACTATTCATAATGTCCAAAAATAAAAAGTATATATTTACACAATTTAAACCTTATGAGTTCAAATATGTAATAAATTTTTCCAAATTCAAAACACATAAGCTTCAGTAATTATTTTAAAATTAATTCCCGTTGTCAATACCAAAAAGTGGCTTTTTAAGAAATAATAACTATCAAAAGATTGACATGTTTTTATGTCCAATTTAAAAGTTAAATTATTTACAATGAGAAAAAATGTATTAAATGATAAAAATATAATTTAATTAAACTTTAAAACCAATTAAAAAATAATATAACTATATAAATAATTTATACAAAAAAGGCACTTTCGAATTAAAATGCAGTATCTTTCACTATTCATTAAAATTTGAATTTTATTAGAAAAATATAAACAATTCAAAAAAAGTAAATTTTTATGTCCCTATTAAAAATAAGAAGTTTATTTTTTCAAATTTAACTTATAAAAGTGTCAAAAAACTAGATTTAAAATGGGTGCACCATCAAAAGGCGGTAAAACTACATTTTTTGAAAAACACTACTTTTATCTGAAAAATTGATTTTGTTCTCATATTATGTTCTAGAAAACATGTAAGATGAATTATAATGTTATATAAAATTAAAAATGTGGTTAATAATATTCATAACATATAGTTTATATAATATTTTAATAATATATCGTTGTTTAGTGAAACTGGGTATTGCGTACAACACAAGCTATCGAGGAAGGTCGCTCTTGCATGTAACACAAACCAAGTCAGTGTTACATGTAGTGAAAGATTACTTTTGTGTTGTGTATAAAATAATCCAAACTTACTTCATTTTTACATTGAACAAGATCTATACTCGTTGTTGAATTCTATCAAAATAACTTGAAATTGTGTACAACACAAGCCAAGAATAGTGTTGTGTATACTCCAAGCTAACACGGTGTTGAGTATAAAAAAATATAATATTGGTGTAGTATAAAACACAAGACGTAAAAGAAATTAAAAAGAATCTATTTATAAAATCTTAGTGTGTTACATTCCACCCCCTTAAAATTTATTTTTCCCTAAAAAATCATCGGGTTTATTAATGGTTTACTACATGAAAGTTTCTTTCATAGAAACCCACATCGTAAAAAGAAATACTAAAACTTAATTTTAAAAAGGAAAGTTGGAGACATAATGGTTTCCCAATTTAACTCATCACTGGGTTTCCATATAGGAGAACATAGATGGAAAGTGAAAACATAGATATAGAAGAGAAATCTAGCCATCATGTTCTGATGGATAGTGATAGAGAATAAGGTTTAGAGAAAGTTAAATACTATAAATTCATAAATCTGTGATGATTTAAGGGACCAAATAATTATTCTAATAAGAATGTACTAGGATAACATTTTTGGTTTTCAAGATCCTTTTCCTAAAGTTGAAGATTTATTGCATGAGAAGAAATATTTACTTTATTTTAGTACCATTGATCATTCCATGAACAATTTCCCCTTAATCTACTGTTTAAAGAAATGAATTTGAATTTTTCATTCTTGATGTGTTAGAAGATATTGTGATAGAATGATAGGTCATTCCATCTATCTCAACAAAAAAATTTAGAACATGCTATCAAATATGCATAAGTCTACCTTATAGTGAGATGATACATTAATCTAACAAACTTAAACTAGAATACAACTTATACTATCCATAAAAAGATAAAATTACAATCCTTTCAAAAAATAAAAATATAAAAATTTAGAAATAGGTGGACTAAAACGACTTATTATTTGTCTCCCATATCTCATTTGGAATTTCTTGAGTGTCACATTATAGACGTGTGAATACCTTAATCATGTACTGTCCTAAAACATGATAATAACATGAATTACTATAGAACCTTAGTGAAAACATGAATTCTTTCAAAATTAGTTCTTTCCACACTCCAAAAATACCAAAACTTCTATATACTCAAACCACGATATCACTTAATCCTTATATCAGTCATGAGATCATTAATACTATCAAACATCTCATTATATCCTTATCCATTAATTATGCACAAATCATGTGATTTTTAAAAATATTTCAATCACTTTTCATGTTTACCGGTACCATATAATTATGGAAACCCATAATAGAATAATACATAAGTATTCTAATATTCCATAATACTATAAATGAGATTCCACAACACTATGTTGGAATCCCATTACATAAAAACTTAACCATTCCACCACTTCATCTTCATACTCAACATCACTAATAGTGATCACATGTGAATTCCCTTTGTCTTTAGCGTTAAGATGTTTCTGACGTCGATCATCATTAACCCTTGGATTAGGGAATTGGTTAGAATAATTCCCCATTTCCTTACACTTGTAGCATTGAGGTGTTGGTGGTGCGTTCTCTGTAGTCTTTCCTCTATTAACATCATTAGATACCTTTTTCCCATTACATAGGCACTCAACTTTTTGATGAACTTATTTTCCACACTTGAAACTTTTTATAGTCCCTTTAAGACTATCTCCACCATGCATCATTCCACACTTTGAGCATAAGGAAACATTCATCTTCTTTTCACCATTTTTTTGATATTTTTCCTTGAACTCCATCTTTTGTTTCTTGTCAAAACCATGAGATGGATATGTAACAACAACTTCCAATTCTAACTTGATAGCACAATTCCCAATCTCTTCATAGATATTTAAGTCTCTTATAGATAATTCCCTTAAAAGATTTGGTTTTAATCCACTGAACAATTGATCAACTTTACTTTTAGGTTGGATGATATATCCATAAGAATACCTTGAAAGCCTTGAAAAATTAACCTTGTATGTACCAAAAGATTAACAATAATTTTTATTAAGCTCAAGGAACTCCTTTTCCATATTTTTTCTAAGAATACAAGGGAATTAATTACTGAAAAACAAGTTCTTGAACTCGTCCCATTCTATGGATTCAATTTCATCTTACTGCCTTGTATTATTAATTAGAGTCCACCATTGGTCTGCTTCACCTTCTAAAAAATAGACATCCGAAATGACATTTTCATGTTCCAAACAGTGAAGGATGGAACATATCTTTTCAATGGTACTGATACATTGTTCAGTAACAAGTGTATTAGAAGACCCACTAAAAGAAGGCGGACGTTGCCTCATGAAGGACTCAACATAATTTTGTTCCCTTCTTTGATCATTTATAATTCCGGAATTATTCATAGGTTGTGTAAGTATAGAAATAAGATTTTTCATTCCATCTTCCATAACATTTCATTGTCTAGGAGGAAAATCATTGCCTTTCCCAGTGCATTGATCATTAACATGGTTCCTTTGGGTTCCATCCATTGTCTAAAACCCAAAAAGAACAGTGTGAGAGGAAAAAATCATACTAGGAAAACAAAATTATCACGAGGGAGTGCTTTCAATATCTAAAATCTTAAGTTTAATCTTAGGTTATTCATGATCATTATCATAATACTAGGACTATAACCTATACTTATACATATCCTTAGGGACATCCCTAGACATACCTTAGAAATATCTCTAGGGATCTCACTAAAGTTTTCGCATCCTAGTTTCTAAAGGTTAACTAAAACTTCTCACTGATACCAACTGTAGATACACAAGCATGATGTACATAGAAATTACATTTCTTTTTCATAAAAATTAATACATAAAAAACTCCCAAAGACCGTATTAGTTTAGTGTCATTGGAAACTCAAAACATAATCTTCTAATCATGGTGAACGATCTTCAACATCTACCATAAATATGTCCCCCTTTTGTTTTCCTACATAAAACCTTTATTTACATCATTGGGAAAAGAAAACATAAAAAGGGTGAGCTAAAATTCTCAGTAACGGTAAACATGGATAACATAAAACAAACCATAAACATTTGAACGTAAAAACCTGAACATAAATTTTAAACATCAAAATCACGAGTCATGAAATAAATCTTGGTAGTATGTAAGGCATGGATCATAAAGGAACATTAACCATGATAGAATATCATTGGTATAAAACATGTAATTTTGGAAAACTAATAATCACATAATATTATTTTCATAGTAACCAAGGAATTTCTTCCAAGACCATCATAGTGGACAAAGTCCATTACTGAACCGGGTTTTCTTGTCGTTCCAGCCATGTATTACTAAACCAGATTTACTTTCCATTCCAGTCATGTCTATATCATTAGATATAAATCTTTACACAATGCATTGGAGGGAGATATATGTCCCAAAATTCTCATAATGAAATCATTCTTATATGTTACACAAAAACATAAATCAATCATCATAGCATAACCCATGTAATAAAATGGGATTCTTAAACATTATTTCATCATAACATAATAAATATAAGATTAATGGACATTATAAAAATAATTCCATCCTAAACACAATCCAATAAAAGTAATAATATGGATATATACATAACCCTATGTCATCTTATATGGAAATTAATTTTGATAAAACACATGAACTTAATTCCTGAGGAAAATATCCTTTATTCTTCAAAAACGTTTTCTTTTCTCGAAATCTTGTTCAATTTTAAAAGAAAAGAATTTAATTGAAAATAAGATTGAAATATTTTAAAATAATATTCATGGAAATAATATGTTATGAAAGAATAAAAATCCATTCATGTCGTATAAGGTAAATAAAACATTCTCCTCATAGTTTTTCTAGAAAATTCAAAAAGTGCCTCGTATGGCAAACAAAAGAAATATTCCTTCCATACAATGTAGTAAATCTCAAAAAATGGGTAAAAATGACTTTAAACATACATAGAAGAATAATAAAAATCTTATGATAAAAATATTAGAAAACATTGACATGGATGATAAATATATCCCCAGTAAATACTTACGTATAAACAATCTTAGATAAAAAATGATATTGCAAGATTATCCCTTACCTTAGGTCCGATACTCTTCGTACGAGTCCGAAACACCTGTATAATATTTTTGAACATATTATTAACTTATATTAGAATAATAATAATATTTATGATATCATATATGATTCTTTTATGACTTTATATTACCTATTTATTAACAATTCCATGTTCATGCAACATTTTGGGTATTATCGCTTTGTTTATCGTACGTCTTTTGACTTTTTATTCTTGATCATATTACTTAGATCATGATAAACATAATTAAAGAATGTATAATATTATTTATATATCATATATATTCATAATATAAATATATACAATAGATATATATATATAAATTGAAATACACCATTCTTGGAGACAGTAGGCCGTACGTACGCATGAACGCTGTTTCTGTTTTCTTGTCGTATTGAATGAAAGTAAGTGAATGAAATATATGTACACACAAACACACATATATATCATTCTAGTAGAGTTATTATGCCATAAATTTCATAATTATGAATAATATATATATATATATATATGTTTTATAATCATTCTTGGATGGTTAAAGTGGATAATGAATCTCATCGCATTGTGGAGATGGTAGGCCGTACGTACGCACGAGCGACAATATCATTATATTGATGGTTAAATGGTATGTAATTTGATGGTATATTAATTATAATGAATAATTATCATGTTATATTAATTATTTAAACCCATTATACTCATCATTATACCCATCCTAATAAATTATTTTTGAAAAAAAAATTTGCCACGACGTGGAGACGGTAAGTTGTACGTACACACGTATGGTGATATTGTTATTTGTAGGTTGGATAAAAGGAGGTATAAGGTTTTACCATAATTATAATAACATATCATCATGTATAATATACTGGATTTATTACTTTAGTATGGAATCAACATAAAAAGAGGAAGTAGAAGAAGAAAATAACTTTGAAAGAAGGGATAATACGATTACATCTTCTTTGAGTGTTTCCTTTTGATTTGAACAAAAGAGCTACTTAGGATGGATCACTACCCAAATTTTAGGGCTCTAGGATGAAGTGATGTAGGTTGGGAGGAGAAATGGGCAGGGTTTGGCTGAACCAAAATGCTTAGAGGTGTGAGTTAAAGAGGAAGAGAGGAGCCCTTTTATTAGAGGGGAGAGGGGCACTTTAGGAAAATCTTGAAATATTAATTTATTATAAAAATATTTTCGTTTTCTAATAGCTAAAAATTTATTTTTTAGAGTATAAGATGAGTATGGGTATAAATCCTCTCAGCTAATATTTTATATACATGTTTAGGTCATAAACACAACCTTATCTTTTAGATTTAACTCTTTGTAAAATAAGTTAACTCTTACCACACCCTCTTGTATTTTTATACTACATGGTTGATATATTTACTATAAAATGAAAAGGGAACCTAAAGTGGATAATTTATGGATTTTTTATCACTGTAAATGTTATTTTGATGAACTTTATATTTTTAGTATTTTTATATTATTTAATAAAATAATATTTGTTTTAAAAACACATTTATGTTAACTTTGACACTATTTAGTAATTGATTTTTTTTAAGTCATAAAAACTTGATTCCTTTGAACCAAAGACATTAAATCATACCTAATATGTTAGAGTCATCCAAAAAATTCTTGGATGACATCAAAATGTTCAAATTAAATTTATTTTAATATTTATAAATTCATTTACTTTAATCTTTCATTAATGAGGTAATCACTACATCATAATTGTGTCATAAATAAATATATTTATCTGATACAAAAAATTTATAAATAAAATAACATGATTTATTAAATAGTTTTATATTTATAAATAATATTTATAGTCGAAGAGATCATTTATATAACCCCATATAAAACTCTATTTAGTAAAAGATATATGTTTATGTTATAATTATCTTTACTTTAAATTAATTCTTATAAAATGTCATTTTTAAATCCAAGTGAATCCATGGGGTCCCAAAATTGACCCAAGGATGCCCATTATTGGAAATATCTCATCCAATAGGATTATAACATGTGTTAGGGTAGTTTAATATTATTATAATATTATTTTTTTACTATTATTTACCAGATTTACCATTTAACCATGGTAAATAAAATAATTACTGGAGTGACTATTCATAATGTCAAAAAATAAAAGGTACATATTTAAAAAAATTAAGCCTTATGATTCCAAATATGGAATAAAATTTTCCAAATTCAAAACACAGAATTTGCAGTAGTTAATTTAAAATTAATTCCTGTTGTCAAAACCAAAAAGCAGGTTTTTAAGAAGTAATAACTTTCAAAAGGTAGACACGTGTTTATGTGAAATTTAAAAGTGAAATTACTTAAAAAATCCAAAATTAAATTAAATTATAAAAATATATTCCAATTACACTTTAAAAACAATTAAAAAGATAATCTAACTATATAAATAAATTAGATAAAAAGGTAGTTTCGAATTAAAATGCAGTATTTTTCACTATTCATTAAAATTTTAATTTCATTAGGATAATATAAAAAATTCAACAAAAGTAAATTTTTATGTCTCACTTCAAAATATGATGTTTATTTACTCAAATTTAACTTATAAAAGTGTCAAAAACTAGATTTTAAATGGGTGCGCCATCAAAAGGCGGTAAAACTGCATTTTTTGAAAAATACTTCTTTTATCTGAAAATTTTATTTTATTCTCATATAATGTTATAGAAAATATTTAATATAAACACAACTGGAAATTCAGGCTATAGCCATGGTTCTAAACCGTGGCTATAGGCCCTAAAATCGTGGCTAAGTTTGGCGTGGCTATAGGCCTAGACCTATAGCCACGGTTCCAAACCGTGGCTTTAACACTATAGCCACGGTTTCAACCGTGGCTATAGTTATATTGCCACGGTTCAAACCGTGGCTGTTTACCTAATGCCACAGTTTTAACCGTGGCTATACTAAAGCCCGGACAGACTTAATTGCCACGGTTTTAAACCGTGGCATTATGTCTATAGCCACGGTTAATAACCGTGGCAATACACCAATAGCCACCGTTTAAACCGTGGCTATAGGGTGTCCAAATCCATAAAAAAAATACCCCCCAACCCTATAGACACCCCCCTGGACACCCCCTCGACATCCCCTAGACACCCCCCTGGACCCCCCCTGCCACCCCCCTACCACCCCCCTGCCAGTCCCCCCCTGCCACCCCCCTGCCAGTCCCACCTGCCCCCTGCCACCCCCTGCTAGTCCCCCCTGCCCCCTACTTGTCCCCCCTGCCAGTCCCCCCTTCCCCTGCTAGTCCCCCCTGCCACCCCCCTGCTTGTCCCCCTTCCAGCCCCCCCTGCCCCCTGCTTGTCCCCCTGCCAGCCCCCCTGCCCCCTGCTAGTCCCCCCCGCCAGCCCCCCCCCCTGCCCCTACCAGTCCCCCCTGCCAGGCCCCCCTGCCCAAGGATGTGTTCATGCTAAAACTGGTAAAGAAAAATTCTGATGGATATATTCTCTAAGCAGATCCTCAACTCGTACTCCCAACTTGAGCACCTTATCAAAGAGGGTTCTCTACTGCAACTAGAATTAAGATGAAACATCCTATCAACATGGGGTACCAACAACCAACATACATGAATGAAGAAATAGAAAATAGAGAGTTCCCAACATTTTTTACACAACCAGAACATGTTTAGGAGCATCATTACAGACCTCACCCTATAGGTTACACATGACATATACTTATAGGGATGCCACATTTTACTCTACATGCTGTTACACCTATTCATGCTTGTTCTCAGCTAGAAATTCCTCAAGGACAGCCCCTCCCCCTGCCTGGACACCCCTCCCCCCTGCTGGACACCCCTCCCCCCTGCTGGACAGCCCTCCCCCCTGCTGGACACCCCTCCCCCTTGTAGGACAACCCCTCCCCCCTGCTGGACAGCCCCTCCCCCTGTCTGGACACCCCTCCCCCCTGCTAGACACCCCTCCCCCTTGCCTGGACACCCCTCCCCCCTGCCTGGACACCCCTCCCCCCTGCTGGACACCCCTCCCCCTACTGGATAGCCCTCCCCCCTACTGGACAGCCCTCCCCCCCCCCCCCCGTGTTGGACAACCCCTCCCTCTGCTGGACAGCCCCTCCCCATGCCTGGACACCCCTCCCCCCTGCCTGGACACCCCCTGCCACCCCCATGCTTTTCCCCCTGCCTTTCCCCCCTGCCCCATGCTAGTACCCCCTGCCACCCCCTGCCAGCCCCCCTGCCCCCTGCCCCCTGCTAGTTCCCCCTGCCACCCCCTGCTTTCCCCCTGCCAGCCAGCCCCCCTGCCCCCTACCAGTCCCCCCCTGCCACCCCCTACCAGTCCCCCCTGCTAGTCCCCTTGCCAGCCCCCCTGCCCCCTGCCAGCCCCCCTACTAGCCCCCTGCCCCCTGCTAGTCCCCCTGCCCCTGCTAGGCCCCCTGCCCTCTGGTAGGCCCCCTGCTAGGCCCCCTTCCCCTGCTAGGCCCCCTACTAGGCCCCCTGCTAGGCCCCCTGCATATTTACCCCTGCTGGACACTGGACCCCTGCTAGAAACTGGACCCATACTCCCCCACCCCTACCAGCCCCCTTGTACCCCTGCTGGACACATGACTTCCCCCTAGAAACTAGTTTTTGGGATTCGCAAATCATATTTTCCCCTATTTGACACTGGACTCCCCCCTGGACACTGGACTCCCCCTGCATATTTACCCCTGTTGGACATTGGACCCCTGCTGGAAACTGGCCCCATACTATAGGTTCTTAGTAGGACCACCCCATACTATAGGTTCTTAGTATGACTTGGGAAACAGTTGAAACAAAATTCAGCAGTAGCTATATATGTGTAATCTAGGAAAACATAAATATAATCAGTCTGGAAAATAAAACAGAATAAACTATAAAATGTTTATGGAAATAAAATAAAACATATTTGAAATTGGAAAAAATTACCAGAAAAACTGTTTATCAACTAAACAAACTGCTTGGTGAAATCATGGTCACACATGCTCATCCTCAGATAAAATCTGCTGCATTTCATGTAGTACTGCTTTAAACAAAACATTGTAATTGTGATTTGAAATAGAGTTACCAGATTTTATAGCACTGTGCTCACTATCTATAGGTGGTGAAATAGTTATACCTGGTTCCTGTGAAGTATCTGTGGGATGTTTTATGATATTTTCCAGATCTGGACAGCACTACATTTTCTCTATAGAGACATTCATAACCTGCATGGGCTTAGGTTCCTGTACAGCCCTCTATCACCCCCTGGACAGCCCCCTTGAACACCCCCCTTCACCCCCATGCCCCCCTTGGTCCCCAATGCCCCCTGCACCCCACTAGACAGCCCCCATGCCCCAACTGGACAACCCCACTAGATAGCCCCACTGGACACCCCCTTCACCCCCTGGACAGCCCTCCCCCCTGCCGGACACCCCTCCCCCCCCTGCTTAGACAGCCCCTCCCCCTGCTGGACACCCCTCCCCCTGCTGGAAACCCCTGCCCCCTGCCCCCCTGCCCCCTGACCCTGGACACCCCAGGACAGACCCCACCGCAGGACAGACCCCCCCAGACCCTGGACACCCCTCCTAGTCCTGCCCCCCCAGACCCTGGACACCCCAGGACAGACCCCCCCAGAACCTGGACAGCCCCCCAGACCATGGACACCCCCCAGAACCCCCCCCCCCCAAACCCAGACCCCCCAGGACAGACCCCACCAGACCCTGGACACCCCAGGATAGACCCCCCCCCCCATTGGACCCCCTAGACACCCCATGGACAGACCCCCCAGGACAGCCCCCCCAGACCCTGGACACCCCAGGAAACCCCCCCCCCCCCCACTGGACCCCCTAGACAACGGATGGATGTCATGGGCTGTTGCTAAAAGACCAAATCCGGCTACTGAAATCAGCAGTAAGTAAGAAGAGGTAAATGAAGAAAAATGAATAAAATTTTCCCAATATACTTGGGGAATATTATTCATCAGCAGGAAGAAGAACAGAAGAACGGTAGCTGAGAGTTCCTTCCCCAGAGGTGGAGAATGATTTTTTTACATAGGATCTGTCTAATATTTAATGGAAGAAAGAGGGAGAGGAAATTAAGTACCTCATTACAAGTGGCAGCATTCAACAAATTCTCTTCCAATGGAATAAAATATTATAAAAAAAATCTATAAACATTCTCTCTCCACTTGTGGCTTCCAGGTGTCCAGGTGGTTAATAATTTGGTTGAGGAGAGACTGTGAACTCATGGGGGCAAGCATGAAGGAAACTAAGTTGGACTAGATTTTAAGTAGGCTGATCTTGTTTTTCTGAAGTGGCAGGGCCGATTGGGTCTAAAATAAGTGAGTTGGAACTGGAATTTAGATGAGGGATTCAAATTGTAAGGGGTCTTGTTTAATTGGTTAGAATTGGGGAGGTTTGGAATGGTTTTAAAGTGGGATGCCTGGTGGAAAATGTGGGGTTGGTGGCTTAGAAGTTGAGAGGTGAGTAGGCCTGATTGGTGGTCAAGTTGTGGATGGGTTTCCTAGGTGGATTGAAAAATGGAGGGGGACTGGGAAGGAGTTCATAGTGGCTAAATTGAAGTGGGAGCTTGGAATTGTAGTAGGGCTTGAGTTTGGATTTTTTTAGTGAGAGTGGAAATGGACCTGGAATAGCTGGTTTGATTTTGGTGGGTTGACCATGGGATTTTTATAGTGCATCGAAAAATAGTCACTAGCAGGGCTTGGTTTGGTGTGAAATTCAGTCAAACGGTTGTGGGAACCATCATGGAAGCAACTAACAAATACAGACTAGAGCTAGTCTCCTCTACAGTGAAGACCCTTCATGGAAACTCTTCAATCAAACCAGGTCTCCAGTTGCATCTTTTTCCATAACAAACAACCCTGTTTGCATAGGCCCCAACAGACCTCCCTTTGCCAGCTTGTGGGGGAAATGTGGGAACTCCAGCATGAAATAGGCCCTCAGAATAGAACAGCCTCTTTGGAATTGCATCAAACAGATTGTGTGCAGCCTTTAAAACTCAACTTGGCAGTGATCATCCTCCTCCAATGAGTGCTACATGAGATGAGGGAATTATGGAAGGAATTCCATCTAAAACAGCCAAAAGCAAACATTGAATTTCCATCACAACAGGCTGATCTGGTTCAGACGACATGTGCAGAGGATGAGGATGATCTGGTTCGGAAAACATGTGAAGAGGATGAGGAAAAAGAAGAATTACCAAAAAAATATTATGTGATACATGTACAATAAAATTTGCCAGAAAATTCTAAACCAATGTTTTCAGTTGAATTGAGCCTTTGTACCACCTGCTATGCACGTTTTGTGGAAAGATGGATGAAAGGCAGCGCTGAGAGGAGATATAGTTTAGGAATGAGGAAATAAGAAAAATTATAGAGATAACCATTCAATGTTTCTCTAAGGAGGAGTAACCGCCGAAGGGTGTCATCCTGGAGGAAGGCCAAATCACGGTGTGACTGCGGCATGACCGCGGCATGACCAAGGCGTGACCGCAGCGTGACCGCGGAGTGACCGCGGCGTGACCACGTTGTGACCACCGCAGGGTGTCTTCCTGGAGGAGTAACCGCCGTAGGGTGTCGTCCTGGAGCAGGGCCAAATCACGGCGTGACCGCGGCGTGACCGCGGCGTGACCGCGGCGTGACCGCCGCAGGGTGTCGTCCTTGAGGAGTAACCGCCGCAGGGTGTCATCCTGGAACAGGGCCAAATCACGGCGTGACCGCCACAGGGTGTCATCCTGGAGGAGTAACCGTCGCAGGGTGTCATCCTGGAGCAGGGCCAAATCACGGCGTGACCGCAGCGTGACCGCGGCGTGACCGCCACATGGTGTTGTCCTGGAGGATTACCTGCCGCAGGGTGTCGTCCTGGAGCAGGGACAAATCACAGCGTGACCACGGCGTGACCGCGGCGTGACCACGGCGTGACCGCCGCAGGGTGTCGTCCTGGAGGAGTAACCACCGCGGGGTGTCATCCTAGAGCAGGGCCAAATCACGGTGTGACCGCGGCGTGACCGCGGCATGACACCCCCTCCCCCCCTGCTGGACACCCCTCCCCCCTGCCGGACACCCCTCCCCCCTGCCGGATAGCCCGTGATAGCCCGCCCCCCCTGCCTGACAGCCCGCCCCACTGCCGGACAGCCCGCCCCCTGCTGGACAGCCCTCCCCTCCCTGACGTGGGGCTGCATGTTACTGACTGTTGTCGTGTGGCTGGAGAGGAGCTGGTGAGGCGAGGCTGGAAGTCCTCTACCTGGGCTGCGAAGGGTCCTGGGATGCACCTGCGTTAGGGGTCCTGGGGCTGGGAGCTGTTGGGTCAGGGTATGTAAAGGGGTGTGTCTAATAAACTAATAGGGGCAGTGTGGTAACTTGTGTTAAATAGTTGTTAGCTGTCAGGGTTGTTAGGCGGTGTTAGGCGGGTGGGTGGGGGTTATTAAATGGAGGGGATGCTGTTGGTGGGGGATACGAATTGTTTAGTATTTCTTTCAGCTATAGGAGCTGAATTGGATAAGGTCTCCAAGGCTATATGCAGCGATCAGGTATAGAATATTCTTCTAGAAATAGTGGAATCATTTTTTTTATTGTGTGTACTACAAGGAATTCAAGGTTGTTCAATAATCAAGAACTAATTTTTCACCTCAGCATGACAGAGCTGCTTATGGATTGAGTCTGACTCAGAAATTGCTTCCAAGACTTTGTAATCAAGAACATGGAATGTCCCATAGAGGTTTATTACTCATTGGATCGAATATCTCAAGAATATCACTCAGCTCAATCTAGTTATTTCACCTAAAGAGGTGAATTTCACAAGCATTCTCAACTTTAGGAATCAAAGTGATAAATTGGGCATTGAAACCATGGGGATGCACCCCTGAGGTGAAGAAAGAAGATACCATATTACAAACTTCCACCACCCCCCACCCCCCCACCAGCCCCCAACCCCAGCACCCTGCCACCCACCAGCCCCCCCCCCCCCCCCACCAGCCCCCAACCCCATCCCCCCCCAACCCCAGCCCCCTGCCCCCCCATCCCCTGCCCCCCCAGCCCCCTGCCCCCACCAGCCCCCTGCCCCCCCACTAGCCCCCAGCTACAGCAGCCCCCTGCCACCCCCCCAGCCCCCTACCCCCCCCAACCCCAGCCCCCTGCCCCCCAGCCCCCTGCCCCCCTGCAGCCCCCTACCCCCCTGCAGCCCCCTGCCCCCACCAGCCCCCTGCCACCCCCAGCCCACCTCCACCCCCCACCGCAGCCCACCTGCACCAGCCCCCAACCCTAACCCCTAGCTGCACCACCCCCCACCCCCAGCCCCCTGCCACCCCCCCAGCCCACTAGCACCAGTCCCCCCCCCCCCCCCCCCGCAGCCCACCTACACCAGCCCCCAGCTGCACCAGTCCCCCCATCCCCCAGCCCCCAGCCCCCCCAGCCCCTGCCCAACCCCAGCCCCCAGCCCCCTGCCCAACCCCAGCCCCCAACCCCAGCCCCCAGCTGCACCATCCCCCCCCCCAGTCCCCTGCCACCCCCCCAGCCCACTAGCACCAGTCCCCCCCCCCCCCCCGCAACCCACCTGCACCAGCCCCCAACCCCAACCCCATCCCCCAGCCTCCTGGTGTCTCAAGTGGCGTAGTAGTAGGCTGACCTGTAGAATCAGTACCCCCCGCCACAATATCATCCTCAGTGGCATAATCCAAGCATCTCCTCAGCGATGCAGTCTAAAACAACATAGATGATAAAATAAAATTAACGATAACAAGATAAATAATATGAAAGACCATAATATTCAAACATAATTGGTACTTACATTGTTTCCAGGAGGAGACCTACGTTGTTCGTTTCTCAGTATTCTTCTACTCCTTCTAGTATCATCATAATCAGACATTTTGACCTGGAAATTTAAAAAAAATATTCTCAAATAAATAGAAATAATGCAAAATGATAAATAATAAAATTGTATCATAAAACAATGACATACATTTTCATGTGTGATATTTATATTGATAAAATATCAAGACTTTTCTATGTTCAAGATTTACTATAGAAGTGGTTAAACATAAATTGGTGAGGCTATTAATAGTTTTATATTTTATAATGGTATAAAATATACTAGTAATTTTGATATCATGTATGAAAGTTAAAAAAACACATACAATATTGCGATAATATCAGGTAAATACTTACAAATGTGTCAACACTATGTGGGGTCTGTGACAATTTCTGGTTCACAATCTGTTCTAACAATTGCATCATCTGTATCATCAAATGCAACATTCGAATAAATACCAACAGGTTCATCCACAACATCATTGTCATCCATGCCTTCGTCAAAAATTTGTCTAGTAATAACATCAACAATAACACCAAATTGTGGTTGTAATGGGTCACTTACATAAAACACCTGTTTAGCTTGTGACGCAAGAATATAAGGTTCATCGGTATGAAGCTGGCAGTTCATATTAATCACTCTAAATCCACAGTTATCAATATGAATTCCTTGTCGTGTCATTGAATCAAACCACTTTCATTTCATCATTGCGACACGACCATGTGCAAAATAATCTAATAAAATGATTCTTTCAACAACACCGTAATATGATATATTTTCTGATCGATGCTGCCTGTCCGATGCACTCGCATAACAATCTGTTGTGGCGCTTATCGTGACACCTTCATGTTGTGTTGCCATTTTTTTGCACAACTATTTATAACAAATTTATATCCATTGACAACCATTGACTTACAATCACGCACCACATCGTTTGGACCAAAGGACAATGCTTTTATTTCATCTGATACTTCAATAATTGGTAGAGTTAAAACCTAAAAGATACCAACATTGAATATTAAACAGAGACATGTGATTATGTTATGAGAAGAAGAAAAAGAAATCTATTACCTTTGACTTTAACTAGACAGCAAATTATTTGCTGTGCAACAGTTCCTTCCTCTTAATAGATAGAGAGCGATGTATCTTTTTTATAATTTAAAAATGTTCTCTATAGATATGAATGCACTAAAATGTCACAAGATATATTGAAATCACACAATGAAAAAAATACATATTTATTAGTTTACTTACTTCATATAATCATCAAGCACACCACAATTGAATAATACTGTGCGATGTGCCATTTCCCACTCTTCCCTGCTTAAAGTACACAACGAGTACGATCCAGATATCCCCCTGTTTGGGGAATTAAAGGAAATGCAGGCTCAATGGGATCATATTGCTCATCTTCAGTTTTCATTAGTCAATTAGACCTCGTAGTGACGTTAGCTAGTTACGATGAATAGAAATCCATGCATTCTTGTGCTAAATAGAATTTCACAATAGAGCCTTCAGGATGATATTTATTTCTCACATAAGATTTCAATGTAAACATCATTCTTTCGGTAGGATACATCCACCGACTCGAAACAGGACCACCAAAGAGAACTTCCGTGGGAATATGAACAGTCAAATGTAACATAATTGTGAAAAAAGACGGTGGAAAATTTTCTCCAAGTCGCAAAGAATAATCGGTGCATCTCTCTGCAATTTCTGAACAACACTTCTGCTAAATCATTTGGCACAAAGATCTCGATAAAATTGACATAACTTAATCACCGCAACTCTAACATTATGTAAAAGTAAATGATTAATGGCAATGAGAATCAACTCATGTAACAAGACATGGTAATCATGGGTTTTAAGAGATTTGAGTTTCACATCTTGTGTATTCACCCTTTTCAAAATATTACTTGAATAACCATCCGGAACCTTCAAACATTCCAAGACTTAAAGAAATTGTTTTTTCTCTACATTTGTCATAGAATAACAGGAAACAGAGACTTTCCACTTATTTTGACCAATTAACTCAGGATGAAGTCTTGCTCTTATACCCCAATCCATCAAATCACGACGACACCGCAAATCATCTTTTGTTTTGCCTTTGAAATTTAAAATAGTAGCAAGTAACATCTCACAAATGTTTTTCTCGATATGAATTACATCCAAACAATGACATAATAAGTTCGATGACCAATACGACAACTCAAAGAATATGCTTTTGTTTCTCCAATTGCTGTTGGAATTCGAATTAGAATGATTTCGCTTTCAGATATTTGATTGAGTTTTCCAAGAACATAATTCAAATCATCAAGTTCTTTATCAATATCATTCCCTGACATTCGTTGAGGTGTCTCATCTGTCTCGATGGAATTATCGAACTGTCTCCGATTTTTCCTGTATGGATGATCCATTGGTAGAAAACGTCGATGCCCTATGAAGCTGAAAGTTGGTCAAAACATTAATCTTTGGAAACGTGTATTTTTCATACAAATAGGACAGGATAATTTCCCTTTAGTACTCCAACCAGACATCATTCCGTAGGCAGGGAAATCATTTATCGTCCATAATAAAGCTGCACGAAACATAAAGTACTCCTTTCTGAATGCATCATACACTTCTGCACCAACAATCCAAAGCTCATTTAACTCCTCTATTAATGGATGCAAGTATATATCAATATCATTTCCAGGATCACTGGGTCCAGATATCAATATACTCAGGATAGTGCACGGCTTCTTCATACACATCCATGAAGGAAAGTTATAAATGTGAATGAAAACAGGCCAAGTACCGTGTGAAGTATGCATTTGGTGAAATTGGTTGAAACCATCACAGGATAATCCCAATCTAACATTTCGTGGGTCGGCTGCAAAATCAGGATGTAACCAATCAAATTACTTCCAAGCCAACCCATCTGCAGGATGCACTATTTCATCGTTATCCTTATTTCTTTCATCTGCATGCCATCTCATATTCTTTTCCATTTGTTCTGACATAAATTTTTTTTGAATCCTGGGAATTAAAGGGAAGTGCCACATCACTTTCTGTGGTATGCGAGATTGAGATCCATCTTTATGAGTCTTCCACCTTGATGTGCCACACTGTTTGCACTGACTCAAGTCTGCATTCTCCTTCCAGAACAAACAACAGTCTTTGAGACAAGAATGAATCTTAATAGATGAAAATCCAAATTTGTCAACCAACTTTGATGCCATGTAATCATTTTCTGGAGTACATGCATCATCAGGCAGTAAATCCTTAATAAATGTAAGGAGATAGTTGACCGAAGTACTACTAAATCCATACATTTTTTCCCATGATATAATCGCATTAAAAACTCAAGTTTTCTCATTTTTCCACATGCTTGATATACTGGGGTATTTGCATCTTATATCAACTTTCTAACACTCTCAATGTCATCATCCTGATTAATAGATGAGAACTGTGTTCCAGTATTCATTTACTCTAGCACTGGTCTACATGAGAAGCTAGCTTCAGAAATAAAAGGAAACCGATCAGAAATAAAAATTTTCATACCAATCTTTTCTGCTGAATCGATGGCATTAAACACTTGAGCTTTTTCTCCATTGTGATACCACACATGATAATATTTTTGGAAACCACTTTTAGTGATATGGTATCTCACTTCCTCATGAGTTAACCAAGGTCTTCCAACACAATCAAAACACGAGCATCGAATCAACCCGCCATTTGAATCATTAGTGAATGCAAAGTCCAAAAAATATTGTAACTCCTTCTGAAATTCATCAGTGTTCCGATCAATGTTGTACATCCAGTATCTATCCATCCTGAGGCAGGTAAACATACATTAGATAAATAATCTAGAGAATTACTTAACATTATATGTATTGTTTCAAAAGATATTAAGTAATCATCAATATTGACTTTTTATAAATCAACCACCATTATCTAAAGTATTGTTTTTCCCTTCCAATGAAAAAGCTATTAATCAATGCTATAACAGGGTTCCATGCCCTATCTTTTATGGATGGATACTCCAGGTATAATCAGACATGGATGGCCCCCAAGGATGTAGAGTCTCCCATAATTATGGTTCCATAGGGGAATTTCTACTTTTAATTGATTATCATGGGATATAATAAGGCATAATCCACTTACCAACTGTCCATGCACCACATCTTCAAGCCAATTATCATAAAATTTGTGGAATGCTACTAGGATTATTTGGTGGAGAAATCCTACCATATTTGGATCATCTCAAGGATCTTGAGAAATTGTTTATCTTCCTATATTTCATACACTTTAAGATAAACTCCCTGATGTTCGCATTCAGGGTTGCCTCTATTAGGTTTCTCCACTTTACTACAAGATATATGGTCACCGAGATTGACCCAGAGATGATCAAGTCTATCAATCAGATTCCTCCCCCATGGAATCACTAAGAGTTGTGGGGCCTCCAAGGTCTATTCACCTATATAAACTGATTTAATGTGAATCTAGTTGGATAGTGTAATATCCTCTAGTTTCCAATGAATAAAAAATATTATCAAATTGACCCTTAATAGAAACATCAATATCTATGTTTGAAACATCACGAATAAGAGAATCAACGAGAGGATCACCTGTCCAATTATCTTTCCAAACCATGGGAGAAGAATCCTAAGAGACATTCCATTTAGCATCAATATCAATAAGGGAAAATGCAGATATATAGGAATACCAAATAGAGGAATAAATTTAATTTATGTTTTCACTTCTGAGAATAATAATGAATTTAGACGATCAGGATGCAGTAGCTTCTGAGGGGTCAATTACTAGTTTCCAAACTAAATAAACATAAAAGGGTTTATTATAAAGACTGATATTTTCGATACCAAGGCCCCCTATCAAATGATCTGCAACAGGTGTTCCAAGGCATAGTTACTAATCTTTTTTCCAAAATACTACCAATCTAAATAAGGATTTTCATGGCCACATTAATAGACTTGATAAGAGAACAAGGCCATTTATAAACCATATGGGAATAAAAAAAATTAGAAACAATAATAGCTTTAACCAAACAGACATGATAAGCCATTAGAATGGATTTTCTGTTCCATGTTTCAAGCTAATTGTTGATCTTACTAATTATCACATGAAAATAATAATCCTTCGGTCGGCCACAGAACATCAGAACACCAAGACATGGAAAGATGGAAAAACATTCCTAATAACCAAATCTGTGATGACATTTGATTTAATAATTTTTGAGATATTTCTACCAATGTAGACAATGGAATTATTCCAACTAAGTTGTTCCTAGAAATATTCTCATATTATAGAAGAGATTTCATGATATTCTCGATATTTATTTTATCCCATTTATTGAAGAGGATGATATAATCTGCATAATGTAGTTGGGTAGAAGTAAAAGACCTATGACCAACACTAATAGCCTTCATCTTTCCATTTTTATCCATGAGGGAAAACAATAAAAAATGATAATTTAATGAAATAACTAAAATAATAACAAAAAGTGGATCACCTTGCCCAACTCTTCTAGAACAAGATAAGTATCCCTCTGGGGATCCATTTACAAGAAATGAGATATGACCAGATGTAAAATTAATCAAAATCCAATTAATTAATGTGTCCTCAATAACAAACATGAGAATAATTTTAAATATAAATCCCCAATACAAGGTATGAAAAGCATTTTTAATGTCTAATTTATTGGAAACATTCCCCCCCATGAATAGGGTTTTTAAAGAGATTGAATCACTCTAAATCCATAACAATACAATCATCAATGGTCATTCCTTTAATGAATCAAAATTTATTATAAGGAACAATTTTATTAGAGATGGTAGAATGTCTAATTGAAATGATATTTGTAATAACTTTTTTTAAAGTGTTGATAAGAGCATTAGGACGGAATAAGTGTATCTCATTTTCATTTTCTGTCATTGGAATTTGGGAATGGAATTGAGAATTTAATCCATTAGGTTGAAGGTCCCAATTGAAAAAATTAAGGGCATGGTTGAAAACATCTTCACCAATGATCTCCCAATAATTCTGAAAAAAGAAATTTATAATTCCATCAGGACCCTGGGAGTTTTCCGGCCTAAAACTGAAAATTGCATCGTTGATTTATTGTTCCAATTTAATTGATAAAAGTTCTATATTATCTTTATGAATTTCCAATTTGGGTATAATACCCTCTATTGTGGGGGATGGTAGATGAGTCATTAATGTGATATTCATTATAAAAAATAATGTGCTCTAAAAAGTCATGTCTATTGTCCAGAATTTGATCTCCTATTTTTAGTAAACAAAGAGGCCTAAAAAATTTCTGAACAATTTGAATATTATTAATGAAATTGGAATTTATAACACAATACTTTTTTCAATTATCTCTAGATGAATATTTTTTATTACATCTTAAATATTGGATAAATAGTTAAGATTAAGAGTCATCTCATATTCCAATGAAACAACACTAGAGAAATCATCATGGGTACACTGCTCCTGGAAGGACAGACGAGAGGCATCAAGATTGGATATGTCCATGTCAAGATGAATAAACATATCCTTACTCTAATGTTAATGATTTACCTTCTGAATATTTTGTTTAATAATACATGAAATGTCATTCTTCTTACCACCTACTGAACACCAAACTTCCCAAACAGCATTTTCACATTCTGGATGAATAACACAATTTTTATTGAATCTAAAGGGTAATGGAGACTTAATACCCTTTCTTGAGATAAAATTCAAAAATAAGTTGATGATCATTGTAAAGATGAGATAATGATATACTTGAAATGGAATCCCAAGAATGTAAAGAAAAATCATTAACAAAATCCCTATTGATTTTAATGGCCATCATACATTTGGGGTGCCCTTTATAACAAGTTATCTTTTCCCCAACCTAATTCAATTCAATCATATCATTCGGTATAATAAAACCATTGAATTCACTAAAATAAATTGACCAGTTCATAGGACATATTTTTTCTTCCGGATTGATAATCAAATTAAAGTCCCCAAGAATGATCCAAGGATCATTAATATTGTTTTTGAGAGAACCAATTTCACCCCAAAGAGTTCATCGATCTAGATAACTATTACTAGCATAAATTAAATAATAATCCAACTTGAATCCAAAATAAGAAAAAGAGAAACTAACATGTTGGTTGCCTGATCTGACCAAAAGGGGGTCAAAAAGAGAAGAATTAACCCACACCGAATGACTTTTGACATCGAAAAAACTGTTTTAAAAACCTAATAATGTGAAGCCAATATTTTTAAAATTAGAAAGGAAATTAGAAAAAACTGTTTTGAGATCTTCAATCCCAATTATAATAGGTCAATAAAGACTAATACATAACTTATGATACCTAAATATGTCTCTATTATCTAGGACTTGGAAATTCTAAAATAGGATTCTCATTTGTATCATGATTTTGGGTGGATCACCCTCAAATTCTCACCCCCTCATTTTATTAGTAATTTCAGGTCAGTTCCCTATATTCATTATGGGTATATCAAGAGTTTGAATTTGACAAGTTATATCTAAAAGAGTGGAAATATTCTCGAGAAGGATCTAATTACTACTGATATGGATTTTGAAAAAACTATTGTTAATGATAAAGATACTGAAAATGATAAAAAATGGAATGATAAAGATACAGACAATGAGGTCGTCCGGAGGAGGCCGTCGGGAGGAGGAGAGTTCGTCATCGGAGGAGATTCCGTCGGGAGTAGGGGAGTTGCGGTCGTTCGGAGGAGGGGAGTCCGTCGGGGGAGGAGGGGAGTCCGTCGGGGGATGAGGGGAGTCTGTCGGGGGAGGAGGGGAGTTCTTCGGGGTCGTCCGGAAGAGGGGAGTCCGTCGGGGGAGGCGCAGTCATCCGGGGAGGAGAGGTCGTCGGGAGGAGGGGAGTGTGTCGGGGGAGGAGGGGAGTCTGTCGGCGTCGGGGGAGGCGATGTCGTCCGGGGAGGGGGGAGGCGCGGTCTTCTGGGGAGGGGAGTGCATGGGGGGAGGGGAGTGAGTCGGGGAGGGTTCCGTAGGAGGAGCCCAAGATATTGGCCAAACCGCACATATAGCCACAGATGAATTTTCATCCGTTGGTATAACCATGCTATAGCCACAGACTTATAAAACCGTGGCTATAGGTCCGTGGCTATAGCTTCATTTTGTAGTAGTGAAATTCTAATGTTATATAAAATAAAAAATGTGGTTAATACTATTCACAATGGATAGTTTATATAATATTTTATTAATATATCGATGTTTAGTGAAACTTGGTATTGCGTAAAATGCAAGCTATCGAGGAAGGCCACTCTTGCATGTAACACAATACAAGTCAGTGTTGTGTGTAGTGAAATATTCCTTTAGTGTTGTGTATAATATAATCCAAACTTAGTTCTTTTTTACATTGAACAAAATCTATACTCAGTGTGGAATTCTATCAAAAGAACTTGAAATTGTGTGCAACACAAGCCAAGAATTGTGTTGAGTATACTACAAGCTAATACGTTGTTTCATATCACACAATATAATATTGGTGTAGTGTAAAACACAAGACATCAATGAAATTAAAAAGAATCTATCTCATAAAATCTCAGGGTGTTACAATAACCAGTAAAATGCCTTCTCCCTTGGACAAAAAAACCTAACACCTAATGTCCAATGATATAAAAGAAAATATAATGTTAGGGGTTATTATGTTAAAATATATATACCATTATTGAGATATATGTTTCATACTATTAAATAAAAGTAAACATCCATCATTATATAACTACGTTCTTATGAAATCTTTTAGTAATATAAATTGTTCTTTCTACTTCATTCATTATCATCATTATAGATGAAATAAACCATGGATCCATAAATCCATATACATTTGTCTTGTCATGCTCCTTACAATTTGTATAAAGATGCCGAATAAAAAACAAACAAAAGTATAAATTTTCAATAAATTAAACATATAGAAAAATTTATGTTAAGAATTACATGGAAAAAACTTACATTGTGTTGATTCCCAACTAGTATCCATTTACAAGTTCGATGATATCTTTTTTAAAAAGTGACACAGTCATTGCATGGCCATAAACACCAAATTAAATTGGAATCTCATAAACATCCAAGAAAAAATTTGAATATATTGAAAATCTATCAAGACTACTAGAATTTGTATCTGAATTCATAGCACTTTGTATTCGTTGTTGTCTATAGAGTATTTATTTACATTTAAAGTACTATTGTAAAAAATAGATAAATATGAAATATTTAAAATGTTAAAAAAAATTAAATAAAAAATGAAATAAAAGACAAAATATACACATACCTATATGGTAATATGTCGAACAAGTCTAGATGACCAAACTAAAAAGTGTCTGATACCTTTTCCAACTATACTCACCTCATCTGTAGTTTATGATACTCCTGGTGATATATCTATAATATCCTATACATTGATCATATGATGATATATATCTATCTTTTTATGATGAATGATATATAAAATATAAAATATCATCACATATGCGACAAAATGATATTTAGGATCATTAAAATATAAATAAAAATAACTTGTAAGCTGTGGAGGAGGGGGTGTAGAAGTAGGATAAGAAGGAGTGGGGTCATAAAGTGAAGGTAGAGGAGTGGGAGCTACTGGAGGAGGTGGAGGAGTGAGAGATTTAGTCTGAAACTATCTTTCCATATCTGTAAACATCAAACGTACTAAAGCTCTGATCCTATCATCCATTATCACATGACTATCCTGAACTTCAGTTTCTAAAGATTATATTTTTCATGTATGAACATCATCTATTGAAGAAGCTCTAGAATGTGGAAACACATTTTTTCACTGATACACCTGTCGGGTATCCTCATACACGACCTAGGTGTTCGGGATTTTCCAATGATGTTTCTAAAATACACTTCCTACCCTCATTTATAAAGACCCTATGTGTGTTGTGCTCCTCAAGTTAATCCTATATGAAATATTTTAAAAAATCCACAATGAATCACAATGTATAAATAATTGAATTAATATAAATAAATAAATAAAGTAAACATCTTACAATCCTCTTAACTACAACCCTAAACCCTTCTATAAGATATTTTCCCATTTATATCAATAAAAACCTATTACATTTTTCATTTTTAGTAGGGGTGGGATAGAGGGGTAACCTCTGTAAAGCCTGAAGACTCAGCTCTCAGTTTTTGAAAATTTTTATCCATCATTTGTTCTTACAATAATGTATACCCTTCCATAGATAAATTATGAGGGTATACATTTCTATAATGGATCTTCTGATTCTATCTCCATGATTTTTTGAAAATTAATATTAAATAAATAATTAATATATCATAAATAAACCATTAATAAGATCATTAATATAAAAAAACTTCTAAATGCTAACATTAAACTTACCAAAAAGCTTCTCTTCTTATACTTTAAAAAAATTGCTTCTAAGTATCTTTATCTATAAAGGGATATATATCACATGGATTATGATGTTATATATTTCTAAAAATGAAATCTAATGTGAGGGTTGATTTAAAATACCATCATATCCTAGTAGTCAGTGATAAATATTTCTTATTGACTCCTCCAGTATCAGGTATATCAGATATCATCTAATAATATGGGTGAAAGCATAAAATACTATAAAAATTTCAATATATGTAAAATAATAAAAAAATATCTAACCAAAATGGTCTCCCAGAAGTGAGATATTGTCAAATTTTTTTAACAATTCTCTAATCATCAATCAAAATACTAAATTTTATTTTAGCGTGAACTGATATTAAATTATTGTTTTTTTTAATTTGGACCACTTGGAATATAATTATCATCAAAATATATCAGTATCCTTTGGCCATGGCTACATGAAATTGATAATATTGGTAAACGTGTGCTTCCATGTTTACTAACCCTCGAAATCTTCTTTGGCCCTGTGGGAGTAGTTGTCTCCTGTAATGAAGGACAAGGATCATCAATGGGAGCATGTGTATGTTCCTCCCTAGAGATATGAGTATGATTATCTCTAGAGGTATGCGGTGGATCAGTTGATTTATCTATCATTATCCGAAATATCAAAGGAACAAACAATTAGTACACAAATATAAAAATTCAACTGTTACATACTAATGTAAATAAAAAATAAAAAATTATCAAATAAAAAAGTAAACTAAACTAAATTTAAAACATTTTTATTGATATTTGTTATAGTTAAATAAAATTATAACAAAATTAATGATATATGAAATAAAATGTAAATGAATGAAAACAAATCCAAAAATGGTGTGTGAATAGTAAAAATTATACAACCTGATGAATCATTTTTTACATAAAAAAGAATATATTTTTAATATACTCTTACAAAATATTTTTGTTTTTATTTAATATATTAGATTTAAAATAACTGTTTTTAAAAAAAATCAAGGAATAGATAAGTTATGTATGGCTAAACATGGTAAAATAAAAAAACAAAACTAATGTAAACAAATAATTTAACTTATTAGTTATAATACATTTTTTAATAAAGAAAATAAAAATAAAATATCTAACATTTTATGAAATTTTAAAAAGTAAAAGAGATATAAAAAAATGTTACATATAATATTAGGAATGTACTAAAGGATTTTTCTCACAAATTACTTCATCTTGATCATTATATAAGGAATAATTCATGTCTATGATGTGCTCATCAATATAATCTATTAATCATTCCATTAAAGTAACAATCCTACATAAATCTACAACTTAGTCAAGTTTATCATCACCAAAATACTATTTTGTCTTTATAAAACAATATAACACTGCATATCAAATTGATCAAGAATATAGAATTTTTTTTCATGCGTTTCCATTATAAAAGGATCAACTTTTTATTTCAATCTATTCAGATTAACTAGTGTCATTAAAAATTCATCGTGTATGACATAATTTTTTCCAGTAAACCATTTTCAGTTGAAAAATGAAAAATGAAATCTAATGTAATAAATCTCTAATATTTATTCAAAGAATACATAATATGAAATTGATGTAGAAATTGGGGTTTTGTCTTTGGCACTCAAAAAATACATTGCTTCTACAAACACCATTACACTACTATTCTAATCTAAACTTCTGTTGTCCTGTGTAATGACCCAGTCCACCCCATGATCCTAATATTATCTACTTTGGGCCTAACCCCCATGGTTTTTCTTTCCCTGGGCTCTGGCCTGGAGGCATCCTCTAGGAAAATGCCTCATAATGGGAGAGGTATACACACAACCTTATAAAGGGGTACATCATGATCCTCCTTCTTCAAAGTGGGATTTCCATAATCCACCCCCTAGAATGTCCCAACATCCTCTCTAGAACATCAAATGGATACTATTTATAATACCATTTGAAATGGACTCATCCATCCAATAATCATGATATTTTCTACTTTGGGCCTAACCTGTAGAATTTTTCTTTCGCTAGGTTATGGCCCACAAGCAATTCCAATGGTGGAAGGTGTTGTGGCTCAGAATTTCCCCCTTTTAAAGTTTAATTATATGACATGAAATAAATATAGTGTCTTAGTCATGGTGACTTTCACTCCATATTTAAAAAGTCTTAAGGTAAATTGGTAAATGTCCAATTAGAACTGAAAACCTCTTAATTTCATGACTTTATTTGTATAAGGGATTACCCAATTAGGTAATTTCCATCTTGACTATTGCATACTCTAAGTTCTTTCTTACCACTTTAAATCTAATTTCCCTATCTTGATAAAGTAAATAGCATGATTTTGATGGAATATATTTTCATAGAGGAAAGACATTCCTTGAGTTTTTAAATTGATAAAACCTTGTTAGAATAATATGAATTGCTATGCTTAGTTGAATTTAATGAAATTTCTTTGATTAAATAGTTTATTAATTATGAATTGATTTTCCTTGCATTATTTGGTTAAAGGAAAATGAAATGTTGAGGGTAGAATGAGAAACTCATTTATTTATTACTTTTCATGGACAAGCTTGTTATCTTGTTTATTTGTTGTCATTGATGACCTATGGTTCGAGGCATGTTGATGCTATGTGATTTTGTTTATATTACATTTCTTTTGACTGTTCCTAATTCTTATTCACTATTTTAGTGGATATATATATATATATATATATATTATAATCTTGTAAGATTGAGATATTAAAATGCTAATAATTTCATGTAACTGTTACATGTTTTCTTTTATACTAAATGACTTATGCTATTTTGATACCATGAGATGTTTATTTAGTGGTATGTAATATTATAAATGCATTTCCTTGTGATATATTCCTTGATTGATATGACTCTTTTGAAGTGGGTTGACCGAAAGAACGAGTTCCGTATTAAGGACTAACGGATGGACTCCTGTGCTCAGGTGGTTATACCGTGACACGCCGGGGAAGCGGTGTTTTAGGATCACCAAGAAAGGGCTCCCTCGGGCTTTCTATTAGATTATTGGGTGATATCGATACCCTATGGGAAAATCAAGGATAGACTTGTTGGAAAGATGGATATGCCAAGCCCCACGTGATACTCGGTCCATTACGTGTGATACCCAAGATAGAATCATGGTTACCATAACAAGAGTGATACTTGGGCCTTAAAAAGGATCACCATGGATGGGCTCAGTGAAATTGGGTATTTTGAATGGATTCACTATAGCGATACCTTAGGGACAAGATCACACTCCACTACTGGTTTTGATGGATTTTTTGAACTACATTGATTTATTTCTTGGGTTAATTTCTTCTGATATACTTGTTTATTATATTTATATTATAGTATGTACTTATGACTTTTCTCTATTTCTTATTATCTTACTTAAGTGATGACATGTGAATTAGACCCCAAGCCTAAGAACGAGATTGAGGTTGCACCTCTTTGAGTCACCTTGTTACTTTTGGAATTTGTACCCATATTATGCTTGCAAAGGTACCTGTTTCTAATTTCTAGCTTAGGCCGAAGCAGGTGCTGTGGGATGAGTGTCCGTTAGAAACCCAAAACAAGTGGATATTATTAATTTGTTATCACTTTTCATTTATTTTATATGACACACTTCTTAATTTATATTGTTTTTTTCTGGATTGGGCTAGACACAGTGGGTGCCGAAATACTGAGATTTATATCTCACACCTAGATCAGGTACCCTTGGTACCTGATTATACCTTATAATTGCATGATATAGGTTGACCAATATATTTATTGTACCTTGGAGTTAGGAGTAAAGGACCGATATGGAGCTCAAGATTCTCATGGAGATCACCTATGGGACTTTTATTTCCTTTCTTTATTATTGTATGATTTTGTAAATCAAGATGTATTGTTTACTAATTTTTGTTATATATAATCATCATGACATGCATTCATCTGTTGTATAATCTGAAATTGGCCACTTTTATTAAATTGTTAATTATTTTTATCAATTATTTATTTATATTTCTACTGCCGTCTATTCTTATTATGACTCCTCTATCTATTATATATTTTCAATCTCTATGAATACTATAATCTATGAGGGAATAGTCTCCCCACAAACACACCCAGGCCCTCACTGCTAGTCAGTAGCCTCTGGAATTTAGGGAGATGCGCTTGAGGTAATGTGACACACCAGTCTGGCTACTATCTTAGAGGTGAGATGGGCTAGGATGTTACATTCTAAAATTTCATATGAAATGTATATCTATTAATTTCATACTTAAACCATGTTATAAAATTTAAAATTGGTGTACCCACTAACCATATCAATGTTTCCTAAGAAGATGATCTACCAAAATAGTCTCTTTATACCACAGAAAGAATGTTTTATTATCCTCATTAAAAATCCACATATCTTTCTTCTTTGGATAAAATTGTTTCAACATATTAATATCCAATGTTATATATGGTTGATCATCATATATGTTATTAAAAATTTATAAATTTACCTTCTTTATCTGTTCACCTATCAATAATTTGAATTTCAAGCCATGAATTCCCTTTACCCTCTAATTAAATCATTTATAGTGAGATATAGGAAAACTAATGTGCTCTACTATAGACAAGTAACTTATAAAAAACTCTGCAACCTCCTCAAAAATATACTTCTAAAAAATAGAGGCTTCAGGTTGATATGGATTATTAACATAACACTTCAATATCTTAATAAACCTTTTAAAAGGATACATCCAACATAGTTATACAGGTCTGTAAAGATTTATTTCTCACACCTAATAAAACATTAAATGTACCATGGTATCAATAAAATATAGAGGAAAATACATTTACAATTTAAAAAGTATATAAACCGATTCGTTCTCCAAATTTTTCAATGCATTCAGATTAATCTCCTTTTTAAAAATTTAAATGAAAATATAACTCATTTTATGATAGTCACTATGACATGGATAGAAAATATTCCATGAAATGAAACTAGTAGGAGTTATTGCATCATGACGTGACAATCTTGATATTTCATACATGTCAACTTCAAATCCCTTAAAGTCGCAATTTTTTTTACATTTGAATAATAACCATACAAAACTTTGATATCATGAAGGAAATGAAAAAAATATAATTTTATCCCTCTTGGATAATTTATGAAAAGATGGGGGAAGGAAATTTCATCTTCCATCAGGAGTGGGAGCTAACTCAAAACGTATTCCCATTGAGAGTAAGTCTAATCTTGCATTCAACCCATCTTTAGTATTTCCTTTAATATCTAACAATGTTATAATCAAACTATCACATATATTATTCACCACATGCATGAAATCAATGTTATTTTTGACCTCATGATATATCCAAGAATATATCTCAATAAATATTGACCATTTATTCCAAATATTTATATCATTACCATATTTATGTGTCTTTCCGAATGTCATATCAATGTTTTACACCCTCTCAAAATACTAATTAGTGGATAAATGTTTTGGTGAAATATAAAATTCCCATGAACCATTGAATTCAATTTTTAATCTTCTATAAGAGTGATTCATAGAGAAAAACTTTTTATGACCCATGTATACTATTTTTCTCTAATGATGGAGTTGAAAATATGATGTTCGTTGTTTACAAATTGGATAAGCTTTATGCCCCTTAACACTGTATCTGGAAATATTTACATACATCAGGAAGTCATTTGTAGTGAATATAATCATCACATGCAGTTAAAATTGCTCCATTTTATAAGAATCATACACCATAATACCATCATTCCATAAAAGTTTAAAATCATCAATTAATGGTTACAAAAAACATCAATATAATTTGTGAGATGTTTTGGAATATAGATCATTAAAAGCAATATGAAATACTTTTTATTCATACAAAATTAAGGAGATAAGTTTTAAATTACTAATAAAATAGTCTATGAACTAGGTGTTCTACTAAATCTTCTTTTTGGATTCATTCTATCCATGCATTGTCCAAGTTTGATATTTTTAACTTCATTTCTAAATATAGGAAAATTATAATCAATTTTCTTCCACTGTGGACCATAAAATGGATGAAATAATTTTCCATAACATATGTTGCCATCTTTATTAAATCTTAACCATTTTTATCATGTAAATTTTCAAATAAATGTATCAAATGAGTAACTATAAGGAGATACCAAAATGCCTTTGTCGGGGTCTTTGTAACTACTAAATTACCCTATGATTAGTCTGTCAACTTATACCATGATGCCACATATTTAGGATAACCTAATATAAATTCATATTCCTTCTTATATAGAACACATTCATTTGGGTAGAAAAGTTTTTTTTACCCAGATCCCACCGGTCATAGTATTTTATTCTCTTTATTATGTGAATATATAATATCATTGTTTTTAGGAATAATATCATTCAAAAATTGTAGCAACTCTATAAAACTCTAATCAATCCATCCATCTTTCAACTTCAAGTTAATTAATATTAACACCATCGATAAAATACTAAATTAATTATAACCCAAATATAACAGTTTTTTAGAATCACCATATAGATGCTCATTTTTTGGTTCTTTCTCAATCACCTCTACTTCAATATAATGAATCATTTCTTCAATTTGATCAGAGTTATCATCTTACAAAGCATCATCATCAATAGATCTGAAATGATGCCCAGTTTCACCATGCCAAATCCATGGTTTGTAACTTGGATTAAAAACATGATAAATTAAATGATCTTTTATATCTATTCTTTTCAAATTCTACATGTTTAAACATTTCAGACATGGATAGATAAACATGTCATTTTTGGAACATTTCATTTAGAAAATTCCAAAAAAACATGAAGACCTTCCTCATATTCATCACTTATTCTAAGTTACATAATCTAAATTAGACTCATTATTATCTATAACAAACATCAAAAATAACTATTTTTTTAATAGAATATAGAGTTAATAAAATTTATTAAGGGGGATAAATAATAGATTTTTCAATGATAATCATGAAGTCACACTCATGTTAGAATTCATCAGTAAAATGTTTCAATGATTTTAAATAATAGTGAATATAATGATTAAAAATTTAATAACATTGGAGGTGAAATTGAATGTTAATTATAATTTTTATACAACAATCAAATATAAAATAATGTAAATTTATATCAATGATGTCATAATTTAGAAGTAACAAAAATTTTAAATTTTACAAAAATATATGCCTATTTGAAAATTATAATTATAAATACTAAAAAAAATGGAATATAAGTTTAAATATTATTGAAAAATTATAAAAATA
This sequence comes from Viscum album, assembly GCA_963277665.1. Taxonomy (NCBI): domain Eukaryota; kingdom Viridiplantae; phylum Streptophyta; class Magnoliopsida; order Santalales; family Viscaceae; genus Viscum; species Viscum album. The sequence goes on from CAUJRU010000022.1 coordinate 2,899,818, forward strand.
AATGCATGGAAGCAATTTTAAAAAGAAAATATTGTTACACCATTCTCTTATTTTTCATTTTCTTATGAATGAAATTAGATGAAACTAGAAATTGAATATTATTTACCTGAGTCCTTTTAGATAGTTTATAGAAGGGATCCACTTCCCCAAGTTATTTTCCATTACATGAGTATAATTTCATTTTTATTGTCAATAAATAGTGACTTCATCAATTAGTTCCTAGAAATGTATATTATCCCTTTTGATTTGGTTGAGTGAGTTTTTATTTTTTGTGAATTCTTAATAAAGTGCTCATTTGTTTCAAAATTAAATGGGGTGAGGTACTCAGTGTTATTTAAATGGGGATATTAAATCATGGACTATTTTATTATATCAGACCTATAAGTTATAGTGCTTTGGTATAATGCATGTAGTGCCATTCAGTTAGAATCCTTGGTGATGGTACAATTCTTTTTGGAATCAATTATTTGTGTTCATCTTTAGAATATGAGGGTTTATTGTTCCCATAGTGTAAGTGAATTTATTGATAGATTTTAATTATGTTTTCAATATTATATAGATTATATTGAAATGAATTTTTCAAATTTCATAGCCTATGAAAACCTTAAACATTAAAAAGTATTCCTAAAATTAGCATATTTTTCACAAAATTACTTTGATAAGAATATAATAGTTTAGAATTTAACCCAAATATCATCTAGGATTTCATTGATAATCTGATTTCATTCATAAAATTCATAGTAATTCAATAATAATAATTTGGTTAGTGGTTCCAATAATCCATGTATTACACATAATTATGTAGATATTTCACCAACCCATGAAATATCTTATTATGTTACACAATGATAATTTTTGAAAAATTGATTCAATAAATCTCTCAATCATTATTAATTCCCATTCTATCTGAATATAAAAATGATATGTAAAGGAACCAATTAATAGTTTCCTATTGTGTATTCACCAATAATGTCAACATTATATTGATAGTAACCCATAATATGTTGATTGTATATTTAATATATGATTTTTCAAGATAAGAATATGCTCATATCATAAGAAAAGTGTTGATATGAATATACACTAATTATATGATATTATATACTAAACAATATAAAAATTAAAATGTATGTATATATGACATTTTAAGATTACAAAGTCTCTAATAAATTCATAACACTAATTAAAATTTATTCTTATACATGTTAGTGTATGAATAAACAATTACTGATTCAAAAACATCATCCATATAAGAAACATTTAGATATTCAATTTAGAAATTTAAGATGTGATGTAGTATAGACATCTATGTTTTTTTTGTGAAAACACATTTCCATATAGTTGAAACACAAAAAAAAAACATATAATGAGTAAATTTATGGTATAACATAGAATATTAATATATAATTCATTCCATATAGTTTTATACTTAAATCAATGCAAACCTATGGTAAATAAAGATGAAATATGAGATTTTATAGGAGAAGATTTATATTCAAATACACAATGATGAGGATTAATTTTTTTAGGGTTAATGAATATAATAATGAAACATTTGTGTCCTTGGAATCGAAAAAAATCAAGAGTTAGGGATTCGAATCCATTGAACATGTGAAAGAGAGGTTCAATGTATGAGGCTTACTTGAAAGATGAGAATATCAAAGGTACAATAATGAGATGATGAAAAATAATTATGTATAAAGATTGAAATATGATATTGGAGTACACCAGATCAAATAAAAGAGGGTTAGGGATTCTGTGCAAGAGAAATGAGTTTACCTTCCTAAGAATGAATAACCCCAAAATAATTAAAACCCACAATTCATAAAGTTTTAAATGGTGTATAACATTATTTATATGATAACTGACATTAAAAATATACCTTTTGAAATCAATTATATTATATATGATGTGAAAAAGTGTATTTCACTACCTTTTCATGTCAATTATTATATAAACAATGTGAAAAAGACTCTTTATCACGTTAATTATATAATAAATGATGTGATAAAGTGGGTATCCCACTTTATCAAGTGAGTTATTATATAACCAATGTAATAAAATGGAATATATTGATTATTCATGTCGGTTATATAATAACCGACATGATAAAGAAAAAACATGGCATTTTCATGTTGGTTATAAATAACAGATGTGAAAAATATGAGGCGGTAAATACTTTTTTGACTAGCGTGTTATGATCACCCTATGTATAGATAAAGGATTTTTAGGTTTTCCGGATTATTTTAAGGACCAAGATGGTCATTACTATCTTTGATAGTGGAGATACTGTTGAGTTAGTGAGATTTTATTTTTTATTGGTATTTACAAGGATTTATTTAATTTTTTATTGTCATTATTCTTACAGTATGGTATGGTTTTGTTTTACTATTTTGTTATATAATGGAGTTAATTTGTGAATGATCCCAATACTTATTATCTTTGGGGGTAATTACTCTCATATGTTATATTTTTATACACTTAGTGCTAGTTCTTAACCCAAGGCATATTGGAGGTGGGACTCAGGGGGTCATTATCTATCTTTCTTCATTACCAGCCCAGGAGGGGTATATTTGGATGGAGGTTGTTGTGATAGGTTTGGTGCTAAAAAACATTATTTATACACTAACATTGATACAAAGTGAGATGAACCAAGAAAAACATACATATATTTCATATTATTTTTATATTTTAAACATTACATCCAACAATAATCTCATAATCCCAAGAATAGAAGATTTAGTGTCTGTGAGGAATATCTACAAAAGTAACTTTTTTACAACACTTGTAAAAATTTCTCTATAATTGAGCCACCCCAGACTACGTTTTAGATTTCACATAAGTTATACTATTCTTTATAACATTGGGAATGGAAACATAAAAAATGGGTGTGCTTAAATTCTTAATTAGGGAAATAATAACGTCAAGGGTTAGATAATAAGCATATGATAAAACATGACCATGAGAGAAATATATTATTGAAATCACATGAAACAATAAGAGTTTTCCTTAGGTCATTATTTAGGATCATGTAATCTCAAATGAACAAACATGTACCATTGAACAAGAGTGTTAGATAATCATGAAATAATAATGTAATAGAACGATATCATATGTTTATGGAATTGTAAATATATGAAAAAAACATGAAACATGACATAATAATTATAAGTTAATGCTCACTACTAATACAATATAACAATGCTAGAAATTTTTCCTATAGCCATGGATTTATAACGATTGTTTAGAAAAAATGTGGCTATATTTAACCTAAATACATGATCCAAAATATGCCCATAGTAGTACCCTTACCACATTTACCTCCTCCTTAATTCTTACTACCATCTCCCTCCTCCTCCCCTTGAGATTCCTCCTCCTCCTCCTCCTTCCCTCATGATTCCTCCTACCCCACCTCCATTACCATCATGATTTCTCCTCCCATTGACCCTCCTCCTCCAATGCGGCCACCCAACCTTCTAGAGATCCTCCTCCTCCTCCGATGTGGCTCCAACATAGCTATCCCACCACCACATCAATGTGACTCCAAAATAGCTAGTCCACATCCCCACCTATTTAGATCCAATGTGGCCTCCCCACCTCCATACTAACACATATTTGACATAGAAATCCCACCTCCTTGCTGACGTAGCCTCCCTACTGACGTAGTTCCGATGCGGCACCACATCACCGTGACCCTCCTCCTCCAACATGGCTCACCACATATTGACTCATCCCTGACACGACCATACCACCTTCTACATTCCTCCTCTGATGTGGTCACCCCACCTCCCTAAGTTCCTTATCATCTGACATGGCCACCCACCTCCCCGATTTTTCACCAGAACCGATCCCTACCATCGTAATCCACTTCCTCATGTGATTTCTCACTGACCCCATTCAGCCACACTAGTTAAATCCTTCCGTGCATGATTTATCATGGGAAATACCTACCTAATACTCTCATATTGAATTTCATATGAATAAATGGCTTGGGTTCCCATCACAGTGTGTTTTTATAGGATTATATTTAACATTATGCTTATTTTTATCGGTTCCCTAAATCTTCAACTAGAAAAATATTTATATTTATAAATTTCTCTTTACCCACTATTCTATACCATATAAATGGTTTTTTATTCTATTATAATATGTGCTTAGTTAGACAGTCAAAAATATTTATATAATGAACATATAATTTTATGCTTTTATCCTTGCAGCAATTACTTATTTTGATCCCACTGTATTGTTATTGTATAATGTTATTTTTGCACTATTTATACATGCTCAGACTGTGTCATAGGTATGCCTTGGTTATACTTCTTTTTTTATTATTGTTTTTTCTAGGTTTTTAATTATTTAAATGAAATTTATACTTTTTAAAACTATATTTTTTTCATGTGTTAATAGTTGTTACTTTCAAGGGAAAAGTTATTTCATGTTTGATATTTTTTTCATTTATAATTCATTTTTAATGGAGCCTTCCTATGAAATCATATTCTATTCTTGAATAATGTAATGATATTTTAATATATAAAGGTGGTTGAATAATGTGTGTATGTGTGTATTCATTTAATTTTTAGGTTTTATTCTTTTTATATTCACCCTTAACATAAAGGTCATTAAATGTAATTATTTTTTGTTTATCTTTTTCAACTAATTAGAAAAAAGTATTCTCTAATATTTTTTTTATTATTTTGAGAATTTATTCCATGTGAATTTTTATAATTCTTGTCATTTCATTTTTATATTTATGTAACTTTACACCCATGACTACTAGTTATTTTCATCCCTCCAGGGACCGTTTGATATAAATCATTGAAAGATGTCTATAGAACATATCACATATGATAATTGCTTTTATAGAAATGTATCATGTTGGTAAAAATCATTTTTTCCACTTATTTAGATAATACATATTGCAAAACCACTATTTTATGTTATTAATATATTCAACAGACATGTTATTTATAAAGTACTCCAATAAATGTAACAAAGTATATATGTTATTGAAAAAAAAATATTTTTATGTTATCTTTACATTCAAGAAGGCTTGTTATTGATCAAATACTATGATCGATCTGAGCAGTTATATATTCAAGTGGGGTTTTTTGTTATTTTCTGAATAAATGTCATTGGATAACTACAATTTTTCAGGAATACATGTTCTTGATAAAGTAATATTTTTCAAGAAGGTATCTATTCTTAATAAATATTAATTGTTTCTAAACCATTATTTTATGTTATTTATATATTCAAGCATATATGTTCTTTATAAAGAACTATGAGTAATGGAAGAAGGTATACATTTTCTAGAAAAACTACTATTTTTATGTTATTTATACATTAAAATAGGTGTGTTCTTGATAAACTACTATAATTTATCCGAGAAGGTATATATTAAAGTGGATGTATATACCATTGTATCAATATATTTCCTTACATAAATACTATTTTAAGATATCCATGATTTTATATTCTTGATAATTTTCCATTGCCTATGTGATAAGGAATCCATAACAATTTCCAATAACTATTGTGAAACATACCCTAATTATATTTGTTTAATAAAAAATAGAACAATAACCTTTTATTTTTTTATATATAATCAAAAGTGTTATCTGCTGAAAATATTATTCACATTTTGGTAAAATATTTCTTTATCAGTTTGTTGCAACAACACAACCCATTAACACCTTAACCTTTGTTTTTTATAGAAAAAATATTGGATCACAAGATTAAAAATACTCTGGATCTTCCATGATAGGTAATATCATCATTCTACTTTAAAATGTCTCACTAGCCAAAATGAATATATTTTTCTTCAGGTTAAGATTTTTGTGATCAGTATTCTGTGTCTAATTTTTTTTACTTCTTGAGTGGTTTTTTGGTATTTGGGATTATCTAACATATGTTTCATGTGTCCATAATCATTATGTTGAGGAGATTTCTAGAACATGAAAGTCCTTTATCTCATAATTTCACTAAAATTTCATATTTGACCAAAATTGATTGATTTTTACCAACCACATACATGTACTTCCTCTTATATTAACATATTGAAGTTCCTAAAACTCTCATAAAAACATGTTAACCTATGAAAATTTTAAACCCCACCATTATGTAAACAGGATATTTAACATATGTTTCTTATAGCCATAATCATTCTTTATGCCATCCAAATGTGTCATTGTTAACACAGTAGTTTTTTTCTACCATTTGATAGTTTTTCATCATCACTGCTTTTATAAACATTTAAAAGACTCACATATTAAAAACCCCAAGTAAATTAGACATTTCATGTTATTATAATTAAGAATACTTCATTTTTAAATGAATTATACTTATCCCAACATGTGAAAAATACTCATGGTCACTCCTATAATAGATCACCTATTTATGATTATAACTAAATATGAAAATTGATGACACTTTGTTTACCTACATTTTTAGTATTATATTCAAATTCATTTAGAGTAGATATTTTATGTCATCCTGGAACATGGTTTATTTTATATTGGTATTTAATCTAATATTATTGGTGGAGGGTATCAAATGTATTCTTATGAAATTCAAATAATTTTTTTCAAGGTCATTTCTTTATATTTAATTTCCATGTTTTGATGCCTTTTTTGTTAGAGTTTCATGCCTGAAATGTTATATTGATGATCTGGACCAATATCATTTATTTTGTTGAGTATGATGCATTGTATATAAGTTTAATGGGTTTAAGGTTTTTGTTATTCATTCAAGTGGTTTTATTTTGGTCTATACTTTTTTTTCTATCAAAAAAATAATAGTGAGTTTTACTATGATATAAGCAGTTACTAGAAATTATAATATGAGTGTTATAATTAGTTTTAAAATTTTGTTTTCCTACAAACCAAAAAAAGGTGACTCAAAATTATTCAAAATTTTTATTCAATGAATGAAGTTATTCACTGGTATCATATTTTTGGTTTTCACTGATACAATAATTTTGGTTTCCATTAGTGTACTAATTTTATGATGGAAATTTCAAGTACAATGTTTTATTATTTCATGATTCTATTTTTTATGTGAACCCCTTATTGGTGAAATGTTATTATGTTTTTTTTTCTATTTTCTTATTTCAATATGGGGTTTAATTTTTATTATTTGATAATTTCATATGTATTTAAATGGTTTTCTAATGCTTTAGTGTTAATTCATATAAAATAGTCACATAATTTTATTTTTTATGTATATTTTTCTTGATTTTAGTGTAATATTGAATATTAATTGGTTCCATTCACAAGAATAAGAATGGGTATTTTATTACAAGAGTGAATATTATTAGCTATTTCTTGCCACTTATGTCCAAAATATGAGTAGTCATTCAATCTGAAATTACTATTTATTTCCTTACAAGGTGCACCTTTTAATGAAAGATCCCAAACAACTAAATCAAGTACAATATCAACATTATCATTGTACCTAATGGTATGTTATAATTTACTTCATATATTATCTACTTATATATTAAAAAATAATTCAAATATATTTGATTCAATTTATGTTTCTATCCAGTTATTGATGTTTTAGTGATTCTATTTTAAATTTGTTCATGAAAATAAGAGTTTATATGTCAATTTTATTGAATTTTTTCAGATTATATGGTAATATTTTGTCAAAATTTCAAACCATAAAGTTCATAAAATTTTTATATAAATTTTATTAAAAAAATAAACATTTAAACACTGTTAAAATATTTTTTTTATTAACATAAACATTTTTCAATTTATAAATGGTATATATATATATATATATTTATTTGTCAATATAGTTTATATACTTATAATCATGCATGTTAATATTATTTATTTGTTCATACATATTATATGTTAATACAACTTATAAGTTTATATGTCAATATAGTTTTAATGTTTCTTGGATTCAGGTAAGAGAAAAACTGACCTAGATATATCATGATAAAATTCTAGTGTTATATGTAAAAATATAGATGTTCTAGAATCATTCCCATGCTAAAGGTGAGTTCATGGTCTATGAGGATCTTTCTTATATTGAAAAAATTGATTCTTTAAAATATAATTATTCATTGGTGGTTCATTTTTATTAAAATTATTTTATCATTCTCAACAATGATAATAAAGTGACCATCATTGAAGCTACTAAGTGATGAACTGGGGCCAATGAAATTATTTAATCTAGTAAAATGTTAAATGTTACATCTTTCTCTTTACCTCCAGGTAACAAAACTAAAATTTATTAATTTTTTCTGAAAAACATATGAAATTTAATAGAACAAATGATCCTTCTCAATCCTCATCTAGTTTTGGACTCTAGGATCCTTTCTACTCAGTGCATATGCTACCTTATTTTCTTTTCTTGGGTGGTAGTGTACTAATAAATCACAATCCTTGAGTAGCTCGAGCCATATCCTTTCCTTATATTTATCTAATTCTGTTAGAACATGTATTTTAGGCTTTTATGATACGTGTATATTTAACATCTTTCACCATAGAGATAATTTCTCCATATTTTCAGAGTGAATATTATAACTGCTAGCTCAAGATCATGGGATTTATAGTTCTGTTCATGAGTTTTCAATTGCCTTGATGCATATGCAATAACTTTATCATTTTTCATTAAGACACAACCAAGTACCCTCTTTTATGCATCACTATATATGAAAACCCCATCACTAGTAGATGCTAGAGTCAAAATATGATCATTTAATAATCATATCTTTAGTTCATCAAATCATTCTTCACATTCCTTTTTCTAGAAAAACATAACCCCTTTACGTGTAAAATTGGTTAAGGGGTTAGCCAATTAGGAAAAATTCTGAATAAATCTTCAATATTAACCTTCCAAACCAATGAAACTATATTCCTTGGTTATTTTTGTTGGCATATCCCATTCTCTGACTACCTTTGTCTTTGTAGGATCAACTAATATCCCATCCTTAGAGATGATATTTCCAAGAAAATTAATTTCTTGAATCTATAAGTCACACTTCTAAATTTATCATATAGATCTTCCCTTATAAGAGTCTTAAGAATGATCTAAAAGTGATTCTCTTGATCCTGATAGATTTTAGAATACATCAAAATAGCATCAATGAATACCACAAAAAAATCATCAAGATATTACTTGAATACTCTTTTCATTTGGTCCATAAAAATAGAGGGTACATTAGTCAATCCAAATTTAATTACTATAAACTTATAATGTCCATACCTCATTTGAAAAGTTTTCTTCATAATGTCATCCTTCTTCACTCGAAATTGGTGATACCAAAAATGAAGATAAATCTTTGAAAAATATTAGGTTCCTTGATGTTTATCAAACAATTCATCAATACAAGAAATAAGATACTTTTTCTTTATTATAATAGCATTGGTTTCCCTATAATCAACACACAACCTGATGGCTCCATCTTTCTTCTTAAGAAAGAGGAAAAAGGATCCCTATGGTGAAACACTAGGGAGGATAAATCCCTTATTAGCTAAATCCTATATTTGTTTATTCAACTCTACCAATTCCACAATGTCCATTCTATATGAAGTCTTTCATATTGGATTTACATCAGGGATTAAATTAATGGAAAATTTAACTTCATTCTTTAGAGTATGTTTAGGTAATTCCTCAGTAAATACATCAATGTATTCCTGCACAATAAGTACATGCTCAATTTTAAGACTACCTTATTCATCACTTGATGTATTTTTCTTGTTTTCCACATTAATTTCATTCTGTAGAGCTATTGGTTGTGGATCTAGATAATAATCATGTGAGGAAGCATCTTCTATAAAGATGAGGGATTTTACATCTTCCTCACAAATCATAATTTACTTCCACTTGAAATATATTTTTGCTTAATATTTTGAGAGATAGTCCATACTAAGAATTATATAGAATTCAACCATAGGTATGATAAATAGGTCAGCTCATAAAGCACATTTATGTGTCAGGACTTCCTGACACATCTTTGTTGCAATGATAATTCCCTTAGGAATTTTGACCGATAACTCCCTTATTAAATCAAAAGGGAAATGTCTAATTTTCTTAGAAAATGGGTAGATGTAAAAGAGTGTGATTATATAGATTCAAATAAATTATTATTTAAATTTTAATATAGGTTTAATGTACCTACCACCATATCATTTGGTACCTCTACCTCTACTATAGTGATCACATAAGATTGGACATCTCCCCTCGACCTCTTTTTTGGAAAATTTTCCTAATTATTGGGGAAGTATTGCATAATATCCCATATATTTATAATTATATCACTTTAAATCATTTATAGAATTCTTCCCCTTTCATTCATGAGCCTGGTGACCCCTATCTCCACATTTATAGAAGATCCCCAGTCCCTTCAAACATTTTTCGAGGTTATTTTTTCCATAGTTTTCAAAAGATGAAAAAGGTTGATATTTATTTTTCTTCTTATAAACATTCCCTTTTTCATGATTCTCAGATAACCTCTTCTTATCTTGGTGTCCCTTGAATATGTAGGATCTTGAGAATTCCTTTTCTGTCTTGATTCCACATGGAACTATTTCATCATACGATGAAAAAATCTATGAAACCAGTTCCCTTCAAGGATTTAGATCAAGACCTTCAAAAAAGTGGTTGATATTTCACTCCATGTTACGTATATAATGCGCAAAATACCTAGATAACCTTGTAAAGGTAGATTCATAATCTGAAACACTTTCTTCATCCTTTTTCTTTAAGAAAAATGACTTCATCTTCATCTCAATTCGTTTATCATGAGGGAGGCCTTTATTGAATAATGTCCCCTTAAAGGTTATACATTCCATGAGTTCTATTTCTTCTTCATCCCTAGTATTTTGGATCAAGGTCCATCATTGATCATCATCACCTTAGATACAATACACCGTAGGTTTAAACATTTACTTTTCACTATATTCCATGTTTATAAATATCTTCTACAGAGACTAAATACAATGCTCAAGTATAATTGCATTAGTAATACCACTAAACGATGGGGGATTCTATCACATAATGTGATATATAATTGGGGACTCTATCTATGGAATAGGTTGATCCATTTGATAAAGGTTATTTTTCATAACTCGATTAAGGTATGCCAATATTTCTATAATTTGTTCCATTCCAATACCATATGTATTGGTTTCCTCAACATGGAAATATCTTCATTTTCCATGAGTATTAATAGCATTTGTCCTTCTAAGCACCATTTCTAAAAAATGTAATACACTGGATTAACTTATAAAACCATGAATTTCAAATATGGTATAACACTCAACATAAATTATAAAATTATTTATCATCAATTATTACTTTGGTTACTTTGAGGACATGTCTACTTTTAAACCCTTCATAATGGTAGGTAAAGAAAATTTTAATTATCTTAAGCATATCCTACATGAGTTTCAAACAAAGTGTGTATTAAGGCCTATTTTGTGTACCATGTTACCCCGATTTATGCTCAGGACACTTTGTTATAGTTGTTACTCCTAGGTATATCTATGCCAGAACCACGTCCACTTGTAATATCTAAGTAGGGATGTATTTCTAGGAATACCCACATAATTCCTACCTTAAACAAATTATAGGATGTTATTTTATACTTATTATGAATTTCTATCTTAGGGTTGTTCTTTTTAATCTATGTTTTCTAAATCTAGTTTCCAAGGTTTTTTCTAAACTTCCTTTGATAAGAACTATTAAATTCCGACCCTAGAAGCCCGAAGCCAGTGCATTATTTTATTACATTGGAATAATTACAAGGAATCAATTCCTGAAGAAACAATTAGTTTATCAGTATTGGAAATCTAGATTACATCAATGATACTAATAATACATTGGGGAATATAAAAAAAAAACATGATACATAATAAAAAGAAATAAACCGTATCCTTGAAATCTTATTCAAAGATTCATTCTTCATAACCCGGGGGGATGAAACATAATAAGGGTGATCTAAAATTATTAGTTCGGGTAAATAAATAGGAAAAAATAATAAATAAATTAATATTTAAAGGTATATAATTGATAACACATTCCATTTAAACAACTAGATAAAGAAAAAACCCTATGGCAATGTAAAAAACTGAAACATATTCCATTTAATCAAGGAATTGAAAATAAAATGCTTCCATAGATATGTAAACAAAAATCTCATGGATAAATAATAACTAAAATATATATAAAGTAAATGATTATTTATTGTATGCAATGTATAAGGAACATGAAAATCAATACCATCAAGGAATTTCACAAAAAGGTTAAAACTATTGATAGAAACCCATTTAATTTGGACAACTTATTGGTCTCTTGAGAACCTATCGATACATTAAGGGGGATATATAAATTATAAGACCCACTCATAATTACTAGTCCAAATAATTAATAATATAAATTAATCCAAATAAATAATATGCTTTATCAAATATCCATATTGAATAAATAATAAATATTTATCATCAATTCCCCAATTAATTAAATAACTGTCAAAGTGAACACCATTTGTAAAAAAGATATATGGTTTAGGAAATAATAATATCCATTGTATAAAAACATGTACATTCAAGTGAATTTCCCTTAAAAATGATTAAAATAAAGTTATTTTTTCAGTATAAAGTTAACAATCACAAAATTAAATGAGATTTAAAATATAATCATTAAGAATATTATTTAGAAGAATAGTCCTAAAACATTCCAAAGTGTCACATACCACTATGAAACATTTAAATCATAATGAACATGAAAAATTAATGTTAAATTAAACTTATAATATAATTATATTAAGTATATTCATGATATAACATGTCAAATGGTAGTATAAACACCATATAAAAGTGAATTGGTGCATAACAACAAATAAGTCTCAATGTAAAGTAAATTGAGACGATATCCCTTACCTTAAACTTCCTTTTGTTGTGTAATATTTATCCTCCTATATAGTGGTTTAAAATATGTTAATAACTTATACCAGAACCATAATAATGTTTGAAATATCATATATCATCTTCATATAGTACCATATTACCCATTTGTTAACAATCATTCATTATTTTCACTATTTTGGGTGTTAATTGACTAGTTTTCTCAAGTATGTTTTGACTTGTTATTTGTTGTTCCTATTACATAGATCATGATTTAATCATCTCTAGAAAGTAAAAAAATTATTTAATTATAATATATATTCATTAAATATGTATTTATAATAATCTATAAAGTTTTGATAAAATAAATGAAATACACCTTTCATGGAGACGGTAGGTTGTACGTATGCATGAACGCTATTTTCATTTGTTTGTCATATTAAAAAATGAATAATAAATGCTAAATATGTATATTATTACTCCATTATCATATATATTTCATATATTTTACATATTGTTTTTAAAATTATCCTTAATAAATTAAATTTATAGCGTGAATGAATCACATCGCTTGAGGGGGTTGTACTCTACACTTCCAAAAACGATATTATCATTTTTACACAGAATAGAAAGTATAAAGTCCTATGTTATAAAAGAAACAAATATTATTAAATACATAATAAATATTATATATAACATATATAAACATAGTTTCCATCATAATGGTCACAATGAGATATGATAAAGGAAAAATGAACAATCATCATTTCGTGAGGCAGTAGTTCGTCATACACATAAACAATATGTTTTTTAACATTATATGGAGGTGTGTGCAAGTGTAGGTTAAACCCTTAGAATAAAAATATACTAGTATATTTATGATAATTTATTTTCTATATAAACATCTAATAATAATATTCAAGGTAGTGGATAATGGAAATAAAATTAAAGAGATTTAGGAACTACGTTACCACTTAATCGGGTAACTCCTTTTGGTTTTCACCAAAAGGCTTCCTTGGATTACTTTATTACAAAAGGTATACTTAAATAAGAAATGGAGGTATTTTGGGGAGTGAATTGGTTAGATAGTTTCCAAACCTAAGTGGATTTAGTGGTGTTAGGAAGTGGGAGGAGAGGAGACCATTTATAGTGGTGGGGGAGTGACAGTCATGTAATATTTTGGAAGAAAGGAACCCCACCCAAGTTTTTTATTGAAAGTGGATAAATAATTTTAAAACTTATGTAAAAGGGTTTATATTGTTGAAATAGTTTCATAAAATGGATATTGGACAAGTTTCTAGGTCATGTTAGGCCTTAAGTATAGGGTTCAGTCCCTTGTTAAATTTAATCTCACCTTAATGGTTGTATTAAATTTTAATTACATTCACTAATATTTATGGTAGAAAAATATTTTTAACTTAAAATAAATTATAAATTATTATTATTAAAAATATAGAATCCAATTTTCCAAATTCTAATATCATATGTGGCATAAATTATATCAAATTAAGTCCCACATACAGGATAAAAAAGCGAGATTTTAAAGTCAAAACGTTCAAAACATTGATAAGTTTTTATATGTAATTTAAAATTAAAATTGATTATAATGAAATAAATTGGTTAAATTGATAAAAATATTATTTAATTAAACTTTAAAAAAAATTTAAAATATAATTTAAGCTTATAAATAAATTAGGTGAAAAATAAATTTTGAACTCAAATTCATTATTTTCACCTTTTATTTAAAAATGAAACATAAAAAAATACAACTAAATAAAAAAAAGATGATTTTTATATTCTACTTCCAAATATTAATTCTTTTACATATTAAATTTATAAAAGGTTCAAAAATTGTATTTAAAATTGGTTCCCCATCAAAAGGAAGTAAAACTACCTTTATAAAAAATATATTATTTTATGTGTTTTGTTGGGTTTGTTCTTATATTATGCACATAAAATATATTAGATGAGTGTCAAAATATTTGGTTGGATATATAATTTATATATTAACTACATAAAATATATAAAATATTTATAATTATACTGACTATGCAAAATGTGACTAAGTAGAGTTTTGTTTTAATCGGGTGTTGTGTGTATTACAAAGCTATTAACAAAATATAAAGGAAAATATGGTAAAGTCTTAGGGTGATAAAAATTAACCCTTTTATCATAACTGAATCAAAGTATAATATCCATATCCACCATCTTAATGTACATATTCCTCCACATCACATCAAGTATATTTTTTTGTATTTGGTCTTTTTTTACCATCCTTCAACCATTGTATTTTTATCCTAAATCATCTCCAATAATTGTCATAAAATAAAACACCCAATATTTTGGTTAGAACACAAACCAATATCTTATTATAAATAATAAATATGTGATATGGATCAGTAATATTTTCTTAAAATCTAATAAAAGAAAAATAAAAAATAAATATATATAACATTGATCAATATTTTGAAATCCTTCTCAAGTAATCTATGTATGGATCAAGTCTGCACCCACATTCTTACCTACAAACCTACCCATTTTTTATTTATAATTATACTAGGAATTTTTTGTTCATTTTATCTATGTTTTTCACAAATTTATGAGAAATAATTAACATATTAATATAGAAACACAAATTATAGGGAAACACCATGCATTGAGGTATGATGCGTAGTAAAAGTTAGATAAAAAATCATGGGATCAACAGTGATAATGAAGTAAACATAATTGAAGATACTTAGTGATGAAATGGGGAAAATGATATTCTTCACACTAATAAAATGATAAAGTTTAGATATTTATTTTTACCTCTAGGAAAAAAAACTAAGATTGATTTTTTCCAAAAAAAATAATCAATTTAACAAAATTAATATTCATTTTTTACTCAGCTAGTTAAATCATATGTGATGAAATAATTTTAACTACTGAGTGTATGATTTCTATTTATTATTATTTTTTGACTGTTAAATCAACCTTGATTTTATATTTATATTTCATTTATTAGTTGAGAGTTTGAGTATAGTGAGTTTTGATTTTATCTTTTTATTTAGTGGTAGCTAAACGCGTTGATAATATCTCAATAGGAAATATAGTTATTTTAATATAGTTTAGTGTCAATCCTCTACTTATAGAATAGTATAAGTGTGGTATATTATGGTTTTAGGATATATAGTGAGTAAAATATATTGAAAAAAACCCTTATATACAATGAATAAATTATTTTCTTATGTTTCTATACATTGTTTTAAACATTAATATTAAACACCATAATCATTAAAAAATTTATTTTATATTAACTTTTTGAATGTTTTGGAGATTATTTGTGTTGTAATTAATGAAATATTATTTTTTTAATGATTATTGAAGCTTGAGTATGATTATATAATTTTTATGTACATGTATAAGAAATCTCAATCGTCTCTTTTGTAATAAAGGTAATCATTGCAATTATATTTCCTTTTTTGATACTTTTAAATTTAATTAGTATTTAAAGTTGTATTATACAATTTGTAAAGTAATATTATAGTAATATTCAATTTTTGGAGATTTCCTAAATAACCTTGTCAATGTGTTTCAAAAATGTGTTACTATGATTCGTGTTTAATTTATTCTTCTTACTATATTTTGACAAGTGGAATACCTATCTCCAATCTCATTAAAAACGAATAGCTACTTCCAGATCACAATTCACACACAAACATGAATATATTTATTAGTATAGTGGTATATAGAGTATTAATGATCCAATATAATATATCTATATAAATTAAAAGGCAGGAAAATAAATACAAGTTTGTAGAGTGTGTAGGATCACTTTATGGGTTGGAGTTGAAGAATGAGTTCATATAGGTGCTTCTGATTTTTTAGATTAGTAATGTATCATTATATAATAACTTGAATTATTTTCCTATAAAAATATACTTATTCATGTGAGTGATGGTTTCTCATATAGACAATATGGAATTGGCCAGAAACACTTCTTACAAATGGATGTGGGATATTATATTATGTAACCACACTAGGAAACTCCTTCTCAGGGAGAGGGTATGAATTCATATACCAGTATAAAAAAGCTTAATGAATAGGAAAATCTATCATAGTGGTTCTTAAGGAATTTTTTGTTCCCTAATTTAAATATTTGGTCATCACATTCTCTCACATCATTCCTAATATATTGTTTATCAGAGCCCCTCTACATATTGAAGAATTAGTTAGCATGTTCGAATCCAAATTATTCTGATTGCATGTCTACCAAAGTCATCTATCGTAAAAGGAAATATGACTATAAATGTTTTGGTGATATGTAATAAATAATTTTGAGTAATAAATTCCATCATTTTTAACTACATCAGCCTTCTACATTATTACCTTATAAGGATCCCATGTTCTAGTTTTCTGATAATGATGTTAGAGTTTGGTAGATGTTGTGGTGTATACTATTTTAGGGTCTTATGGAATTAGACATTCATGTTAATGGAGGATAGAGGTGGTTCCAATTAAGTGTTTTAGATTTTAGAGTATTTTTGGGATTTACATGTTTCTCAAGACACTACATTGTATTACCAATGAACCTGGGTGTTAAGTGTTCATTTGTTTTGGTGATATCCAGGCGCATACTTATTTTACGATGTTTTATAAGTCTGTTTTGGGTCCACTCATCTAGGAAACTGCATGTTATTTTTTATAGAATCTTCGGGTGAGGATATGAGTTTTAGAAATCTATAGGGTGGTGTTTTTTTTGGAATCTAGAGGCTATAGCCATGATTGTAAACTGTGAAATTATACCAATTCCATTGTTTGAACTACTTTTATTGGCCTAGTTTCATGATTTATAACTATGGAAATAAGTCTAAATGTAATATTCTATAGCCATGATTAAAAACTTTTTTTATAATAATACATGGTGGAGGCTACATCCATGCCAATAAGAGATAAAACCCATTAAACCATGTATATTACAAATAGCCATGGTGTTGGGGACTATAACAATGTTACAAATCCTGGATATAGTCTAGTTATATATTAATGTACCATAGTGTGATAGGATAACTTCCTATGTATGATAAATGGATCTCATGAGATAAAAACATTACCCAATGCATTGGAGTGCTATCATGGAATACCCATCATAATCATAATATGTACATGCATATTTGTTGCACAAGATGAAAATAAACTATATATAAATTGTAATCATGTTAAAATCCATGATAAATAAGTGGGCTTAATAATATTGTATCAAATCATAAATTAATGATATATCATAAATATTCATAAGATAAAAATGAATTTAGTTATTTTAAACATTTATATTGGAATAAAGAAGAAAAATTCTTCAACCCAAAGCTTTAATTTAGAAATATTCATTATAAGTATTGGAAAAGTAAGGATAAAAAATGAACCACTTAGGTGATACTTTAGTAAATTTGTAAAGATATTTTACATAAAGAAGGATATTATTACTTTCATTTATAATAAAATTAAACCAAGAGGATTTTTCGTAAAATAATTAGGGTTTTAAAAATATATTAATGGTTAAAAAACATTTTATGGAGGTGTTACTTGACATGAAATAAGAAGTTGGAAAGTTTCATTAAACATGGTTTACTTAAAACTTAGAATCAAAAAGGGTTCTCAAAACATGTATTATCCATGGAAAATAATGGTAATGCAAACTAGTTATATATGTAAGGAATATATATAGATAATATGGATGAAATAAATTAATAGGATATAGAGTAAAAGGGAGAAAAATGAAGAGAACCTGTAACCCAAAAGTAACAGAAGGTGGGGAGGGGGTCTAAATGTCCCTTTCATATATTTTGAATCACATTTTTTCAAACCTAGATCATTAAAAAGGATAATAAAATTTTATTTTGGTAATAGTAAATGAGAATTATGAGGATCATTAGAACTAAAACATATATAGGTTCCAAAATATGAAAGGATAACATTTGTGGGAAATGAAAATATGGACATGGATGAGAAAAATTCTTTAGAAATCATTGATATTAATCCTAATAGGGTCATAATGTTTTAGAATAAATTTACCAATGAAGAAGATGTTGTTTTATAGAATTAATTTCAATAAATTGAAAATATTTACCATGTATAATATATAAATGAAAGAATAATGGATCATGTAAAAGAATAATCAAGAAATATTTCTTAATACTCAAATGGATAGAAAATTGATTCAACAAACCACTTATGACTTCGTTAAATTTCAAATAAAAAACCCATAAAGGTATAACATGAGATGGATTTTTAATTCACATATATATAAATAAAATTATGATAAAATACATCTAAGTGAAATATATTCATCACAAAATTGTAATTAGTGTCATGCAAAAATAATATCTCAATGAATAAAAATTGAGATATGAAAACCTTTACCGTAGGTCCGAATTCACTCTATTCATGCACCTAACTTCATGAATAATAAAATTAAGTTTATTAAATAATTTATAAATAACATTTTTCATATATATTTTAATTTATAAGGTTAATTTATTATAATATATTGTTTATTTTTTATATGGTTTTTGTTTAAGTCAGTTACTTGGGGTTTTTTGGTCAATTGCTTTTTTTCTATAACTCTTTCTATATGTTGTTCATAGACAATATTTTTAAAATATCTTCTTTAAATCCATAATTTTATAGGTTTATTTATTTTATTATTCTAATATCACAAAATTTATATAGTTCCATAGGTTTTATAGAATGGATTCATAATAATAAAGTTTCATTAATATGTTCATTTTTTTTTCGGTTGAGTTTAATATATATGTTTATTATAAATATCACTTATAGAATGAAAAATATTATATTTATTGAATATTAATAGTGTCACAAATATAATTTATATAATATAAATATATTTCTAAATTCATACAAGTTAGTAAATGATGGGAAAATATAACTTTTCGTTTACAGAGGCTGTCGTCCGCACGTAAAAATGATGTTGTCTTCATTTTATGAATGGGTTTTGAGGCAGGTATAAATTGGATATTCTATTATTGAAATAAAATTTAAGAATACTAATAATACATATGTTATCATACTTTCATGGATAGAATTTATTTTATTGGGTGGAATAAGAAATGAATTAAGAGAGCTTGGTTGAGAACATTACCTATCCCTTTGGATTTTCTCCCATGGGTAAAAGCTTGAGTCTCCTTAGATTGGTATTTTGGAAATAAAAAGGCTTCTAAAACATTGGGAGAGAGTTTCGAAGTTACTATCTCAGTGTTTTTTGATAAAATTATTTATATTTAGTTGATAAATGGGATGGTTAAGGGTTGTATTTATGAGTGATAAGAGAGATATTTTTATAATAAAAAAGTTAAAGTTACTATTCAATGTTCTAATGGATATGATAATGGAAAATAATGGAGTGGTGGAAAGTTTAAGACTAATAAATCTTCAATAGTTTATTTTCATATATTTTTTGACATGTTTTATTTATTTTAATCTTATATTTTTCACTTTTACCATTTTTTGTTTTTTCCATGGTTACTAATTTTTGACAAAGTAATTTAATTTTAATGATTAAAAATAAAATGGAATATATTAACTCATTTAGAACTAATGACCAAAAATATTAAATATAATTTTTGAATAAAATTCATAAGTGTGATAAAAATTTATTTTAATATATGTGGACAAACATGTGAAAACCATTTTTAGAAAAAATGTATTTTTAACCATAAAAATAAGGTTTAGGATAAAATTATCAATTTTATTTATTTCTATGAAATTAATAAATTTTTTATTAGCAAAATAAAATTTATATTTCTGAAAAAGAAATCTTAAATAGAATTATACATTGCAATAACATATTTAAATAAACAGACAAAATATTGATTTTTATTAGAATATACGATTACTTATGTTTCAAAATGTTAAACATGGGTTTTATAAATTCAAAAAAATATTTTTAAATGAATCATTTTATTACTATAATAAATTATTTATCATAAAAAATGTTTCATAAAAGTTTGTAGTCATTCTTATATCATGATAAAGTCAAAAACACTATGGTAATAATAAAAATAGTATTTTTCAATATTCACTTAAAAATAAACTATTTCATTCAAATCCCAAAAATTAATTTTAATATAATATTAGAGTTATATATCAAAAAATAAAGTTCATATTGTCAAATTAAAATTATATGATTTTGGAATTTAAATTTTAAATTGAAATATAAAATATAATGAAAAATAGAATTTAATAGGAAAATATATTTTTAGATATTAACTATTTTTAGTATCATTTTATATTAATTAATAAGTAAATCAATGTTAATATAATATATATATATATATATATAATATTTTATCCAAAAAAATATTTATTTTCTTAAAATAAAATATTAACATATAAATATGATTTTTTTAGAAAAATACATTTTAAGAATAAAATGATTTTCTTATTATTACATACTTATTAATAACTATTGTAATGGTGTTAATTTATTTTTTGTAAATATTATAAATATATTTCATTAAAATCACTCTCGAGTGATGAGTAGTTAAAAATATACTATACTTTAAAAAATTGTTCGTTGAAAAAATTGCTTTTATATTAAATAATCTTTACCAAATGCCATTAAATTGAATTATTTATTATAAAATTTTAATTTTATTAATCAATTGATATTAATATAATTCAATTAATTTTATAAATACATCATATCATACTTTAATAATATTAATAATATATATATTTATATTTAAAACCTTTTGATATTATGTTTTTATTTAATTATTTATTATTCATGAGTTATATTATTTTGAATTTACTACTAACCATACACAACTTCCGTATACCTATTGAAAAAATTTATATGAAATGATCATATTTCCATTGACCATATTTATAATAGACATATTTCATTCCTATATTTGACCTTACTGAACTCATTCATTCCATTCACATTTCTTAATTAACACTTGTCATTTCCATAGTTTTCATTTTAGATAGTAAAGTTATTTCCTCATTATATATATTTTTTTTCTATTGGTAATCCTCAAGGGTGAAGATGATCCATTATATTCATAGTTTCGAAGATTTTTTTATATTTATTATCACCTTTTAATTTATACACATTTTAGGCATGTAATAATCCATGGTGTGTAATACTTAGTTTCATATTTTTTTATTGTAATGTTTTTCTGTGAATGAATAAAGTGTTTTTGATTTAATTCCAATATTCTATGACTTATTTTATAATTTATTTTAATTAATTTGAAGAAATAGAATACAATAGTGTATAATTATAAACATATAGTTTATGGAAAGAATATTCTTCCTAAAAAATTGAGGCTTTATATTCCCCCCCTAAATAAATTATATCATTACAATTTTAATTATCAGTTACTAATATAAATATATAAAAGTATCTAAAATACAACAATGAATCAAGATATAACTTCTAAACAGATAAAAATCTTGTTATCTTTGGAAAGACTAGGTTACATATATTTTCCTCTATAATAGGCATATATTAATATTCTCAACCATTTATTCTAAATTTTCCTCTATAGCCATGTATTAAGAGTTTCTAGATTAGACCTTCTATAGATTCATTTTCAAGATATAATTTATAATCAAATATTAAAAGAAAAATGATCACAATAATATCCAATAAAATAATAGTAAATGATCATATAAATGTGAAAGATCAATCCTAAGATTTCGTCTCCTATGAAACCTTCATTTAAACCTGTGATACTTTCCTTTAAACTATTACATAGTTGGATCAACCAATAATTAATTTAGTTTAACCGAGTTTTTCAGTGGAAATTTTCCTATTAGGTTCTCTAACCATATCATAAAAACGCGTTCAAACCCTTCATAATGGTTCTTAAAGAGAATGCAAATTAACCAAATCGTATCCCCTAGGAGTGTCTATCTAGGCATGTAGTCTTAGGCCCAATAATCGTGCACCGAGTAAAGACTGGTTTGATACACAAACAAACATTTTATGGTGATTACCCCTAGGTGCATTTATGTCACATCCACATCCACTTTCCAGTATCTATACTAATATGTAATTTATAAGAAAACAATATACTCAAAACATTACCAAAATTTTAGGATGTTATCCTATACTTAGACTTATCCATTGGGTTTTCACTAAATTTATCTTATCATATTCCTAAAAAATAACAGAAATAATCTTAAAAAAACTAAACCCTTCACTGATACCAATTGAGGAACCCCATACCCACACTCTTAAGTACGATTCTAAAAAAACATTCATAAAACACTGGATTTGATACAATGTGAGATAACTCAAGATAAATATACATATATTTTACACCATTTTCATATATTAATCATTAAATCTCACAATAGTCTAACAATACAAAGAAATAAATGTTTAATATATTTGAGGACAAACTATATAAAAAACTTTTTTTACAACACTTATGATCATTTCTCTATAATTGAGCACCACAAGACTCACTTCTAGGCTTCTCATAAATTATACTCATCTTTATATCATGAGGAATGGAAACATAATAAAGTGGTGATCTCAAATTATCAGTAACTGAATTGATGTCATCAATGTCATATAATGAGAGTTTGATAAAACAAGACCAAGGAAAAAATATCTTACTATAATAACATGGAATAATAAGAGTTATCTATAAGTCATGGTACAAAACATGTAATCTAAAATGAAAAAACATGTAACATGGAATAAGTGTGTGAGATAAGATTTTAAACATGAATTGAAAAAATGATATCATAAGTCAATGGAATCATAAATATGTGGCAACAATATAAAATATAACATCATAATCCTAAGTCAAGGATCAATTCCAAGACAACATGACATAGTGTGCTAGGATAACTACCCATAAACCATATATATAATCTCAGGAGATGAAAACAATACCTAATGAATTAGAAATTATCAGTGCACGCCCTTCATATTCATAACATGTACATGTATATGACTTCCACAATAAGAAAATAAACCTTAGATAAATCATAAGAATGATAAAACCAAAAAAATCCCAACCCGAACCATTGTATTGGGAATGACCAAAATGCCACTAAACTTTGGTGTCATTTATTAGACACCAAAGGATAGTAATAAATTCAAAGGTATTACTAGCTTATGGGGGAAAATTTTCACTTACATGAATAACATTAAATCGTCAAACAATAATAATACTAAACTAAATATGATTTATGATATAATCCAATAAAAATACCAATGAAATAAAAGACTAGAAACATAATGAGAGTCACAACAAGAAAAAAAATACAATACATAAGTATAAAAATCCAAAAGAAGATAAGAAATGAGTACTATGGTGGTACTACAACTAACTCCAATTCTATACCACATCCAAGATCCATCTAATAACAACCATAACTTCAATATTCCCTACTATAGAAGTAAAAAATAATACCTTTACCTCTATCCTAATAAATATAATCTTCATACGCACTTTGGTGCATATAAAGGGGTGAGTATATTGAATTAGTAGGAAATCCCACATAATTCTCAAAAATTACACTAAAGTAAGAATATGTTAACATAATTTATATAAAATAGGTGGAGAGTATAAAAAAATTATCAATATATATATATATATATATGAAAACAATGAAATAACCAACACCAATGTATAAATCAAGAATTAACACACCCACCCATGAAATACCCCAACCCAATGCATCTATAACCTCAACATGCCCTCTGAATGGTCTAACTACGGAGTAAAAACCCATCCCTCTAATCCCATGTCGTCACTCGCTCGTATAATCCAATTTTCCATAAATTGGAACTGCTCCTATATCTGTCCCAAAAGTCTGTTTCCACATGCATATAAATGACCACTATTCATGTACATGCCATGTTTACAAACCCAAATCTTTCTTTGTTTAAAATTACGTTAAATTATCTTGTCAAATTTGTTTTGGGCATCACCCACAACCCAAGATTTTATAAAAAAACAAAAAGAGATATTTTTATTGGATTTTAAAATGATTTATCTAATAAAATAAGAAACAAATTATTTCAGAAAAAACACAATTTAGTTCGATGAGAAAGTGAAATCTGGGAGAAGCCACTTATCGATGATGTGTTTGTTATAAAGAGTCATCTCATGATCTCACCATTTCGATATATCATTTCTATTTCTTCAATAAATACTAATAATATTCCATAAAACAATCCCAAAACCATATATACAGGCATGCTAACCTTGGTATAGGGTTCCTATAAAATGAAAAAAGATGATCTAGAATAATAAGGAAGAATGAGTCTCTTACCATCTATTTTCTAGATATAATTCTCTCTGATTTTATGGAATCAACCTTTGAAATGAAATGAATTTTCAAAAACAACTACAGGAAGCCTGAGGTTTGAGGGACTAGGTCAAGGAAAAAATAATGATTTTTCTTAAGGAAATTTTAGGCTTAAAATTTAATTCTTAAAATTTAATTAATCACGCCACATGGTTAGGTTTCATGGTTTATAAAATCATGAACCAACTATGTGGAGAAAACTAGACAATACCTAAGGATGCATGGTTTAGTAAACCATGCACCAACCATGCATTAGGTCACTGTAAAAAAATTTCCAAAGTTGCACAGTTACTACATAGTATTCTAAAACAACATGACAATAATGTGACTGTTTAGTGATCTTCGCTAACCCTCACACGGTTACTTAGGATATCTTCATGGTTTCCTCTAACTATTCTTAAACTATTCACCTTATAGAATGATTCCAAAACTACTCAAAACTATCTAGAAACTCCTTAAAGTCTAACCAATCATTATAAAACTTAAAATTACATAAAAAGGTTAAATTTCCTTAAACCAGGGGTGTTTCATTCTCTCCACTATTATAATTACTATTCCTAAAAAAATGGAGGTTGGTAGTGTCCTGAATAATGTTTGAACTTTTCTCTAGTATAAAATTATCCCGCTATTAAGTTTCATATTGAATTGCACCATGGTAGAATAATTATTGTACAAAAGGTATTTATATACCTCAAAATTTCTTCTATTATCTATCCAGATTAGGAATTGAGGCATGGATTAATATAGCATATGATTCAAGTGTAACATGGTCCAAATGAATCATGTGGATAAGATCAATCTGGTATTTTTTTAATTGGGATACATGGAAAAAATTATATACAACATTATATCTTGGTGGTAAGGATAATAGATATATAACATTTCAAATATCTTTCTTAATATCGAATGGACCATCATATCAAAGAGAAAATTTCCCTTGAAATCCCAAATGATGGTATCCCTATCTTAGTGAGACTTTAAGGAATAAAAGGCCACACACAACAAATTATAATGTTGATGATAATAATCAACATTCGATTTGTGAAAAATCTATTCCATATACATATGTTTTTTTATCATATAGATTTTTATAGTGGTATCATGAATAATACTTGGTTTAATTAATGAAGTTTCCCTAGTATCCACCCAAAAAAGTGAAGATCAACATGGAATTCTGTATAATTCCTAGAATAGAGATATGTGTATTGAGGCATGATAATTGTTATTAAAAGAAAAATCAACTAAAGAAAATTAATATTTCCATGAAACATTGTAATACATAACATAATTTCTATGCATTTCATATAGTGTATGGTAAAAAGGTCTATCTATCCATTTTTTGGGGATGATATACCATTCTCATGTCCAACTGGGTTCCAAGGGATTATTGTAAGGATAACCAGAATCATGATGTGTATCTAGGGTATCATTCAGAAATAATGGAAACAAAAAATTCATGAAAATTAACCAATTATTGGGTATAAATATTTGAAAAGTCTTATAAAATATTGGATAATTGAATTGGAATGAAATATTCCAAATTAGTGAGACAATCTACAATTACCCAAATAATTTCTTGATTTTGAATTTTCCATGCTAAAATAGTGATAAAATACAAGGTGATCCATTTCTATTTCTATATCAGTATTGGTATATACTGTAACATACCTGATAGTCATTAATTTTTAGCATTTAACTTTTCAAAAGTAAGACATCTCATAACATAATTGACCAATTTACATTTCATACCCAACCAAAAACAATCAGTCATCATTTAGCTATATATTTTATAAATACCCAGGTAAAGAACCCATTTATAATGGTGATAAGAATAAATGAATTATTCTTGGAATGATGAAGGAACTACAATTTAGTCCCAAAAGAACAACATTGATTTTGAATCCTCTATCCAACCTTTAGTAGTGTCCTTATCATTGAGTCTTGATCTAATGGTAAGTAAACAAGGACCTGATCATTTTTCATCCTAGACCAATTCAAATAAGTTAGGGATAAGAGTAATGAAGACGCCTTCATTGAGTGCATGAAAATTTCATATTTATAATTCCTAATTTCTACTAGTGCATTAGTATTTAGGGTATCAGACCAAAAGGAAGGACTGATTTTTTTTGGTGACAAAAAAAAATGAAAAAAATGAAAAAAAACAATCATCATTATTGGATAATGCTGATTAAATTTTGAGGTGAATGGAATTGTGAATGTAAAAGTGAATGAAAGTGTTTATACAAGAAATAAAAATAGAAAAACATCAAGATAATGAAAACAATCAATTGATGAGAGGGGGAAATCAGTTGGCCTTTTTTATACTAGTATTCCCTTGATTACACATCAAAATTGAGAAATCTAGAACCGATTCAAACTGGTTGGCCTGATGTGTTTTCTAGTCAACTTGTGATAGAATAATCCATATAATTTATCAAATTCAAAGACCATTCAATAACTAATTGTAAACAAATCCATAAATTATTGAGTTAAAAATGTCAGTTGAACACAGTGTGCCTCTCTCCTTTGATCTTGATTCAAATTTCTGTAAAATCCTCATATTAAAGAAAAACTGAGTTTAATCCCAATCAAGATATGTTTTCACTGATTCTTGATGTTTTTTAAAAACTGATTGTTTTAAGAATTAGAAAGAGACATCCAATTGAATAAACATGCATGAATAGTGGAAGAATAGATTTAACCAACACAACCTATTTCCCTAAAGGATATTAGATGAGCATTTTGATCAAAACATTCATATTAACAGAATTTGAAACAAATATGTTCATGATATAGATAAGATGAAAATGGAATAAAATATAGAGAGAATTGTGTTCTCTCTCTACCTGCTTAATCTCTAAAACTTCAATTGTTTGATCTTGGTTTCTTTGCCTACTGCCGATGGTGACTGGAACAGTGAAGTGGTGAGGTATTCTCTTGATCCCTGCCCTAATATTGTGAAAGTGGGGATGATGAGAAGTGTAATATTCTTATGTTACCTCCCAATGGAAGTAGATCTTCTCAAACTACCCTATGGTTATCCGATGTGCTGGAAGTGTATCGAATGTGGAAGTGGTATCTCAAATATTCTAATGCTTCTCAATTATTTTAACCACCATGCTAAATTCTGTCATCGCTCATAGCTATCTTCTTCTGCCTCCATGTGGAACCATCACCATCAATCCTCCTCTCTAGTGGTGACTGAACCACAAACCCTCCCAACAGAATGTCCAACTCCTCAAAGCTCTGAGCCACGCAACACAATCCCTAAATCAATCAAAAAAGTAATTCAAAATAAGATAAAGAAAACATAATAAATTAAATAATAGATATAAATTTGAAAAAATATATTACTTGATCATTTTATCCTAAATAAAAGCATAACTATGTATATTCATTTTTTAATATCTATATACTAAAATATAAATATTCTTATAATAAGAATAATAATTACGATACAAAAATATAAAAGTATTTAAAACATATAAATATAATATAATATATATATATATATTAATATATACACTTATTATTATTACTAATATAATTATTATAAAAAAATATATATATATATATATATATAAATAATAAATATTTATTATTATATTTTCTTATTTATGTTTACTATTATATATATACACTATTTAATTAATACATGTATATAAATATATGTACAAAAAATATATGTATTTATATAATTATATATTTATTATTACTAAATTATTTATATTTATTATTATAATTATTACTACTAAAAAACATAAATGTAAACAAAATCAATAATTATTATATTTATTATTGAAAATATTGCAAATAATAATTAATATTATAATTGTATATATAAATTAAATTATATAAATTAAAATAACTATTAAATATATTATTATTATTATGTTTTATTTATTTATTATTGTATATTATTATTATTACATATATATTATATAATATATTATAATATATATATTATAAAAAATAAAAAAAATGAGGAGAAAAGAGGGGGGGTGCGGCAGGTTGAGAAGAAGGGCAGGGGCTCGACTTAAAAAGAGGGGGATGTCTAATGTCTCAGGAAGTGGGTCTCAGAAGAAGGAGGAGCTTTATTATGTGACGATGGCCAATGAAGACGGATGGTGTGACCTGTCCAGATCTAAAATGAGGCTTGGTGGGGATTTGGGAGAGGGTGGTGCATGACATCAGGACTTTGGGAGGCTTGGTGGTGAGAGAGGGGGGTCCCGGGTTCTAGAGGCGGGTCTTGATATCAATCAGCTACTCGACATTCGGCGGTGGTTGTGTTTGTATTGAAGGAGGAGGTCAACTTGAGTGGCGGGTCTATTCATCTTCAAAAGTGGGATGGATTTATTTAGATCAAGGTAACTCAGTGTAATTAGGTTCATCTGTTTGATCTGATTTTGGGTGTTTCGATTTGGTCAGTATCGAATATATGGTTTAAATTTTGGAAGGATTTATTGTCTCTTTGTTAGTGTGGTGGTGAGTAGATATGGAGGGTGAATCTATGTTCAGAAGGTTTTGGTGGTCGGTGAGTAAGGGACTAGCGACGATTGTTTTGAGTCGCCGTTAGGTTAGAAATGACGATGGGTGAAGCACTAATGCGTAGCCTTTAGGTGTAGTGGTTGGTGCAGCTCAGAAGGTTGTGGTGAGGTAGGAGAATGGTGGGTTGGGATGGAGTAGAAGTTGGGGTGAACATAATGGGTTTTACGGTGTGGATGGTAGGGGATTGGTGGAAGGTGCAGAGGATGGGGGCTGGCGGTGACTCAATGAGTCACCATTGGGTAGCAGTGGAGGAGATGTCACCATTGGATTTTCCAACGATGGGTAAAGTGGGGGTGATGGTGGTGACTTGGGATTCACTAATGTAAAATCTAATAGTGGGTTGTGGTATGGGAGTATAGGCAACAATGGGTGAATGAGAGCCACCGTTAGAGTTTGCAATGATGAGCGAGTGGCTGGAGATAGGTTGGGACTCACCATTTTCAGTTTTCCAATGGCGGTTAAGTTTGGTGGAGGGTAATGGAAATGACACTACCTGAAGAAAACAATAAATTAATTTTAGTAATAAAAAATAAAAAATAAAAACTTGGTAATAAAACATTAAAACAACAAAGTAAGAATAATTTATTTTCAAAATAAACAAGTGAGTGAAATTAATTAATTTGATACAATAAAAAAAGAAATTTAAAAGAAAATTATATAATGAATTAATTGAAATATTGAATTAAATTAAAATAATCTGAAACTTAAGGATGATAAAATTAGTTACAAATTAATAAATTAGCACAAGTAAAAAATAATTAAAATAATTAAAATTTATTATTTTGAAATAAAATTTTACTACCCAATTAATTAAAATAATGAATTAATTAAATTAATGAATTGAAAATTAATTAAATTAAAATTAATTAAATTAAAATTAATTAAATAAATAATATATTAAATAAAATAATAAATTAAATAGTTATTTGGAAATAAAAACTGAAATAATGAATAAAACAATGAAAATATAAAGTTAAAATTAAAAAAAAGAGAGGAATAAAGAATGAAAGTAAAAATGAATGAATTTTTTAATTTAAAAAATATTCAAAAATATTAATTTAAACACTAAAATACATATTTGAATAAAAATTAACTATTTTATTAATTATAAACAAAAAAGACAAAATTTGATAATTGTTAATTAAAAAATCTATTTTGATGTTAATAATACAAAAAAGTACAAAAAATGATGAGGCAAAGTGAATTTAAAAGTAGCCACACCAAAATACCCCACACTTAAATGTTTTTTTGTCCTCAAATAATGCATTCTATTGTATTTATAAAATTAAAGGAATGATTTTTCAGAGTAAATTAAAAATGAACATGTCCAGACTTTTAAAAACAGAACCGCATAACCTGGTCAGACTTTTCAGAAGTGCTTGAAAGTGGTCCTGCCTAAATTAAAGTACCCATTGGAAATCAAGGGAATACAGATTCATTAACTATCCAAAATTTCATGCCTATTATATTAATTCACATACTATTCTACGTTAATTCCAATTCTAGTTCCAATTCAAAAAGTGATGACATGTTAGATATAAATGGAAACAAAACCATAACCAAAGAAACCTTCAATTTTCACTTTCTCCTTGGTTGTGAAAATTTCAAATAATTTTTTTTGAATCAATATATTGATACAACTAAAATTATATTCTAATAATACATTTTTCCCTTTCTTCATCTGGTTTCAAAATTCCACTCACATTAATGAACTATTTTTTTACTACTAAACACTTTATTATCTGTTTTTTTCTTTTTCTTTTTTTTTTGAATTTTACCCATCCATGTATGTGAAAATCACTATAAAAAATAACATATTGATATATATAAAGAGATAACACACACACATACCTAGTTACTAGAGTCTCAAATGTTCACCATGGGATCCCATTTTCTAATTTTACTCCGGTTTCGAATTAGTTCTAAGATTACCATGTCGTCTACGTAAAGTGATTGTTTTTTAATAAAATATTAGTCCCATAAGTTTGAGTTCAAATATCTAGTTTCCTAAAGTCATGATAATAATGTCACAAATAATTTTCCAATCCCACTCTCTTCCTTAGTTCCTAAATAGACAAGCCACAGAAACAATATGTCACTCCACTTAGAAATCATACATACTCAACATTTTCAAACTTAATGCAACCCTAATTAAACAACAAGTTATTATACACTAGGAAGGACATGATGAATGTGAAAATTGAAGTAAAAGGACCCTCGTGTTGTGAAATAATTTGAATTTTTTGAAAATAAATTTAAGATTTTTGAAAAAATTATACCATTTTTTGGAAAAAAATTAAATGGGGGAATGATGTGACTATAACTAAAACACACCCATATCCCCCACACTTAAAACTAAACATTGTCCCCAAAGTTTAATCTCAGAGTGGGAGACAACTAAGTTCTGAATATATAAGGCCACAGCCTTAAACCTTACTTAAAATTGAATTAAATGAATAATTCACATTGAGGATCTTTTCAGGTTTAGAGTTTTAGAGAATTAGGACATAACTATTACATCTCAAAAGATTACAAAGTAGTCTCTTCTACTAAATTTCCATAAAATAAAAACTCTTAAAAAGAAACATGTCTAGTTTCATGTTTTAGGTAGCATGACTTTCCCTTGATCCCATCCTTGACCCTATTCCATGCTAAGTCCTGTGAAAAACATTTCCAAAACTTGGGATGTGCATAAAAAGCTCAGTAAGGGTTATAAAAATATGGAAAGAAAACATGAGTTCATATATACATAAGAATGAAATCATTCTTTACCCATAAAACATAGGTACTTTAACATACCTCATCAAACCATGAATAAATCGCAGAAAGCATAAGACATAAAGGTAACTTGAGGCATTCATAACATTCTTACGTAGGGAGTAACCCTCTTGGTTACGTTTGGAATACCCATCACAGTATATTCCCTAAATCTCTTCGGAGAAACCTTAACGTTTCACTCCTTCGCGTTACCCAATGCATTGGAGAGCTATATCGGGCTCACCCGCCCTTAGTTTATCACGGAACCACCCGTTTTCATAATAATTCCCAAGAACCATAACATAAACGTATCACATAAAACATTCATAAATGAAACATAACGTATCTACATTTCAATCACAATGTATCATTTTAGTATATTGAAATAATGAATCCGTTCAAAAAGAAACCATTTCCAAAACCATTTAAAACATTTAATAATGATATTTTTGAATCAAAGTGTCCCATACCACCTTGAAGATTTTAACATTTTAAACCATTAATATCCATATAAATAAATCCTTAAAACCTTTTTGAAAACATGGATATTAATAAGAACAAATCATTAAAACATTTAAAGCGATATTTTGGTTAAAGGATTTTTACCAAAATTAGAGACTCTTGAATACAATAATTGAGGAATAACATTTAATCACAACTTTATAATATCATGAGAATAAATGGATTCATGATATAATATTCCAAAGGACAGTATATACACCATATAAGAGTGAATTGGTGCATAACAACAATGAAGTCTCAATAGAAATGTCAAATGTGATGAAATCCCTTATAAAGAAGGTATCCTTAAATTAAGGACAAATAAATTTCAAAAATATGTGTGACAAATATAATTACACCCAATATAAGTGGATATTAAGTGTAAAACAATAATAGGTCATTCACACATATTCAATGGATGACATATTCAATGACTACATGTTGAACCCAAAGAAATCGAAATTGGGTTAAAAAGTTCCCTTGACAGCCTAACAGTATCACATCAAAATGAGTTGATGAGAGATAAAAAGTGTATCTCATGACTTATACATAAAATTTACATCAATAAGGATATATTAGAACATATCCCAACATAACAATATGTAAATTAAAAGACCCAACAAAAGAAGTCTTTTAAAAAAAGAGGATGGTGAGAGGTTCTCTTACCGACTTGGGTATCTTTCAAAACATACACCCCATGAAAGAAGGACAATAGAACATTGATGTAAATACTCATAAATTAAAGTATATTATACAAATAGTATAATAATGGGCAGTAACTACACCACTCAATGGAATTTTTGGCAAATGTAGCATAAATCTCACGGGAACAAAAGTGAGATGAAAAATCCCTTACGAAAACTCGGCAGCCTAACGGCGCCACATAAAACTTCCGAACATGGATTGATGAGATCAAATAGGGTATCTCATCACATTACAATAAAATGTACAGAAAGAGGAATATAAAAGAACATCCCCCAACATTACAAAGAAGATCTTAAAAGAAGTGACATGAAAGAGAGTACTTAAAAAGAAAGAGAGAGGTTAGATCTCTTACGAAAGTTCGACAGCCTAACGGCGCCACTCAAAACTTTAAAAAGGGATTGATGAGAGAGAATAGGGTCTCTCATCACATTAACATAAAAATTACAGTAAGTTTAATATAAAAGATCATCCCAATAACAAGAAAGATGAGCTTTAAAAGGAATGACAAAAAAGTGTGTACTTAAAAAGAAAGAGAGGAGTAGGATCCCTTACCTCGGGTCCGACTTGACTCGATCGTTCTTTAATCTCCTGAATAATAAACTTGAGTTAATTTCTAATTCCTTAAGAACCTTTTTCGAGTTCATTATTCCTTTTATATCACTTATTACCATTTCATAAACATTATGTAATCATTTACGTTAATAATATTTGTTTTGCCGATATTTGGTTCTTAAGTCGAAAGTGGACTTCTTACAATTACATGTTATTTGTCTGGCCAAATGTTTATTATATCCAGAATTTTATTCATGATGTATATATCATATATGTCATATATATCCAGTACATTCATGCATTTATAACATTACATAATCATTTAGAGGTAAGAAATGAAATGCACCGTTCATGGAGACGGTAAGCCGTACGTACGCATGAACGCTACTTTCATTTCTATTTCGTATTTTATAGAATGAAATAATAATTATATAAAGGTATATCATTTATAATATCATAGTTCCATCCTTTATACGTCCCACATATGGTATTTAACGAATCAAATCACTTTGAGGGGGCGGTAGTCCACACTTCCTTAAATGAAGATATCGCGTTTACCCATAATGGAAACCATAAAGGTATGCCCAAAATGAAAAAAACAGAAGATTAAGTTAAAAATAAACATATTATATATCATATATAAAAATAGTGACATCATAATGGCCACCTTTGAAGGTGTTAAATGAGTATTGAACAATCATCATTTCAGGAGGCAGAATTTCGCCATCCACGGAAACCGTATGTTCTTTAACCATTTGATGTAGTTGTGTGAGAGTGTAGCTAGAATAAATCTTATAACAACATCCTAGTATATTGAAGATACTGGTGTTGTTACAAAAGAAGTAAATAAAAAGAGTTTCGGGGGTTGGAGAAGCAAAATAAAACAAATGAACATGAGAGAATGAATTACCTTTAAAAGTGTAACTCCTTTTGATTTGAGCCTAAAGGCTTCCTTTGAAAGGATACTTCCCAAAGGAAATCCTCTAGGATGAGTAGAGGGATGTGTAGAGAGTAAATGGTCAGGGGTTGGCCGATCCAAAGGCTTGAGGAGTGTGTGAAATGAGGTAGAGGTGGGGGCCTTTTATAAGAGGAGAGGAG
Organism: Viscum album; assembly: GCA_963277665.1. Taxonomy (NCBI): domain Eukaryota; kingdom Viridiplantae; phylum Streptophyta; class Magnoliopsida; order Santalales; family Viscaceae; genus Viscum; species Viscum album. The sequence continues at coordinate 2,935,178 of CAUJRU010000022.1, forward strand.
GGGCACTTTTGGAAAGTAAAGAAATATTACTTTATTTGAAAATGTGTTTCGGTTTTAAAAGGTCCGACATTGATATAATTCGTGGATAAGGTGATAATGGTTCGAAATACACTCATACAATTGGTTTTTTCCATGTGTAGGTTTTAGATTTTTTCATTATCTTTCCATTTTATTTAAATCGTTAAATAATGAGGTCATCGCTGCATCATCATGATGTCATAAATAATTTAATTTATTTAAAGTATAAAAATTATAAAAAAAATACTATGATGTAGGAAAACTTGTTATATTTCCAATGACTATTTATAATTAAAAATATGATCTTTATAACCCCATGTAAAAATTGTTTTCGTAAAACATATTATGTTGGTGTCATTTTTACTTTTACATTAAATAAAAAGTTATTTATGTCATTTCCCAACCAAAGTGTCTCCATGGGGTCCCCAAGTTGACTCATGGATTTTCTTGGTCAGACATGAAACAAAAAATAAGGTTGGGACATGTTTCAAGCTCATCTCATATTATAAAAACATTATTTTTACCTTAAACTACACTAATTACCTCTAATCGCGATTAAAAACTTAATAAGTTACTATTCACCAAAAAATTATTTTTATCCCATTGAACCACATTTTACTTCTTAATGACAACCATGTATGTCGTATTTTTGAAATTCAAAACACAATGATGGAAAAATTTCATTTAAACGGAAAATCAGTTTTTATAAGTACCACTTAGTGGTTTCACTATTCATCAAAAATTGATGTTTTTCAGAAAATTACCAAAAAATCACCATAAGCTATATTTGATATTCCGAATTCAAAAATGAAGTCTATTTTAAAAAATTCAAAACATTTCAGTCACATTAATTAATTTAATAATTAATTCCCACTGTCAAAGCAAATAACGTGTTTTTATAAAACAAAAAGTATCAAAAAATTGACTCCAGTTTAAGTCCGATTTCAAAGTGAAAATAATTCCAACGACCACTATTGGATTTAATGGTACAAATATATTCTAATTTCACTTTAAAACCAATTAAAAAGATAATCTAATCATATAAATAAATTAGATTAAAAAGAGGTTTTGAATTAAAATAAAACATTTTACACTATTCATTTAAAAAAATGAACTTTATCGGAAAAATACCAAAAATTTACACAAAGTAAAATTTGATGTCCCGATTCTAAAGAAGAGTTTTATTTGGTCCAAAAGAATATATAAGAGTGATCAAAACTATTTTTAATGACATTTCGCCATCAAAAGGCGATAAGTGAACCTTTAGTGAAAATTAGGGTATAAAAGCCTAAAATTGAATTCTTTCCGTATTTTAAGCCTTTGGATAAATGTAAAAACATTTAAAAAACATATATAATAATATTTTAGTTATTTATATCCATTCCCTCTAACAAAACTTCTACATGTTAACTACCATTTAAAATAATATTATTTTATTATTAGAGTGCAACGTAAGATCTCCAAGAAACTCATTGTTGCGTATTGGGTACGCCATCCAGCATAACATCCCCTTTAAAGTAATATTAATATTTGATTCACAAATATTGATAAATATAAAGATGTCATATTCTTTATTTACCTGGGGTGTTACATCCTTCCCCCCTTTTGGGAATTGCGTCCTCGCAATTTTAAAATTGGGCTTGGAAACATCCTTGAAAGTCCCACATCGGAACAAGAGTCGGTAAAACAATCACTTTAAAATAAAGAAAGATAAGTACAAAGGTCACCCGAGTTAACCCATAATAGGATTCCAAGTATGAAAACATGGACATGGAGGATAAAACATAGGTTCATGTTCAGATGGAGAGTGATAGAAAACATGTTTAGGAGAAAGTTAACCATGAGAAAATCACAAACTTGTGATGGGTTAAACGGTATTCGATTCCCCAGTAGGAAAAGTTAATAGACAATATTTTTGTTTTAAGATACATTTTATTGAGGAATTTATTCATAAGGAAACATAATCACATATCATGTTGACTTTCAACTTTTACTAGATTCCTTAATCAAAGTCATATTTTTTTCCAAAAGACGAGTATTTAGGGAGACTTGTTCACATTAAGAGTACTATAATCAACTTCTAAAGAATAACCTAATCCACAAAAGAGAAATATATACTTCCCATGTCTTTAGACTCTAACCAAAACCAAAACCAAAAAGGTTAGTACATGATTAGATAATCCAGAAAAAGATTACCCTTTACAAAAAGAAAATTTATTCTTAATCTCCAAAATATGTCCAACAAAACCCAAATTTCAAAGAGGACCATTCGATAAAAAAATTGTCCATAAAATTCTTCAAAGTAAACCAAACTAAGGTTGAAACCCAAATATTTGAAGGATTTAGTCACATAGTCTTCCAAGTTAAATCGTAACATTTATCTCCAAACAACATTTGTTGCTCCTAAAGTCTCGTATTGAAAAGTAATTAACCTAATCACATATCCTCCATGATAGGTTAATCATTTTCATAAATAACCCAAAATCAACTTACTCTTAATTGATAAAATCATATAACTTGAAAGAATCAGTCAAACTAACCAGGGACTTCACGTAGTCCAGTGGTAGGCGATAAATACCAGTCGCACTTTGGTTGTGGGTTCGATTCCTGCAGAATTGTCTGACGCGACGGGTTGTCACACGGTCTGCGTGTTGTCCTTTTTCCGAAACAATATAATTCTTCAAACATCCCCCAAAACGAGATAAAATCTTCAAAAATTATCATAACATATTTTAACCTCAAGTTTATCTCATTCCTTTCATTTTCCATCATATCATAGAGTAACCCATAATTACTTAAAAATTAAGGATCATATAAACCCTAATGGTTACCTTAATAATTATTACCTGAATTTCCACATCGAGTTGTCCATCTCGTACATGATGCATTAGAGAACTCACCAAGGTTGAAGTGGTTGATCATGACTCCTTGATAGTTGGTTTAGAAAAACTATGAGATTCCTCATTGAATCCCCCATCTCATCCAGTATCTTAATCAGAGAACCACCACAGTTTCCTTCAAACCCATTGTCACTTTGGTGCCTTCTAGATCCATCCATTTACTAAAATCAAAAAGGTTAGTGCGAGTATATCAACAAAACCATCATGTACTAATGAGGAAGGTAAACACTAAGATATACTTACTCATTCACTTTACCTAAAACTAGGACTCTTTCTGAAATCCTAACCATTATGGTAATGTCACTTATGCTTAATGAATACCCTAACCTCTAAAGTTATCTAAACTGACCTTTGATACCAACTATAAGGCCCCAGCCTTAAACCTTACTTAAAATTGAATTAAATGAATAATTCACATTGAGGATCTTTTCAGTTTTAGAGTTTTAGAGAAATAGGACATAACTAATACATCTCAAAAGATTACAAAGTAGTCTCTTCTACTAAATTTCCATAAAATAAAAACTCTTAAAAAGAAACATGTCTAGTTTCATGTTTTAGGTAGCATGACTTTCCCTTGATCCCATCATTGACCCTATTCCATGCTAAGTCCTGTGAAAAACATTTCAAAAACTTGGGATGAGTATAAAAAGCTCAGTAAGGGTTATACAAATATGGAAAGGAAACATGAGTTCATATATACATAAGAATGAAATCATACTTTACCCATAAAACATAGGTACTTTAACATACCTCATCAAACCATGAATAAATCACAGAAATCATAAGACATAAAGGTAACTTGAGGCATTCATAGCATTCTTACGTAGGGAGTAACCCTCTTGGTTACGTTTGGAATACCCATCATAGTATATTCCCTAAATCTCTTCGGAGAAACCTTAACGTTTCACTCATTCGTGTTACCCAATGCATTGGAGATCTATATCGGGCTCACCTGCCCTTAGTTTATCACGGAACCACCCGTTTTCATAATAATTCCCAAGAACCATAACATAAACGTATCACATAAAACATGCATAAATGAAACATAACGTATCCACATTTCAATCACAATGTACCCTTTTAATATATTGAAATAATGAATCCGTTCAAAAAGAAACCATTTCCAAAACCATTTAAAACATTTAATAATGATATTTTTGAATCAAAGTGTCCCATACCACCTTGAAGATTTTAACATTTTAAACCACTAATATCCATATAAATAAATCCTTAAAACCATTTTGAAAACATGGATATTAATAAGAACAAATCATTAAAACATTTAAAGCGATATTTTGGTTAAAGGGTTTTTACCATAATTAGAGACTCTTGAATACAATAATTGAGGAATAACATTTAATCAGAACTTTATAATATCATGAGAATAAATTGATTCATGATATAATATTCCAAAGGACAGTATATACACCATATAAGAGTGAATTGGTGCATAACAACAATGAAGTCTCAATAGAAATGTCAAATGTGATGAAATCCCTTATAAAGAAGGTATCCTTAAATTAAGGACAAATAAATTTCAAAAATATGTGTGAAAAATATAATTACACCAAATATAAGTGGATATTAAGTGTAAAACAATAATAGTTCATTCACACATATTCAATGGATGACATATTCAATGACTACATGTTGAACCCAAAGAAATCGAAATTGGGTTAAAAAGTTCCCTTGACAGCCTAACATCATCACATCAAAATGAGTTGATGAGAGATAAAAAGTGTATATCATCACTTAGACATAAAATTTACATAAATAAGGATATATTAGAACATATCCCAACATAAAAATATGTAAATTAAAAGACCCAACAAAAGAAGTCTTTTAAAAAAGAGGATGGTGAGAGGTTCTCTTACCGACTTGGGTATCTTTCAAAACATACACCCCATGAAAGAAGGACAATAGAACATTGAGGTAAATACTCATAAACGAAATTATATTATACAAAGAGTAGAATAATGGGAAGTAACTACACCACTCAATGGAATTTTTGGCAAATGGAGCATAAATCTCACGGGAACAAAAGTGAGATGAAAAATCCCTTACGAAAACTCGGCAGCCTAACGGCGCCACATAAAACTTCCGAACATGGATTGATGAGATCAAATAGGGTATCTCATCACATTAAAATAAAATGTACAGAAAGAGAAATATAAAAGAACATCCCCCAACATTACAAAGAGGAGCTTAAAAGAAGTGACATGGAAGAGAGTACTTAAAAAGAAAGAGAGAGGTTAGATCTCTTAAGAATGTTCGGCAGCCTAACGGCGCCACTCAAAACTTTCAAAATGGATTGATAAGAGAGAATAGGGTCTCTCATCACATGAACATAAAAATTACAGTAATTTTAATATAAAATATCATCCCAATAACAAGAAAGATGAGCTTTAAAAGGAATGACATAAAAGTGTGTTCTTAAAAAGAAAGAGAGGAGTAGGATCCCTTACCTCAGGTCCGACTTGACTCGATCGTTCTTTAATCTCCTGAATAATAAACTTGAGTTAATTTATAATTCCTTAAGAACCTTTTTCAAGTTCATTATTCCTTTTATATCACTTATTACCATGTCATAAACATTATGTAATCATTTACGTTAATAATATTTGTTTTTCCGATATTTGGTTCTTAAGTCGAAAGTGGACTTCTTACAATTACATGTTATTTGTGTGGCCAAATGTTTATTATATCCAGAATTGTATTCATGATTTAGATATCATATATGTCATATATATCCAGTACATTCATGCATTTATAACATTACATAATCATTTAAGGGTAAGAAATGAAATGCACCGTTCATGGAGACGGTAAGACGTACGTATGCATGAACGCTACTTTCATTTCTATTTCGTATTTTATAGAATGGAATAATAATTATATAAAGGTATATCATATATAATATCATAGTTTCATCCTTTATACGTCCCACATATGGTATTTAACGAATCAAATCACTTTGAGGGGGCGGTAGTCCGCACTTCCTTAAATGAAGATATTGCGTTTACCCATAATGGAAACCATAAAGGTATGACCAAAATGAAAAAAAACAGAAACTTAAGTTAAAACTAAAAATATTATATATCATATATAAAAATAGTGACATCATAATGGCCACCTTTTAAGGTGTTAAATGAGTATTGAACAATCATCGTTTCGGGAGGCAGAATTTCGCCATCCACAGAAACCGTATGTTCTTTAACCATTTGATGTAGTTGTGTGAGAGTTTAGCTAGAATAAATCTTATAACAACATCCTAGTATATTGAAGATACTGGTTTTGTTACAAAAGAAGTAAATAAAAAGAGTTTCTGGGGTTGGAGAAGAAAAATAAAACAAATGAACATGAGAGAATGAATTACCTTTAAAAGTGTAACTCCTTTTGATTTGAGCCTAAAGGATTCCTTTGAAAGGATTCTGCCCAAAGGGAATCCTCTAGGATGAGGAGAGGGATGTGGATAGAGTAAATGGTCAGGGGTTGGCCGATCCAAAGGCTTGAGTAGTGTGTGAAATGAGGTAGAGGTGGGTGCCTTTTATAAGAGGAGAGGATGGGCACTTTTGGAAAGTAAAGAAATATTACTTTATTTGAAAATGTGTTTCGGTTTTAAAAGGTCCCACGTTGATATAATTCGTGGATAAGGTGATAAGGGTTCGAAATCCACTCATCCAATTGGTTTTGTCCATGTGTAGGTTTTAGATTTTTTCATTATCTTTCCATTTTATTTAAATCGTTAAATAATGAGGTCATCGTTGCATCATCATGATGTCATAAATAATTTAATTTATTTAAAGTCTAAAAATTATAAAAAAAATACTATGATGTAGGTAACCTTTTTATATTTCCAATGACTATTTATAATCAAAAATCTGATCTTTATAACCCCATGTAAAAATTTATTTAGTAAAACATATTATGTTTGTGTCATTTTTACTTTTACATTAAATAAAAAGCTATTTATGTCATTTCCCAACCAAAGTGTCTCCATGGGGTCCCCAAGTTGACTCATGGATTGTCTTGGTCGGCCATGACACAACCAATAAGGTTGGTATATGTGTCAAGATCATCTCATATTATTAAAACATTATTTTTACCTTAAACTACACTAATTACCTCTAATCGCGATTAAAAACTTAATAAGTTACTATTCACCAAAAAATTATTTTTATCCCATTGAACCACATTTTACTTCTTAATGACAACCATGTATGTCGGATTTTTGAAATTCAAATCACAATGATGGCAATACTTCATTTAAACGGAAAATCAGTTTTTATAAGTATCACTTAGTGGTTTCACTATTCATCAAAAATTGATGTTTTTCAGAAAATTACCAAAAATTCACCCTAAGCTATATTTGATATTCCAAATTCAAAAATGAATTCTATTTTACAAAATTCAAAACATATAAGTCACATTAATTAATTTAATAATTAATTCCCGCTGTCAAAGAAAATAGCGTGTTTTTATAAAACAATAAGTATCAAAAAATGGACTCCAGTTTAAGTCCGATTTCAAAGTGAAATTAATTCCAACGACCACTATTGGATTTAATGGTAAAAATATATTCTAATTTCACTTTAAAACCAATTAAAAAGATAATATAATCATATAAATAAATTAGATTAAAAAGAGGTTTTGAATTAAAATAAAACATTTTACACTATTCATTTAAAAAATGAACTTTATCGGAAAAATACAAAAAATTTACACAAAGTTAAATTTGATGTCCCGATTCTAAAGAAGAGTATTATTTGGTCCAAAAGAATATATAAGATTGATCAAAACTATTTTTAATGACAGTTCTCCATCAAAAGGCGATAAGTGAACCTTTAGTGAAAATTAGGGTATAAAAGCCTAAAATTGAATTCTTTCCGTATTTTAAGCCTTTGGATAAATGTAAAAACATTTAAAAAACATATATATTAATATTTTAGTTATTTCTATCCATTCCCTCCAATACAACGTCTACATGTTAACTACCATTTAAAATAAAATTATTTTATTATTAGAGTGCAACGTAAGATTCCCAAGAAACTCGTTGTTGCGTATTGGGTACGCCATCGAGCATAGCATCCCATTTAAAGTAATATTAATATTTGATTCACAAATATGGATAAATATAAAGATGTCATATTCTTTATTTACCTGGGGTGTTACAGAATATTTGGGAAATTTAGTAGTTACAATGTTTTTAAGGGTAGGAGTGAAGTTCAAAAGATTATTTTCCACAAAAAAATAGAAAGGAAAATCAAAAACCAAATACGATAGAAACCCCACCATCCACCACCATGTAAACAAGTGAAATTGTTTTTGAAAATTTCATTATTTAAGAAGATATAAATAGAAAAATTATTTTCATTGAATTTAAAACCATATCATGACAAGAAATGTAGTGCAACAACAATATAATTAATGTGAAAACAAAAGGTGTAGAAGGTTTCATATTTCTGTTCAAAAAAATTCTCAAGTCATTTGATTTTAAAATATAACACCCAAGAAGGAAAAATAGATTCAAAATTTTAAAAGGAAATAGTGGGACTCCCCCAAACTCATCAAATTTCAGTAGGAATAAAAAAAAATTGCAAAATAAAAATAGAAAGTAGAATAACACTTCTCTAAGTATTGGAGATTTTACCATTAATTATTATCTATAGATCCCATTTTGTAGCACCAAGTTAAGTGATATGTTTATTCCTATACATATACATAAATTTAGGAAAATAAAAATAAGAATTCATAATTGAGATTCAGGAAGAAATGAATGAAAGATTGTGTTGAATGGATGTTATCCAGATGATGCAGTGTGATGCTCCCTTGGTTTTCATTTACTGAGTTTATGGAAGAAATAACTCTCTAGCAGTAGAAAGTCATGTAACTCCATTATAAATGCAAGAAAGTATATTAGAGAATCATGTAGCTATAGTTAAATCTATTAAAAAGGTTATATAAAAATAAAACAGCACAAAGACCATGGGTTAGTTCCCATTAAACATTGAGTTTATTGTCCTCCGTTAGGCTTTAGAAAACTCATATTTCAGGTAGAGAAATAGAAGCCAATACCTTTGGCTACCCTAAAAAAATGATTAATCCTTTTACTATTGACCACAAATGGTATGTTTTCTTCCCCTAATAACTCCACAACTCCATTAACCAGAACCCTTAAAATGTTGAAGGGTCTTGACCACTTGGTATTCAGTTTATCTAGAAAGATTTTTAGCCTAGAATTGAATAGTAGGCCCCTATTACCATCTTTGAAATCACTATTCTTAATTAATGAGTAATTAAAAGATTTTTTTATCTATTTATAAATTTCATAATTCTCATAATATTCTAAATTGATTTCATCGAGATAAATGAGTTCCAATGACCTCTTTTCACCAGCAGATTTAAAATCAAAGTTCAGGGCCTTCACTACCCAAAAAGACTTTTGATTCAATTCCATAGGTATATGGAAAGTTTTATTAAAAATTATCCAGTACGGTGACATCCCTATGGGAGTCTTGTATTATTTTCTATAGGACTGCATAGCCTCATCCAACTTCACTGACCAATATTTCTTAGATCTAGACACCGTATTCTCTAAGATTTGCTCGAGATCCCTGTTTAACACTTTATCCTACCCACTAGATTGTGAGTGGTCGGTGGTACCTATTCTATGAGATAGTCCATACTTATCCATTAATCTCTTAAACATGTAAATCTTGAAGTGAGTTCCATTTTTTTGATAAATGATCGAGGCACTCAAAACTTGGAAAAATATTTTTCTTGATAAAATTCTTCACACTTGATGCATAATTGTTGGGGTGAGCCACTACCTCAACTCGATTTGAAACATAGTCCACAGAAACCAAAATATATTCATTCCCATAATAGGATGGTAAAGGCCCCATTAAATCCAATCCCCATACATCAAAAAATTAAACTTATAGAATTGTTTTTTGAGGAAGATCTTTCCTTAATCAAATATTTCCAAGAATTTGAGACTTTTTATAGACAATGAATAGAATAATAGAATCTTTGAACAATTTAGGATAGTAGAATCCAGGCTGTAGAACCTTCTGAGTTGTCCTCTCTCCTCCATGGTGGCCACCCCAAGGTGGTGAATGATAACTCTCAAGCATGGAAAACATTTCTTCCTCAGAAACACATCTCCTCAAGACTCCATAAAAACATCTTATTAAAAAGAAATGGGCCATCTCAAAAATTATATTTCAAATCTGATATAAACATATTTATTTGGATCTGTGAGAGGTCCTTAGACATGACCCCAATAAACATAAAACTTTTATTCTTTGAAAACCAAGAATATTACTAAACAGAAAAAGAAAACAACTTTTCATCAGTAAATAAGGTATTAATATCTATTGGTTACTCAATTTGAATGTTTGGTAACCTAGACAAGTGATCTTCCAAAACATTTTCAGCCCCTTATTATCCTTAATAACCAGATCAAATTTATTCAATAGAAATTTCCACCACATAAGCCTGGGTTTTGATTCTTTTTAGAAATTATGTACTTGAGGGTTTAATGGTCAGTGAGAATAATAACCATGGAACCAATCAAGTACTATTTTAATTTTTCAAGGGAAAAAATCACAACAACCAGTTCTTTTTCTTTGGTAGATTGTTCTTCTGAGCATCATCCATCTGATTTCTAGCATACTAAATGACATGATACTTCTTATACTTTATCTTCTCTAAAACATCACAAACTACCAAGTCACTTACATCACACATTACCTAAAATTGGAGATTCCAGTCCAGAGAAATGATCACAAGTGAGGCAGTCAATTTCTCCTTAAGTAGATTAAATGACTCCATAAATTTCTCATAAAAAATAATGGGATATTTCTTAAATATAAGTGAGAACAATGGCCATGAGATCATTGAAAAATCCTTAATGAACCTCCTGTAAAACCCAACATATCACAAGAAAATTCTTATCCCTTTAATATTATTAAGTGGGGGGAACTTTTTGATAACCTCATCCTGGGAATTATAAACTTAGAGACCTTCTTAGACACTTTGTGACCTAAAATAATTCCCTTAGTAGAAATGAACCAATACTTTTCCCAATTTAGGACCATATTTTTATCTTGGCATATCTCCAACCCAGTTCCCAAATTTTCAAGACAATTTTCAAAATTTATTCCCAAAACTGAAAAATAATCAATGAAAAATTTAATTATCCTTTAAATAATATCTAAGAAAATTTCCATTATGCATCTCTGAAAAGTGGTCAGCGCACCACATAAGCCTATGGTAATTCTCCGGTAGGTGAATGTCTTAAATGGACAAGTGAAGTTGGTCTTCTTCTGATCCTCAGTAGAAATGGAAATCTAGGTATAACCTAAATATCCATCAATAAAATAGAAAAAATCCTTGCTATCCATCCTCTCTAACATTTATTCCGAAAGTAGAAAGAGAAAATGATATATCCTTATGGTAGCATTCGATTTTCTATAATCAATAAAAACCCTATATTTATTTAAAAATCTTATTTAGATTTTCTCATTATTTTAATTTTTGACCATAATCACTCTACTATTTTTGGGGAGAACCTAGATAAGACTTACCTAGGGATTATCAGAACAGGAAAAAATTATACCAGCATAATGAAATCTGATATCTTCTTCTCTCACCACTTATTTCATGTTTGGGTTATGTATCATTTGGGATTCCACTCTTCGTTTTCACTTAGGCTCCATTGGAATTTTTTTCATGCAGAAAGATGGACTTATACCCTTTATGTTAGAATATATCCAACCAATGATAGAAATGAACATCATTACAACTCGCAACAGGTTATACTTTTGGAGTACCTATAGATTGGATGAGATGATCATAGACAGGGTGTATTTATCTCCCAAAAATGAATATTTTGGATGGTCAGGGAGGTGTTTTATCTATATCATGGGTGGTTATTGGATTGATGGAAGACACATGGGCCTAGGTGGAATAAGGTCTTATATACTGCATCTTGAAGAAGGGAATATAGAAGGCTTCCTCCTCATCATATTACTTCCAAAAAACTTTTCCTCGCACTTAGACTCTTATTTTGGGGAAATAATATATTCTAAAGAAAAATCGTCAAGGGATTCCAAGAAATATCCTTCACACTCATAAAGAGGATCATTCTCCTTACTTGAGAAGATATCCATAGAAGCTGTATCATGGATCTAAAGTTCACCATTAATCTCTTTTAATATCCTCATAAACTCCTCTTCCTCTTCATAAATAAAACCTTCAGCTACTAACATATCATCTGTCGGAAATATTGGGTGTGTGGGTTATTTAATTTTCTTAAAATCATTAAATTATTCTATTTTTTCACCAAAGTTGAAAATTAATTTTCCGTTATAGAAATATATCACAAATCCCCATGTGGATAGGAAGGGACTACTAAGGATTATAAGCACCTCTTTCTCACACTCTATATTTATAATTAGAATATTAGAGGCAAAGAAGAGTCTATGTACTCCCACTAAAAAGCCATCAACCGAACCCACTGGATGAGTGATTGATAAATCGAAAAGTTGTAACATAACATTGGTGGGTTGGGGAACTTTTATCCTCAAGTGTTGAAATATAGAAATAGAAATCATGTTGAGGATAGATCCAAAATAAAAACACAATTGAACTTACCACCTCTATCTCCAAAGGTACAAGGGATAAAAAAGCTCTTTGGGCCCTAAATCTTAGGAGGTATTTTGTTCTATAACAAAACACTACATTCATCTGTCATACTATTAGTGGAAAATTATTCTCAGGAATTTTCATTTGAGAAATTTTTCTTGAGGGATTTTAAGTAGAATGATATTTTGATCAAGTATTCTTGGAATGGGATATCAATTTTCACTTTTTTGTACCATTTTGGTAAATTTCAACAGCTTAAAATCATGATTTTCGTTTTTTATTCTTTGTTTAAATGGGATTATAAGAGAAAAGTTCCTCACAATTTTGGGCATCCCTTTAACATCTTCTTAAAACTTTTTTGTGCCTTTATTTTCTTTTTATTTCAAGTCATTTTTTTTATTATGGATAATAGGAACTAGAGTATTTAAATATCTCCTGTCCAATTTTATAGTTTTAACAATTTCTAAATTTTAATTTTCAAATTTATCATGGTTTTCAATTATAGAAATTTGAGGCACTTTATTAGATTCTTGCTGGGTTTGGAGACCACTTATGGTGGACACAACTATTGAATTTTCTATGGGGTTGGATTCAATGGTACTTAGAAACTTACTATTGTCTCTACTACCTACATTCCTAACCAACTGTCCCATTTGAATTTCTAGATTTTTCATTCTTGAGTCCATTTTCACCTTTTCAAAATCATTTTTAGTCTTTTATTCATCATATATTCTTATAAAATGTTGTAAAATACCCCTAAATTAATCTTGTGAATTAGGTGTCTTTGTCTTGGGTTGGGTTTGGAACTACCCCCTAAAAGGCTACTGGAAACAAGGAGGGGCGAAATCTCGAAGGAATCCTTGCTCCCTCCAAGAAATGTTTATTTATTAGAGGGAGCAGGGATTCTTTTGACCTGCAAGACCTCACAGTTTCTAGCAGAATCCTAGGTAAAATTTCCAACCCCAACCCAAGGTCGAGACATCCAATTCACAAGTTGAAGTGTGGTGGAGTGTGATATAGAATTTATTTTATTCACTTTGCTACATCATTTGTTTTATATTAATTGTATTTTTATTATTATGATATTTTTTTGTTTCATAATTATCAATTGTTGTATTTTTGTATTAAATTATTAAAAATTTAATTTTGTGTTAAAATTATGTATTTTAGTGTTTAATTTTTTTCTTTTTTAATAGTTTTAAATTAATTATTGAATTCTATTGTAACTACCATTTTTATATTATTTGGTATTTGTTTAATATTTTTCTTTTTTAATTATTGTAATTCATTCATTTTTTCATTTTTTGTCATTTTTTAACATTCTTTTGATTTTATTTTTTTGAGATTAATTCATCAATTAAATTATTTATTTATTTTAATTTGTTTACAAATAATTATCAATTTAGTTTTGGTATTTTAAATAGTTATATTTGATTGAATAATTCATTCATTCTATAAATTATATTAATTAATTAATTAGATAATTAATTTAAGAAAATTGACTTTAATTTTTATTATTTTGACAAATTTAGTTTTATGAATTTATTTTGGTTAAAATTTTAAATATATTTTATAAATTCTAATATGAATTAATTTAGTTTAATAAATTATAATTAATTTAATTTAAAAAATTTCATTTTGGTTTTTTATTTAAAATGAAAATAGATATGGTTTAATATTTCTTTATTTTATAATTTTTGTTAAATGATTGATTTATTTATTTTTAGTTAAATTAATTTATCTCTTTATTTTTCAGCCTTTATTTATTGTTTGTTACTTTTTTTGGTCAATATGCATGACTAACTGCTAGATACCCCAATAGTGACTCAGATGAGTCATCACTAGCATATTCAATGGTGACACACTTTGTCATCATCAAATCTCCCTCCCTTTGCAAAGGAATCTCACCATCCGCCACTGCACCCACAATTGGAAAAGCCAATAGTGACTCCTCATCCTCTGTTTACCCACTATTGAACTCAATGGTGGGTAGCACTCCAACACTAGCCTATGAAATTCATTCCCACTACCAAAACACTTGACTCCCCATCCTCATTCCACCCACCACTATCACCTCGATCCTTCACCACATCATTATTACCCACCAAAATATGATTGTGTAGTCATTGAGCACATACAAATTTAATATTTATAATTCTTAATTACTACTAATGTAGTGGTAAAAAGGGTATCAAACCACATATAAGGACTGGGTTGTTCTAATGACAAAAAAAATGAAAAAATACAAAAAAAAAAATTCAAAAATAGTGGATGATGGTGATGAAACTGTGGAATGAATAAAATTGTGTGTGTGAATGTGATTGTAAGTGTGAAGACAAGCAATATAGATAGGAAAACATCAAGATAATGAAACCAATCAATTTATTAGAAGAAGAAAATCGGTTGGCTAGTTTTTATACTAGTATTCCCTAAGATGAATCCTAGGACCATAGACAACAAAATTGGAATTCTCAGGAGCTTGGAAAGGCATGTCAAAATTTGGGCAACAAGTCTGTGAGTTCCCAAACGTTTCACAATGGTGACATTTCTCCATAAGGTTAGTTTTAGTGTTTTCATTAAAAAACCTAGTATCATGGGCTTCATCTTGTGGAATAGGGGTGTTTTTTTCACACAATGGTTCTTCTCCTAGAGAACTTGTGATATGAGTTTTGCATCCAAGTGTTAAAGATATGTTTTATACCCTCAACAGTGATATCACTAAAATATCCTCCAGAAGATTGATCCACCAAGGTTTGATTGTAAGGGGTGAGAGTATTATAAAAGGTGTCCACTAGAAATTGGGGAGTGAATGGGTGGTTTGGACACTATCTGAGTAATCATATAAATATATCCCAATATTCATGGAATATATCTCCCTCATCTTGTAAGAAACTGGTGATTTTGTGTTTAATATCATAGGCCATTCTCATAGGATAGAATTTCATAGTGAAGGTATTGTGAAATTTATCCCAGGTGAAAAATATATAATACTATAACTATTGAAACCCTGAACTAACATTTCACTTTAGGAAAAAAGTGAACACTCTCAGTTTTAGATCTTCACCACCCAGGTTTTTCAGTGGAAGCTACTGGACAATACAATAAAAGTCCCTAATGAAGTCAAGGGAGTCTTTACCGAGCATTCCATTGAACTTAGGCAGTTGAGACAACATGGATTGTATTACTTCATAGTTTTTGGGCCTAATTGAGAGCCTAATGTAGGATGAGTTTTTATAAATAGAAGTCAGTAATAATTCTCTCAAACTATGCCTCTCATCTCATTACTAGTTGAGTTCACATTTACTGGTGGTGGATTGTTCAAGTTCTAGTTCTCAGCCTCTATGTTAATACCCATTGTTTTAAACTCTTTGAGGTGTATCTCAATATTATGAAATGCAAGTTCAGAGGTCTTAGGTTTAGAACTTGTTTGCATGCAGCTGGTTCAAGGATTTTTTTTGAGTTTCTTGGAGGAAGTTATTTGATTGTTTTTTTGAATTTTTTTTTGTATTTATATTTTTTTAATTTTTTTATGTTTTATGATATTTTTATGTATTCTATGTTATTTATTTTTTATTTATTTTTTTATATGTGATTTATTGTTTTGATTTTTATAAAAAGGGTCTTGCATGCCTTCCCCATCAACGAATCTGAAATTTGATGGCATGGTCATTGAGCGCTTTAAAATGTAATATTTCTAATTCTTAATTACTACTAGTGTAGTGGTAAGAAGGTTATAGGACCAAAATGAAGGACTAAACTGTGATAATGACCAAAAACAAAGAAAAACAAAAATTAAAAAAAACAATCAACAACAGTTGGTAATGGTGATGAAAATGTGAAGTGCATGAAATTGTGAGTGTGAAAGTGATTGCAATTGTACAGACAAGGAATACAGACATGAAAATAAGAAGATAGTGAAAAAAAGCAATTAATGAGAGGGGAAAAATAGGATAATAGGTTTTAATACTGGTATTACCTTCCTCATGCATTATAATTTAGAAATATTGAACTAATTCAAAGAGGTTTTTTAGCTGTGTCATCTGGTCAACGTGTAATAGAATAATACCAATAATTTATCAACTACAAAGATCATTCAATCAAAAATTGGAAACAAATAAATAAAACACCAAGTTTAAATTATTGGTTGAACTGAGTGTGCCTATCTCATTTGATAATGATTCATTTTTTAGTAAAATCCTCGTATTAAAGAAAAATTGAGTTTAATCTCAATCAAGATCAGTTTTCACTAATAATTGATGTTTTGTAAAAAATGATTTTATGGAGAATTAGAGAGTGGAATCCAGCATAAGAAACATGCACAAACAAGGGAACAATAGATTTAAACAATAAATCGTATCCCATCATATGAGATTATCCAAGCATCATGATCAAAACAAGTATATTAATAAAATTTAAAACAAATATGATTATGTTGTAGATAATAAGAAATCATAATAAAACAAAGAGAGAATATCTCTCTCTCTCTCATTTATAGATATCTATAACTTCAATTTTCTAACAATTTTTTTCTTCCAACTATCGATGGTGATTAGAATGGTGAAGTTGTGAGGTATGCTCTCGATCACCCGCCTTGGGAATGTGAAAGTGGTGCAGATGAGAAGTATCATCTACTCCTACTGTCTCTTAGAGGAACTGAATTTTATCCCACTGCCCGATGGTTCTCTAGTTTGAGGGAAGTGTATCCAATGTGGTAGTGGTATCTCAAATCTTTTTGTGTTTCTTGAGTCTTTGAATCCCCCTCTCCCACTCCTGTTGCATCTCATGGATGACTTCTCTTTCTTCCGTGTGGCACCTTCATTATGCCTCCTTTTATCTATTGGTGACAGAAGCACAATCCCACCAATAGAATTTACAACTCCTCAAAACCTCGATCCATTCCACATTATCCCTTAATTAATCAAGTATAATGTAAATAAAAATAATATACAAGCAGTTACAATAAATTTAATAATAAAAACATAAATATATAAAAATATATCACTTAATTATATTATCCTGAATAAAAAAATAACTATGTATATGCATTTTTTAATATATCTATACTAAAATATAAATATTTTTATAATAAGAATATCAATTACTATAAAGAAATATAAAATTATTTAAATCTTATAAATATATAAAATATAAATATAAATATTAATATATACACCTATTTTTATCACTAATATAATAATTAGAAAAGTATATATATAAAAATAATAAATATTTATTATTATATTTACTCATTTATGTCTACTATTAGATATATACATACTATTTAATTTACACATGTACATTTATATATGCACAAAAATATATGAATTTATATAAATATATAGTTATTATCAACAAACTTTTTTATTATTATTATTACTATGACTAAAAAACATGAATTTAAACAAAATAAATTATTATTATAGTTAGTGTTAAATATATTACAAATAATATTTAATATTATAATTTTATTTATAAATTAATATCAATTAAATTAAATTAACTATTATATATATTATTATAACTATGTTTTTGTTTATTTATTATTATATATTATTATTATTACATATATATTATATTTTATATTATCTAATATATATTCTATAAAATAAAAATAAAAATGAGGAGAAAAGAGGGGGGTGTATTTGTTTGGGTAGAAGGGAGGGGGGACCAGCTCAAGAAGAGGGGAAGGTCCCACATATTGGGTGATGGGTCTAGAAGGAAGGAGGAACTATAGTTAGTGACAATGGCCAGTGATGAAGAAGGGTAAAACTTTTCTAGATCTGAAATGAGGCTTGGCAGGGCTTTAGAAGAGTGTGGCTGTAACGATCCAAAGTTTTTCAATGGAAAATCCCTTCTTATATTTATGTCATAAAATAAAATGAAATCACGAAATAATGAACTACTAAGTGACAAGTGACCTTTAAACGTATGTTTTTCACTTATGTGTTTAGAATTTTGAAAATATGACATACACAGTTGTGCTCAAGATGATTTTTGGAGTCTAATGAAACAAAAATAATTTTTGGTGAATAGTGACCTAACCTTATGAATAGTAACATACCATTATGATTAGTAATATGACCCTTATTAATAGTAAATCATCCAATATAAGAGTAACATTACATATGAATAATTAAATAAAAATTAGACATCTTAGAAAGTGACAATTTGACCTTATTAAACGTTTTGGTATTTTGTAAGTCATAAATAAATAATTATAATTAATTAGTTAATTTAAAAGAATATTTATTTACCTAAAATGTATTCATAAATTATTAAATCAATTTCTTATTGTTTTTAGATAATTTTATAAGACCCTACGTAATTTTTGAAAGCACTATAAAATCAGTTTTAATCTTAAAAACTGTTTTTTAAAGTAAATTATGATTTTAATTAAATATTAAATTAATAATATTTAAAAAATTATTTTTTAAAAATGGGCTTTATTTTTGGATTCTACACATTGAAAAGTGGTTGGGGTAAATTTTTGGTATTTTTCTGAGATACTTGAATTTTTGATGAAGAGTAGAATCCGATAATTTACAATAAATGCTAAATAATGGATTAATTGAGTCATCGATGATGCTCTGCTGATGAAAGACCACTTGGTTCGGGAAAACTTGATAAAATTACTATTATTGGTCATTCAAGACTCACTATTCCTTGTCTTAGGGGAAATTAATAAACTAATGAATTTTATATTAAGGAACCCCTCTCCCCTCCACTATAAAAGCCACCCTTCAGACCCTCATTTCCTTACACCTCTCAAGCTCCAAGACTTCTATAACCTCTACTCAAACACCTTCCCTAGCCCCTCCCCCAAGTCTAAGATCATCTGGTCTCATCAAAAGACCATGCTTAGTCTCTTAAGCAGGTTCACAAGAGGAGGATTCTAGAGGTAATTTCCCTCCCTCTTCTCCTTTAATTTCCTTTCAAGTTCAAGTTCATTTCTTGATCTCTCCCCACCTATCTTAATAAAAATTGTATTTTAACTCCATTATTATACATATAATGTAATTTTATGATTCTAATGGGATATTATATCATCCAACCCCCTTTCCCTCTTTCTTTTATTTTATTAAAGAGAACGTTGTTCGTAAGGTGTTAATTTATCACCTTCAAGAACGACGTGCTTTCTTCTTCCATTTATACCTTCATATCTGGTCATGAAACCATTTTTATGGTTTAACCAGAATATTATATATGTATTATGTTCTATTTAAAGTTATGTAAATAACATATGGACATATTACTAAGTGATATGTTAAAACAAGTTCGTTGTGACCCAAAAACCTCCCAAATTGACCCAAATAAACATCATTTAATTCTTATCTAATGATTCATCCACATGAATCTAATATAATTAATTATAAGATAATTAAAACTACTTTAATATCATTAATGACATGTAATATCATTTCTTGATGTTTAATCATGTTCTACCCAAACTTCAATTTAAGAATACAAGTGAACCACCCAAGAAAAACCATAAAAACGAACATTCCAGAACAATGTTTTTAAACTCTATAAGTCATCCAAATGAACATAATATGACATAATGAAACCAGAACTAACCCTATTAATGTAAACATGGTTCTTTATTTCTAATTAATTAATATAATGTCATTATACAGGACATTAAAGAGAAGGAATCATTCAGGTGCAAGGTAAGGCGAAATTCTCGAACCCAACTTTCATCCTTCGGGTTCTCCCTCTTTCACTAAATTTTTGATATGGTTACTCCTTAAAGATAATTTTTTCATAATTATCTTACCTTATCTTGTATATACATGTTTTCTACTAATGTTTATGTCAATCAAAATGTTTTCCAAAATAATTCTTCTTATAAGAACTCACCTTTTACCTCTCATTCAAGGTTGATGGTTCTTGTATCAAGTATGTTGTTCCATCATTCTTTTGGTAACCCAAAGTTTATGAATCTGTTGTTATGAGATAAAACCCATTCCCTTTCATGGTTTATTTATGTTCATTTAAGTTATATGTTCATTGTGGCATGCATGATAAATGATAATGTTATGATGTGACGGGTGCGCCTGGAATTATATAGAGCTCCAATGCATTAGGTAAAGTGATGAATCTCATGAGTAAATGCGAAATGATGTGTGAACAAGATCCTAGCTTGGTTCACAAGTATGTGTGGTAGTTAACCACTAAGACATGCAGTTTCATTTTTATGCACTTCCACATTTCAAGTATTTTATTTATGCTCCTCTCATGTTCATGATCTTTTGCCTATGTTATGATTATGCTCACCCCATGATATATTGTTCTTATCTATCCTCTTACTGGGCTTCTTACTCACCCCTTTTGATGTATATCCTCAGGTAGATATATCTACTAAGGAGAGGACAAGTTCCAATAAGAAGATAGAGAAGAAGAAATTAAATAAATGTTTATTCAAGATGTTGTATTTGTTATGTGTGGTCCTAGTTTTCCCAAGAAACTAAACCTTTGGATCCTCTATGTGTAATACTATTATGTTTTTTAACTTTGAAATAATGTAATTGTAATTTATGAAAAGGACAGGATGTTATATTTTGTATCAGAGGAATGGTTTAGTAAATTTTGGAATTAGTATTAGTGAACCCTAGAGAAAACCTCTAGAATGAGACTAAGTAAAAATATGCACACGAGAATATTTACATAGGGATCCCATATGTTATGTTTTTGGTATAAATTGTTTAAATGAATAAGTTATTCATGAATTGTATTCTTATGTTTTTTTCTAACCATTTCTATTTTAGAAAATGGTTAGAACCAGGAGAAATCATGCCAACAACTCGTATGAGGGCCAATGCAATGATTGCCCGAATGACATCCCCAATGATTTGGGAGGTGGAGTTCAGAACTTCATGGCGATGCTTACCCAATTATCTCAGGTTATGAACAATAACCATAATAACGGGGAACACCCTCCTTCACAAAAAATGGTGAAACTGGATATCGAATGTTTTATGCGGCAACGACCACCGACGTTTTGTGGATATTCCGATCAACTAGTTGTGGAACAGTGGGTCAACTCCATAGAGAAGATCTTTTCTGTGCTTCACTATTCTAAGACGGAGAAGGCGACTCTAGATATTTATCGTCTAGATGGAGAAGCCAATAAATGGTGGGATTTGATTAAGAACACCAAGCCAAGGGAGGAAATTGAAGAGATGGAACGGGAAGACTTAAATATAATGTTTCTTAATAAGTATTTCCCATGAACTCTTCGCACAAAGATGGAGAGAGTATTCATAGAGCTCAACAAAAAAGAAGGATAATCTGTCACCACCTATGAAGTGAATTTCACAAGGATTTCAAGGTACACTTCGGGTTTTGTTATCAAAAATGACAAAAAAATTGATAGATTCTTTAGTGGATTAAAACCACACCATCGAAAGGCTCCGGTAATCTGAGACTTTGGGAGTTATGAAGATGTTTTTTGATGTGCTTTCAAAGTGGAGATGAAGTTTGGAGAATGTTCCCATGGCTATGGGGATAAGAAAATAATGATGGAGTTTCAAGAAGGTGGATCTAATGAAAAAGGTGGAAAGAAAAATCAATGACCCACATGCCAAAAATGTGAGATGTTGCACCATGGGAACTGCCTCAAAGGGATAGGTAAATGCTTCAAGTGTTGGAAAGAAGGACACCATGCCCAACAGTGTCGAAAAGACACAAAAAGGAAGGAGAATGTAGCCGATGAAAGGAGAGAACCACCCATGGTTCAATGCTACAACTGTTGGGAGCTAGGGCACTATGAAAACTAGTTCACTAAACCTCGAGCTCTCGAGGGTAATCAACATCAGCAGCCACCAAAGCCTAAGGAAAAAAGGGAAGTCTTATGCCATCACTACTGCGGAGGTGGATAATGATAATGAAGTCATACAAGGTACACTTCCTATTCACTCAAGAATGACACAAGTATTATTCGATTCTGGTTCTATGCATTCCTTTATATCTTTCAAGTTTTCTAGAACTATAGAATATAAGCCCCGAAACCCTGATGTAGAGATATCTGTAAAAACACCAAGTGGTGCAATCATTGCAACCCAAGTGTTTGACTCTTCTCCTGTTGGCGTATGTGGGAAGATTCTTCTGTAAAATCTCGCAATCCTTCCCTTGGTGGAATTTGACGCTATAATGGGAATGGATTGGCTCTCATTATATAGAGCACATATCAACTATCGGGAAAAGGAAATATATTTTCATATTACGAACCATCCCATGCTCCTCTACAAATTCAAGGAAGATCATGAATATCCTTTGAAAAATCCTGCAATGGTGTGGGTGTTGATTCCCTATGAAGAAGCGTACCTCACCCAAATGGTTGAGTCGAAGGAAGGTTCCAACATTGAGCAAATTCCCATCATTAGGGAATATGGTGATGTATTTCCTGACGAGTTACCCAGAATTCCCTCGGATCATGAGGTAGAGTTCTCAATTGAACTCATACCTAGAGCTACTCCTATCTCGAAGTGTCCATATAGGATAGCTCCTATCGATCTAGAGGAGTTAAAGAAGCATCTGCAAGAGCATCTGGACAAAGGGTTCATACGCCCTAGTGCATCAACTTGGGGTGCACCAGTGCTCTTTGCGAAGAAGAAGGATGGAACAATGCGGATGTGTATCGATTATTGGGAACTCAACAAGATCACCATAAAGAACAATTATCCTCTCCCAAGGATTGATGACTTGTTCGACCAGTTAAGAGGTGCTCAATACTTCTCAAAGGTGGATCTTTGTTCTTGATATCATTAGGTAAAGGTGAAGAAGGATGATATTCAGAAGACTACCTTACGTACAAGGTATGGGCACAATGAGTTTTTGGTGATGCCCTTCGGACTTACTAATGCCCCTGCAATCTTCATGGATTTGATTAATAGAGTTTTTAGACATTACCTCAACAAATTTGTGGTAGCGTTTATCGATGATATTATTATCTACTCCAAGAGCAAGGAGGAACATAAAGAACATCTAAGACTTGTGTTGGTGACATTAAGAAAGGAGAAGTTATACGCCAAGTTCAGAAAGTGTGACTTTTGGATGAATCAAGTCACGTTCTAGGGACATCTGATCACAAGTGAGGGAATTTCTATAGATCCTTCAAAGACAAAGGAAATTGAGGAATGCACCTGGCCCTCTAGTGTCACATAAATCCATATTTTTCTTGGATTAGCTGGGTACTAATGACGTTTTGTGAGTAACTTGTCACAATTGTCAAGCCCACAAACTAAGTTAACAAGGAAAGAGGTAAAGTATGTCTGGACAGAAGAATGTGAGAGAAGCTTCAAGGAGCTAAAGATAAGGCTGATCACTGCACCTGTACTCACACTACCGTAAAGTGGATAATGTTTTGTGATATATAGTGATTCTTAGAAGAAAGGATTGGGTTGTGTACTCATGAAAAATGATAATGTGATAGCCTATGCCTCACTACAGTTGATGATTCATTAGAAAAACTACCCGACGCATGATCTAGAGATGGCAGCCGTGATTTTTGCCTTGAAAATCTGGTGGCACTACCTTTATGGATATAAGTGTGACATATACACCGACCACAAGAGCCTAAAGTATATATTCACACAAAAGGAGCTCAACATGCGTCAGAGGAGGTGGTTAGAGATAATCAAGGATTACGATTTCTCTACTCACTATCATCATGGAAAGGTGAACAAGGTAGCTGATTCTCTAAGTAGAAAAGAACCTGCTACTCAATCCATGTTGCGGATTGAGAAAGACCCTATCTTCTTGGATATGAAAAGAATGTATTTGGAATTCATAAGGGTAGGGGATACATCCTACCTTGCCCAAATTATTCCTCAACCATCCATACAGGAGAAGATTAAGGAAGCTCAAAGGGATGAAGATGAGATACAAAAGAGGGTTAATGCAGTAAAGGAAGGGAAGCTGCAAGAGTTCCATATCGACGATGATGGTGTGATTTAGTTTGGAACGCGGCTTTGTCTGCCTTCATCACCCAGGATAAATAAGGAGCTATTGGACAATGCACATAGCTCAACTTTATCTATCCATCCAGGGAGTACCAAGATGTACCGTGATATCTGAGAACACTTCTTGTGGGATAACATAAATAAAGAGATTGCGGAATATATATCAAGGTGCTTGGTATGTCAGCAAGTTAAAGATGAGCAACAAAAGTCCAAGGGTATGATGCATCCATTGCCTATACGCATGTGGAAATGGGAAAACATTACTATGGACTTTTTCACAGGTCTCTCGATGAGGTCAAAGGGAAATAATGCGATATAGGTTGTGGTTGACTGACTCACCAAGACTACCCATTTTATCATTATTCGGGAAGATCTCTCACTTTATCAACTTGCAAAGATATATGCGACGAAAGTGGTGAGATTGCACGGTGTTCCACTCTCAATTGTCTCTGATCGTGATCTAAGGTTCACATCTAAGTTCTAGAGGAACCTTCAACATGATTTGAGTACTGAATTAAATTTAAGCACGGCCTATCACCCCCAAACTGATGGCAAGTCTGAAAGGACTATTCAGACTCTTGATGATATGCTAAGAGCTTGATCTCTTGAATTCAAAGGTGGTTGGGATCAGCATCTCCCATTGTTTGAGTTCTCAAACAACAATGTCTTTCACTCGAGTATTCAGACGGCTCCATATGAAGCTCTTTATGGGAAGCAATGTAGAACTCCAACCTGTTCGGGTGAAGTTGGAGAAAGAAAGATACTTGGGCCCGATCTTGTTCAAGAGATGATAGAGAAGGTTCAAGTCATCCAGAAACACATCAATGCTGCTCAATGTCGGAAAAAGAGCTATGCTGACAACCGTCGAAGGGACTTGTAATTCGACGTTGTAGATAAAGTCTTCCTTCAAATATCTCCATGGAAGAGAGTCATGCGATTCGGGAAGAAAGGGAAGCTAAGACCAAGGTATATTGGCCCCTTTGAGATCCTTGACCGCATAGGAGTCGTGGCCTATCATCTTGCACTTCCACCAAATATGAATCAAGTTCATGATGTGTTTAATGTATCACTACTGGGGAAGTACATACCAAACCCCTCACATGTACTAAACTCAGAGGTGGTGCAACTGGAAGATGATCTCTCCTATGAGGAGCAGCCAGTAAGGATTCTGGATTAGAGAGATAAGGTTCTATACAACAAGACAACCCATCTTGTCAAAGTACTGTGGAGAAACCATAAGTTTGAGGAAGTAACATGGGAACCAGAAGAGGCAATGAAGGAGAAACACCCTCACCTGTTAGTGTAAAGTGAAATTTCGAAGGCGAAATTTCTTAAGGGGGGAAGAATGTAACGACCCAAAGTTTTTCAATGGAAATTACCTTCTCATATTTATGTCATAAAATAACATGGAATCACAACATAATGAACTACTAAGTGATAAGTGACCTTTAAACATAAGTTTGTCACTTATGTGTTTAAAATTTTGAAAATCTGACATACACGGTTGTGTTCAAGATGATTTTTGGAGTCTAATAAAAAAAAAATAATTTTTGGTGAATAGTGACCTACCCTTATGAATAGTAACATACCCTTATGATTAGAAATATGACCCTTATGAATAGTAAATCATCCAATATAATATTAACATTACCTATGAATAATTAAATAAATTTTAGACATCGTAGAAAGTGACAATTTGACCTTAGTAAACGTTTTGGTATTTTGTAAGTCATAAATAATTAGTTATAATTAATTTATTAATTTAAAAGAAAATAAATTTCCCTAAAATTTATTCATAAATTATTTAATCAATGTCTTATAGTTTTTAGATAATTTTATAAGACTCTACGTAATTTTTGAAAGCACTATAAAATCAGTTTTAATCTTAAAAACTATTTTTTAAAGTAAATTATGATTTTAATTAAATATTAAATTAAAAATATTTAGAAAATTATTTTTTAAAAATGGAATTCATTTTGGGATTATACGCGTTGAAAATGGTTTGGTTAAATTTTTGGGATTTTTCTGTGATACTTGAATTTTTGATGAATAGTAGAATCCGATAATTTACAATAAATGCTAAATAATGGATTAATTGAGTCATCGATGATGATCTGGTGATGTAATCCCACTTGATTTGGGATCACATGATAAAATTAATATTCTAGTTCATTCAAGACTCACTATTCTTTGTCTTAGAGGAAATTAATAAACTAATGAATTTTATATTAAGGAAACCCCTCTCCCCTCTACTATAAAAGCCACCCTTCACACCCTCATTTCCTCACACCTCTCAAGCTCCAAGAATTCTATAAATTCTTCCCAAACACCTTCCCTATCCCCTCCCCCACGTCTAAGTGCTTCGGGTCTCATCAAAAGACCAAGCTTAGGCCCTTAATGAGGTTCTCAAGAGGAGGATTCTAGAGGTAATTTCCCTCCCTCTTCTCCTTTAATTTCCTTTCGAGTTCAAGTTCATTTATTGATATCTCCCCACCTATCTTCATCAAAATTGTATTTTAACTCCAGTATTATACATATAATTTAATTTTATAATTGTAATGCAATATTATATCATCCAACGCCCTTTCCCTCTTTCTTTAATTTTATTAAATAGAAGGTTGTTCGTAAGGTGTTAATTTATCACCTTCAAGAACGCCATGCTTTCTTCTTCCATTTCAACCTTCATATCTGGTCATGAAACGATTTTTATGGTTGAACCAGAATATTTTATATTCATTATTTTCTATTTAAAGTTCTGGAAATAACCTATGGCCATATTATTTAGTGATAAGTTAAAATAAGTTCGTTGTGACCCAAAAACTGCCCAAATTGACCCAAATAACCATCATTTAATTATTATCTAATGATTAATCCACATGGATATAATATAATTAATTATAAGATCATTAAAAATACTTTAATATCATTAATGAAATGTAATATCATTTTTGGATGTTTAATCATTTTCTACCCAAAATTCAATTTAAGAATACAAGTGAACCACCCAAGAAAAACCATAAAAATGAACAACCCTAAACAATGTTTTTAAACTCTATAAGTCATCCAAAGGAACATAATATGGAATAATTAAACCATAATTAACCCTATTAATGTACACATGGTTCTGGATTTCTAATTAATGAATATAATGTTATTATACAAGACATTAAAGAGAAAGAATCATTCGGGTACAAGGTAAGGGGAAATTCTCGAACCCAACTTTCATCCTTCGGGTTCTCCCTCTTTCACTAAATTTTTGATATGGTTACTCCTTAAAGATCATTTATTCATATTTATATTAACTTTTATGGGATATACATGTTGTCTAATAATGTTTATTTCAATCAAAAAAATTTCCAAAACAATTCTTCTTTTAAGAACTCACATTTTACCTCTCATTCAAGGTTGATGGTTCTTGTATCAAGTATGTTGTTCCCTCTTTATTTTGGGAACCCAAAGTTTATGAATGTGTTATTTTGAGATGAAACCAATTCCTTTTCATGGGTTAGTTATGTTCATTTATGTTATATGTTCATTGTGTCATGCATGATAAATGATAATGATATGATGTGACGGGTGCGCCCGGAATTATATAGTTCTCCAATGCATTGGGTAAAGTGATGAATCTCAGGAGTAAATGTGAAATGGTGTGTGATGATATCTTGGTTCACAAGTATTTGTGGTAGTTAACCACTAAGACATGATGTTTCATTTTTTTGCATTGCCACATTTCAAGTCTTTTATTTATGCTCCTCTCATGTTCATGATATTTTTCCTATGTTATGATTATGCTCACCCCATGATATATTGTTCTTATATATCCTCTTACTGGGCTTCTAGCTCACCCCTTTTGATGTATATCCTCAAGTGGTTACATGTACTAAGGAGAGGAAATGTTCCAATAAGAATCTATAGAAGAAGAAATTAAATAAATGTTTATGCTAGATGTTGTATTTGTTATGTGTGGTCCTAGTTTTCCCAAGACACTAAACCTTTGGATCCTCTATGTGTAATACTATTTTGTTGTTTAACTTTGAAATGATGCAATAGTAATGTATGAAAAGGCCGGGATGTTATAGTGACACACGACATCAGGTTATCGGGAGGCTCAATGGAGAGAGGTGGGGTCATGGGTTATATAGGCAGATCTTGATATGAA
Organism: Viscum album; assembly: GCA_963277665.1. Lineage (NCBI taxonomy): Eukaryota > Viridiplantae > Streptophyta > Magnoliopsida > Santalales > Viscaceae > Viscum > Viscum album. The sequence continues at coordinate 2,963,866 of CAUJRU010000022.1, forward strand.
TTGGTTTCTCTACATCCGATGATGGTCGGGATTGGATTTAAGGATAAGGTTGTCTCGAGCAGTCGGTCTGTTCCTCTTCAATGGAGAGATGGATTTCTTCAGATCTGGGTAAATCAGTGTCATTGTGTTTATCAGTTTGATATGATTTGATGTGTTTTAATTTGGTCAGTATACAATCTATGGTTCAGGTTTTGGTAGGATTTATTGCCTCTTGGTTTCTATAGTGGTGAGTGGAGATGGAGAGTGACTCACTGTTGGGATTGTTTTGGCAGTGGTCGAGCATGGGACTGGTGGGGATTGTTTTGAGTCACTGTTGGGTTAGGATCGATGACGGGTGAAGTGTTGGTGGGTTGGTACTGGATTCAGTAGTGGGTGTGGCTTGGAAGGTGGTAGTGAGACATGATAATGACATGTTGGGATGAAGTTAAAGGTGGGGTTTCAATGGCGAGTTGGGAAGTGAGGAGGGTAGGGTACTGGTGAAAGGTGCAACAGATGGGGGATGACAGTGATTCAATGATTCACCATTAGGTAGCAGTGGAGGAGATGCCACCATTGACTTTGCAAATAGTGGGTGAAGTGGACGTGTTGGTGTTGACTAGGGAGTCAGCACTGGAAAGGATGATGGTGGGTTGTGGGATGAGAGCATAAGAAAAGATGGATGAATTGGGAGCCACCATTGGAGTTTCCAATGGTGTGTGCCTGGCTGGTGGTAGGTTGGGACTCACCAGTGGCAGTTTTCCAATGGTGGGTAAGTATGGTAGTGAGTAATGGCTTTGATATCACCTGAAGAATATAATAAATTAATTTTGTGAATAAAAATTACAAAATAAAAACAAAACATAACAAATTAAAAAAAAGTAAGTATAATTTATTTTCAAAATAAAAAAATGAGTTAAATTAATTAAATTGAAATAATAAACAAACGAAATTGAAAAATGAATTAAATAATTAATTAATTGAAAGATTGAATTATATTAAAATAATTTGAAAATCAAGAATGATATAATTAGTTATAAATGGATAAATTAGAAAAAGTAAAAAATTAATGAAAAAATAATTTTTTTTAATTTAAAATAAAATTTGATTACATAATTAATTAATATAATGAAGTAATTAAATTAATTAATTGAACATTAATAAAATGAAAATTAATTAAAAACAAAATTATTTAAGTAAAATAATAAAAGAAATAGTTATTTTGAAAGAAAAAAATGAAACAATGAATGAAATAATGAAATTTTTTTTTAAAGAATAAAGAATTAAAGTAAAAAAGGGATTGAATTATTTAATTTTAAAAAATATTCAAAAATATTAATTTAAAAACCAAAATACATATTTGAAAAAAATAAGTATCTTATTAGTTATATCTAAGAAACACAGTATTTGATATTTATTAATTTAAATACATTATTTTGATTATTATATTATAAAAATTACAATAAATGATATGGAAAAGAGAATTAAAAATTATCAACATCAAGTAATAAAAAATAAATTTAGCATCCTCATTTTGTTTTTTATAATAAAAGTGCATGCCAAAAATTACTCCCATTAATTTCCACTAGTTATGAGCTTCGCTGAACAATTATTTTTATTAATTTAGATTGAGTTCATCAATAATCTAATTTCCTTTCCTAGACATATAAACATGGTCAAAGTTGAATATTTGGAGATATTTCATCCATCACCGTTGCCTCGGGTTTAAATCCATTAGTTAAAAGATTTGTTTTAAGATTTCATTGTCAGTAAACATGGTGAAATTTTTACCAAAGATATATTGGAGAATGTTTTTAATGTATGGACTATCACAACTAATTTTCAATCATGTGTTGGATAATTATTTTCATATGTTCACAATTGTATCAATCCATAAGCTACAACATAGTCTCTCTACATAAGAACACAACCTAGTCCATATCCAAAAACATCACAATATACCCCATAGACTTGTCCTGGTTCTATAAATATTAGGATAATTATGAAATTAAGAAACAAATTAATCTCTTGAAAGTATTTCTATAAATAATCATTCCATTTTAATGGGAAACATTTAATTATAAAATTATTCACAGGAGAAGATAGTCTTCATAAATATCATAAAAAGTGATGATAATAGCCTAATAATACCAAAAATATCCTTATCTTGAAGATGTTTATAAAAGGTTTCCATGAAATGATTTCTTCAATATTTTTAGGATCAACATATATTCCTTCCTCATAAATTAAAAAACCAAGGAAACTTACTTTCTATATCCAAAAGTCACACTTAGTGAATTTATCATAGAGTTGGTGTTCTGGTAGTGTACCCCATATAATATCTAAGTTCTTCACATGGTCATCTCTAGTTCGAGAGTACATCATGATATCATCAAAAAATACCATAAAAAATGATTAAAATTATATATGAATGATATAATTTATTTAGGCCATGAAACTTGAATGTTCATTTATAAGGCCAAATTTCATGACCAAGTATTTATAGTGACTATATCAGCTTTGAAAATCATTCTTTGGGATATCCTATTTCATTAATTGATGTTGGTGATACCTTGATGATAGCTCAATTTTGGTGAACAATTTAGCTCCATTCAAATGAGTGAAAAAATTATCACTTTTGTAGAAGAGGATATGGATTCTTTATCATAACTTGATTCACTTTATGATAAAAAAAACACATAATATAAGTGTACCATCATCCTTATTTATGATTATAATTAAAGTATCCCTAAGTTATGTATTTTGTTTAATGAATCTATTGCTTTACAATTCTTCCAACCGGACCTTTAATTCCCATAATTATTTTGTTTCCATTCTATATAATGGAAGAAAAATTGGGCTCTTTCCTAGAATTAGATTGAGATAAAATTTAATTTCCCATTTAAGTTGTAGAAAATATAAATCATATAGAAATATATCTGGGTATTGGTCTAGTATAGTAAGAAGGCTCATATTCCCCATTTCATCAGTCGAGTCCAAGTTCATTTCTTCTATATAGTAGGATATTATTCCATACACTTTCATTAGAGGTATTTTTATACCTACAATCATATCCTAATATCCTTTGAATAAATGAATAGCACCACCCAAATATGTTAATGTTACTTACCAGGTATAACAGTTGATATATGATTTGAATTATACCAACAAGTCTATTCTAAATATTAAATCAAAGATTTATATTTCAATGATAGTAAAACCCCATAAAATTTTCACTATGTCGATGGCAATAGAACACACTAGACACTTAAAACATCTACATTACCATGTTTAAGAGGTGTCTTGATTCTCAAAACTTGAGATATCATCTCTAAATACAACCACAATTTATTTATCACACATAATGAAATAAATGAATGATAAATTCTGATTTCAAACAAGAAATTCATACCTGTTGTTTTAAGAAGTATGGTACCATGAACTATCAATAGATATAGTTTCTAAATAATTATATAATGCTCGGATTCATATAATCTCCAGTTAGAGCCAAATGAGTAGTCTTTGTTTCCCTACTAATGTGGTATTAACTAAACTATCAAAGAGTTCCAAGAATCATCCTAGGGTACCTAATGATGGGGACAAGAACTAATATGATGCTATAATCTTGGTTGAACATGTGATACATGAGACCAATTTGATCAATCTCCACATATTGACTTGGTAGGTTTTAAACAAAAGTTCTTGAGGTGTCCACTTCATCCGTAGTTGTGACACTCTTAAGATGACACCATACATTCGATATTCTTATGATGTAATAATACACATTGAATATAGATTTATTCGATACTATGATGAGGGGTAAAGGATAATAATCTAGTGGATTTGTTATATGGAACCCTTCCACCTTAAGAGTAGTAGTACCTTCTACCCTTATTCCCCACACTGGAGTTCCCACATGTTTCCGATTTAAAAAGTATATTCCCATATGATTCACCAATATCTTTTTCTATAACCATTATGTTCTCCACCATGTCCTTATAGTTTTTAAAATAGAACATGACAACCTTGTAATGAATATTTTTTTCAAAGAACCAACTTGAATATGCATTCCTTGAGAGATTTACTTGAAGGTACTTCTGGAGAAAAGAATTCTATATAAGTGAGCCGGGCCACATATTCTATCACTATAAACTTAGCATGGATAGATAGGTCCCACCACTTTTTTCAAGGTATTCAGGCATGTATAATTCTAACATAAACTTAATATCAGTTGGTTCTAAAAGAAAATAAAATATCCTATTCATTCTACCTAGTGATGCTTATGGTTTCTCAGGTCCCCAGTCACCCTGAAATACTGTGGATTATATCTCTGAAATTTCAATGATTGATCCATGTAATGTGGATCCTCCATTTGATTCCCCTTTTCAATATCCTATAACAACTGCAAGATACTCTGAATTTTTTTGGATCAAATGTGGTTGAAGTGGAACCACATTTTCCAATAAACCCTCTTACTGGATTCTTAGTATCCTAACTGGTGGAATCTTTCTAGAACAAAAATTGTAATATATAGTTAGTTAATACATGTTTTTTTAAACATTATTTACAAATTATATTATAAAATAATAAGAAAGTTCATAGAAATATAATTTCAAAATCAATAATTTGAAATAACATATGGATGATACAATCTTAGTGAGAAATATTTTTACTAATGTATAATACCAAAATCTCATCGGCTAAACCCACAATAATGAGTTAAAAAAATTATTAAAATTTTATAAAAACCCCTTTTGTACCTAGAACACCCTGTAACTTGGATTTCAGAATAAAGAGTTTATCCACATATTTTTATACTATAAATTTCCCTTTCTGATGCATCTTGTATTCTTGATTCAATCCCAACTGATGGAAAATACTAATATGATACCATTTTTAATATCCTAACCCAACCCATTGGCTTGTAAAAGACCAAAATTCCACTAACCTCAATGGATTTCCTCTAGACACCAAGGTATGGAAATGAATACCAAGGTATTACTAAATCACGGGGGATTATTTAACCTTATACAACTAACCTGCAATAGATAAACCACAATGATACTAAGAGAAACATGATGCATGAAATAATTCAATAAAATATATTAATTAAATAAAACACCAAAAAAATAAGAGTCATAGTAATAAAACAATACAAATAAAATGTCTAAAAATTCCAATGATGAAACGATCTGAGTACCAAGGTGGAGCTATAATTGACTCTGATACTAGAATACCTCCAAGCTCTATCCACTAATGAAAAAAACATCAAGATGATCCACTAAAGAAGTAAACAATATTCCATTTACCTATATCATGATAAATAACATCTACATACACACCAAAGTGCATATTTGCGAGGTGAGTATATTAACTCAATAAGAAATCCCCATGAATCCTAAAACATTCCACTAAAACATGAAGAAATTATTATAATTTATTTAAAATAGGTGGAGAGTATTAAAAATATTTATCATGATAGATATATGAAAAATAGAGAAATAACCTACACTAAGGTACAAAATAAGAATGGACCCACGAAACCATGAAATACCCTAACCAAATACATCTCCTATCACAGAAGTTCCTCTAAAAATTCCAACTCATGAGCAAAAACCTAACCCTATAGTCGGAAGTATTCACTTAGTGATATAATACAATGTTCCCAAATTGGCACTGCAACTATGTCGTACTCAAAAGTCCATATCCACATAAATATGAATTTATAGTAACCATGTCCATTACATGTTCATACACCCAAATCCTTCTTTTAAATTCCATTATATCATTTTATCTGATATGTTTTGGGCATCACCCACAACCCAAGATTCTCAGAAAAATTAATGAGAGAGATTTTCATAGGGGTTTAACATGAGTTCTCTAATCAAAGTAGAATAAATTTATGTTATAAAATATAAAATCCATCTATTTACCTGAGAAATTATAATGATAGAGAAGAAACCTACATACGATTTATTTTACATGAAGAATTGGCTCATAATCTCATATATCTAACATCTCATTTATATTCCTTCAAAAAAACCAAATAATATTTATTTAAATTAACCCCTAAACTATATATATTATCAGGATAAACATTATTTAGGTTTTCTCTCTATATAAAATCATAATATCAAGAATATAAAGTAAGAATAAGGCTTTTACCTTCGATTATCTAGATCCAAAGCACTCTGATTTATTGGAATAGACCTTCAGAAAGAAATAAATTACCTAAAATTCCTATAGGAGGAAATAGTTTTGAGATAATATATCAAGGGAGAAATAATGAGGGGTTTGGGTGTATTTTTTGGATTGAATTATAATTTTTATATTTCATTAATCATAATGAATATTTTGGAAACCTATTTCCAACCATATGTGAACTACTAGATAATACATAGGGTCACATGGTTGGAGTGTATAGTTTAGTAAACCATATTCCAACCATAAATTATGCCACTATAGGAAAATTTATAAAGTTTAATAGTTACCATCTATTTTTAACAAATCTTTCACCAATCATGGTAATATCCAATGAGCTTCCTTAACCCTCAAAAGGTTTCTTGAGAAATCCGCATAGTTACCCCTAATTATGCTTAAACCATGAACCCTTTAGAATTATTACAACAAAAAATATCTAGAAACTTCTAAAAGTCAACCCAATCACCATATAAATTCAAAATATATAATAAAAGGTAAAATTAACTAAAACTGGGGGGTGTTATAAAACCCATTAGAATGATGTGAGGTTCATAATCTTGCCTCAAAGCATAACCAAATGCTATATCATAATGATTCCAAAGAGATCAAGGAATTAAATAAATTTATAAATTCATATTTGAATAAAAAATAAAATTTCTTGAACATAGAGTCCTAATTTATCTAAATTTAGGATAAGGTTTGGAAAATAAAGAATAAAAAACAAACCACTTAGGTGGTAGTTTATGAAATGCGCAATGGATCTTTTAAAGAAGGAAGGAGTTGATTATTTTTGTTTAGAACATAATTAAACAAATAGGGTTTTACATAAAATAATGTGGCTTTTAAAAATATATTAATGGACAAAAAACATTTCATGGTGGTGTTACTTGACATGAAATTGGAAATCGTGAAGTTCTCTTAAATCATGTTTACTTAAAATAGACAATAGTAAAGGGAACATAAACATTGTATCATCCCAAGAAAATAATGGTTAATTAATGTTGGTATATATAGAAGGAATATAGATATAAAATATGGATGAAATAAAATATTATACTATCGATTAAAATGGATAAAATTAAATAGAATGTGTAACCCAAATGTAACAAGGGAGGGTTTAGAGGATCCTTTTTTTTAAATGCCTATGTTGAAACCCACATCATTAAAAAGGATAACAAAAATTTATTTTGAAAATGGTTAAGGGGAAATATTAGGATCATATAAGATAAAATATATTTGGGTTTTAAAATAGGAATGGATAACATTGGTAGGAAGGTAAAATATGAATATAGAGGAGAAAAAATCATCAGAGAGGACCGATATTGATCCTAATATTATTGCAACTTTTAGGAAGAAATTAACTAAAAAATAATTATTCTGTTTTAAAGAATAAATTTATAAAAAAAAATTACTTTTCTTTTATACTTGATAAGTTGAATAATAAGGGAACTTAGAAAATAATAGTCAAGAAAGAAAGCTCAAGACCCAAATGGAATGAAAATTGATTAAAAAACAACTTATAACTTAGTATCTTTTAAATAGAAAACCCATGAAGTGATAAAATGACATGGATTTGTAAATCCATTAAATTTCCAGAAAAATATTAAAAAATACATCCAAAGAAATATTTTCATCACAAAAAAGGAACAATTGAAAGAACAAATCATATCTGAATTAATTAAAATTGAGATGTAGAAACCCTTACCAGAGGTATCGATTTGTCTATACATGCACCTAACTTCCTGAATAATCAAATTAAATTTATTAGATACTTTTTTCGTAAAAATTTTCATCTATATCTCAATTTATATGGTCCATTTATTATAATATATTATTTATTATTTATATAGTTTCTAATTAAGTTGTTACTTGAGGTTGTTTGGTCTATTTTTTCCTGTAACTCTTTCTCTATGCAGAACATGGTAAAAAATTTGATAAAATAGATTAATAATATAAATAATTGTAGAAATATATGAATATTATTATTCAATTATAATAAAATTTATATAGTTCTATAAGTTTTCAAAAATGGATTCCAATTAATAAAGTTTTATTGTTATTTTTATTTTTTGCATGGTGGAGTTTACTATGAAAGTTTATTGTTAATATCAATTATAGAATGTCTAATATTATCTTTAAATAATATTAATAGTGTCCCAAATATATTTTCAAAAAACATAAATATTTTTTTTAAATCTATCTATGTTAGGTGGTTATGAAAAAATAGGACATGTTATTTATAGAGGTTCTTGTCCCTACGTACACATGATGATGTATTCCTTTTTTGAATGGTTATAGAGGAAGGTATAAAATCGATATTTAATTAGTATAACAAAATTTTAGAATATATATAATACTGATGTTATCATATATTAATGGATTTAATTTATTTTTTGGGGTAGAATAATAAATTAATTAAGAGAGTTTTGTTTAGAACACTACATATCCCTTTTGATGTCCTCCATTGGGTAAGAGATTAAGGTTTATAATCATGGTATTTTGGAAAGACCATGGATTCTAGGATATTGGGAGAGAGTTTATATGATATTAGAGTATATTTTTGGTTAGGTTAATACTTTAGAATGCATGGATAAATGTGGTTGTGAATGGTGGTATTTATAAGTGAGGGGAGTGGAATTTTTTTAATAATAAAAGATAAAATTACTATTCAAATGTCAAGTGGATCCAATAGTGGAAAATAATGGATTGGGGGAAGGTATAATGTTGATAAATCCTCAATAATTAATTTTCAAACATTTTAAGTCTTTTACTATTATATTTTCACTTTTACCATTTTTTCTTACCATGGTACATAGTTTTTATCTTACTTTAAATACTTAAAAATAAAAGGGAACTTATTACATAATTTGGAAATAGTGATTCCAAATATAAAATAAATTTTTTCAAATAAAATTTATAAGGATGATTAAATGTAAATTTAATATTAGTAGACATAACCTGTAAAAACGAACTTTAGAAAAAGTTTATTTTTATGCTTGTAAATAATTTAAATATGGCTCGAACCATAGATTTTTCATCCACAAAACCATGGTCTTATAGAAATTTATTAAAAATAAAAAACACCCACATAAAGTACATGGAATTACAAGATTAAAATAATAATGAAAATGTAACCATAACAAGAGACATGAACATGTAAAGAAATATGTTTCCATCCACCAAAAGTCAACACAAACTATATGTCGTAGTAAAGCATTCATATTTTTTTTTTGTGAATTTCCCCTAATATAAGATGAACAATAGTTTATTAGGTGTCCACCTCACTTTAATGTAGAAAAATTGTTTGAGGTATTCTGATCATACAATGGATTTTTTATTTCCAGATATACTCTCAAATAATCCTTTTAAATAGTAGACATTCCCTCATAGTCATAATGGTGCAGTTCATAATGGACATAACTAGACAAGTTTTACTCTTTTGCATCATCACCAAGTAAGGATTTCTTCCCAGAGCGATCCTACATTGGTGTCTGCACATCCAAAATAAGCTTAAAAACTAATTCATCATGTACATTGTATTTTATAGGCTCCATAAATGTAACACCCCAAGAATTCATAATGTGTTATTTCATCAAAATAATTCAATAACTTGCACTACACGCAACACCAAGTTCAATCACACCATGACTTACAAAAAAAACTCCATTCAAAAGATGTTATGAATAGTATTATCTAAATTTTAAACTTTATATAATCCTTATTATTTTAGAATCCATATTATGAGTTTCTTAGATATAATGCAAGAACAAATTCATTTTCAGTATTTCACTTTTATCAACTTTTAATAGTGAACCCTTTTTAAATACAATATTTTAAACTTTTTGACTAAATGGGGACATCAAAAATTTAAAATGAAACATCCCAAGCTTCCACGGTACGCTTTCTTTGAATAATACAGTAGCGTGTGTTGTACGCAACCTTGAGTTTTAACACACACCACAACCAATCAAACTAGCCGTTAGGAATAGTAATAACTACTTTTTGAAATTATATATATTTTATATTTTAAAATGGACTTCATTTCTGGATTCAGAATATCGAATTTAGCCTAAGGTGAAATTTTGGTACTTTTCGGATAACTTTCATATTTTGATGAATAGTGAAAATTACTAAATTTTAAATAAAAACAACTTTTTAATAAATATACTTAATAGTGATAAATTATGCATTTGAGTGGTTTTAAATTATATTTAGAATATATTTTTACCTTTTAATATAATTTTGGTCATTGGACATAATTTTACAATTAAACCGAACATAAACAAGTGTCAATCTTTTGATAGTTATTATCTCTTAAAAACACGCTTTTTGTTTTGACAGCGGGAATTAATTTTAAATTAATTTCTGCCACTTCTGTGTTTTGAATTTAGGAAAATGGATTCCATATTTGGAATCAGGATGTTCAAATTGTGTAAATAGGTAACTTTTATTTTTAGACATTTTGAATAATTACTGCGGTAAATATTTTATTTACCATGGTTAAGGGTAAATCCGGTAAATAAGGGTTACAAAATAATATTATAATAATACTAAATTACCCTAAAACGTGTCTTAACCCTATTGGTTGATACATGGTCGACCATGGGCTTCTTTGGGTCGATTTTGGGACCCCATGGATTCACTTGTAAGTGATAATGACACTTTATTTTAATTAAGTTAAAATGAATACAAAAATGACACAAGCATATATCCTTTAGAAAAACAATTGTTACATAGGGTTATGTATGTTGGATTTTAGATTATAAATATTAATTATAAAGATAAAAAGATTTCCTACATAATGATATTTTATTTATAGATTTTAGACATTAAATAATTTACTTTATTTATGACACAATGATGATGCAGTAATTACTATAATAGTGAACAATTAAAATAATTGATATTATAAATACCCAAATAAATATAATATGAAACTTTTAATGAATTAAACTAATTTTATAGGATAATATGATATATTAGGATTGATTTAATTGACTTTTTTAGAAGTAATCAATCTGTTATGAGTTTCACAAAAATCAACTATTGAATAGTGTCAAAATTGACATAAAAGAGTTCTTAAAACAAATATTATATTATTAATTGATAGTAAATTCATAAAAATCTAAGGTTCGGCCAAGAGACTTATATCATGATAGGTTCATCATTAATGGACCAGTTGGGGGTCTCTTGGATATATATAGTAAGTTTATTAACCATATTATATAAAAATACAAAGAGACATTGTAAAAGTGAAACTAATTAACTTAGAGTTAATACTTAAAGATAAGGTTAATATAAGTACCCCAACCTATCTAAATTCTATTGGTTGAGTTGTTTTCGACCCATCCCCACCTTAACCTTTGAATAGTCAACTTTGGAGCCATTGGAAACCGATTATGAATTTATTATAAATTAATATTTCTAGCTTTTCCAAAGGTGCCCCTCACCCCTCTTATAAAAGGGCACTCCTCCTTCTCATTTCTTCACACCTTCCAAGCCTTTTGGTTCGGCCAAACTCTGCCCAAATACTCTCCCAACTTCCCTCACTACAACCTAGAGTCCTTAGTTTGATCAGAAAGCCAACCTAAGGAGCCCTTTTGATCAAATCAAAAGGAAGAACCCGAAGAAGAGGTAATGATTTCACCACCCTTTTTCCAAGTTCCTTCTTCTTCCACTTCTTCTTACATTGTTGTTACCATTATAAAATAATAAATCCAGTATCATATATATTCTGTGATGCTATTATAAATATGGTACAACCATATTCAGTATTCTATCCACCCTTTGAATAACATGTCACCATACGTGCGTACGTACGGCTTACCGTCTCCACGTCGTGGTGTAATTGTTATTCATTATATTATTATTTGGATGGGTATAATAATGATGTGTAACTCATGTAAATAATAAATATAACATGTTAGTGATTATGTATATATGATATACCATTCATTTATATATTATTTTAATATCAAAAGAATGATATTGTCGCTCGTGCGTACGTACGGACTACCGTCTCCACGAACGCGATGAGATTCATTCTCCATCATATCCATTCAAGTATAATTATCATTTTCTGATTTAAAAATGATTTTTAAGGACTTGATATCATTCTGGATATTAATAATATACAACCTATCCATTACAAACATGGATTACGTAATAAAACATATAAAAGAAAACGAGTAAGTTAACACCCGAAACAACGATAATACTAAGACATTATTAACAAAGAAAAGTGAAAAGATCATATATGATATGATATTAATATATATGATTCTTGTATAATTTAATAACAATTATTTCAATATTATACAGGAGGTTAACCTACCCCAACCAAGTAAAAGTACAAGGTAAGGGATTTTCTTATCTCACATTCAATTCCGTGAGATTTCCATTATTCGCCACTAAATTATTGAAAGTGGTGTATTGTGTACTGGAATTTGATATATATTATCATGATTATCTTTATATTCATGTTATTCTGTAAATAATTTGGTGGTTATTAACTTTTGGCCATACGACTCAGTTGATTAACGTGGTAAGGGGTTTTCATCTCACTCTTTATTTCCGTGAGATTCATGCCATATTTCCACTATTATCTTTTGTGTGGTGTATGTACTGCCCATAATTGTATTCTTTGTGTAATACACTTTACCTTATGTGTATTTAAATTTTCATTGTATGATACCTCTTTCATGGGTTGTATGTTTCATAAGTTACCAAATTGATAAGGGTTTACTTCACAATCTCTTTAATATCCGAGGTTGTCTTTACGTAAGTATCTATATGGAGATATTTACTATCCATGTCCATATTTCATAAAAGAGTTTTCAAAGGGATTATTTATAAGGTAACTTTTACTAAAACATCATTTAAAATGTTTTAAATATTTATTCTTCTAAATCATCCTCATTTATGTCCACGTTTTAAAAATGGTTTGTAAGGATTTATTTATATGAAAATGAATGTTTTAAAAGTGTTAATTCCATTAAAAAGTTTCAAAGTGGTATGGGAAACATTGATTCAAAAATGTATTTAAAAGCCTTACTTTCTAAATTGTGTAACATTAAAATGTTTTCATGAAAAAGGGATATTTCTCTCAATAATTTTTTAAAAAAAACATTTTCATCTATGTCAACATCCTTTGATGGATTTTTAGATTATTTGAAGATGATTTATTATGATTTAAAACTTACATATTGTAATGATTTTTTGTGATATGTTTGACTGCAGATGTGTCATTTATATAGCATTCATGGTTTATGAGTAAAGTATTGACATTTCGTATGCTAGTTCCAATAAGAATGTTTATGTTATATTTCAACCTTTACTTTATATGAATGTGTTGGACAAGTATGTTCCAGGTTGGGGACTGGTTAAAGTAAGCCCTCCAGGTTGGGGACTGGTAAAAGTAAGCCCTCCAGGTTAGGGACTGGTAAAATTAAGCCCTCCGGTTTGGTCTTCGGTTATTAGAGGCACTCCGGGTTGGTTTCCGGTTATTAGAGGCACTACGGGTTGGTGTCCTGTTATTAGAGGCACTCCGGGTTGGGTTCCGGTTACAGTTAGCCCCAAGGTCTTGGGACGAGGCCTTGACAAAGAAATTAAAGTTTAGCATTATGCATTCCATCATTATGAAAGTGGTTATTGATTTTGCATGTGATTATTCTATTAGTAGAATATCCATGTGAATAAGTAAATGGCATTATTTCATTTTACTTTTGCCATACTATGTTGAAGTTCAAGTTTAAAAGGCTTTTGTTTTAGTAATGCATTGCCTTAAATATTTATCCTTATTTTGAATGTTCCGCTATATTGTTATCCTTACTGGGCATTTGAGCTCACCCCTTTTCTATGTTTTATTTTCCCCAGGATGTGAAGAAGTAAGTTATGAATGACCTGCAGGGATATTATGAGGGGATAATAGTGTGGACTGTGGAGACATTATGTTGTTGTAGTAGTTTTTCATTTTATGATGTAATGTAAAACTTATGAATATATCTAGTGTTTCCAAGGCTACTAAACCAATCGGTCTTTCGAGATTTGATCTTTCTTGTGATCATGCCAATGTTATGTAATAATGCACCGACTCTGGGTAACTAGGGTCGGGGCGTTACAGTTGGTATCAGAGAACGTTTAGTACAAACCTTGGAAACTAGATTTAGATAAACTCTGATTAGAGCACGTAGAGCTAAGATGAACTTTGAGGATTAGTATAGAAGAACTTCCTAGAATTTTGGTATTGTAGGGATTTTGTGAGTTTTCAGAGCAATACATCCCTGTCTGGATACGAGCAGGTAGAGGTGGCTCTGGCACAGATGTTCCTTGGGGTAAAACCCGAAAACACCGCTTTGATCTAGACTCGAACGGGAACTGGTGCATGACAACGGGCCTTGCTGCACTCTTGGTTACGACACACCCGGGGGATATGCTTAGGATAACTCTCATTTTGTTTACAAATCATTATGAAGGGTTTATGAGTATATACTTCCTCAAAGAAAATATTTTTTATGATTATGGATTATATCCATAAATAGTTCAATTTATGTTAAGTGTTCTATAAGTATGGGATTATGTATTTTGATTCATAAACTAATCTAGTGTATGCCATTGTTTAGAAATGGTGCCTAGTAGAAGGAATGAGAAATCTATCAATGCACATGATCCAAAGAGAAGGAAGGATCATATATTTCATGGTCTTATGCTAGAATTTATAAGAGAAATAGTCTCCCTTGTATTATCATCATATGCAGAAATAATATCATGTATTGATAAGATAAGTAAAGAGTTTACTGAGTCCTATGGCTTTGAAGGGAAGCAAGAGAAAAAAAGGATGGAAGAGAGAAAGATGGATAAAGGGAAGAGGGAAAAGAATAATTTTCTCATATGTTGTAACTGTGGAAAGAAACACCCTGGAACTTTCCTGAAAGGAATGGGAGTTTGTTATAAGTGTGGAGGAAAAGGGCACAAAGTACGTGACTGCAAGGGTATGAAAATGGTTTCAAATGTACAATGCTTCATTTGCAAGGAGTTTGGACACTACGCGAACCTATGTCCCAGTCATCAGACTATGCCGCAAATGATGTTATTGGATAATAATCAAGTTATGATACTACCACAGATGAAGAGGAATGATTAGAGTTCTTATGTTGAATATGTCAATAGAGTGTTGTATCAATAATGTACTTGTTATAATAATTATGGAGTATATAAGGATTGTACTGCAGTACTATTTCATTAAGGACTTGAGATTGTGTGGAACAAAGAAAAGTGACTCAATAGCAGGATAAATTTTTGGAAAATATATGGTTGAGAGAATGATGAATCATAATATAGTTCTGATACTGAGGTAGTGATTTTGGAATAATATGTGATTGTTTTAGATAAATTATATTGGATATTCTTGACTACCTTGGAACTGATTAATGATTTGTATATTCCATCATTGTTGGGGTTTAAAACATTTTTGGATTAATGAAGTATATCCAGCATTCTATATGGAATAAGGGAGCATCAATGTAATCAATAAGGAATATGGTAATACATGATGAAGGTATTCATATTCTATTACGGGGTAAAAAGGATCTATATTATGTTTACCTTCCTTATAAATGTTGGTCTGTGAGTTTGGACAGAAGTATTTTGGATAGTTCTAATTTGGATTATTTTGGATTGCCATAAAAGGACAACCCGGAGGTCGGGCGGCAACCTGTCGCGTCCGGCAAGGCTGCGAGACTTGAACCCGCAACCGAAGGGCGACAAGGGTGTATCACCTACCACTATCCCACGAGATGTCCTGGATTATATAATGTAGTTTTTATTAAAAGATATTGTAGATTAATTATAAATTCGTTTATTTTGGAACCCTATACGAATAGTGTAAATAGAATTTTTTACATTCTATTATCTTTTAGAGTGAAAGATGAGTTTGTGGTAGAAATTTATTAATGGATAAAACTCTAATTATAAAGTAAGTATATTTCCTTATGATCTTAGCCAATCTCATAAATAAATTCCTCAACATTAAGAAAAGAAACTTAGAACAAAAATGCTTTCCTAGATGGTACCTTAAATCATCACTAATTTATGGCTTTGGGATTGTTGGCCTTTTCATAGTCATGTTCTCTACCACTCTCCATCAGATAATTGATGGTTAGATTTTTCTTCCATATCCATATTTTCCTACATGGAACCCTAGTATGTGTTATTTTCGGTAATCTTCATACTTTCAACTCTTTATTATAAATAGAGGCCTCATTAATTCATTTTTCGATGTGGGATTTCAACTAAGATATTTTGAAACGTCAAAAATGTGTTATCCTAATACCCTATGTTTTGTTGAACCGATGGTATTTCAAATCATCATAGATTGATGAATTTAAGGACCTAAATTTTACACTTGTTTGTGATTGATGACCTCAATCACTACCTATAAATATTTACGTTTTTCCTCCAATTATATGTCTCTAATTGCCACCAATGTTCTCCTAATCGAGATCATAATTTGGTGGTGACCCTTTGATTTCTCTTTTACTCATATTAAGACTAAATTTTAGTAACCCAATTTCCGATGTGGGTCTTCCCACAAATATATTATCTACTTTCAACCTTTTATTTTCGAAGAACAATTTCAAATTGCGAGGATGCAATTTATTGAAGGAGGGGAGAATGTAACACCCCAAGAATTCATAATGTGTTATTTCTTCAAAATAATTCAATAACTTGCACTACACACAACACCAAGTTCAATCACACCATGACTTACAAAAAAAATCCATTCAAAAGAGGTTATGAATAGTATTATCTAAATTTTAAACTTTATATAATCCTTATAATTTTAGAATCCATATTATGAGTTTCTTAGATATAATGCAAGAACAAATTCATTTTCAGTATTTCACTTTTATCAACTTTTAATAGTGAACCCTTTTTAAATACAATATTTTAAACTTTTTGACTAAATGGGGACATCAAAAATTTAAAATGAAACATCCCAAGATTCCACGATACGCTTTCTTTGAATAATACAGTAGCGTGTGTTGTACGCAACCTTGAGTTTTAACACACACCACAACCAATCAAACTAGCCGTTATGAATAGTAATACCTAATTTTTGAAATTATATATATTTTATATTTAAAAATGGACTTCATATCTGGATTCAGAATATCGAATTTAGCCTAAGGTGAAATTTTGGTACTTTTCGGATAACTTTCATATTTTGATGAATAGTGAAAATTACTAAATATTAATTAAAAACAACTTTTTTAATCAAAATAATTAATAGTGATAAATTATGAATTTGAGTGGTTTTAAAGTATATTTAGAATATATTTTTACCTTTTAATCTAATTTTGGTCATTGGACATAATTTTACAATAAAACCGAACATAAACAAGTGTCAATCTTTTGATAGTTATTATCTCTTAAAAACACGCTTTTTGTTTTGACAGCGGGAATTGATTTTAAATTAATTTCTGCCACTTCTGTGTTTTAAATTTAGGAAAATGGATTCCATATTTGGAATCAGGATGTTCAAATTGTGTAAATAGGTAACTTTTATTTTTAGACATTTTGAATAATTACTGCGGTAAATATTTTATTTACCATGGTTAAGGGTAAATCCGGTAAATAAGGGTTACAAAATAATATTATAATAAAACTAAATTACCCTAAAACGTGTCTTAACCCTATTGGTTGATACATGGTCGACCATGGGCATCTTTGGGTCGATTTTGGGACCCCATGGATCCACTTGTAAGTGATAATGACACTTTATTTTAATTAAGTTAAAATGAATACAAAAATGACACAAGCATATATCTTTTAGCAAAACAATTGTTACATAGGGTTATATATGTTTTATTTTAGATTATAAATATTCATTAGAAATATAAAAAGAGTTCCTACATAATGATATTTTATTTACAATTTTTAGACATTAAATAATTTATTTTATTTATGACACAATGATGATGCAGTAATTACTATAATAGTGAAAAATTAAAATAATTGATATTATAAATACCCAAATAAATATAATATGAAACTTTTAATGAATTAAACTAATTTTCTAGGATAATATGATATATTAGTATTGATTTAATTGAGTTTGTTCGAAGTAATAAATCTGTTATGAGTTTCACAAAAATCAACTATTGAATAGTGTCAAAATTGACATAAAAGAGTTCTTAAAACAAATATTATATTATTAATTGATATTAAATTCCTAAAAATTTAAGGTTCGGCCAAGAGACTTATATAATGATAGGTTCATCATTAATGGACCAGTTGGGGGTCTCTTGTATGTATATAGTAAGTTTATTAACCATATTATATAAAAATACAAAGAGACATTGTAAAAGTGAAACTAATTAACTTAGAGTTAATACTTAAAGATAAGGTTAATATAAGTACCCCAACCTGTCTAAATTCTATTGGTTGAGTTGTTTGCGACCCCTCCCCACCTTAACCTTTGAATAGTAAACTTTTGAGCCATTGTAAACCGATTATGAATTTATTATAAATTAATATTTCTAGCTTTTCCAAAGGTGCCCCTCACCCATCATATAAAAGGGCACTCCTCCTTCTCATTTCTTCACACCTTCCAAGCCTTTTGGTTCAGCCAAACTCTGCCCAAATACTCTCCCAACTTCCCTCACTACAACCTAGAGGCATTAGTTTGATCATAAAGCCAACCTAAGGAGCCCTTTTGATCAAATCAAAAGGAAGAACCTGAAGAAGAGGTAATGATTTCACCACCCTTTTTCCAAGTTCCTTCTTCTTCCAATTCTTCTTACTTTGTTGTTACCATTATAAAATAATAAATCCAGTATCATATATATACTGTGATGTTATTATAAATATGGTACAACCATATTCAGTATTCTATCCACCCTTTGAATAACTTTTAACCATACGTGCGTACGTACGGCTTACCGTCTCCACGTCGTGGTGTAATTGTTATTCAACATATTATTATTTGGATGGGTATAATAATGATGTGTAACTCATGTAAA
Organism: Viscum album; assembly: GCA_963277665.1. Lineage (NCBI taxonomy): Eukaryota > Viridiplantae > Streptophyta > Magnoliopsida > Santalales > Viscaceae > Viscum > Viscum album. Next base: position 2,983,065 of record CAUJRU010000022.1, read on the forward strand.
TAATAAATATAACATGTTAGTGATTCTGTATATATGATATACCATTCATTTATATATTATTTTAATATCAAAATAATGATATTGTCGCTCGTGCGTACGTACGGACTACCGTCTCCACGAACGTGATGAGATTCATTCTCCATCATATCCATTAAAGTATAATTATCATTTGATGATTTAAAAATGATTTTTAAGGACTTGATATCATTCTGGATATGAATAATATACAAACTATCCATTACAAACATGGATTACGTAATAAAACATAGAAAAGAAAATGAGTAAGTTAACACCCGAAACAACGATAATACTAAGACATTATTAACAAAGAAAAGTTAAAAGATCATATATGATATGATATTAATATATATGATTCTTGTATAATTTAATAACAATTATTTCAATATTATACAGGAGTTTAACCTACCCCATCCAAGTAAAAGTACAAGGTAAGGGATTTTCTTATCTCACATTCAATTCCGTGAGATTTCCATTATTCGCCACTAAATTATTGAAAGTGGTGTATTGTGTACTGGAATTTGATATATATTATCATGATTATCTTTATATTCATGTCATTCTGTAAATAATTTGGTGGTTATTAACTTTTGGCCATATGACTCAGTTGATTAACGTGGTAAGGGGTTTTCATCTCACTCTTTATTTCCGTGAGATTCATGCCATATTTCCACTATTATCTTTTGTGTGGTGTATGTACTGCCCATAATTGTATTCTTTGTGTAATACACTTTACCTTATGTGTATTTACATTTTCATTGTATGATACCTCTTTCATGGGTTGTATTTTTCATAAGTTACCAAATTGATAAGGGTTTACTTCACAATCTCTTTAACATCCGAGGATGTCTTTACATAAGTATCTAGAGGGACATATTTAATATCCATGTCCATATTTCATAAAAGAGTTTTCAAAGGGATTATTTCTAAGGGAACTTTTACTAAAACATCATTTAAAATGTTTTAAATATTTATTCTTCTAAATCATCCTCATTTATGTCCACGTTTTCAAAATGGTTTGTAAGGATTTACTTATATGAAAATGAATGTTTTAAAAGTGTTAATTCCATTCAAAAGTCTCAAAGTGGTATGGGACACTTTGATTCAAAAATGTATTTAAATGCCTTACTTTCTAAATTGTGTAACATTAAAATGTTTTCATGAAAAAGGGATATTTCTCTCAATAATTTTTAAAAAAAACATTTTCATCTATGTCAACATCCTTTGATGGATTTTTAGATTATTTGAAGTTGATTTATTAGGATTTAAAACATCCATATTGTAATGAATTTTTGTGATATGTTTGACTGTAGATGTGTCATTTATATAGAATTCATGGTTTATGAGTAAAGTATTGACATTTCGTATGCTAGTTCCAATAAGAATGTTTATGTTATATTTCAACCTTTACTTCATATGAATGTGTTGGACAAGTATGTTCCAGGTTGGGGACTGGTTAAAGTAAGCCCTCCAGGTTGGGGACTGGTAAAAGTAAGCCCTCCAGGTTAGGGACTGGTAAAAGTAAGCCCTCCGGTTTGGTCTCCGGTTATGAGAGGCACTCCGGGTTGGTGTCCGGTTATTATAGGCACTCCGGGTTGATGTCCGGTTATTAGAGGCACTCCGGGTTGGGTTTCGGTTACCGTTAGCCCCAAGGTCTTGGGAAGAGGCCTTGACAAAGAAATTAAAGTTTAGCATTATGCATTCCATCATTATGAAAGTGGTTATTGATTTTTCATGTGATTATTCGATTAGTAGAATATCCATGTGAATAAGTAAATGGAATTATTTCATTTTACATTTGCCATACTATGTTGAAGTTCAAGTTTAAAAGGCTTTTGTTTTAGTAATGAATTGCCTTAAATGTTTATGCTTATTTTGAATGTTCCGCTATATTGTTATCCTTACTGGGAATTTGAGCTCACCCCTTTTCTATGTTTTATTTTCCCCAGGATGTGAAGAAGTAAGTTATGAATGACCTGCAGGGATATTATGAGGGGATAATAGTGTGGACTGTGGAGACATTATGTTGTTGTAGTAGTTTTTCATTTTATGATGTAATGTAAAACTTATGAATATATCTAGTGTTTCCAAGGCTACTAAACCAATCGGTCTTTCGAGATTTGATCTTTCTTGTGATCATGCCAATGTTATGTAATAATGCACCGACTCTGGGTAACTAGGGTCAGGGCGTTACAATAAAACCATTATTTAGTGACTAAAGATCATATATATAACTATTAAAACACTTGTTTTGTAAACCAAACTTCTCCAGTACCACAAGATAAATTATATAAAATGATAATTTATAAATGGATTCAATCATTGAGAAGAAAATATTTATTCTATATTTTTATTAACTTCATGTTAATACCTATATTCAATGATTTATTGGTAGGTTCAGGATATGCGAATGGCATCATGTGTTCCTGGTCAGACCTTATTGCATCTAAGCTATTGGAATTCAAAGGAGGCTTACCATCCATTTCAACTGGGATACTTACACCACATATATTGTTGTTGGGATAAGTAATAAGGGAATTATTTATAATATAATTCTCCTACCCTAGAAAAATATGATTATCAATGAATGATTCCTTATATAGACAACTGGGCTGCATTGTTGATTCCTAAGTACTTATAATACCCTCCTATTCTATCTTCTGGATAGTATTCTAAGTTTCAATATCATCAACATCTTATATGGAAGGTTCCCGAGAAACATCAGTCACCAATGTAGTAGGATAATCATCAGATTCTGAAGTGACTGGTGTAATGTTTCAAGCCGAACCAATTCCATATTCATCCCTTCCCTAGAATGGAAATTATATAGTGTTAAGAGAATATTTTTTGATTTATATATCTTTATTCCCTTTATATTAGAAATATTATGACATATATCGATGTTTTATGATTATTGGAGACTAGAGTTGGCATTTTCCCCATCATGGCTAGGAAACTGCCCAACCAAATTACATGTAATAGTGGGTTTAATACCACTTTTAAGAGTATAAAGGTCAATGGACTCCAAATACTTGGAATTAAAAGCCTTTAATTTCATCTTTATAGCTGAATGACCAGTTATCGTATTTCTATTAGCATGATTCAGAGAGGGGTCTTTTAATATCCTCTAGGTGAGTCCATTTTTTAAAACTTCAGATTGGAAATATGGTCCTTACCCTTACTATTTCCAGAAATCATATAAATATCACCATCCATATTAGAAAAATAAAGGGTTTTATCCTCCATAGGTAACACATCTTTCTCAAAAATCTCATCTTGAGGGGCTTGGACATAATGTCTTGACTATTAAATGATCACTGCATCTTCATGATCACTACTATTAATAGAATTCCAAGCTCCAGCATATTGGAAAATGTCTTTATAAGACCTTATTTCATTCTCTTTATTATCTAAAGCATATTTCTCTTGTGATGTCTCATTCATAATAGGTGTATTCTAATTTTTGGAACACAAAACTTAAGAACATGAAATTTAAATTTTCAATTCTCAACTAGATGTAGAAGAGTCCTTCAATTTGTGAATATGAAATTCTTTTGAAATATCTCATTAGAGTGACCAATGTTATAATGAATGATATAGAACCTAGAAATCCATTAAAATTACACTATATGTTATGACCTAAAATCACTAGAAACCAAACATACAGTATCAATCAGTATGGAGTAGAGATCCAACTCAACCAAAACTCTAGAAAATAGGCTATACAAAGAACACTAAGTTTTACTATCAAATTTAATGGGTATTCCCACTACACAAGAAAATTTCCACATAATTTTTGGGTTCTAGAAGAAGCATTTAAGAAACTTAATTTTTATCTTGATCTGAGTAACCAAGTTGATCACATAATCTGGATCAAAAAGGGGTCCCATTAATGGATTCTAAAAACACTAGGATTTATAGAAACTAAATAGAATCTTTATAAATTATGTTTTCATTTATTATTATGAAAATTAATTTTAAATAACCCATTACCAATTCAAGTTAACTTCCAGCTATCAAAACCCCATTCTAGGATTAACTGTTTCTTTATATCTTCATGTTTCTAGAAGGAATTCACCATTAAGGAGGAAACCTTGGAAATAATGGAATGATGAAATTCCTTAATTTGATCCTCGAGGATGATAAGATTTTTTCAATGAAGGATAAGGAGACATTCCACATTATATGCTTGTGAGTGGAAAGTGGGTCAACATAGGATCCAAGAAAAAACTCCACGATGAGGAATTTTATATACTCAAGGCTTGATGTTGGTCCCTAAAGCATAATTATACTAATGATAACAAACACCATATCACTAATAAAAATAGGGCATTTAAAAGTGCTAAAAACCACCTTTAACAGCGCTAGAAAAGCACTTTTAATTGCGGTGAAGATAAAGGGGGGTCACCTTTAACAGCGCTAAAAAAGAACTCATAAAGGGTTCCCTTTATCCGTGCTAAAAAAAGCACCGATAAAGGTCCCTATTTATCAACACGTTTTTAGAATGGATAAAGGAATCCTTTTCAGTGCTTTTCGGAGGGCTGATAAAGGCCTCCTTTATCAGCTCTATTTTGAGCGCTGATAAAGGACACCTTTATCAGTGCTATTTTGAGCATTGATAAATTCCCACTTTATCAGCGCTCAATTGCCACTGATAAAAGAGAAGTTTCCTAAGCAAACCCATCACCTACATAGAACCTCCACACCTGAGACAACACCAGCACACACAACACAAAACAACACCTGCACACAAAATAGCTGCACAAAACAACACCTACACAAACAAAATCAAAGAAGAACAAAATAACATGCACAAGAGTTTCTCAAACAATTCTATATACATTTACTTGAAATCATTAATACAAAATAACACACTTCTATATAAATTTCAAACAATGTTTTATATGGTTAAAATTAAAATTATCCATCAAGCGGTTAAAAACATTAATGTTTCACCCTTTTTGCATCTGTGATCCCCTCTCAAAAATTGTCATCCATGGTATTAGTTGCTGATAAAAGCATCTGAACTCAGGAAAAAAATTCCACCTATATAAGAAAGCAAATATTATGTTAGTAATAAAATAATGAAATAAATTAAACATTTATATGAAAGAATACATTAATAAAATGTCGTTTTTTAATAAAAAAGACACATTTGGGTAGGTAGGGGGCCATATGACTAGATGATAATTTATACCTGACCTTGATATGGGTAGGCAAGAGGTCATGATAAGCTACTAGAGTAATGAAAAGGAAATAAGTCCACAAAGTATAACAATTAATGATTTTGAGAGGTTTCTTAGTGTATGGAATTTCCCACTTTCTCTTCCTAGTCCTCTTAGAGGAATGAAATTCAAAAGATAACTTGAGGTTACAAAGGTGGTGATGATGGAGGCACAAATAGTGTTTTCTTTTGTAACACCCCAAGCTTCCATGATACACTTCTCTTTGAATAATAGAGCAACGTGTGTTGTACGCAAACTCGAGTTCTAACACACCGCGACCAATCAAAGTAGTCGTTATGAATAGTAATACCCACCTTTTGAAATTATATAAATTTTATATTTCAAAATGGACATCATTTTTGAATTCAAAATATCAGAATTAGCCTATGGTGAATTTTTGGTATTTTTCTAAAAAACATCAATTTTTGATGAATAGTGAAACCACTAAGTGGTAGTTAAAAAACTGATTTTTCGTTTAAATGAAATTTTACCGCTTCTGTGAATTTATTTTCAAAAATATGACATACATGGTTATAATTAGGAAGTAAAATTTGGTTCAATGGGATGAAAATAATTTTTGGTGAATAGTAACTTTTGATTTTTATTAACCGCGATTAGAGGTAATTAGAGTAATTTAGGGTAAAAATAATGTTATAATAATATGAAATTATATTGAAACATGTCCTAATCTTATTGGATGAGTCATGGCCGACCAAGACAAACCATGGGACGATTTTTGGGACCCCAAGGAGTCACTTGTGTAAGATAATGACATTAATACCTTTTATTTAACGTAAAAATAAAAATGTCACAAACATATATTGTTTTACTAAAAAAATTTTTACAAGGGGTTATACAAGTTGTCTTTTTGACTATAAATATCCATTGGAAAGATAAAAATATTTCCTACGTCATGGTAATTTATTTATAATTTTTAGTCATTAAATAAATAAATTTATTTATCACACCATGATGATGTAGCGATTACCTCATTAATGAACGATTTAAATAAAATGAAAAGATAAGGTAAAATATAAGACTTACACTTGTCAAAAGCCTATTGTATGGGTGGATTTAGAACCCTTATCACCTTATCCTAGAAATATATCATTTGGGGACCTTTAAAATCCGAAATACATTTCATAATAATGTAACATTTCATAACTTTCCAAGAGTGCCCCTCCTCTCCTCTTATAAAAGGCCCCCAATTCTACCACCTTATTCACACCTTCAAAGCCATTTGGATCGGCCAAACTCTTCCCAAATACTCTCTCAACTTACCCCTCTTACTCCTAGAAGCATCAATTTGGACAGAAGTCTTGCCAAGGAATCCTTTGGCTCAAATCAAAAAGAGTTACTCGATTTTAAAGGTAATGTCTTCACTTGTGTTCTTTTGTTTTATTTTGCCTCTCAAACCCCCTAAACGCTTTTTATTCCTATATTTTGAAACAAAACCAGTATCTTCAATATACTAGGATGTTTTTATTATATGTATTTGATTTACAATTACACACACCTTCGTCTAATGGTTAAAGAACATACTGTTTCTGTGGTTGGCGAATTACTGCCTCACAAAACGATGATTGTTCAATATTCTTTTAACACCTTTCATGGTGGCCATTAAGATGTCACTCTATTTATATATGATATATATTATTTTTATTTATTCATTATTATTCTGTATTTTTCATTTAAGGCATACCTTTATGGTTTCCATTATGGGTAAACGTGATATCTTCATTTTAGGAAGTGCGGACTACCGCCCCCTCAAAGGGATTTGATTCATTAATGCCATATGAGTGAAGTATAAAGGATGGAGTTAATGATATTATATATTATATAATACTATAATTATAATATACCTTTATATCATTATGATTTCATTCCATTAAATATGAAATAGAAATGAAAGTAGCGTTCATGCGTACGTACAGCTTATCGTCTCCATGAACGGTGCATTTCATTTCTTACCTCTAAATGTTATGTAATATTATAAATGAATGTATATACTGGATATATATGATATATATGATATCTATATCATGAATATAATTCTGGAAATAATTTATATTTTACCGCATAAACAACTTGTAATTATAAATAGTTTATTTTTGACTCAAGTACCAAGGATCGAAAAAACAACCGTTATTAACATAAATAATTACATAATGTTCATAACATTGTAATAAGTGATATAAAAGGAATAATGAACTTGAAAAATTTTCTTAAGCAAGTATAAATTAACTCTAGTTTATTATTCAGGAGGTTAAAGAATGATCGAGTCAAGTCAGACACGAGGTAAGAGACTTCGTCTCAATCTCTTTTCATTGAGGCATATTTTGTTTTATACACAACTTTCTTTTATACGGTGTATAAAACCCTTTGACTTTTACGTTTATTCAAAAGTAATCTTTTTATATGAAGCGTTTTACTAAATGAAAAAAGGGAATGTTTTTTTTTCATACGTATGCGGCGACAACGACTTATCCACCGCCGTGACCATTATTTGAGTTTCAGCTTCCTCTATAAGCCATAAATTTTTTAAAAATGAAAAATAAATACCAAGTTTTACTTTTCTTTTATTTTGTTATAGAAAATGGTTTTATTATATTAATGTGTTGTATTGATATCTTGTGATTGAAATGTGGAAATGTTATGTTTCCTTTATGCATGTTTTATGTGATACGATTATGTTATGGTTTATGATATGTTTAATCCTTTTCATATAAGGAATGCATTAGACTTAGTATGTGATGGGTGGAGCCCGATATAGATACTCGATGCATCAGTAGGTATCATGAGACAAACTAGTGTCTTGGCACAAGGCCTTGAAAAAATCTTATTTGTAGTCTTGGCACAAGGCCTTGACTATGTGGTCATGATAGACTGGCATTATGCATTCCATCATTATGAAAGTGGTTATTGATATTGAATGTGATTATTCGACTAGTATTGTAACACCCCAGGTAAATAAAGAATATGACATTTTCATATTTATCCACATTTGTGAATCAAATATTAATATTACTTTATAGGGGATGCTATGCTCAATGGCGTACCCAATACGCAACAACAAGTTTCTTGGGAATCTTACGTTGCACTCTAAAAAATAATAATATTATTTTAAATGGCAGTTAAAATATAGCTATTGTATTGGAAGGAATGGATATAAATAACTGAAATATGATTATATATGTTTTTAAATGTTTTTACATTTATCCAATAAAAGATAAAGGCTTAAAATACAGAAAGAATTCAATTTTAGGCGTATATACCCTAGTTTTCACTAAAGGTTCACTTATCTCTTTTTAATGGAGAACCGTCATTAAATATAGTTTTGTTAACTCTTATACATTATATTGGACCAAATAAAACTCTTCATTAAAATCGGGACATCAAATTTTACTTTGTGTAAATTTTTGGTATTTTTCCGATAAAGTTCATTTTTTAATGAATAGTGTAAAATGTTGTATTTTAATTCAAAACCTCTTTTTAATCTAATTTATTTACATGATTAGATTATCATTTGAATTGGTTTTAAAGTGAAATTAGAAAATATTTTTACCATTAAATCCAATAGTGGTCGTTGGAAATAATTTCACTTTGAAATCGGACTTAAACTAGTGTCAATCTTTTGGTACTTATTGTTTCATAAAAACACGCTATTTGTCATGACAGCGGGAATTAATTATTAAATTAATTAATGTAACTTATATGTTTTGAATTTTTTAAAATATACTTCATTTTTGAATTCGGAATATCAAATATATCTTAGGGTGAATTTTTGGTAATTTTCTGAAAAACTTCAATTTTTGATGAATAGTGAAACAACTAAGTGGTACTTATAAAAAACTGATTTTTCCGTTTAAATGAAATTTTTCCACCTTTGTGTTTTGAATTTCAAAAATATCACATACATGGTTGTCATTAAGAAGTAAAATTTGGTTCAATGGGATTAAAATAATTTTTTGGTGAATAGTAACTTATTAAGTTTTTAATCACGATTAGAGGTAATTAGTGTAGTTTAAGGTAAAAATAATGTTTTAATAATATGAAATGAACTTGACACATGTACTAACCTCATTGGATGTGTCATGGACGACCAATACAAGCCATGGGTCAACTTGGGGACCCCATGGAGCCACTTTGGTTGGAAAATGACATAAATATCTTTTTATTTAATGTTAAAGTAAAAATGAGACAAACATGAAATGTTTTACTAAAACAACTTTTATATGGGGTTATACAAATAATATTTTTGACTATAAATATTCATTGGAAATATAAAGAGATTTAATACATCATAGTATTTTTTTTTTAATTTTTAGACATTAAATAAATTAAATATTTTATGACATCATGATGATGCAGCGATGACCTCATTATTTAACGATTTATATAAAATGGAAAGATTATGTAATATCTAAGACCTACACATGTACAAAACCTATTGGATGAGTGTATTTAGAACCCTTATCACCTTATCCTAGAAACACATCAATTTGGGACCTTTAAAATCCGAAACTATTTTGAAAATAATGTAACATTTTGTAACTTTCCAAGAGTGCCCCTCCTCTCCTCTTATAAAAGGCCCCCACCTCTACCTCCTTACCCACACTCACAAAGCCTTTGGCTCAGCCAAACCCTGCCCATTTTGTCTCTCCACTTCCCTATATTACTCCTTGAAGCATCACATTGGGCATAAGTCTTTCCAAGGAAGCCTTTGAGCTCAAACCAAAGGGAGTTACCCGATTTTAAGGTAATGTCTTCTTTTGAGTCCTTTAGTTTTATTTTTCTTCTCCAACCCCCTAAAATCTTTTTATTATTTTCTTTTGTAACAACTCAAGTATCCTCAATATACTAGGATGTTGTTATAATAAGGATTCAAGCTACACTTATACACACCTACATATAATAGTTAACGAACATACTGTTTCCGTGGATGGAGAATTTATGCCTCCCGAAACGATGATTGTTCAACATTGTTTTAACACCTTCAACGGTGGCCATTAAGATGTAACTATATTTATATATGATATATAATATGTTTATGTTTTCTTTATGCTTCTTTATTCTTCATTTTGGGCATACCTTTATGGTTTCCATTATGGGTAAACACGATATCTTCATTTAAGGAAGTGCGCACTACCGCCCCCTCAAAGTGATGTGATTCGTTAATGCCATATGTGGGATGTATAAAGGATGTATTTAATGTTATTATATATGATTTTATACTGGAATTATTATATACCTCTATATCATTATTATTTCTTTCCATTAAAGTATGAGATAGAAATGAAAGTAGCGTTCATGCGTACGTACGGCTTACCGTCTCCATGAACGGTGCATTTCATTTCTTACCTCTAAATGTTATATAATATTATAAATGAATGTATATAGTAGATATATATGATATATATGATATCTATATCATGAATATAATTCTGGACATAATTGATATTTCACCGCATAAACAACTTGTAATTATAAATAGTTTATTTTTGACTCAACTACCAAGGATCCAAAAAACAACCGTTATTAACTTAAATAATTACATAATGTTCATAACATTGTAATAAGTGATATAAAAGGAACAATGAACTTGAAAAATTTTCTTAAGCAAGTATAAATTAACTCTAGTTTATTATTCAGGAGGTTAAAGAATGATCGAGTCAAGTCAGACACGAGGTAAGAGACTTCGTCTCAATCTCCTTTCTTTGAGGCATATTTTGTTTTATACACAACTTTCTTTTATACGGTGTATAAAACCCTTTGACTTTTACGTTTATTCAAAAGTAATCTTTTTATATGAAGCGTTTTACTAAATGAAAAAAGGGAATGTTTTTTTTCATACGTATGCGGCGACAACGACTTCTCCACCGCCGTGACCATTATTTGAGTTTCAGCTTCCTCTATAAGCCATTACTTTTTTAAAAATGAAAAATAAATACCAAGTTTTACTTTTCTTTGATTTTGTTATAGAAAATGGTTTTATTATATCAATGTGTTTTATTGATATCTTTTGATTGAAATGTGGAAATGTTATGTTTCCTTTATGCATGTTTTATGTGATACGATTATGTTATGGTTTATGATATGTTTGAACCTTTTCACATAAGGAATGCATTAGACTTAGTATGTGATGGGTGGAGCCCGATATAGCTCCTCGATGCATCATAAGGTTTCATGAGACAAACTAGTGTCTTGGCACAAGGCCTTGACAAAATCTTATTTGTAGTCTTGGCACAAGGCCTTGACTATGTGGTTATGATAGTCTGGCATTATGCATTCCATCATTATGAAAGTGGTTATTGATATTGCATGTGATTATTCGACTAGTATTGTTACACCCCAGGTAAATAAAGAATATGAAATTTTCATATTTATCCACATTTTTGAATCAAATATTAATATTACTTTATAGGGGATGCTATGCTTGATGGCGTACTCAATATGCAACAACGAGTTTCTTGGGAATCTTACGTTGCACTCTAAAAATAAAATAATATTATTTTAAATGGCAGTTAAAATGTAGCTATTGTATTGGCAGGAATAGATAGAAATAACTAAAATATGATTATATATGTTTTTAAATGTTTTACATTTATCCAATAAAAGATAAAGGCTTAAAATACGTAAAGAATTCAATTTTAGGCGTATATGCCCTAGTTTTCACTAAAGGTTCACTTATCGCCTTTTGATGGCGAACCATCATTAAATATAGTTTTGGTCACTCTTATAAATTCTAATGGACGAAATAAAACTCTTCTTTAGAATCGGGACATCAAATTTTACTTTGTGTAAATTTTTGGTATTTTTCCGATAAAGTTCATTTTTTAATGAATAGTGTAAAATGTTGTATTTTAATTCAAAACCTCTTTTTAATCTAATTTATTTATATGATTAGATTATCATTTTAATTGGTTTTAAAGTGAAATTAGAAAATATTTTTACCATTAAATCCAATAGTGGTCGTTGGAATTAATTTCACATTGAAATGGGACTTAAACTAGTGTCAATCTTTTGGTACTTATTGTTTCATAAAAACAGGCTATTTGTCATGACAGCGGGAATTAATTATTAAATTAATTAATGTGACTTATATGTTTTGAATTTTGTAAAATAGACTTCATTTTTGAATTAGGAATATCAAATATATCTTAGGGTGAATTTTTGGTAATTTTCTGAAAAACTTCAATTTTTGATGAATAGTGAAACCACTAAGTGGTACTTATAAAAAACTGATTTTTCCGTTTAAATGAAATTTTTCCACCTTTGTGTTTTGAATTTCAAAAATACTACATACATGGTTGTCATTAAGAAGTAAAATGTGGTTCAATGGGATTAAAATAATTTTTTTTTGTGAATAGTAACTTATTAAGTTTCTAATCGCGATTAGAGGTAATTAGTGTAGTTTAAGGTAAAAATAATGTTTTAATAATATGAAATGAACTTGACACATGTCCTAACCTCATTGGATGTGTCATGGAAGACCAATACATTCCATGGGTCAACTTGGGGACCCCATGTAGCCACTTTGGTTGGAAAATGACATAAATATCTTTTCATTTAATGTTAAAGTAAAAATGAGACAAACATGAAATGTTTTACTAAAACAATTTTTATATGGGGTTATACAAATCATATTTTTGACTATAAATATTCATTGGAAATATAAAGAGATTTACTACATCATAGTATTTTTTTTATAATTTTTAGACATTAAATAAATTAAATTATTTATGACATCATGATGATGAAGCGATGACCTCATTATTTAACGATTTAAATAAAATGGAAAGATAATGTAATATCTAAGACCTACACATGTCCAAAACCTATTGGATGAGTGGATTGAGAACCCTTATCACCTTATCCTCGAAACACATCAATGTCGGACCTTTAAAATCCGAAACTATTTTGAAAATAATGTAACATTTTGTAACTTTCCAAGAGTGCCCCTCCTCTCCTCTTATAAAAGGCCCCCACCTCTACCTCCTTAACCACACTCCCAAAGCCTTTGGCTCGGACAACCCCTTCACATTTTGTCTCTCCACTTCCCTCTCTTACTCCTTGAAGCCTCAAATTGGGCATAAGTCTTCCCAAGGAAGCCTTTGAGCTCAAACCAAAGGGAGTTACCCGATTTTAAGGTAATGTCTTCTTTTGAGTCCTTTAGTTTTATTTTGCTTCTCCAACCCCCTAAACTCTTTTTATTCTTTTCTTTTGTAACAACTCCAGTATCCTAAATATACTAGGATGTTTTTATAACAAGGATTTGATCTACACTTACACACACCTACATATAATGGTTAACGAACATACTGTTTCAGTGGATGGCGAATTTATGCCTCCCGAAACGATGATTGTTCAACATTCTTTTAACACCTTCAAAGGTGGACATTAAGATGTAACTATATTTATATATGATATATAATATGTTTATGTTTTCCTTATGCTTCTGTATTTTTCATTTTGGGCATACCTTTATGGTTTCCATTATGGGTAAACACGATAGCTTCATTTAAGGAAGTGCGGACTACCGCCCCCTCAAAGTGATTTGATTCGTTAATGCCATACGTGGGACGTATAAAGGATGGATTTAATGTTATTATATATGATTTAATACTGTAATTATTATATACCTCTATATCATTATTATTTCTTTCCATTAAAGTATGAGGTAGAAATGAAAGTAGCGTTCATGCGTACATACGGCTTACCGTCTCCATGAACGGTGCATTTCATTTCTTATCCCCAAATGTAATGTACTATTAAAAGTACATGTATATAATGGATATATATAATAAATGATACATCTAAATGATGAATATAATTCTGGAATTAAAATATACATACCTCTCATTATTTTTAATTCCATTAATATGACAAAGAAATGAAAGTAGCGTTCATGCGTACGTACGGCTTACCGTCTCCATGAACGGTGCATTTCATTTTTTACCTCTAAATGATTATGTAATATTATAAATACAAGTATATGCTGGATATATATGATATATATGCTATCCAAATCAGGAATGTCATTCTGGATATAAAGAACCTTTGACCACACGAACAACATGTAATTGTAAGAAGTCCACTTTCGACTTAAGAACCAAATATCGACAAAACAAACATTATTAACTTAAATGGTTACATAATGTTTATAACATGGAAATAAGTGATATAAAATGAATAATGAACTTTAAAAAGGTTCTTAATCATGTTTAAATTAACTCCTGTTTATTATTCAGGACGTTAAAGAACGATCGAGTCAAGTTGGACCCGAGGTAAGGGACTTCGTCTCAGTCTCCTTTCATAGAGGCATATTTTGTTTTATACACAACTTTCTTTTATACATTGTATAAAACCCTTTGAATTTTACTTTTATACAAAAATTAATCTTTTTCTATGAAGCTTTTTACAAAACGACAAAAAGGAATGTTTCTTTTAACGTACGCGGCGACAACGACCTTTTCCGCCACCACGAGTATTATTTGGTCATTGGCTTCCTCAACAAGCCGTAATGTTTTTAGAATAAAATAAATAATATATACTTTTTTATGTATTTTGGTATTGAAAATGGTTTTGATAAAGGATTCTATTATGTCAATATATTTTTGATATATTGTGATTGAAATGTGGAAATGTTATCATTCCTTTATATTGGTTTTATGTTTTATGATTTTATATTTGTAACTGGAAATTTTAACGGGTGGTTACATTATAAACCATATGACGGGTGGTGCCGTGAATACCAGGACGGGTGGTTACGTTATAACCTCCAATGGATTGGGTGTGGAAGTCGGCCGTATGGCTATTCCATTAAGTATGTATGGAAATTGGCCGTATGGCTATTCCATTAAGTGATATGTGTGGAAGTCGACCGTATGGTTATTCCACTTAAGTATGTTTATGTCCCAAGTTACCTTTATATGTTATGTGTTCTTTATATGGGTTTTATGGTAATCCTTTGGTTACAAAAAGGTATGTAATGAAATTTTATTCAGCGAAGAGTTTTTACTACTTCTAAGAGGTGAAAAGTATTACTTTGATAAAGTATACATGGTTTACTTGTTGTTTTGAAAATCTAACAGTTTTCATTCTTTGTGTATCCCTTACTGAGCTTTTTATGCTCAACCCAAGTTTTTGAAATGTTTTTCACAGGACTTATCGTGGAATAGGGTCAAGGATGGGATCAAGGGAAAGTCATGCTACCTAAAACATGGAACTAGACATGTTTGTTTTTAAGAGTTTTTATTTTATTGAAATTTAGTAGAAGAGACTACTTCGTAATCTTTTGAGATGGAATAGTTATGTCCTAATTCTCTAAAACTCTAAACCTGAAAATATCCTCATTGTAAATTATTCATTTAATTCAATATTATGTAAGGTTTAAGGCTGTGGCTTTATAGTTGTTATCAAAGGTAGGTTTAGATAACTTTAGAGGTTAGTGTATTCTTTAAGCATAAGTGACATTACCATAATGGTTAGGATTCCAGAAAGAGTCCTAGTTTTAGATAAAGTGAATAAGTAATTATTTCTTAGTGGTTACCTTCCTCATTAGTACATGATGGTTTTGTTGATATACTCACACTGACATTTCTGTTTTTAGTGAATGGATGGATCTAGCAGGCACCAAAGAGACAACAGGTTTGAAGGAAACTGTGGTGGTTCTCTGATTAAGATACTAGATAAAATGGGGGATTCAATGAGGAAACTCGTGGTTTTTCTAAACCAACTATAAAGGAGTCATGATCAAACAATTGAACCTTGGTATGTTCTGTTATGCATCATGTATGAGATGACCAATCGATGTGGAAGTTCAGGTAATAATTATAATGGTAACCATTAGAGTTTATATGATCCTTACTTTTGAGGTAATTATGGGTTATTATATGATATGATGGAAAATGAAAGGCATAAGATAAACTTGAGGTTAAAATATGTTATGATTATTTTATCTCATTTTGGGGAATGTTTTAATAATTATATAGTTTTGGAAAATGGACAACACGCAGACCGTGTGACAACCCATCACGTCAGACAAAGCTGCGGGAATCGAACCCACAATCAAAGTGCAATTGGTATTTATCGCCTACCACTGAACTACGTGAAGTCCCTGGTTAGTTTGACTGATTCCTTTTAGTTGGATGATTTTAGGAATCAAGACTAAGTTTATTTTGGGTTTTCTATGGAAATGATTAACCTATCATCGAGGATATGTGATTAGGTTAATTACTTTTCAATACGAGACATTAAGAGCAACTGATTTTGTTTGGAGATAAATGTTACGATTTAACTTAGAAGACTATGTGACTAAATCCTTCAAATATTTGGGTTTCAAACTTAGTTTGGTTTACTTTGAAGAATTTTATGGACAAATTGTTTATCTAATGGTCCTCGTTGAACTTTGGGTTTTATTGGACAAATATTGGAGATTTAGCATAGATTTTCTTTTTATAAAGGGTTATCCTTTTCTGGATTATCTGATCTTGTACTAGCCTTTTTGGTTTTGGTATTGGTTAAAGTCTAAAGGCATGGGAAGTATATAGTTCTCTTTTGTGGATTAGGTGATTCTCTAAAAGTTGATTATAGTACTCTTAATGTGAACGAGTCTTCCTAAATACTCACCTTTTTGAGAAAATATGAGTTTGTGTAAGGAATCTAATAAAAGTTGAAAGTCAACATGATAAGTGATTATGTTTCCTTATGAATAAATTCCTCAAAAAAAGTAACTTAAAACAAAAATGTTGTCTATTAACTTTTCCTACTAGGGAATCGAATACCGTTTAACCTATCACAAGTTTGTGATTTTCTCATGGTTAACTTTCTCCTAAACATGTTTTCTATCACTCTCCATCAGAACATGAACCTTTTCTTTTTCTTCCATGTCCATGTTTTCCTACACGGAATCCTATTATGGGTTAACTCGGGTGACCTTTGTACTTATCTTTCTTTATTTTAATGTGATTGTTTTACCATCTCTTGTTCTGATGTGGGACTTTCAAGGATGTTTCCAAGCCAAATTTTAAAATTGCGAGGACGCAATTCCCAAAAGGGGGGAAGGATGTAACACCCCAGGTAAATAAAGAATATGGCATTTTCATATTTATCCACATTTTTGAATCAAATATTAATATTACTTTATAGGGGATGCTATGCTCGATGGCGTACCCAATACGCAACAACAAGTTTCTTGGGAATCTTACGTTGCACTCTAAAAATAAAATAATATTATTTTAAATGGCAGTTAAAATTTAGCTATTGTATTGGTGGGAATGGATATAAATAACTAAAATATGATTATATATGTTTTTTAAATGTATTTACATTTATCCAATAAAAGATAAAGGCTTCAAATACGGAAAGAATTCAATTTTAGGCGTATATGCCCTAGTTTTCACTAATGGTCCACTTATCGCCTTTTGATGGCGAACCGTCATTAAATATAGTTTTGTTCACTCTTATACATTATATTGGGCCAAATAAAACTCTTCTTTAGAATTGGGACATCAAATTTTACTTTGTGTAAATTTTTGGTATTTTTTCGATAAAGTTCATTTTTTAATGAATAGTGTAAAATGTTGTATTTTAATTCAAAACCTCTTTTTAATCTAATTTATTTATATGATTAAATTATCATTTGAATTGGTTTTAAAGTGAAATTAGAAAATATTTTTACCATTAAATCCAATAGTGGTCGTTGGAATTAATTTCACTTTGAAATCGGACTTAAACTAGTGTCAATCTTTTGGTAATTATTGTTTCATAAAAACACGCTATTTGTCATGACAGCGGGAATTAATTATTAAATTTATTAATGTGACTTATATTTTTTTAATTTTGTAAAATAGAATTCATTTTTGAATTCGGAATATCAAATATAGCTTAGGGTGATTTTTTGGTAATTTTCTGAAAAATTTCAATTTTTGATGAATAGTGAAACCACTAAGTGGTACTTATAAAAAACTGATTTTTCTGTTTAAATGAAATTTTGCCACCTTTTTTTTGAATTTCAAAAATATGACATACATGGTTGTCATTAAGAAGTAAAATGTGGTTCAATGGGATTAAAATAATTTTTTGGTGAATAGTAACTTATTAAGATTTTAATCGCGATTAGAGGTAATTAGTGTAGTTTAAGGTAAAAATAATGTTTTAATAATATGAAATGAACTTTACACATGTCCTAACCTAATTTTATGTGTCATAGACGACCGAGAAAAGCCATGGGTCAACTTGAGGACCCCATGGAGCCACTTTGGTTGGAAAATGACATAAATATCTTTTTATTTAATGTTAAAGTAAAAATGAGACAAACATGAAATGTTTTACTAAAACAATTTTTATATGGGGTTATACAAATCATATTTTTGACTATAAATATTAATTGGAAATATAAAGAGATTTACTACATCATAGTATTTTTTTTATAATTTTTATACATTAAATAAATTAAATTATTTATTACATCATGATGATGAAGCGATGACCTCATTATTTAATGATTTAAATAAAATGGAAAGATAATGTAATATCTAAGACCTACACATGTCCAAAACCTATTGGATGAGTGTATTGAGAACCCTTATCACCTTATCCTAGAAACACATCAATGTGGGACCATTAAAATCCGAAACTATTTTGAAAATAATGTAACATTTTGTAACATTCCAAGAGTGCCCCTCCTCTCCTCTTATAAAAGGCCCCCATCTCTACCTCCTTACCCACACTCCCAAAGACTTTGGCTCGGCCAAACCCTGCCCATTTTGTCTCTACACTTCCCTCTCTTACTCATTGAAGCCTAAAATTGGGCATAAGTCTTCCCAAGGAAGCCTTTGAGCTCAAACCAAAGGGAGTTACCCGATTTTAAGGTAACGTCTTCTTTTGAGTCCTTTAGTTTTATTTTTCTTCTCCAACCCCCTAAACTCTTTTTATTCTTTTCTTTTGTAAAAACTCCAGTATCCTCAATATACTAGGATGTTTTTATAATATTTATTCAAGCTACACTTACACACACCTACATATAATAGTTAACGAACATACAGTTTCCGTGGATGGCGAATTTATGCCTCCCGAAACGATGATTGTTCAACATTCTTTTAACACCTTCAAAGGTGGACATTAAGATTTCACTATATTTATATATGATATATAATATGTTTATGTTTTCCTTATGATTCTGTATTTCTCATTTTGGGCATACCTTTATGGTTTCCATTATGGGTAAACACGATATCTTCATTTAAGGAAGTGCGGACTACCGCCCCCTCAAAGTGATGTGATTCATTAATGCCATACGTGGGACGTATAAAGGATGGATTTAATGTTATTATATATGATGTTATACTAGAATTATTATATACCTCTATATCATTATTATTTCTTTCCATTAAAGTATGAGATAGAAATGAAAGTAGCGTTCATGCGTACGTACGACTTACCGTCTCCATGAACGGTGCATTTCATTTGTTATCCCCAAATGTAATGTACTATTAAAAGTACATGTATATAAATATATATATAATGAATGATACATCTAAATGATGAATATAATTCTGGAATTAAAATATACATACCTCTCATTTAGTTTTAATTCCATTAATATGACAAAGAAATGAAAGTAGCGTTCATGCGTACGTACGGCTTACCGTCTCCATGAATGGTGCATTTCATTTCTTACCTCTAAATGATTATGTAATATTATAAATACATGTATATGATGGATATATATGATATATATGCTATCCAAATCAGGAATTTAATTCTGGATATAAAGAACCTTTGACCACACGAACAACATGTAATTGTAAGAAGTCCACTTTCGACTTAAGAACCAAATATCGA
Source organism: Viscum album (assembly GCA_963277665.1). Taxonomy (NCBI): domain Eukaryota; kingdom Viridiplantae; phylum Streptophyta; class Magnoliopsida; order Santalales; family Viscaceae; genus Viscum; species Viscum album. The sequence goes on from CAUJRU010000022.1 coordinate 3,003,155, forward strand.
CAAAACAAACATTATTAACTTAAATGGTTACATAATGTTTATAACATGGAAATAAGTGATATAAAAGGAATAATGAACTTTAAAAAGGTTCTTAATCAAGTTGAAATTTACTCATGTTTGTTATTCAGGACGTTAAAGAACGATCGAGTCAAGTCGGACCCGAGGTAAGGGACTTCGTCTCAATCTCCTTTCATAGAGGCATATTTCGTTTTATACAGAACTTCCTTTTATACGGTGTATAAAACCGTTTGTCTTTTAATTTTATACAAAAGGAATCTTTTTTTATGAAGCGTTTTACAAAATGACAAAAAGTAATGTTTCTTTTAACGTACGCAGCAACAACGACCTTTTCCACCACCGCGAGTATTATTTGTTCTTTGGCTTCCTCAACAAGACGTAATGTTTTTAGAATAAAATAAATACTATATACTTTTTTATGTATTTTGGTATTGAAAATGGTTTTGATAAAGGATTCTATTATTTCAATATATTTATGATATATTGTGATTGAAATGTGGAAATGTTATCATTCCTTTATATTGGTTTTATGTTTTATGATTTTATATTGGTAATTGGACATTTTAACGGGTGGTTACGTTATAAACCATATGACGGGTGGTGCCATGAATACCAGGACGGGTGGTTACATTATAAACTCCAATTCATTGGGTATGGAAGTCGGCCGTATGGCTATTCCATTAAGTATGTATGGAAATTGGCCGTATGGATATTCCATTAAGTGATATGTGTGGAAGTCGACCGTATGGTTATTCCACTTAAGTATGTTTATGTCCCAAGTTACCTTTATATGTTTTGTGTTCTTTATATGGGTTTTATGGTAATCCTTTGGTTACAAAAAGGTATGTCATTAAATTTTATTCAGTGAAGAGTTTTTACTACTTCAGAGAGGTGAAAAGTATTACTTTGATAAAGTATACATGGTTTACTTGTTGTTTTGAAAATATAACAGTTTTCATTCTTTGTGTATCCCTTACTGAGCTTTTTATGCTCATCCCAGGTTTTTGAAATGTTTTTCACAAGACTTATCGTAGAATAGGGTCAAGGATGGGATCAAGGGAAAGTCATGCTACCTAAAATATGGAACTATACATGTTTCTTTTTAAGAGTTTTTATTTTATGGAAATTTAGTAGAAGAGACTACTTTGTAATCTTTTGAGATGTAATAGTTATGTCCTAATTCTCTAAAACTCTAAACCTGAAAAGATCCTCATTGTGAATTATTCATTTAATTCAATATTAATTAAGGTTTAAGGCTGGGGCCTTATAATTATAATATCCATGTGAATAAGTAAATCACATTATTTCATTTTACTTTTTCCTCATTATACTAAATTTCACGTTTAAAAGGCTTTTGTTTTAGTTATACATTGCCTTTAATGTTCATGTTTATTTATGAAAGTTTCTGCTATATTTTTATCCTTACTAAGCATCTGAGCTCACCCCTTTCAATGTTTTAATTTTTCCAGGATGTGAAGAAGTATTTTATGAATGACCTACAAGGATAGTATGAGGGGATATGAAGACAATATGTTGTTGTAGTTTTGTTTTACATTATGATGTAATGTAATAGTTATGAATATATCTAGTGTTTCGAAGGCTACTAAACTAATTGGTCTTTCGAGACTTGATCTTTTGTGATCATGACAATGTTACGTAATAATGCACCGACTCCAGGTAACTGGGGTCGATGAGTTACAGTTGGTATGAGTGGCAGTTTAGTACTAACCTTGGAAGCTAGATTTAGATAAACTCTCATTAGAGCACATTGCCCTAAGATAGACTTTGAGGATTAGTATAGAAGAACTTCCTAAAATTTTGGTTTTATAGAGATTTTGTGAGTTTTCCAAGAAATAGATCCCTGTCTAGATACAAGAAGGTAGAGGCGGCTCTAGCACAGATGTACCTAGGGGTAAAAGTTGAAAACAGCGCTTTGAGCTAGACTCGAACGAGAACTGGTGCACGACAATGGGCCTTGCTGCACTCCTGGTTACGATACTCCTGGGGATATGCTTAGGATAATTCTCATTTTATTTACAATCCATTATGAAGGGTTTATGAGTATATAATTTTTCAAAGAAAACATTTTTATGATTATGGATTATATCCATAAATAGTTCAATTTATGTTAAGTGTTTTTCAAGTTTGTTATTATGTATTTCGAATCATAAATTAATCTACTTTATGACATTGTTTTGAAATGGCGCCTAGTGGAAGGAATGGAAATCGTATCAATACACACACTCCATATAGGGATTTCTCTCCTGATCAAGATAATTATAGTGGAGCTGGTGATACAACTGGTGCTGATCAGCTTATCACTATGCTAGTACAACTCACTCTGGTTATGAATAATAACCTTACTCATATAGAGCATCCTGATCCGAAATGTGGAGGATCAATGTTAGATCGCTTCATGAGGCAAAAACCACCAATATTCAAATGGAGTGTTAATCCCTTAGTAGTTGAGCAATGAATAATTTCCTTAGAGAAAATATTCCATGCCTTGGGGAGTAGTGAAAGGGAAAAGGTTATCATGGCAGTTTACCGCCTCACTGGAGATGCTGATCAATGGTGGTCATTGATACAAAACACGAAGGAAGATGATGAAGTATCAAATATGGAATGGAGATAGTTCAAAGATATTTTCTTAGAAAAATACTTTCCTCGTGACCATCGAGTAGATATGGAAAGGCAATTTCTGAGTCTGAGACAAAAGGAGGATGAGAATGTCTCAAAGTATGAGGCTAAATTTACAAGGATAGCGAGGTATGCTGCAGATTATACACGTAACCCAAGAAGTAATATTGATCATTTCTTTAATGGGTTAAAACCGTTTCTTCGTCGAGCCTTAGTCTCACAATATTTCTCGTCGTACGACGATATTGTCTCATGTGACATCAAGATAGAAAAGGAATTCTCTAAATCTTATGACAATAAAGTAAAGCAAGAGAAGAAGAGAATGGTGGAACAAGATACAAATAAAGGGAAAAAGGGAAAGAAGGATTTTCCATTATGCGATAATTGTGGGAAGAATCACCCCGGTACTTTCCTAAAAGGAATGGGAGTTTGTTATAAATGTGGAGAAAAGGTCACCAGGCTCGTGATTGCAAGGGAAAGAAAGTGGCTATCAATGTTGAATGCTACAATTGTATGGAAGTTAGGCATTATGAAAATGAATTTCCTAAGATTCATGGAAACTTACCTCATAAAAGGCTAAGAGATCAAGGCCAATCTTATGTTGTTACTACAGTTGAGGTGGAATAATTAATGTACTGGTGCTTTTGGACTCAAGGATTATATTCTGGTTATAAGAATAATGTGATATATATAAGTATTGTACTGCAGTACTTGTTGTTTTCATTAATGTTTTAATAGGATGAAGATAATCAAATTTTTAGTATGTGACAATAAGAGAAACTTTACTTTGTTTGTGGAATCTGATGTTACAATTGATTTTGGAATTTAGAGACCTTTTAGAGAACGTTTAGATAGAGGTATTTTGGATAACTATAAAGGTTGGAATGGATTAATTTGAACTTTGGATAGTATTGTTTAAGGTTAAAACATTTCTGAAGATTATTTTTGTAATATTATAATACTATAGTTTTAGGAAAAGGACAACCTGCAGTTTGGGGGATAACCCGTCGCGTCAGACAAAGCTCTAGGAATCGAACCCACAACCATAGTGCGACATGCCTTTATTACCTACCACTAACCTACAGAAAGTCCCTAGTTATTACAAAATAGTTTTCCTAATCTAAATGGTATGTGCTAATATTTGGAACCTTGTACGATTAGGATAAATATAATATTTTTGAGTTCTATTATCTTTTTGAGGGAAAGATGAGTTTCTGGTAGAAATTAGTTGATGGTGGAAACTCTACTTTTCAAGTATATATATATATACCTTGATTTTATTCTATGAATAAATTAATTCTTAAACTTTTGGAAAGGGATATTAAAAAAACCTTTTATCCTAATACCTTATGTTTTGTTGAACTGAAGATATTTTAAATCACCATAGATTGAAGGCTTTGAGGCCCTCAATTTTACACTTGTTTGTGATTGATGACCTCAATGACTCCTTAAAAATATTTACGTTTTCCCACCAATTATTTGTCTCTAATTGCCACCAATGTTCTCCTAATCGAGATCATAATTTGGTGGTGACTTTTTCATTTCCCTTTCCCTCTTATTGAGGCTAAATTTTATTAACCTTATTTCCGATGTGGGTTTTCCACAAAGGTATTTTCTACTATCAACCTTCTATTTTCAAAGAACAATTTCAAATTATGAGGACACAATTTATTGAAGGAGGGTAGAATGTAACACCCCAAGCTTCCATGGTACGCTTCTCTTTGAATAATAGAGCAGCGTGTGTTGTACGTAACCTCAAGTTCTAACACACCGCGACCAATCAAAGTATCCATAATGAATAGTAATACCCACTTTTTGAAATTATATAAATTTCATATTTCAAAATGGACATCATTTTTGGATTCAGAATATCAGAATTAGCCTATGGGGAATTTTTGGTATTTTTCTGAAAAACATTAATTTTTGATGAATAGTGAAACCACTATGTGCTAGTTTAAAAACTGATTTTTCGTTTAAATGAAATTTTAATGCTTCTGTGAATTTAATTTCAAAAATCCGACATACATGGTAATAATTAGGAAGTAAAATGTGGTTTAATGGGATGAAAATAATTTTTGGTGAATAGTAACTTTTGAGTTTTATTAACCGCAATTAGAGGTAATTATAGTAATTTAGGGTAAAAATAATGTTATAATAATATTAAATTATATTGAAACATGTCCTACTCTTATTGGATGAGTCATGTCCCACCAAGAAAAACCATGTGATGACTTTTGGGACTCCATGGATCCACTTGTGTAAGATAATTACATTAATACCTTTTATTTAAAGTAAAAATAAAAATGTCACAAACATGTATCGTTTTACTAAAACAATTTTTACAAGGGGTTATACAAGTTATATTTTCAACTATAAATATCCTTTGGAAAGATAAAAATATTTCCTACATCATGGTAATTTTTTATAATTTTTAAGCATTAAATAAATAAATTTATTTATCGCCCCATGATGATGCAACGATTACCTCATTAATGAACGATTTAAATAAAATGAAAAGATAATGTAAAATCTAAGACTTCACTTTTCAAAAGCCTATTGTTTGGGTAGATTTCTAACCCTTATCACCTTATCCTCGAAATATATCATTTTGGGACCTTTAAAATCCGAAACGCATTTCATAATAATTTAACATTTCATAACTTTCCAAGAGTGCCCCTCCTCTCCTCTTATAAAAGGCCCCCACTTCTACCACCTTATTCAAACCTTAAAAGCCATTTTTCTCGGCCAAACTCTGCCCAAATACTCTTTAAACTTCCCTCTCTTACTCCTATAATCCTCACTTTGGGCAGAAGTCTTTCCAAGGAAGCCTTTGGCTCAAATCAAAAAGAGTTACCCGATTTTAAAGGTAAAGTGTTTACTTGTGTTCTTTTGTTTTATTTTGATTCTCCAACCCACTAAAATCTTTTTATTCCTATATTTTGTAATAACACAAGTATCTTCAATATACTAGGATGTTTTTATTAGATGTATTTTATTTACAATTACACACACCTCCGTCTAATGGTTAAAGAATATACTGTTTCTCTTGTTGGTGAATTACTGCCTCACGAAACGATGATTGTTCAATCTTCTTTTAACACCTTTAATGGTGGCCATTAAGATGTAAATATATTTATATATGATATATATTATGTTTATTTTTTCATTATTATTCTGTATTTTTCATTTATGGCATACCTTTATGGTTTCCATTATGGGTAAACACGATATCTTCATTTTAGGAAGTCCGGACTACCGCCCCCTCAAAGTGATTTGATTCGTTAATGCCATATGTGGTATGTATAAAGAATGGAGTTAATGATATTATATATGATATAATACTGGAATTATAATATACCTTTATATATTTATGATTTCATTCCATTAATTACGAAATAGAAATGAAAGTAGCGTTCATGCGTACGTACGACTTACCATCTCCATGAACGGTGCATTTCATTTCTTACCTCTAAATGTTATGTAATATTATAAATGATTGTATATACTAAATATATATGATATATATGATATATACATCATGAATATAATTTTGGAGATATTGGATATTTTACCGCATAAATAACTTGTAATTATAAGAAGTTTATTTTTGACTCAAGTACCATGGATCGACAAAAAGACCGTTATTAACATAAATAATTACATAATGTTCATAACATTGTAATAATTGATATAAAAGGAATAATGAACTTGAAGAAGGTTCTTAACCAAGTATAAATTAACTCTAGTTTATTATTCAGGAGGTTAAAGAACTATTGAGTCAAGTCGGACACAAGGTAAGGGACTTCGTCTCAATCTCCTTTCATTGAGGCATATTTTGTTTTATACACAACTTTCTTTTATACGATGTATAAACCAAATTGAATTTTATGTTTATTCAAAAGGAATATTTTTATACGATGTGTTTTACTAAATGAAAAAAGGAAATGTTTTTTTCGTACGTATGCGGCGACAACGACTTCTCCACCGCCGTGACCATTATTTGAGTTCCAGCTTCCTCTACAAGCCATAACTTTTTTTAAAGTGAAAAATAAATACCATGTTTTACTTTTCTTTTATTTTGGTATTGAAAATGGTTTTATTATATCAATGTGTTGTATTGATATCTTGTGATTGAAATGTGGAAGTGTTATGTTTCCTCTATGCATGTTTTATGTGATACAACTATGTTATGGTTTATGATATGTTTAAACCTTTTCATATAAGGAATGAATTAGACTTAGTATGTGAATGGTGGAGCCCGCTATAGCTCCTCAATGCATCGGTAGGTCTCATGAGACAAACTAGTGTCTTGGAAAAAGGTCTTGACAAAATCTTATTTGTAGTCTTGGCACAAGGCCTTGACTATGTGGTTATGTTAGCCTGGAATTATGTATTCCATTATTATGAAAGTGGTTATTGATATTGCATGTGATTATTAGACTAGTATAATATCCATGTGAATAAGTAAATGGAATTATTTCATTTTACTTTTTCCATATTATGCTGAAGTTCATGTTTAAAAGGCTTTTGTTTTAGTTATACATTACCTTTAATGTTTATGTTTATTTATGAAAGTTTCTGCTATATTGTTATCCTTACTAAGCATCTGAGCTCACCCCTTTCAATGTTTTAATATTTCCAAGATGTGAAGAAGTATTTTATGAATGACCTGTATGGATAGTATGAGGGGATATGAAGACAAGATGTTGTTGTAGTTTTGTTTTACATTATGATGTAATGTAAGACTTATGAATATATCTAGTGTTTCCAAGGCTACTAAACTAATTGGTCTTTCATGACTTGATCTTTTGTGATCATTCCAATGTTACATAATAATGCACCAACAATGGGTAACTGGGGTCGGGGAGTTACACCTTTGTATCAGAAACAACCACATCCATGAGCTCCATTTGACACTGACAACCCTAATCATCAGCCTCTCAGTCACTTTTTGAACTAACTTTGGCCATTGTGTCCCTGGGAAAGTAAAATAGAGAGGTGGGAGGTGACCAAATTTTACTATCCTCTTGAAATATCCAAGAGAAAAGGGTTAAATGCTTCTCTCCCCGCGACAATGGAGACCATTGAGCCAGTCCCTCCCCCACTTGAGGGGGAGGGACCTCCATCATCCTCTAAGAGAGCGATGGACTCTTTCACCCCATTCTCCAAACCGAGCTCCTTATGCATTTTCCACAGAGCTTCCTGTGCCCTATGGTTTCCGAGCTCTATATAGGGAGCCCTAATCTGCCTTTATTGATCTCAGAGTTGAACGATGCCTCAGAGCTCCTCAATCAGACCCTGGTAGTGCGTTTCCCATAGAGAAGACCGTCTGTGGAATCCATTGATAGGTTCATTTTTGCTTCTTGGGATCTACAAGAGAGGGATACGATGGGTATGCTCGACAACATATGCATTTTGATCCATTTCACATTGAAGGACGACCTAATCAATGCTTGGTCTAGTGTGACTCACAGCTGCATTGAGTACCGCTTCTTCCTCCAAAGATGGTCTTATGAATTCCATATGACGAGGGACTCCTATTCGGTGGAGATATGGGTGAGTTTCCCTAATATACCCCTTATTTTTCAAAATCCTTCGATCATTAGGATTCTTGGGAACCTTGTAGGGTGGTATTTATCCTCTGATCACTGAACCACTGTTTTGTTCCATCCTATTTATCCCTATGTGTGTGTGGAAGTGGATGCCTCGAGGAAGCCTCCTGAGTTCGTTTGGGTTAAAAAAGGAAAAGAATACTAGTGTAGAAAGAAGGTCGTTTATGAGTCAAGGGATGACTTCTGTTCTGGTTGCAAGCTTTTGGCACACTTTTCAACACCATGTAGATGTGGGCCGGGACACCAGATTTCTGCTAAGCAGAATATGGTCCTAGGTTCGTGACAGACCCTTGGGGGTCTATTGTAGTGGCCAAAATGCATAGGGGAAATTGGATACTCATGATAAATCTCACATCTAGGGTACCAGAAGAATAAGTTCTCAAGTGGTGGGTAGGGGGTGTCTAAGTAAGGATTGGGGAGCCCTATCAACACTGAGACATTTCAGTGTGTTGTAGGGGCTTCAGCGGATGGATCTGCCTATGGTTTTTAGCTTAATTCAAGTGAGGAGAGATGAGAATATCAGTCTCCCTCTCAAGTTGGGTATTTCAAACCAGATATAAATCTTAATTCAGTTGTGGACCACATTTTATCTCTGGTTTTCGAGCCACCATGTAAATAAGTCACAGTTCCAAAGCCATATTTAGTTTCTCAGAGAAGGAGGTCCTCATGGATGCTACAATGATGTTGCACAATGAGGAGACTGAAACTTTGAGGAACATATTTCAAGGTGTTTCCTTGATGAATGCTACAGTGCCCCCACATAACAAAGGAATGCTTGAGGAGGGGAGTGTGGCCGAGCCTCCTGGAATGCAGGAGGTGCACCGGTTCTCTGTAGTATGTCTCAACCTAAAAAAGGTAGTCGGGATGAGTTTAGTGCCTTTGGACCCTTGGAGAAAAAACATTTTCTGTTCAAAGCCCCGTTCCTATATAAAGGCTATGTGTATGGGGAAGAATAGGTAGAGCCCTATTGACTTTGGCAACTGTTTTGGGCCGAGGCCCCCCACGGAAGGCCCGATGGTTGAGTTGAAGAACCATTTTGATAGTCTGGCTATTCAAGATCAAGATGTGTCTCATGAGGAGGATGATTCAGGTGATGAAAGTTATATCCAACTCTTAGTGGACAGTTGGGACCATTTCCAAGGAAAATTTCCTAATAGTCCTAGAAGGAAGAAGGGACTAAAAGGGAACCGCGAACCTGAAAAATGCATTGTGGTCTAGAGGATAAACCCCAAGGGATGTAAATACTATTCCTACTTACCCAAACTAATGGAAACCAGGTCAACCAATAAAGGTGGAATCAAGGAAAGAAAAGACCTGTAAGATGGGGAAAGTGGTGATCCAAGCATAGATCCAAAACTGATGGAAGAAGAGGTAGTGGAGTGCCTGAAGCTCATATTCCACTCCAAGGAATAAATGATTGAAAAATTCCTTCTTCCCAATGCCTAAAATAAGGATATTGTAAGAATTTATTAAATAAGGTTTCAATTTGAGTCCATCGAGGAGTAGGAAGCATGGATCTAAAAGAAAGATCAAAAAATAGCTCGAAAATCACCCTGGAGGAATTCATTTAGACAATGGAAATGATGGTTACCCACCTCGAAGAACTTCTTAGGGAGGATCCAGACAAACAATTTAATACTTTTCACTGGGAATTATATAGAGTTGCTGATTCAAAAAATCGTAGTCTGGTGTTTAATAACTTTGCGAGCTCTTTTAGAACGTAGTGACTTTTGTTTTGTGAATGATGGTTTTCCACTTTTCCTTAAAGTGGATTAATAAAAAATTTATATTTCGTGGTAATAGAAAATATATTTTATCATAGTCCTCACAATATCAAAGAATATATGAAAGTGATGATAACACTCATCTTACATCTTCACTAGATCTATCCTAGTCTCCCTTATATTCAATAGTAACCATTGTGATAGGAATTATCATTATCTAAGCTAGGGGTGTGTAATGGTATTGTACTTTGATAGAATGAATCAAAACACAATGTTGTTGGAGAAGTGATTTGACTTCAATGGGCTGTTGTTCATAGAATATTCCTTTGGGAGTGATCAAAATCTCAAATCCCACTAGCTCTATTTCCACTTGATACAACACTCTCCAGACCTCTACGGTCAATGTATTCCTCCTACAGTTGTCCCAGTATTGGAATGTGATGGGAAAAAATAGCATAATTAGAGTAGATTCCCCACTAACTGGAACTTATTTCATAGGAACCCTGTATATTGTTACCAAATCTGTTGGCACCCTCCTTGTTGATGGTGTTGGATCTAAGTTCCTCATTTTCTACTAAGAAATCTAGAGAGTTGTGGGTCTTCTGTAAGATGTTTTTTTCTATAATCTAACTTTTTGGTGATTCCAGAGCCCCTGTGCCCTCCTCCTCATCCACTATTAGAAGATCTATGTGCTTTATCACCAATGGAGACAACTGACCATTCAGGTATGATCAGACCAAGGTATCGACATAAGCCTTGGAGAGGCCAAAAACCACAATATCTAGAGGTAAGGTCACCCGAACCTAAGTTTCCTACCAGGTGAACATTATCCACAATTTGTGAGCCACCATGGGATGAATTTGTGAATGGATTCATGGAGGAGTGTGTAATTTCATCTGAATACACTGGATTATCTCCCAATGTGGTATGATGCGTACCAATCATAGAATATCTTTCAGTTAATCCAAGTGGATAAAACTCCATCACATATGGATAAAAGATAGGCTTAGGCTACAGGATCACCCTTTACATTATTTGTAATTTCACAGGTTGGTTCTCTCTATGGTTTTATTAAACTAATCATACCGGTTCACATTTCTCTTTATCTCCTAGTTCTTTAGTGTGATTAGCCAGACCCCACTGATACTTGATATAAATTTCATAAACTGGTAACTTGGAATGTTGTGAGTATTAAGTAACTAATATCCACCAATGTGGGCCCCTATATAACCCCACCACAGTTGGAAGGGTCTTAATTTAGTCATCATAATTTTCTCCTAAAATCATTGCACCATAGATCATATTAATGTCCCATATACTGATGTCGAACTCACCATACATTAAATGAAATGTGTTCATGTATTGACTCAATAAAATGAACAATTATACCATCATATTTTTTTTTGCAATAAGTAAAGGACTGATAAGACTAAATAGATTCATAAAATCCTATCTTTTTCATCTCATCCACAAACTCAGTGGAAGTACACCGAACCATAAAGAGACAACCCCAGTTCATCCCAAAGATTCCACCTGATCAAATAACCAAGCCAGATAACCACCCAAACTTCTAATTTGATATATAATTCTATAATTTTGATCTATAAATATGGGTTTTAATCTCTAAATCATTTTAGAACCCTTTAAAATCAATCCACATAGGCTTCAAAATTAAGTGCATGACTTTTTCAGATTCATGTGATCACATGACCATAATAGGATCACGTGATCAAATGAACCTGGTAGATTTATACGATTAGATAACCCTTGAAGCTTTATGCGATCATGTAAATAAGACAAGAATATACGAATCCTGGTTCAAGTGAATTAATTTGATTATGTGATTTGTTTATGTGATTTGATCATGTGATCAGATCACACGATCAGTTCACATGAAGAATTTATACAAAGGAGCATATACGACACGATCACATGAAGAGGCTTATGTGATGTAGAGAAAAAACCTAAGAGTTCTCATAGATCTGTAAAATATTGAGTCATTAGTGAAATATATTTCCCATTAATCTCCAATCTATAGGAAATTTCACGAAATACCAAGATTATCTTAGAATACTAAAAGAAGAATAGAAGCCTAAGGGAACCAGTCAGGTATTCACTTCCTTATAACAAAGTAATTTTTTATTCATCTATAATTTGTATGTGAGGTGTGTATGCATCTGGGAATTGATGTGATGCAAGTACTTTATATGGTGCATAGTCACCCAGATTTTGATGGGCATGCTATGTGTATATGATGCAGGTTTTTTTTTGAGAAATTGTAGAGATACAGGATCTATGGAAAATGATTTTACTATGAAAACATCAATATTAACTCTGTGATTGAGAAGACACAATGTCGTTTCTCTTCCTGCAAAGTCATGTCACATGGACATAAATCTTCTAAAATAAACTAACCCTGCAAGGAATAATGAAAATCAAATCAACGTTTCCTTATATAATTTTTAGTTATAATAGACATATTATATCACAAAACTACCTTTACATATTTCCAAATGGTTTCTTTGGTCCAAATATAAGATAATAACAAAATTAATGATTCTTTGTGAACTTTACTACTATTGGTTAACTATCGATTATCGTAGCATCTGATCTGAACTTCCGATCCGGCATCCCCGTGATGCTCTAATCCGACACCATCTCTATGATATCATCATTCAGTGTTCACTTTTCCTTCTCTTCTTGCACCCATTTAACCAATAGTAGTAAAGTGCACAAAGAATCATTACTTTTTTTATTATCTTATATTTGGACCAAAGAAACCGTTTGGAAATATGTAAAGTTAGTTTTGTAGGAAGAGAAGGCAAAGTGAAGGAAGAATGATGATATCATAGATATGGTGTCAGATGAGAGCATAAAGGGGACATTGAATCAGAAGTTCAGATCAGATGCTATGCTAAGATGTAGTTAACCAATAGTAGTGAATAATCCTTAGTTTTGTTAGTAAATTTGTGAGTGGTGCACAACCAATATTTTCCAACACACTACATCAGTAGAAATAGATGCATAAATTACCAAAATACAGAATATAGATGATCCATGTCATAATAGTTTTGTTCTAGTGATTTTGGAAACATTGAAACATAAATAAGAAGTTCATAAGAGTCTCTCATTAAGTTATGATTTACTAGAAAGTCAAATCATTTGAAAAAAAATTCTTCATAACATAAGGATATATAACATGATAAAGGGTGATCATATATTCTCAATAAGTGTAAACAATGGATATATCAATGATCATATAAGGATAACATAAGTAGTAGGAATTCACCTTCATCCTATTTGTGTACAATCTTCCATTAGGTATGCTTCCCATTCATTTCTAAACACATCTATATCATCTTGTGAATATTAGTGTTTATGATAGTCATGGTAGTACTGAGAAAATATAAATACACAAAGGATTAATAAATATTTTAAATGAACTCATAAATATTTTTGAAAATACCTCTTCAGGGATACTAGTTTGTTGATGAAATGTGATCTATTTCATAAATTTACACAGATAATAACCACAATCCTTTTCATTTGTTTGTTTTGGACACTACAGAAACATTGATAAAAATAAGTAATTTGTTTCGATATGTGTTTGGATAGTGCAATATTATTATATATACTAGGATATTTTTCCATTTCTAGATCTTGTAGGCATTCTTGTCCTTAGGCTCTGGATTTATTCCATGAATTATACGATATCTATAAACCACTCTATCACAAAATAATAATCATTAAAAGATAATATAAATTATATAACTAGATGTTTATTTCTAAAATGTTGGATCTAGTGTATTACAAATTGACAAATGCCGTCATGCATGGATGGTTTGTTTCATATCCATGTATTGAATCCAAAAAAAATATTTGGAGTATCCAAATTGACTACAATTAGTATCCAATGCTGCCTAAAAACACATAAAAGAATATTTAATGAAAGAAATGGAAATATACTTGATATGATTAAATTGTAGAGTTTTACCCCTGCATCATTGCTATTAAAAAGAGTCGTTCATCCGTAATTTCGTTTTCAAATGATTTGAGTAGGGATGAAATTATTTTAGCCACTTTATAAGAATTTATTTCTTCATTTGAAGAGGTGATGTGAGGACTAACGAGTCCAAATTTTTGTTCATGGGGAAATACATTCAATTGTTTTTCATATATACACTTACGAAAAATATGAAATTTATTTTTTCATAATTATCATAGTATATCATCTTTTTTAAAATCAAATCATGAAAACATACCTCATGTATACATTTACAACTCAAGAACCTAACCAATCATACATGAGGATTTAATTTACATTATTAGTACTATTAAAATCTGATTTTTCCTCTCTCTGTATATTTTTTTCAAAATCAACTGTGTGAGCATTGTTGTCTATCAACTTTGTATCCATATGAGCCTGCAATGATATTAAATGTAGACATAGAATGGATGGGGTAAAGGTGCTATTAGTAGATCATTTCAATCGGTTGGTTGATCATTGAGATAGTTCTGATTTTATATTTCATTTCACACCCTTATCTTTGTCGTTCTGTAATAACATTCATCTATTCAGACCCTTTTCATTAAATGTTAAAGGTTCATCTTGAAAAATAAATTAGAAATGGATACCTCCTTTTCAACATGTTTTTTACAAGAATTTTCAGCCATGTGATGAATGTTCCAACATCTTGTTCGACTATATGAATGTCTTCATCATCATTTGGAACAGGTATATCGACACTCACCCATTGGCTATGTTAATCGACACTTTGACATGATCTTTTGGAAGTTGTCTATTGTGTATCATGCCATTCTGCATATTGAACACCATATCCCTCACTACAAGGCAATATGTGGGAGTTGATAGATATAAATCACAGTCATTTTCACCTTGTAGAATATTAGTAAAGGAAAGGTATTAGTGCCTATGTGATTCAGATTTCACAGAAACAATTATTATAACATTGATTACCTCATCTAAGTCAGGTTTTTTAGGGGAATGGCTCGCCTCAAATATGGGGGGGGATCTTCATGCAGGAGTTGTTGTTAAGTTGTTTATTCTATTTGCCTCCCCCCATCAAACTTGCTATGATCTCTCTTTGGTATTGTAATTATTCTTGAAACATAGATTTTTTATCTCATCTTTTCCATTTCCTCAGTTTGATCCTCCACTTGTTTTTCTTTCTGAAAATATGTCTGGGGTATCACCCCAAATCCCTCACCTCTAACACGACCATATTATTCTGGCTAATTCAATGCCGCTGAAAGTACGTCTGCATCTGGTGAAGGTGTTGTTGATTCCTATAACTGTGTCAGTTAGAAAATATAGGAAAATAAGTATTCATTATTATGTAATATATATTTAAATCAAATCAAATTTATATTATGTCATACTTGCACATGGTTCCCACACTTTTTGTGTGTTTTCATCTATCATTATACCGTCTTTATTTACACGAACCTCCTTTCATAGCACATGGCGTGGTACGAAAGTGGATTTTGATTTTGATTCATCAATTTTCATATAAACAGAGGAACATGGTTATGATGTTTTTTTATGTCACATAAAATTATTATGTTTGACTTAAAATACATACCAATTTTTTCTCAAGTGAAGATTACACCATCCTTTCTTTACTATATGGGCATACTGGTTTTTTATCCCATTGTTTATTTTCAGCACTCAATTGCTGTTTCATAAATAAAAAACTGTCAATCAAAGTGATGAATACAAGCAATGTCAAAAAATGTAATACCAAACACAATGTACCTAAAAAGTTCATTTTCTATGACGGTTTCTGAATGCATCCCACACTCCTTAGAAGATCAAGTGCGCATAAAGAGTAGGTGGGTGCAGCTTTAATTTCCCTTCAGCATCTTTAAGATGATATTTCGTTAAAATTGTGTGGAAGCCTATATGAATCCTTCCTACAACTATTAATACATATTCTTTATGCGATACATCTACTATAAATGATCTCTATAATGGATGATGAAGACTAAGTCAATGTTTTAGTATTTTATTTTTATTTTAATAAATTAAATAAATGATATCATAATGTTACCATAATCTATTCCCACATTAGTGTCTTAATCCTGGTGACAACATGGTTCCATGACTATAAATCTATCGACACGCGTTGCCGAGTGATGATTCCAATGTAGCTACTAAAGATGGATTTGTTGGGGTTAACAAATTTGGCCTCGCTTATTCCATCCCACCTCATATTTGATTCCTTTTGATTTTTCCATAAGTATTTTGGCTAACACTTTCAAACTATGACACTCTTGTTTTTTTTGCGCTGTCAGGGTTTCATTTTCTACCATTTCCTCAAAAACATCATTATTATGCTCCTCTAGAGTTCTATCATCGACACTGGGACTAGCATCAAAAAGTTGAGAAACCTGTTGTACCTCAGAACTGAGACCAGCAACAACAGGTTGAGAAACATGTTGTTCCTCTACGCTAAGGCCTACAACAACAGGTTAAGAGACTTGTTGTGCCTCAGGATTGGGTGCATTAGCAGGTGTAGAAGTCATTATCTACAGAAGTCATTTAACATTTAATTTAGATTACATAAATGCAGCAACAAGCAGATAATAACATAATGTAACACCATGTATGTTAAAATAAACAAATAAACTAATTATTGAACTCTTTTTTTAAAGGCTGAAGAGATTTGACCCCTCTATTGACTCTGTAAATCCCTTCATTGTGGTCTCCTATGACATACAAAACGCCATCTACCTTGGGACCGCTACGAAATGATTTTGAAGTCCCAATGAAAGGGTCATCCTTTGTTAAAATTTCATATGACCCTTTACTTTTTTTGGTCAATAACAGAACAATTGACCAGTTTCAGTTTGTGGGATCTAGAACATAAAATACTTATACTGCCTGTGATGCCATTATAAATGGTTCTTATTTCTCCCCTTCCTTACTGAAATCATCTTTCATGAATCCCAATTATTCTATTTTAATAGTACTCTTATTATCAACCCACTTGCATTAAAAAATCTTCACATGGAATTTCATATAATCCAACTACCAAATTTGTTTGATGATGCCAATGGATGGCATATTCTCATAAATTGGATTTCTTTCCTTAGCACTGGAAACATGAATCGCTTCAGCCACAAGTGTAACCCCACTATTCTTCATGGTACTATATTCATCATGTTCATGATTATATAATGTATAACCATTAACAACATAAGAATTGTAATATAATACATACACACCTTCTCCTCCAGCTATCCATCAAAGTCGTTCTGAAATTGAGTCTGGATTTTCATCTAACTTCTTAAAAATATAGTCTCGAAATCATCATGTAAAATATCGATTATATGTACCTGATATAAATTTTTCATCCCTATATGGACTAAAATTATTAATAATTTCTTTTTGGGCTTCAAAATATGGGTCAACGTTGAAACTGTTATGAAAGACTTAAAGGTGGGCCTGCTCCCGATCTGTAATATTGATTGTGACAACCTCTCTTCTAGAAATTCCTTCGCCCTCAATCCGCCCAGTGTGACGAGATTTCACTAGGCCAATGATTTCCACACCAGACATGTATTCAGTACAAAATTCAACGACTTCCTCAACAATATATTGCTCCGCAATACAACCCTTTGTCCGACTTTGATTTTGACATACCCTTTCAAAATATTCATATACCGTTTAATGGGGTATATCCATAAATAATGTACAGGAACACATAGTAGAATCTATCTCACCAAATGTAACATCAAATGAAGCATCATATCAAATAATGTTGGTGAGAAGAACAATTCCAATTCATATAATATGAGGGAAATTTATCTTTCTATAGTTATCAATTTCACCGGGTCTATAACTTTACTGCATATAGCTTTGAAGAAGAAACATAGGTTTATTAATTTATGATGGACATTCTAGGAAAAAATGCGATGTAAAGCTATAATAATTAGATCTTTCATCAAAACATGGCAGTCATGTGATTTCAGACCCTTTAACTTTAAATCTCTCATTGACATGATGTTCTTGATATTTGATGAATACCCCTATAGAACCTTTACATCATTCAAGAAGTTGTAAAACTGATATCTCTCCTGCTTGGAATGATTGTAAGCAGCAGGAGGAAGAGATGTTCGTTTTTCACCCTTCACTGGTGCCAAATCTTCTCGTATTCCCATCTCAACCATGTACAACTAGCCTTAATTCCATACTTTATTTTTCAGGGTTCATTTATCAACGTGCTGATGACACTATCACATACATTTTTTTTAACATGCATAACATCAAGAAAATGTCTGACATACATACAATTCCAGTATGGTAATTCAAAAAAAAAACTTGATATATTTTCCAACTAGTTTTCGTCAGGTTTTTCAAAAATGGTTTACCAAAATTAGTGTCTACATATTTTACTTTTTCAAAAAATTGATCACCTGTTGGTGGAGACAATGCTATACATTCTTCTGAACTTCCATCAAATGATGTCGTCCAAGATCGGTACTTATTTCATCGGGGTTGAAATATGAGATGTCCAAGAAACACGGTTTTCAATGAATTTTTCTACCTAATTGACTGTATACCTTGTTTTCAACACACTTGAGTTTCTTTAATGCTATATCCTGAAAAAATTCCATATGTAGTAAAGTCATTTATCATCCTGTAAAACATGGATCTCAAAGTGAAATATTCATTTTTTTAATCATCATACAACGTAACACCTAAATCCCAAAATAATTTCAAATCATAGATAAATGGAGCCAAATAAACATCAATATCATTATTCGGTTGTTTTCATCATGATATAAGCATATATAACATGATGTATTTTTGTTTCATGCAAAACTACAATGGTAAGTTATAATTTACTAACATAACCGACCATGTACTATGACTGCTACTTTGAAAACCATAAATATTAACTCCATATTTAGATAATGCAAGACGAAGGTTTCTCGGCTCATTTCCAAATTCAGGATACTCATGATCAATTATATTCCACTGAGCAGAGTATGCTGGGTGATGTAGTTTCCCATCTTTAATTCATGTATTTGCATTCCATGTCAATTTTCTTGGAGTATCCTCACTTCCATATAGGCTTTTAATCCTTGGAATGATTCGAAAGTATCATAAAACATTTGTAGGACTGGATTCATCTTTCTTGTAACGAGAAACACCATATTTTGGGAATTATTTAAGTGATTGGTGGTACTTGAGAAACAATATACAGTCATTTAGGTAGGCATTTATTCTTTCAAAGATCATACCCATTGAGCATAACATTTTTTTGGAATCGTATGTTTGGATTGGGAGCTAATTATCTTCTGGGAGCATGTAATTAAGGAGAGAAAGTAGTTCCACAAAACTGTCATCACTCCACTCATTGCCTTATTTCAAGTTATACAGCTTCTGTACAGCTAACAATGCTGTATATTTAGTGAAACCAGCATACAATGACATCTTTTCACAACTCTTTAACTTCTCAAAAAATTTTGTGCAGTCATGAAGTTCATCTTAAACTATCCTTTTCATTTACTAAATTTGATTGTGATCATCAATAACATATGTAATCACATCCTCCATACAATCATCTTCATTGTTCT
The DNA here is from genome assembly GCA_963277665.1 of Viscum album. Lineage (NCBI taxonomy): Eukaryota > Viridiplantae > Streptophyta > Magnoliopsida > Santalales > Viscaceae > Viscum > Viscum album. The sequence continues at coordinate 3,022,755 of CAUJRU010000022.1, forward strand.
CGCTTGTAATCATATCAGATGACCAATAAAATGCAGTGCTATCCCAGCCACTATCTGCATTCATTTTTCCCTGTGTTTATTCCAACATTTATAACTTTGATCTATTATGTGACAGATTAGGTGTTCTTCCAACTCCTCTAGACTAATTTGTCTTGAATAACAACAATGTAAACATGGAAAAAAGATTTGAGAAGGGTCATATGCATGATCTTTTGAAAATATGATAAACTATTTCACACCATCTTTATACTCTTTTTTCAACCGATTGGAATTCATCCATTCTTTATTCATATGCATCCTATTTGATACAGTAATATTAATATTAAACAAAATAATTACACAAAATATGTTCAACTAGGGTCATCATCCAACTATAATCAATGGAACTAGCTATGGTAAAAAATACCCTTACTTATCCATTCATTACTTCAGACCAAGGTAGATCACACCCATCTTCCCAACCACCTGATCAATGGAACTAGCTATGAGAATCCCTTGTACTAGAATGTTTTAGTATCCCACATGTGATCTATATGCATTATTCTAAACCAGTTTTTTAGTGTTTCTCTAGAAACATAATGTCTCTAGTCAAGAACTATGGTACTAAACTAATAGATGGTATGATTTTCAATAGAGTGCTTGTGGGTGGAAGGATTCATTACATGTGTTGTTATGGTTATATTACTAGGGTGTCCATAAAGTGTCTCATAGAGTCCTCTAGTGAAGTGGTTTTCTAAGATTCAATCGAATTTCACTAGTAAAAAAGTGGTGGTTCCATTTAAATGGGTATGATTAGGAGTGATATTAAATGGTGGAAGAACTACAACATGTAAAACAAATGGAGTACCAATCAACCAACAACCGCCACACCATACAAACACACAATCATGCTCACAATCGCAACACCATACAAACCAAAAAATCACAATTTCATATTTTAAAAATAATCCCTTATTCAATTTCTTTTTTTAATTCAGGTGTTATCACATAAGTTTTATCATCCCAGGGCATTCATTCATTAGTCAGTATACGTAAATTACCAATTTTAATATTCAAATTTTCAATAGGAACCAACCAACATGCAATTCATTTAGTGCAAAAAAAGGACCACAAAAATCCACGATTTTTAGTGGGGCATTTAGCCCATACATTTCAAAACATAAACATCATTATCAAACAGTAATAACATGTGAAAAATAGGAAACCAATTAGTAAGAGGAGAAAACTCACCGCGAAGGTGTCATTTAGCGTGCAGTAGAGGTGCGTTCGCGGTAGAGGAGAGGTGTTCGGTAGAGGAGAGGTGCTCGGTAGAGGAGAGTCGATGTTTGATCTCTAGTTTCATTGCCTAATAAAAATACCTCACCTTATAACCCTTTTAAAGAATAATGTTATAAGTATTGAAAAGAATATTCTTAAAATAAATTCCAAACTATCATATATTGTATCTCCCCTATTAGATAGAAAACAACACATGTCATTGTTTATCCTTCAATTCCAAATAAATAAAATTATCCAATGATTGACTACAAAACATCTCCCATGATATCCTTGGATCCTCATAATCTCCAAGAAACAAGATCCATCCCCAATGAATAGCAACCAGAAACAAGATAATAAACAATGGAATCCAATGTTCCTTTATATAAAGAATCAAAATAAAACAAATCTAAAAATCCTCTAACCATATATCTATCTTTTAATTTGGGATATTTCCCTCATAATTAAATAATAACTAATTCTAAAACTCACAAAATGAATTCCTCTTAGAGTTATCATACTTAGGGATCACCCTTATACACTCAATTGAAGCATCCTGAATCACCCCACCCAACTCAACCACAAGTATAATCCTCTTACCAGAAATCTACATATCACAATGCATGAAACCATACATAAAACAATGGTAATGGTTTGAAAACACCAACCTCAAATTGAAGGAGGATGATTTGGTGACCTGAGGTGGAGGAGGTAGCGGTGGCAGAGTACGAGGTCAAGCAATGTCACGGTGGAGGAGGGATCACGACAGTGAAGGAGGAGAAGGCAGCGACGGTGGAGGAGGAGGAGGACGGTCACAGCAGAGGAGGAGGACAAGGTAGTGGCTCATCAGAGGAGGAGGAGGAGGAGTCATGGCGTAGGGTTCAGATTTTGTGAAGGCTTGAAAGGGTACGATAGAGGAGGGGCCTGTTAGGGTAACTTTATGAAAAATGCTGGAACCTTTATCAGCGCTAGTTAAAATATCTAATAAACGTATGTTCTATCAGTGCTAAAATAAAAGTGCTAATAAAACATACCTTTATCCACACTTTTCTAGCTCTAATAAATAGGTATTTTATCATCACTTTTTTAGTGCTGATAAAGGCACATCATTATCAGCACTCAAAATGTGCTGATAAAATACCCATTTATCAGTGCTAAAATGTTAGTGCTGATAAATACTTATTTCAGAAGTCCTTTTTAATTATATATATATACATATATATATTAAAAAATATTATACATTTATAAAGAAAATAAATATAATAAATATATTAAAAATATTAAATAAAACAAATATAATAAATATAATGAATTAATCTAAAAAATCTAAAAAATCTCTAATAAATATAAAAATATAATAAAAAAATTTATTATTTACTTTAATTTATTATAATCTTATAATTATATATATATATATATATTTAATTATAATATTAAAAATACATTTTTCAATTAAAAAATTATATATATATATATATTTGAATTATTAAAATATATATTAATTATAATTTTTTTATTTAATGTATTCAAATAAACATTATTTTTTAATATAAATATAATAATTTTATATAAATTAATAATAAAAACTTTTATTAGTGCTAATAATATCGCTGATAAATGTACACTTTATCAGCGCTAAAAAAACGTACTGATAAAGGGTATATCTTTATCAACACTTGTTTTAGTACTAATAAAGTGTACATTTATCAGTGCTTTTATCTAGTGCTAATAAAGGCCCACCTCTTTATCACCGCTTTCTTCTTAGCAATGATAAAGGGAAATGCTTCCCTTGCCCTGTTTTGTGGTAGTGTATTTTGTTCTAACTTTTTTTCAACGTGTTTCTAGTATTTTATTTTTCATTTCTATTGAGTTATTTTGGAAGTATGGGATCTAGACATTAGATCAATTAAAATTGGATATTAAAATCACTTTTAAAGTTGTTGTAATAGGGTAGCACCAGCCAACCGATGTAGTGCTATTGGATATCCAGCAGCATCTGACAGAACCAATAGGAATTCATAAGGCCCACCAGCTTTCCAGTGGAGGCCCATTGGCTAACCAGTGGGATTAGACAATATTGTTGTAATTCTAGCAGCACCACCGAATACTCAGTGAAGGCTACAATGTATCTTGTGGCATTAGGACTTCCAGTATGAGGAGGAATTAAATACAGTAAGAAAGTGACTTATTCATGTATTTAATGAATCGTTTTGATTCATTGGACCTCAAAATCCTATGGAGGTTATAAAAGGATATTATGGTTTCCTAAATTCTCATATTCAATTACAACAAATCAAAGTGAAAACATAAAATCACTCTGGAAGCTCAAAGTCGATCCAATTATCTCAAAAACTCCCAAGATATTAAAGTTTTCATCTTTCACAGTAATAGGGAGATCAAGTGATCATCATATGGAGAAATAAAGGAATCATATAAGGAAGGTAATATTTTTTAATGACTTTACCCAAAGTTCCATCAGTATTCTTGTTTAATTTTCTGCACCTCTTTCTGTCTCCTCCTTTAGAGGCTTAGTATAAAACCACTTGGATCGTGCTTCTTATCCTTATATCACAATATATTTCTATCTTGATATATTCTTTAAATATAGAGTGAAGATCATACATTATAAAGGGATTGAAATTAAGTAGGTCATCTATTTCTTTTCCCCCTTATATTATTTGTTTCTTAGTTATCCATTTAAACCAAGTATTTTTTATTATTGGTTCGCTATTCATACTAATGTATTGTGGTTCATTATATTCCGTTAAAATAAATGTTTTTTGAGGTTGTTTTTTTAAACTAAGTGTTTTTTGGTTACCTTTCAAACTAAGTGGTTTATAATTTTGAACCTCATGATATTTCTTATGGGTAGGAGATGTAGGGGTACCTTAAATTATTATGGCCGAAATGATTTACCAAATTTATCTTGTCTATATAAATTATGTATTTAATTTTCCTTTTTAATTTCACTTAATTTCCTTATTTTAATTTTTGAAACACTTTACTTTGATTATATCTATTTTATAATTTACGTTTTCATATTTTTATTGTATCGATTTATTTATTTTATTTTATTTTTTAAAAATAAATTCACCCCCCATCTTTCCGTAATCACTGAACAATATTTGGTATCAATGTAGTTATTTTTGTTTTTGTTAATTTTTTTATTATTTTATTATTTTTTTGTTTACAAATCTTAACTGGTTTTTAAAGTTTTATTTAAAATTGGAATATACTTCTTATATTCATGCTCCTTTATTTTATGGTACAAATTATTCATATCGGAAAAATCATATATCTATTTTCCTTAAAAGATTTGGATATCTAGTTTTTAAAATGGTTATGCATGTTTATACACCAATAACTAAATCGGAAGAGAAATATAATCCTCAAGATATTTCATCCTTTTAGTTATATGGAAAGAATATGAATTCCTTATTTTGTGATTTATATCAAAATGGATTCAATAGAATATATTCTAGAAAAATTGCTAATGAGAATTGGATATTATTAAAATTCACACATGAATGCACAAATAAAGTTAAATACCTTATATTTTATATTAATAGATATGACCTTAAATGTTTCTCCATGCATGGAAATTAATCTATTACTATCTTGTTTACTCTTTTAATATACATTTTCAATGGTATAAAATCTCTTAGTGATGACTTGTCCATAAAAATTCTCATGAAGTAAATCCCATGTTTTCTACCTATTTCATGGCCTCATAAAATTTCTTACAATCCAATTGGATAAATGCATAAAAAATATTTAATTTTAAGAACTCCTCAGATCCTTAATGATCTATGAGATAATGATAAAATAAAAAGTAGTTAAATAAGTTTTAGATGCTAATAAAACCATGAAGAACATATCCTTTAAAGAAAGGGACGATGATTACTCTAAAAGAGACTCTGATAATGAATGTGATATTGAATTCTTGATAAGAATATTGAAAAAAATTCACAAGTTAAACTAAAAGAACAAATCCTTCTTATGCTCTAAAAATAAATATCAAATTTATGTTCTAGAAGTATCCTACTTCAGTTGAAAAAATAAGGGACACATTAACCAGATTTTCCCTTTAATTTTTTTATAAATATAACAATAAAATTAAGAAATCTCTAATGGTTCTGACTTAGAGTGACCAAAGACTCAATTTCAACTTATAAAACTAGAAACCCAATTCTTAAATTCTTAATATCTCATCTCGAGTTTGATGAAGAGGTTAATTCCTACTTTCCTTCTCATTACTCTTCTTCCGATCATTCATTTTAATCTTCTTCTTGCTCTTATATCTCTAAAAATGAAATTAAAAACTTAAAAATATGAAAATATTTCAAAAAATTATAAAAATGTCTTTATTGAAAAAAATATTCTTTTAAAAGAAAATTATGATTTAATTTTTAAATTCAAAAATCAAACAGATATTAAATTATTCAAAACAGAAATCAAGGATCTCAAAAATATCAATTATAAAATTTTCCCAAGGTGAAAAATATATTAATATTATCCTTGTATCTTAATGAATAAAAAGAAACAATCATGATTTTGTTTTTTCGAATTAAAATAAAACTTCTTCAAGAACTACTAATTTTTTGAACTGTTTTTCTTATTTTTTCCAAGTAGTTTCATAAATATGATCATTTTATATACGAATTTTAGTAAAAAAAATGCTAGATATAGTAGGCCTAAATCTACCCATCTTTCTTATAATCTTTATAAAAAATATAAGTGAGGTTTGTTACCTAAGTATTTAATTAACAGTGTTTGTAGACATAAATTTGTTTTCTTTCCCAAATTATCTTATGCTAATATTGGCATACCCTTAAGGGTACCAAAAGGAAATAATTTTTTATTTCATGTAAGGATGTTAAACTAGACCTTATTATTATAAAAAATAGTGTCTTCACATTGAAAGATGATGTTTTACCCATTCAAGTGAGTGAAAAACACTTTCCACCCTGAGCTTAATGTTTTATAATCTAAGTGAGTGGAGACTAAATCTTTTGTTTCTAGAGAATATTTTTCCATCAAGATTTAAATTAATAGAAATTGGCTCTTTGTTATTTTTATTTATGTTCTCTCTTAATTTAAAAATATATCCTCTCACATGTTAATGATTTCTTTAAAGGTGAGAAAAATCTGTTTAAATATTTTTCTTTTCCATTTAATTTTATCTAGTTTTTATGGATATAATTCCTTTACCTCAATTATTCTATCATTTTGGGGGATACATATCTCTTTTTTAATTTCTTTTTTTTTCTTTTTTCTTTCAAATTTCTCTAAAATCATGAGTTTCTATCTCATATTTTCTTTTTAAATTGAGATGATCACCATTGTTTTATCTCTCATTTAATCTTATTTGAATATTTCTATATGATTTATTTGTTTCATTTAGGGGGAATTATTGTAATGATATTATATTTTTCTCCCATATATTATTTAATCATGTCATAAATGATTTATATTTTTCTAAAGCATGTGTTATACTATATTTATCTTCTTAAAAGAATATATATTTATCTCTTTGTATAATGAATCGTTTTTTTGAAAATTCACGTACTTTTATATTCCTTTATTTAATTAAATGGGAGTTAAATGTTTTTTTATGAAAAGGTTGTATTCAATTGATATTGTCTTATCACATCCTTTTAACCCTCTTCCTTTGAAATTTCATTTTTGATAATCTCAATGGAAGAGAATTTTTTAGTGGAAGTAAAATCAAAAAAAATATTTTTTTCAAATAGTGTTTTATAAAGGGAAGAACCTTATTTAAAAATTTCAAAGTGGAAGAAATGTTTTCAAATTTATTTGTTAAATTACTTAATTTTATATTTTTCTTATTAATTTTATTGATTTCTATATCAAGTGTTTTGATCATTAAAAAGGGGTAGATTGTTGGACCCCAAAGCACAATTTTTTAATGATTACAAACACTATATTTTTTTTTAACTTATTTCATTGTCTTTTTATTATTTTTATATTATTTATTTTGAGTTAGTTTACAAGGAAGGCTTATAAACATCAGATGGGTTCAAAGTGGTCACTATGAACCTATTTTAATGTTATTATAATATGGAAGCACTAACTAGCATGTTTCATAGGAGATGACCAACAAGACTATAAAAGGCTCATCAACACATTGGTGGAGGCCCACAGGCTATCCAGTGGGTCCATACAATGTTATTTTAATTCCAATATGACCATTGGATACCCGATATAGGATGTTGATTATAAAGTTGTGTGAGGACTACTAGTCTAATGAGGCATTAAATGTGGGAAAAAAATCTATTTTAGGTCTTTAATGCCTTATATCGATTCATTGGACCCCAACACACTATGGAGGATATAAAATGAGATAAACATAGCCTCAATTATTATATTCAACTACCATATAATCGATGTTCAAACATAAAATCATTCCCTAAGATCAAGGTTTATCAAGTTATCTAAAAACCATATAAGAGCTTAAAGTTCTCACATTTCACCCTTCAAGGGAGATAAATTTATTATTATCAAATGATATCAAGGAACCAAATCAAGAAGGGCATGTTATTCAATGAATTAATCCAAAACACTAGGGAAATTATTGTTCAATACTTTGTACCAAACTCTCTCTATCATCATTTGGAGACTTTTTGTAAAACCCCTTTTCTCTCACTTATTATCCTTCTACCTCTCTATTTATTTATTTTTTTTTAAAAGAAAGAGCCCATGCATAATAAAAGAAAACAAAAGTTTACATGAAGCGAAAGGAAGGAATTTTATTACAATCTCTTTCATAGAGGTGAAGAAAATCAGCTGGCAGCGCATCCAGCCAAGTCATGTTCTGGTGGACACCTTTATTGGCAAGGGCATCAGCAACTGCATTTGCTTCCCGGTAGGCATGTGTAGCAATGTAGTCGATCTTCTGAAGTGAATTCATGCAGTTCATCCAACGCATAGTAAGCGGCCAGGCTAGATGAATGACTCCGTTCCAAATTGCTTGAACAATGGTGGTAGAATAACTTTCAATCCACAGTTTACACCAACCTCTTTGCAGTGCAAAATCAACAGCATGGATGACTCCAAGCATCTCTGCTTCAATGTAAGAGGAGATCCCACAACCTCCGTAGAAGCAACCATGACAATGGTCATCAGAGTCTCTGTAAATGGCCCCACAACTAGCAGGTCCAGGATTGCCTTTTGAGGCGCCGTCGACATTCACTTTAATCCAACCCGGCATCGGAGGTTGCCAGAAAACTTCAAAGGGTTGTTTGAGCTTCGGGAAAATACCCGGGACACGGATACGTCTAAGGATCTCGAAGTCTCCAATATGATTGCTACAACAATCTTTTTGAATTGATGCAGCTTCATGAATCGCAATGAGAATTCGAGCTTTTCGTGCATTAAGACTGAAAGAGTGATTATTATAGATAAGATCATTTCTTGCATACCAGATTTCATGAAGAAGTTCAGACACTACTGCAAGAAAAATGTTTTTGACTTGCCGAGTGGCGCCATATTTAGTACATTTCTTCAAAAGTAAACAAATCGGGTCAGATAAGGATCATGAAGAATTAAAAATCTCAAAAATATAGTTCCATAAAGCCGTGGCCGTAGCACAAGACAAGAAGAGATGATCAGAATCCTCTCTGTGTTGATTACATAAATGACATTTTGAGAAAAGTTGAATGCCAGAGGCTTGAAGCCGATTTTCAGTGGGCAATCTATTGTGAGAAATACGCCAAATAAGGGTGAACATGTAGGGTTTAATCCAAGTCTTATTGAAAGTACTCACCCAATTATAATTAGATTCATTGTCAGAAAAATTGTGCATATAGAAATTTTTTGAATCAAGTATGCCATTGGGAGAAGGTTCCCAAACAAGGAAGTCCCCAGACGTGGAGAAGGTATAATTTTCAATAATTTGAGCAATGTTATTGGGGAGATCATGCTTATGAAGATGCATAACATATTTAATAGTGTGGGTGGTGTTTATAGAAGTGTTATTAGGAGGCAGCATGGAAATTAAAGGAGTACCTATCCAGTTGTCACACCAGAATTTAATGTTAGAGTCAATGCTGACCATCCACCTGGAGTTAGCCATAATGTTTTTGACTTGCCGAGAGGCGCTAGATTGAAGATCATGCATTTTAAGTGGATTGTAATTAAGAAATACATCTATTTTTATTCTACCTCCATTTCTTTGGTTCTTGGTTATCCATTTAAACCAAGTGTTTTTGGTTATTGGTTATTTATTCAAACCAATGGACTGCGTTTATTACTATTCCATTAAAATCAATAATTTTTTGAGGTTATTTGATTTTATTAAATTCCAGTGTTTTTAGTTTCTTGGTGTCTATTCAAACCAATGGGTTTATTATGTTGAACCTTACAATTATTCTCATGGAGAGGAGAAGTAGGGGTACCTTTTAGTAGTATTGAAAAAATTCTTTCCCAAATTTTCTATATCCATTTACCTTTTTCATTTACTTTTTCACATAAATTTTTCTTTATTACCTTGTTTTAATTTATTCTGTGCTTTACATTGATCATGTTTATTTTATGATTTAAATAATTTTTTCTTTTATATAATTTATTGTTTTCATTAATTTTTGAAAAGGAAATTCACACCCACCCCTAATTCCATAATCTCTTTCCAAAACCTGATTCCTACCCTAATATAATTATTTTAGGACCCCATGATTCAATCCTCACAGCTCCACATGCACCAAATCTCCAATTGAATCTATCGTAACCTTTATGCCCGCAAGTATTCCCAATCCAACATCTAACACCCCTTAAAAATTATTAACAATGAAATTAAACATTATATTATAAATACATACATCTTTCAAATCAAATATAAACTATAGAGAATCGACCTGGGTAACCCTAAAAACTGGCACCCGGCCCGATCTTCCCCATACCTGAAGGGTGTTTCTGATCCCAACGGGCTGGAAAAAATCACCCGGGAATCAATCAAAAAGCTAGAGGGAACAATTTCTCCCAACCTGTACAAACACATGGAATATATATATACACACATAAGGTAAAGAAATAATAGAAGACTAATAAATATATTACATAACCGTGAGAGGAAAGTGGAAACAAAACAACTCTAAAAGTGAATGAAACTCCAAAGGGCAAGGCAAACCACAAAGGAACAGAATCAAAGAGATACTTTATGTGATGGCATGGAAGAACTCCCATCATCTCAACACTAGATACCCAACATAGTTGAGAAGAAACCTTACTGCCTCACTATGGTGCCTTGCCTTTAGTGAAAATGGAAGACATAAGAACATATACACACCACCGAAGAGGTGTGCAGTGTAGAGACCCAAAGCTTGATGTACATAGACAACACATTACTTTTGCAGAATATCTAACACATAACAAAAACAGACACCAAAGGACCGTAATAGTGTAGTTTCTTTGGAAACTCATAATATAATCTTCTAATCTTGGTGAAAGATCTTCAACATCTCCCATAAAGATCTTCATTTTTTTTCATACCTAAAACCTTTATTTAAATCTTGGGGAAAATAAAAAATATAAAGGGAGAGATAAAATTCTCAGTAAGGGTAAGCATGGAGAAAATAAAACAAACCATATATATTTTTACTTAAAAACATGAACATAATGTTTAAACATCAAAATCTTGAGCAATGACCTAAAACATAGCAGTACATAAGGCATATATCATAATGGAACATAAATCATTAGAAAATATCATGGGAATTAATCATGTAATTGTGTAAAACCATTAAGCAGATGATATGATTTCCATAGTAGCCAAGGAATTTATTCCAAGAGCATCTTAGTCGAGAAAGTCCCTTTCTAAATTGAGTTCACTCCTCGTTCGAGTCCTGTAACACTTAACCAGATTAACTTACCATTCCAGCCATGTCTATCTCATGAGATAAAAATCATTACCCAATCCATTGGAGGGATATATAGGTCCCACCCATCTCATAATTAAATCATTCTTACGTGTCCCAGAACATAAACATAAATCACTCATCATAACCCAAAGAATAAAATGGGTTTCATAAACATCATCCCATCATAACGTAATACATATAAAACAAATGGATATCATTTCATCATAATAAAAGTGAAACCATGTAAATCATAGATAAATTATACTTGAAATATTCACACATGAAATCATGTCATCTTATATGGAAAATGGTTTTGATAAAACACTTTAAATGAATTTTTGATGAAAATATCCTTTCTTCTTAAAATTCATTTTCTTTTCACAAAATATCAAGAAATTTTAAAATAAAATGATTTTGTTGAAAATATTCATGAAATCTTGTAGGGGAAGATTCATTGAAATAAGTCGTTATGAAACCATAAAAATCCGTTCATGCCGTATAAGTTAAAAAAACATTCTCCACGTACTTTTTTCGGAAAAGTCAAAAAGTTCCTCGTCTGGTAAACAAAAGAAATATTCCTTTAATAACATCTGTTAAAAGTAAAAATGGGTAAAAAGGAATTTAAAAATACATAAAAACACTTTTATAAAACATGGAAATGGATGATAACAATAACCCCCGTAAATACTTGCGAATAAACAATCTCTGATAAGAACGATATTGGAAAGGTTATCCCTTATCTTATGTCCGATATGCTTTGTATGTATATGAAACTCATGTATAATGATTTAAATAATTTCATTTACTTATTAAAGAATCATATTCATTGTTATGATATCATATATGGTCCACTTAGGACTTTATATTACCCGTTCTTTTGTAAATTCCATGCTAAAGTAGCGTTTTGGGTAAAATCGTTTCATTTATCGTACGTGTTTCGACATGTTGTTCTTGATATTATTACTTATATCCTGATTTACATAATTACAGAATTTATAACATTATTTATATATAATATATATTCATCCTATAAATGTATATGATAGATCGATAAATGGAATGAAATACACCGTTCATGGAGACGGTAGGTCGTACGTACGTATGAACGCTGTTTTCGTTTCCTTATTGAATTAAATGGAATTAAGTAAATGAAACATATATGTACATAAATCCAGTATCATTATTAGGGTATATATTTCATTATTATTTATTATATATACTTTATAATCATACTTTAATGGTTAATCATAGAAAATTAATCTCATCGCGTTTGTGGAGACGGTAGTCCGTACGTACGCATGAGCGATGATATCATTCCCATGATCGTGTAATTGTATTGAAGTGTATGTATAATATTTTAGAATCAATATAACTTTAAAATAATCATTTATAGTTATTTATTTACACCATTATACCCATCCAAGTAAGGTGGTGGTGGAAAACAGATTACACCACGACGTGGAGACGGTATTCCGTACATACGCACACACGGTGATTTCATTTTCCGTAGGATGGATAGAAGGTGAAATGAGGTTGTTTTATTTTTATAATAACATATCAGTATATTAGTTATACTTATTTTATTACTTTATAATGAAACAACTAAATAAGAATAATTTGAATAAGAAAGAAAACTTGAAATAATCGGTAGAAGAGATTACATCTTCTTCGACGCACCTCTTTTAGGCTTCTTCTTAAGGCACTAGAGTTGGTCTTTAGAGAAGAACAGAACCTATATAAGGTTTCTAGGGAAGTTTAGAAGGTAAATTGTCTGGGGTTGGCCAATCATGAAAGCTCAAAATTGTGTAAAGAGAATAGGGAGGAGGTGCCCTTTTATAAGGGAGGAGAGGGGCACCATAGGAAAAACTTAAAATATTATTTTATAATAAAGTCATATTCGGTTTATAATTGCTCCAAATTGATTTATTTAGAAGATAAAGTGGGTATGAGTCGAAATCCTCTTAACCGACAGGTTTTAGACATGTTTATGTTATTATTTTAACCTTATCATTTAGATTTAACTCTAAGTTAAATAATTTAACTTTTACCGTTTATTCTTGTTTTCATACAATATATGGTTCATAAACTTACTATAACAAGCCAAAAAAACCCCAATTGGTTCATTATTAAGATATATAACCTTATGTAAGTAATTTTTCCTAACCTTATATTTTTAAGAATAGAATAACAATCAATAATATAATATTTGTTTTAAAAACTATTTTAGGTCAATTTTGACACTATTTGGTAATTAATTTTTTGTAAAACTCATAACAGCCTGATTAGTTCAAAAAAAGTTAATTAAATCATTAATAACATGTCATATTAACCTATAAAATTATTTTAATTCGTAAAAAGTCTCAAATTACATTTATTTGGGTATTTATAATATCAATTATGTTAATATTTCATTAATAAGGTGATTACTGCATCATCATTGTGTCATAAATAAATTAAATTATTTAACGTCTAAAAATTATAAATAAAATACCATTATGTAGGAAATATTTTTATATTTCAAATGAATATTTATAGTCTAATTTATCTTATGTATAACCTTACATTAAAAATGTTTTATTTATTATACTTTGATTTTAACTATTTTAAGTCTTCTTTAAATAAAATAATAATAAATGTCCTAATCTAGTACAAGTGAACATAATGGGTAATATTTTATTCCTAAGGTTGTTTTTGGTCAAATTATACTTACAAATAGAATTAGGACATGTGTTATGGTAATAATAATATCATTTTTATCCTTAATTACCCTATTTACTTTTAACCGTGGTAAATAAAAGTAAAAAGTTATTGTTCACCAAAAATTATTTTTATCTAATTGAACCACATTTTACTCATTGATATTAACTGTTTCTATCGTATTTTTGAAATTCCACTCACAGAAGCGGTAAAATTATGTTTTATGTAAATTTTCAAATTCTCCTAGGTGGTGGGTAAAAGACGGTGAAAAGTTAAATATAAAATTTTATATATCTAAATTTATTATAAAATGACTCCAATGAATTAAATTGAACTTATATAGGTATTATGTATCAATTTTTACCTAAAATAAATTTAAATAAAAAAAATAATTATTTAAATAAAAAGTCGGTTTTTAAATAGTAACCTAGTGTTTTCACTATTCATAAAAAATTGAAAGTTTTCAGAAAAATACCAAAAATTCACCCTTGGATAATTTCAATATTCCAAATCCAAAAATGAAGTCCATTTTGAAAGATAAAATTTATAAAATTTTAAAAAGTGGGTATTACTATTCAAAACGGTTAGTTCATAGTAATATTATAATAATATCTCTTTTAGTGAAACTCGGTATTGCGTACTACACACGCTATCGAGGAAGGTCTTGATTGTGTGTAATGCAAGCCTAGTCAGGGATGCGTGTTGTGAAAGATCTATTTGGTGTTTCGTATAACATAATCAAAACTTATTTCATTTATACATTAAAAAAATCTAAACTTAATGTTGCGTAGAATAATTTCCACAAAACAAACTTGAAATTGTGTGTAACGCGAGCCAAGAATAGTGTTGCATATACTAAAAGCTAATATGATGTTGCGTATAGTACAAGATAATCTTGGTGTAGTGTATAATATAAGATATCAATGAAATTAAAAATAATATATCTCATAAAATCTCTGGGTGTTACATTCTACCCCCCTTAAAACGAATTTCTCCCTCGAAATTAGTCAGGGATATAAATCGTTTACTACTTGAAAGTTTCGTTCGTAGAAACCCACATAGTAAAAGGAAAACTAAAACTTAATTTTAAAATGTAAAGTAAGAAATGTAATGGTTACCTAGATTAACTTATCACTGGGTTTCCGCATAGGAGAACATAGGTGGAAATATGGATATGGAATAAAAATCTAACCATCATGTTCTGATGGAGAGTGGTAGAGGACATGGCTATGAAAAAGCCAACAATCACAAAGCCATAAATTTTTGATGATTTAAGGTACCATCTTATTCATTGGATATAAGCACACTAGGACAACATTTTTTTGTTTTCAAGATCATTTCCCTAAAGTTGAAGAATTGTTGAATTAAAAGAAATACTTACTTGATTTGGGTACAATCTTATTTTTGTTTGTGCATTAAACAATTTCCATTTCATCTCTTAAAGAAATGAAGTTGGATTTGTCTTCCGTGAAGTGTTAGAAGATCATGCGATAGAATGATAGGTCATTCCATCTGTCTCAAACAAAAGGATAGAAAATTTTATTAAATATACATAAGTCCATCTATAGTGAGATTAATGGTATATGGTTCCTAAAATGGACTTATAATTCATATATCATACCTCTTCATATAATAATACTACTTTATACTAACCAGGGACTTCCTGTAGGCCAGTGGTAGGTGGTAAAGGCATGTCTCACTTCAGTTGTGGGTTCGATTCCCGCAACCTTGTCCGATGCGATGGGTTGTCGCCCGTTTTGCAGGTTGTCCCTTTTTCTAAAACTACATTATTATAACATTCCAGCAATAATATCGAAAAAAGTACTAGCCTTAAACAATACTATATTATATCTAACTTAATTCATTGCAATATTTAGGCTTATCCAAATATTTTGGTCCAAGCTCAATGTATAAAGAAAATGATTACTTGAATGCTCACATAACAAGCATGTGAATACCATCATTTATCCCCCATATATCCTAAGATATATCTTGTTGATCACATTCCAAACATGTGAATACCTTAATCATGTATTCTTTTGAAACATGAATTACCATAGAACCTTAGTGAAAACACGAATGTTGTCAAAAGTTAACTCTTTCCACATACCAAAATCCCAAAATTTCTATATACTCAAACAATGATATCACTTTGTCCTTATATCAGTCATGAGCTCATGAATACTATCAAAAATTTTATTTTATCCTTATCCCTTCATTATTCCTATATCATCTACTTTCCAAAAATATTTCAATCACTTTTCATGGTTACTGGTACCATAAAATTATTGAAAACCACAATAGACTAATACAAAAATATTCCAATATACCATAAAAGTACCTCAACAACATTATTCTTGAATACCAATACATAAACACTTCAATCCATCCTCTTCAATGATTGTCATGGAACAAGTCCTTCCTTGATTTAGAAGTAACCTCTTAGGTCAGGGCATTGAGTTGGGTAATTCCCATGTTCTCTACAAATAAGACATTGAACTCCATAAGAGTCTGTTATTCTATGACCCTTTTCTCCACACAGATAACATTTTCCCCTCCATTTGAGGTATTCCTCAAGGTTCTTCTTCTCTTCTTTAGAAATCTCAATATTCCTTTATCTATGCTCCTCAATATGCGAACATGCATAAAATGCCATCTTCCTCTTATTTGATTAATTGGGAATGCTACTAAAGTTCACCTTGTTAATCATATATCACGATGACTGATTTGGCATAATCAAAAAATCTTTCGTTCTAGGCATTACACAATTTCGTTGCTCATAGTCACCAATTTTTCCATTGGACGCAATGTTGACCCAATTCCTTCTGGTTCTCTCCATTGACTAAAACCAAAATCCATGGTGTAATAAATAGTTAAAATAAAGGGGAACCACATAATCATAAAAGGTCTATTATGGGATGTCTAACTTATCACACATTCTTTAATCCAGGATACCTTAGGTTCACCGTAGGTTATTCATGATCGTCAACATAATTCTAGGACTGTAAAATATAGTTATACTAAACCTTAGGGACATCTTTAGATATACCTTAGAAATATATCTAGGGATATCACTAAAGTTTTTGCATCCTTGTTTTCAAAGGTTAACTAAACCTTTCCTCTGATACCAATTTTAGAGACCCAATGGTTGATGTACATAGAAATTAAATTACTTTTTCGAAATATCTAATATATAACAAAAACAGACACTGAAGGACCGTAATAGTTTAGTGTCTTTGGAAACTCGGAATATAATCTTCTAATCTTAGAGAAATATCATCAACATCTCCCATAAAGATCATCATTTTTTTTCTTACCTAAAACCTTTCTTTAAATCCTGGGGAAAATAAAACATATAAAGGGTGAGCTCAAATGCTCAATAAGGGTAAACATGGAGAAAATAAAATAAACCATATACATTTGAACTTAAAAACATGAACATAATGTTTAAACATCAAAATCTTTAGCAATGACATAAAACATAGTAGTACGTAAGGCATAGCTCATAATGGAACATCAATCATCATAAAATAGCATGAGAATTAATCATGTAATTGTGGCCAACCATTAATCACATGATATGATTTCCATAGTAGCCAAGTCATTGCTGTCAAGACCATCTTAGAGGACAAAATCCCTTTCTGAATCGAGTTCACTCCTTGTTTCAGTCCCGTAACACTAAACTAGATTAACTTATCATTCCAGCCATGTCTATCTCATGAGATATAAATCTTTAACCAATTCATTGGACGGAGATATATGTCCCTCCCATATCATAATGAAATCATTCTTACGTGTGCCACCACATAAACATAAATCATTCATCATAACCCAAAGAATAAAATGGGTTTCATAAACATCATCCCATCATAACGTGCTCTATATAAAACCAATGGATATCATTTCATCATAATAAAAGTGAAACCATGTAAATCATAGATACATTATACTTTAAACATAAAAATATGAAATAATGTCATCTTAGATGGAAAATGGTTTTGATAAAACACTTGAAATGAATTCTTGATGAAAATATCCTTTCTTATTCAAAATAATTTTCTTTTCAAAAAATACAAAGAAATTTTAAAAGAAAATGATTTTGTTGAAAATAGTCATGAAATATTTTAGAGGAAGATACATTGAAATAAGTCGTTATGAAACCGTAAAAATCCGTTCATGCCGTATAAGTTAAAAAAAACATTCTCCTCGTACATTTGTCAGAAAAGTCAAAAAGTTCCTTGTATGGTAAAAAATAGAAATTTTCCTTTCATAATATGTCTTAAAAGTAAAAAATGGGTAAAAATGACTCTAAATATACATAAAAACACTTTTAGAAAACATGGAAATGGATGATAACAGTAACCCTCTGAAAATACTTACAAATAAACAATCTCAGATAAGAACGAGATTGGAAAGGTTATCCCTTACCTTATGTTTGATATGCTTCGAATGTATCCAAACCTCCGGTATAATTATTTAAATAATTTCATTGACTTATTATAGAATCATATTCATTGTTATGATATCATATATGGTCCACTTAGGACATTAAATTACCCGTTCTTTTGTAAATTCCATCTTAAACCACCGTTTTGGGAAAAATCAGTTCATTTATCGTACGTGTTTCGACATGTTGTTCTCGATATTATTAATTATATCATGATTTACATAATTACAGAATGTAAAACATGATTTATATATAATATATATTCAACTTATAAATATATATGATAGATCGTTAAATGGAATGAAATACACCGTTCATGGAGACGGTAGGCTGTACATACGCATGAACGCTATTTTCATTTCCTTATTGAATTAAATGGAATTAAGTAAATGAAACATATATGTAGATAAATATAGTATCATTATTATTTAATATATTTCATGATTATTTATTATATATACTTTATAATCATACTTTAATGATTAATCATGTTAAATGAATCTCATCTTGTTCTTGGAGATGGTAGTCCGTACGTACGCACAAGCGATGATATCATTCCCATGATCGTGGAATTGTATTGAAGTCTATGTATAATATTTTAGAATAAATATAAATTTACAATAATCATATATATTTATTTATTTACACCATTATACCCATCCAAGTAAGGTGGTGGTGGAAAATAGATTACACCACGGCATGAAGACGGTATTCCGTACGTACGCACGCGCGGTGATTTCGTTTTCCGTAGGATGGATAGATGGTGAAATGGGGTTGTTTCATATTTCTAATAACATATCAGTATATTATTGATACTGATGTTATTACTTTATAATGAAACAACTAAATAAGAAGAAGTTGAAGAAGAAAGAAAACATGAAAGAATCGGTAGAAGAGATTACCTCTTCTTCGACGCACCTCTTTTAAGCTTCTTCTTAAGGCACTAGAGTTGGTCTTTTGAGAATACCATAACCTCTATAATGTTTCTAAGGAAGTTGATAAGGTAAATGGGCAGGGGTTTTCCGAGATTGAAAGCTCAAAATTGTGTAAAGAGAAGAGGGAGGAGGTTCCCTTTTATAAGGTTGGAGAGGGGCACCTTAGGAGAAACTTAAAATATTTTTTTATAATAAAGTAATAATCGGTTTATAATAGCTCCAAATTGATTTATTTCGAAGATAAAGTGGGTATGGGTCGAAATCCTCTCAACCAATAGGTTTTAGAGAAGTTTAGGTTACTATTTTAACCTTATCATTTAGATTTAACTCTAAGTTAAATAATTTAACTTTTACCGTGTCTTCTTGTTTTCTTACACTATATGGTTAATAAACGTACTATAACAAGACAAACGAACCCCAAGTGGTTCATTATTAATATATATAACCTTATTTAAGTCATTTTGCTGAACCATAGATTTTTAATAATTGAATAACAATTACTAATATAATATTTTTTTTAAAAACTATTTTATGTCAATTTTGACACTATTTGGTAATTGATTTTTTGAAAACTCATAACATCATTATTAGTTATAAAACAGTTAATTAAATCAATAATAACATGTCATATTAACCTATAAAATTAGTGTAATTCATAAAAAGTCTCAAATTACATTTATTTGGGTATTTAATAATAAATTATGTTAATATTTCATTAATAAGGTAATTACTGCATCATCATTGGGTCATAAATAAATTAAATTATTTAATGTCTAAAAATTATAAATAAAATACAATTATGTAGGAAATCATTTTATATTTCTAATTAATCTTTATAATCTAATTTATCTTATGTATAACCCTACATGAAAAATGTTTTAGTTATTAAACTTTGATTTTAACTATTTCAACTCTTCTTTAAATAAAATAATAATAAATGTCCTAATCTAATCCAAGTGTACCTAAAGGGTAATATTTTATTCCTAAGGTTGTTTTTGGTTGAATCATACTTTTCCAATAGAATTAAGACATGTGTTAGGGTAATAATAATATCATTTTTACCCTTAATTACCCTATTTACTTTTAACCGTGGTAAATAAAAGTAAAAAGTTACTATTCATAAAAAATTATTTTTATCTTATTGAACCACATTTTACTCCTTGATATTAACTATGTCTCTTGGATTTTCGAAATTCCACTCACAGAAGCAGTAAAATTATGTTTTATGTAAATTTTCAAATTCTCCTAAGAGGTGGGTAAAAGACGGTGAAAAGTTCAATAAAATTTTTATATATCTAAAATTATTATAAAATGAATCCAATGAATTATATTGAACTTATATAGGTATTATGTATCAATTTTGACCTAAAATAAATTTAAATAAAATAAATAATTATTTAAATAAAAAGTCGGTTTTTAAATAGTAACCCAGTGTTTTCACTATTCATCAAAAATTGAATGTTTTCAGAAAAATACCAAAAATTTACCCCTGGATAATTTCGATATTCCAAATCCAAAAATGAAGTCCATTTTGAAAGATAAAATTTATAAAATTTCAAAAAGTGGGTATTACTATTCATAACTGCTAGTTCATGGTAATATTATAATAATATCTCGTTTAGTGAAACTCGGTATTGCGTACTACACACGCTATTGAGGAAGGTCTTGATTGCGTGTAATGCAAGATAATATGATGTTTCATATAGTACAAGATAATCTTGGTGTAGTGTATAATAGAAGATATTAATGAAATTAAAAATAATATATCTCATAAAATCTCGGGGTGTTACATGCAGGGTGTGAGCTAACAGACTTACTAAGATCCCACCCAAGTGTTCCATAACCAGTATCTATATAACAATTCATGTATACTATTTTTAAATATAACATGGCATGATAAGTAGTAGAGGAGAGTATAGAAAATATGGTAATCATTTACCTTTTATTAGAGGTCTAAAACAAAGAAGGTATATCAATTTCAAAGTATATTTTCCACATCTTCTTTCTCAAGAATAAATGTGTATATATTATATAAAACAAAAAACCCAATAAATATAAAAGGAAATCAAAGGTACCAACACCAAGGATCACTATAGGTCAGAATAGCAGATTACTCAAACCATAATCAATCAAGTGAAAAATATAGTTCCTAGAACATGAGCCTAAGAAGTAGAGGAATACCCCAAGGGTAACCCCCCCCCCAAATGTTAATATCGATCCCCAAGAATATTGGGCCTAAGAAATAGAGTAAAAACACATGAAAAAACCTTCTGATAATCACAAAACATGGATAATGGACTCAAGATAAACCTTCCACCTAAGTACCCAATGTAACCCATGTGCTCATTTTCACAATTCGTTCAAATTATTTGAAAAACCATTTCAAAACCATTTCAAAAATTCCATTTTTGATGATTTAAAAATACCACTTTTATTTACATTTATCAAAAACCAGGAAAAAATTATTTTCTTTCGAAACCCATTTTAACACACACAAAAAAATCATGTCAATACTATTTATAAATAATTTTGTAATGTAGGAACAAAAAGGTTTATCAACATAGGTTGGAGACAAAACCACCAACCTCGAAAAATGGGTTGCACACACCCGCAATGAGATCCACCAACATCGAAAACCCAATGATATCTACGAAGGCCCTAGAATCCAATCAACATCACAAGATTGATACAATTTATAAAACAAGTGGTCTTAGTATAGGATAAAAACCACATACCTTAAGAAATAATGCCTGACGCACCATAAACAACAAAGGAACAACCTCTAAAACGAGATCACACAACGGATATAGAAGAAATCATGAAGAATCACCAACATAGACCAACAGATCAAATAATGAAACCCAATGGAACTAACGCAATCAAAGACAACAAAGAATCAAAAAGATCACTTACCCAGAGAGTCTCACCACAACTATAACATATATCGAATGCCAAATAGATCGATTTATAAGGAATAGGGTCTCCTAGAATCACTAGAGAAGAGCTTTAGTTTTGGAGAAATGGAAAAGTGGCAGTTGAATAGTCACCCAAAAACCCAAATGGTTCCCAAAAACTTCCCTTATTGGGGAATTACATGGTGTTTAATTCCTTTATGCATCGTGATTCCCACAATGTTTTAGTACACTGAGTAATCCATCACCTTGGATTAAAAATAAATTACTTAAAACATTCATGACATGAAACATATCTTCACATCATGTAAATGTTCACAACGTGAAGTCTTTCAAGACCTATATCCAGTTACTGTTACACATCATGTAACCAATTTACATGGACTAAAATCCTCTTAAAGCATGCAGAAAAATCCAATTAAATCTAAGAGTCCAATAAATCTCCGGCTTCACCATTATAGGTATCCTCCCAATTCCTTCTTAGCTCTATAAAAACAATGAGAAAAGGAAAACCATGATGAGGTTAAGTAAATACATGATAGATCAGTAACTAGATTTCACATGAACTATAAATCAGGCATCTTGAGATAAAAACATCGACCTTCATCGTGAACTAGAATGACAGTCTCTCAATCAGCATAACTCTATTAAAACTATTTTTAGGATAAAATTATCAATGTTGTTGATTTACATGAAATTAATAATTTATTAATTAAAAAATAATATTTAAATGTATTAAAAAGAAATGAAAAATATAATTCTACCATGTGATATAAAATTTATAGAAAATAAAGAAAAATAGTTTCTTATAAGAATAAAAGATTACATTAGGTTCAAAATGACAAAAATGAGTTTTCAAAATTCAACATAGTATTTTTAAATGAATCATTTTATTCCTTAAATACATTCTTGGTCATAAAAAATGTTTTTTAAAAGTTTCGATTCATGCTCAGATCATGAAAAATTCAAAATACTAGGGTATTAAATAAAACTATGTTTTTTTAACTATTCAATTAAAAATAAACTATTTTAAAAGAATACAAAAAATTATTATTAAGATAATATTGATATGATTAATAAAAAAATATTTTATAAATTAAAATTCTAGAATTTTGGAATTTAAATTTTAAATGGAAATATAAAATATAATGAATAACATTTTTAATAATAAAATTGATTTTTAGATATCAACTATCATTATTATTATTTCCTAAAAATTAATAATTGAATTATTTTAAATATATTATTTATATTTATAATATATTTTATCGATGATATATTTAATTTTTTAAAATAAAAATTCATAGAAGATAAAAATGTAAATTTTTTGAATTTTTTTAAGAATAAAATGAATTTATCAATATTATATGCCTAGTAATAACTATTTGATGGATGTTATTTTTTTAAAATATTATAAATAAATTTTCTTAAAATCATTATTGAGTTTGTAGTATTTCAAAATACATAACACTTATAATAAATAATTCTTTGAAAAATATTAATTTTATATTAAATAATATTCACCAAATAAAATTAATTTTTTTTATTATAACAAATTATTTTTTATAATACATAGATATTACTACCACTCTTTTATTTATATAAATATAATATTATATTTTAATAATAAAAATATTAATAATAATATGTAACAGATAATGAAATAAATAAATAAAAATATTTATATATTTGTAATATTTTGAAATTATTTTTTTATTTCATTATTTATTATTCATGAGTTATATTATATTAACTTTAATACTAACCATAAACAACCTAATTATATATATTGGACACATGTATATCCAATGTTTATATTTCCAAAGATCATATTTATAACATCTAGATTTTGTTTCTATTTATAGACTTATTAAACTCATTCAATCTATTAATATTTCTTGAGTCACACCTCTTTTTACATATTTTTCATTTTTTATATCACAATATGATTTCTCATTTCATTATATTTTTTACTCTTTATGGTTTTTCTTTTCGTATTATTGATCCTGAAGGGTGAACTTGATCCATGAGATCTCTTAGTGTTGAAGATTTTATTCTTTTCAATTTATTTTACCCTTTTAATTTTGGAACGTTTTATGAATGAAGTAATTTATGGTGAGTAATAATACATGGTGTGTAATACATAGTTTCATTTGATTTTGTTTAACTATTTTATTATCGATGAATAAAGCATTTTTAGTTTAATTCCTATCTTGTATGACTTATTTCCCAATCTATTTCAATTCCTTTGAATAAATAGAAAAATAGATTTGAATGATAAATATATAGTTTTAGAAAGAACATGATTTTTAAAAATATGGGGAATTATAACATAATTATGGAACATGGTCATAATATAAGAGCATAAAACCCAATAAAACATATATTTTAAATCATGAGTCATGGAATAAGGCTTTTAGTATTACTTAAGAAATGAGATGCATGAAAGTTGAAACAAGACTCAAAAATCACGTGACATGAAAACATAACATAAATAAAATAATGTGGCATATAAATAAGAATAGAAAATAATTTTATAGACTTAGTATCAATACCATGACTATTATCTTTTAGTGTATATAGTCTCATAGTGGATTGGGTTCACTCCCTATTCGCAAAAATAGAGTGGACAAAGTTTCATAGAGAATTGGGTTCACTTCCCAATCCCATACGTGTCATGTCATGAGATATAAATATTTACCAATGAATTAGAGGGATATATAATTTTGATTACACCCATCATGTAATGAATAAGCATATATATTTTTGAAACATGAACATTAAAACATTTATAATTACATAATATCTTAATTAATCCATTAAATTAAATGAATTTCATGAAAACTTCCGGAAAAAGATCATATGTAATCATTATAAATAATATGGATGGTATAATTAGATAATATATCTAATTAATATCAAGGAACATTAAAATATTTTCACATAGATGAAAAACACTTTATAATATCATTATGAAATTACTTTAAAAAATTAGAAGAAATGCCATTTTATGTTCTTAATATATTTTATTTCAAATAGAAATGTTCATAAATAATTGATAATATAAATTAGTTTAGAAACACATGAAAACATTAATATTTAGTTTCTTAAATAAAAATTAAGAGGACTTTGAGAAAGGGTGTTCATATGGAGAACATTAAAAAGTAAGATCCCTTCCATAGTTTTGTAAAGATGATCAAAGTTGGTGGAAATTGACCATACAAAAAAATGTCAAAATAAGAATAATATTGAAAATAAATTCAATTAAATTAATAAATACTTAATAAATCATAGTATTATAGATGATGAAATATATAAAAAAATACAATGAATATGAATAATGAGGAGAATGATTCCTGACCATAATGAAGAGATAAGGTTGACTCCACTTACAAACATCATTTCAATTGAGTTTTGAATTAAAGAGAGGTGAAATAGAATGAATACATGTAAACCACATGAATTACCATAAAAGAATAAAATATATGTGTTTTATATGAAAATACATATACCTCCCCCAATTAAAGTTCAACTATAAAGAATCTCAACTTTAAATTGTGATTGGTAAATAAACCTTTACCATTACTTCTCACTTCCACAAAATCACTTTAACCACCTAAAAACATGCATAAACATTGTATTAAATCATTTAAAAACCATATTCATATCTATTAACTTTTATAATCTTAAATTATAATCATTATTTACATATAGACTAGTTAGTTATTGTTTATTTTCATTATCAGATATTAGTGATTTTTATAATTTCATACAAGCTTTATAATTTAGATATAGAACCTCATTCTTTAGTAACAATTTCATCATTCTAGGATTATTAAAGGTTGTGGAACCATTTTTTATGATTATTTATTCAGTCCCATGTTCATTTTATTGAATTTATGGATGATAATGGGACCCATAATGAACATATTTTGAGTAATTTTTTGGTAAAACTAAGTTACTAAGTAATGTTTGTTCATTTTTGTTTCATCATTCTAGAATTATGTTAATGAAATATATTAATATTTAAAGTAATATATTATTGGTATTAATGTCTTGATATTGATTCATTTTGGAATCAGTTAAGATAGTATAACATCATTTATGTAGGCGTTTGAACCAATCCAAACAAAAATATTTTATTCTAATGAATGAATAAGAGTTTAGACTTATATAATAGTAATATCATTTTCACTAAGGCATAATTATTTCAATAAAAAATCATTATAATATAGAATGATATTTTCAAATAGTGTATAGGGGAAGGTAATGGAAAAAATATGGTGAAGTCTAGCTTCTTTAATGGATTCTCTAATTCTTAACATGGGTTCCTTTAGATTAAAGGATTTATGATTACTTATTGAAACTAGAAGCCAGAAAAAATATAAAAAGGATTTTGGAGTTTGATAATTAGAATATATTAAAGATATAACCAAATGGTTTGATTTCTTTGGGATGGGAATATTTGGGGTCCTTTTATAGGTGAGTTTTTAGTGGAATTTACAAAATATCAATTATTTAATGTATGAGGTTGTCTTTTTAAAATTAATGTGGATAAAATTTAAAAAATAGTAGATATGGGTCATGAATCCCTTAATTAATAAAATTATAGAAAATTTTTTAGATGTTTTAATTATTTACTACTTAGTTTATCCCTTTTTACCTTATTTTACTTTTATTGCGGTAAATCAATTGTTACCTCAGTAAATGCTTTTTATACCCAAAAAATGAAATTAACCCATTTTAAAAAAATTTATATAATGATTATAAATTATAACACCTTTTAATTTAATTAAATTTCTAAATATTATAAAAATAAAATTTAATTGAAAACATAATATATGTATATATATATAGTAAACTTGTATTATAGAAAAATGTCCTTTTAAACAAAAAATGTTTGTAATCTTATTTTATATCAAATACTAATTTAATGATTGTTAAACTATTTGTTATAAATTGAAACCTTAAATTAGATTATTCATTTCAAATAGATTAATTTAACTTATTAGGATAAAAATGAAAAATAGTTAATAAAATAGTTCTTTGAAAAATACCATTTTAACATTAAATGATTTTAACCATATCCTATTAAAATTAATTATTCATATTATAACCATTTAATTTTAAAAAACCAGTAGTATTAAGATCTTTATATGATTGTTAAAAATACACCAAATAATTATTTAATAATAATAATATGTAATACATAAAAATGTTTTTATAATAATATATATTAATGAAATATTATGTTTTTATTTTATTCTAGAATTAAGAAATATATTATTTTCAATTGATTATTAAAAATAACACAACTTAAATATTCCTATTGGATATATGTATACCCAATCATCATATATCCAACAAGAATATTTCCAATGACCATATTTCAAATTATTATATTTCCAATGGCTATATACATAATGGTTAGAATTTATATATATAGTCTTACATACATTCTTAGAATCATTCAACATATTCATTTACTTATATATCAACATATATCTTATATTTATAATTCTATACCTTATTTCCATATATAAAATCGAGGTTATGATCTTCATGAAAAATCATAAAGATCTAGATTTTATGTTCATGATATTTTTATTTACTTGAAAATGTATTTCACTTGTTCTTTTATTAATGATGTTTAATGTTGTATTATCATAATTTATTAATATTAATCTTGTATTATAATATTTTATCTCAATAAAATGTACCACAGTTCATTTTAGTTTGGTTTATCATGTGAAAAAAAATAATTCAACACAATATTTATTTAAAGGAAATATGTATAGTAAAATTGTAACATCCCAAGTAAATAAAGAATATGAAATTTTCATATTTATTAATATTTGTAAACTAATTATTAATTTTACTTTAAATAGTATGATATGTTCGATGGCGTACCTGATACACAACAATGGGTTTGTTTGAAATATTACTTTGCACACAACATTGGGTCATACTGAAAATAATAATAAAATAATATTATTTTTAATGGTAGTTAAAGCTTAGCCATTGTAATGGTGGGAATGAATAGAAATAACTAAAATATTAATATACATGTTTGTTAAATATTTTTTAGATCTATACAATAAAATTTTGAATCTTAAAATGTGAATGAATCTAATTTTAGGCATAAACACTCTAATATTCCTTAAAAAGCTGATTTACAACATTTTGATGGAGAAACCTCTTTAAATATAGTTTTGTTCACTTTTATATGTTCTATTTTACAAAATAAAATTCTATCTTATAATCGAGACATCAAAATTTACTTTGGGTAAAATTTCGGTATTTTTATGATAAAATTCATTTTTTGATGAATAATGAAAAATATTGTATTTTAATTCAAAACCACCTTTTAATATAATATATTTATATGGATAGATTATCTTTTTAATTGATTTTAAAGTGTAATTAGATTATATGTTTTACCATTTAATACAATTTTGGTCATTGGAAGTAATTTAAATTTGAAATTGGACATAAACATGTGTCAATCTTTTGATAGTTATTATTTCTTAAAAACACGGTTTTTATTTTGACAGTGGGAATTAATTTTAAATTAATTTATGACACTTATGTGTTTTGAATTTGGAAAAATGGATTCCATATTTGGAATCAGGAGGTCCAAATTGTGTAAATAGGTAACAACTATTTTTAGACATTATGAATATTTACATCAATAAATTTTTTTATTTACCATTGTTAAAGGGTAATTCTTGTAAACAATGGTAGATAAATAATATTATAATAATAATAAAAATCCCTAACATGTGTCCTATTACTATTTGTTGATACGTTCCATACCATAGGAATCCTTGGGTCGATTTTGGGACCCCGTGGAGCCACTTATGAGTGATAATGACACTTTTTACTAATTAATTTAAAGTAAAGACAAAAATGACATAAACATATATATTTTAGTAAATAAAATTTTACATGGGGTTATATAAGTTATATTTTCAATTATAAATATTACTTGTAAAGATAAAAATATTTCCAACATCATGATATTTTTTTTTATAATTTTTAGACATCAAATAAATTAAATTATTTATGACACAATAATGGTGCAGTGTTTACCTCATTAATAAATGATTTAAACAAATTAGATTATAAAGATTAAAAAATATAAAACCTATAAAATTCTTATTAGATGATTTTATTTTGACCATGAGTCATCTTATCTTTGACTGTAATGATTTTGGGACATTTTGAAATCGAAAATAAGTTTGTAATAAAATAATTGTTTCAAACTTTCCTAAAGAACCCCTCCCCCTTATAAAAAACCCCTCACTTCTAACCAATTACTCACACCTATAAAGCCTTTTGTCTCATAAAACCTCTAACCAATTAATATCCCTACATCCCTATATTCCGCTTATAAGCCTTACCTTAGGAATAACGAACATTAAGAAGTCCTTTTGGTTCAAACCAATGGGAGTTACCCAAATTAAAGGTAACCATTTCTCTTAAATTCTTTTCTTTTTATTTAACATCTCAAACACCTAAACTCTTTTTATTTATTTATTTTATAAAAAAATAAGTATCCTAAATATACTATTATTTTTTTATGATAAGGATTAAAACTACACTTACACACACCTCTATCTAATGGGTAAAGAACATACTGTGTTTGTGGATGGAAAACTAACGCCTCACAAAATGATGTTTTTCAATTATCTCCTACCAACTCTAATGGTGGACATTATGATGACAATTTTTTTTTATTTGATATATATTATGTTTATGTTTTCTTTATGCTTCTGTATTTTTCATTCATATAATACATTTATGGTTTCCATTATGGGTAAACGCGATAATTTCATTTGAGGAAGTGCGGACTACCGCCCTATCAAAGTGATATGACTCGTTCATAGAATATGTGGGACGTATAAAGAATGGAGTTAATGAAATTATATATTATATTATACAGGAATTATAATATAACTATCTATCATTAATTATTCATTCCATTAAAATAAAAAATATAAATAAAAGTAGTGTTCATGCGTACGTACAACTTACCGTCTCCATGAACTGTGCATTTCATTTCTTATCTCAAAATGTTATGTGCTGTTATTAATAAATATATATATATATATATACTGGATATATATGATATATATGATATATAAATCAATAATATCATTCTGGATATAATGGAATTTTTACCACATTGACAACTTGTAAATTATAAGAAGTTCATTTTTGACTCAAGTAACAAATATCGACAAAACGACCGTTATTAACTTAAATGATTACATAATGTTCATAACATGGTAATAAGTCAAATAAAAGAAATAATAAAATTGAAAAAGTTTCTTAAGAAATTATAAATTAAATTTAGTTTATAATTCAGGAGATTAAAGAACGAACGGGTAAAGTCGGACACAATGTAAGGGATTTATTATCTCACTTTTAATTCAATGAGATTTCCAGTGCACGCCACCTATTTCTTACATGTGGTGTATTTTATACTGACATTTGATATATATTATCATGATTCTCTCTATATTCCTGGTATTTTGTGATTCATTTGGTGGTTATTAACTTTTTTTCATACGACTCGATTGATTACAACGTGGTAAGAGGTCTTCATCTCACTTTTTATTCCTGTGAGATTCATTCTATATTTTACACTATTATTTTTTGTGTGGTGTATGTATTGTCCATGATTTTGTTCTTTGTGTAATATAATTTCATTTATGGGTATTTAAGTCTTCATTTTATAACCCTTCTTCCATGTGGTTTATTTTTCTTATGTTACCAAATCGGTAAGGGAAGCTTTCACCTTCCTCTTTTTAAAAGACTTCTTTTCTTATGTCTTTTAATTTACATCTTCTTATGTTGGGATATGTTATTATATATCCTTATTGTTGTAAATTTTATATCCATGTGATGAGATACACTTTTGTCTCTCATCAACTCATTTTCTGCATTTTAAAGTGACGTCGTTAGGCTGTCGAATTTCTGTAATGGAACTTCTTAACCCAATTTCAATTATTTATGTTAAACTTATACCTATTGATTATGTCTTTCTATAAATATGTGTGAATGAAATATGAATGTTTTAAACTTAATATCCACTTATATTGGCTGTATTTATATTTTTCACACATAATTATGTAATTGATTTATCCTTAACCTAAGGATACTATCTTTATAAGGGATTTCGTCTCAATTTGCATTCCATTGAGACTTCATTATTTTTATGCACCAATTCTCTTTCATATGGATTATATACTGTCCTTTGTCATATTATATCATGAATAAATTTATTCTCATTATATTATAAAGTTTTTATTAAATGTTATTCCTCAATTATTTTTATTCAAGTGTCTCTCATTTTGTTAAAAAATATTTAACTAAAATATCATTTTAAATGTTTTAAAGATTTATTCTTCTAAATATTTATAATTAATGTCCATGTTTTAAAAATACTTTTAAGGATTTATTTATATGGACATTAATGTTTTAAAATTTTAATTCATTTAAAATCTTCAAATTGGTATGGGACACTTTGATTCAAAAATATCTTTATTAAATGTTTTAAATGGTTTTGAAAATGGTGTGATAAAGCATTGATTATATAAATATATTTAAATGATATATTATGATTGAAATGTGGAAATTTTATCTTTCCATTATGTTTATTTTATGTGTTATGAATATGTTATGGTTCTTAGGAATTGTTTACATATACGGGTGGTTCCGTGATAAACCTAGGGTGGGTGAGCCCAAGATATCTCTCTGGTGCATAGGGTAACATGGTAGAGGTAAACGTGAATGTTTTTCCGAAGAGATTTAGGGAATATACTATGATGGGTATTCCAAATTTAACTCCCTACATATCTGTGATAGCTAAAATTTAAGTATGATATGGATGCCACCAGTTACCTTTATGATTTATTATTTTTGTGTGTTATTCATAAATGTTATAATTCTGTAAGGAATGTTATGATTGAAAAGTATTGGTTTCATTGATTTGGATTTATTAATGGGATAATGGTTTCATTCCTTGTTTTATAACCATTACTAATATTTTTATGCTCATCCCATGTTTTGAGATGTTTTTCATAGGACTTAAAGAAGAATATGGTCAAGGATGAGATCAAGGAAAAGTCATGCTGTCTAAAACTTGGAACTAGACATGACTCTTTTTTTAAGAGGTTTTATTTTGTAAAAATATTGAAATTGAGTATAAGTGTCTACTTTGTAACATTTGAGATGTAATTTAATAGTTATGGCATAATTATCTAAAACTATAAACCTAAAAATATTCTTAATGTGAACTATTCATTTTATTCAAGATTATGTAATGTTTTAAGGTTGGGTCCTTATAGTTGGCATCAGTTGTCAGTTTAGAAAAATTTAGGGATTAAGAGTTTTCTTTAAACACATGGTTAGTCCATATGTATATTATTTAAGTTAAATTCTTATTTTAAAACTTTTTTAGATCAATGAATGTCGGTTACAATGGAAGGAGGAGGATCTCTGATAAAATTCATATCTCTTCCTGATGACATGCTTCCAATAATTATTGCAAAGTCATGTTCAGATGATTGTGAAACTTTTTATAGAATAAAACTCACATGAAAGAGATTTTTATAGATATAAAACACCTCCACTATACCTCTTTATCATCATGGATCATGGGTTTTATTTAACAAAATCATATTTTCACAATATTCTCAAATTTTCAAGAAAGGTAAATATTATCAAGGTATTTTTCAATATTTTACCTTATCTCATGATTTTGAAGAATATTATCGTTTTGAAAAAGGTGTTCAGGAAGGATACCATTGAGAAACCTATTTATATTTGATTTTACAATATAGTATCTCAACACATACTTATGGTATTTTAAAAGGACCACTGATTGAAAGTTTCAACTCAAATTCGGTCTGACTTTTTTATAAAAATAATGTTTTATCAGATGTTTTGAAATTATATGTCATTCATGATTATTTTCCCAAACTATTTTTCTACGAGCACCCATATGACCCAAGTTGTACTAGGTGTATTTGGATGAAGGAGGAAAATGATTTTGAATGATCTATAAATCATTGTTGCAGTGCATGGACCTTCTACCTACGTGAACAAGATGATGATGAAACTATGTGGAAATCATGACCAAGGTATGATGTTCTTTCTTTTGGGAATAGTTTTATTTTATCAAATGATGTGAAATAAAAAAAAATAAATATATATAAGATATTGAGGTTTTAATGAGTTGGGATGAAGATTATAAGTATAAGACAACCTTTGAGGTTAAAATATGTTTTGGTTATTTTTGAGTTTTATAAAAAGGAAAACCCGTAGGATGGGTGATAACCTGTCTCATCTGGCAGGGCCGTAGGAATCGAACCCACAACTGAAGGGAGACAAGGGCGCATCGCCTACCACTAGCCTATGTGATGTCCTAGGTTAGTATGACTTATTATTTTAGAAAAATGATTTTATGGATCAAGAATAAGTTGATTTTGGGAACTTATGTTTTATCAAATTGATATCCTTATTATATGAAAATGATTTGATGATTAAGTGACAGAGGTTATTGTGGAAGACGTTATCTCTTTTGAGGAAACACTATATGCATAAGGAAAATAGAATAATATGGGATTTCATTTGTGGAATAATTGTTGAAATTTTATTTTGGAGGAATATATGTTTTTATTGTGGACACATGACGATTTGGTTTATTTATGGAAATGATTAATCTATCATGGAGAATATGTGATTAGGTTAATTACTTTTCAATATGAGACTTTATGAGTAACTGATTTTATTTGGAGACAAATTGTAAGATTTATCTTGGAATAATATGTGATTAAATCCTTCTGATATTTGGGTTTCAATCTTATTTTGGATTAATTTTGAAGAATTTTATGGACAATTGGTTATTGAATAGTCATTGTTGAACTTTGGGTATTATTTGAAAGATTTTTGAGATTAAGAGTAGTTTTTCTTTTTGTAAAATATTATCCTTTTTGGGATTATCTGATATTATACTAACCATTTGGGTTTTGGTTAATGTCTAAAGGCATGAGAAAAATATAGTTCATCTTTTGTAGATTATGTGATTCTCTCGAATTTGATTAAAAGACTTTCAATGTGAACAATTTATCCTAAATACTCATCATTTGGAGAAAATATTAGTTTGTGTTAGAAATCTAGTAAAGGATGAAAGTCTACACGACAAGTAAGTATGTTTCCTTATGTTTTTAGTTAAGCTCATAAATAGATTCCTCAATGAAATGCAACTTAAAACAAAAAGGTTTTCTTTTAACTTTTCCTACTGGGGAATCAAATATTTCTTAACCCATCACAAGTTTGTGATTTTCTAATAGTTAACTTTCTCCTAATCATGTTTTCTATCACTCTCCATTTGAACTTGATGGTTTTTTTCTACTCCATATCCATGTTTCCATGGAATCCTAGTATCGGTTTTCTCGGGAAACCTTTTTAATTATATTCCTTTATTTTAAAGTGATAGTTTAGTTAAATCTTTTTCTAATGTGGTACTTTCAATGAAGTTTCTGATCCCAATCTTAAAATTACGAGGATGCAATTCCCAGAAGGGGGAAGGATGTAACATCCAGGGTAAATAATTAATATGAAATATTCATATTTATTAATATTTGAAAATTAATTATTAATTTTACTTTAAAGGGGATGCTTTGTTAAATGGAATACCTGATACACAACAACCGGTTTCTTTGAAATCTTACATTGCGCACAACGTTGGGTCATACTGAAAAAATAATAAAATAATATTATTTTATATGGTAGTCAACACTTAGCTATTGTAATAGAGGGAATGAATATAACTAACTACAATATGAATATACATGTTTGTTAAATATTTTTACATTTATCCAATAAAATTTAGAAGATTAAAATGTGAATGAATCTAATTTTAAGTATAAACACTCTAATATTCCTTAAAAGGACGATTTACTGCCTTTTGATTGCGAATCCTATTTAAATATAGTTTTGGTAACTAATATATGTTATATTTTACAAAATAAAATTCTTTAGAATCAAGACATAAGAATTTACTTTGGGTAAAATTTTGGTATTTTTTTGATAAAATTCATTTTTTGATGAATAGTGAAAAATACTGTATTTTAATTCAAAACTGCCTTTTAATCTAATTTATTTATATGGATATATTATCTTTATAATTTATTTTAAAGTGTAATTAGATTATATTATTACCATTTAATCTAATTTTGGTCATTGGAAGTAATTTCACTTTGAAATTGGGCATAAACAAGTGTCAATCTTTTGATTGTTATTATTTCTTAAAAAACATGCTTTTTTATAGTGGGAATTAATTTTAAATTAATTTATGACACGTTTTTATTTTGAATTTGGAAAAATGGATTCCATATTTGGAATCCGGAGGTCCAAATTGTGTAAATCAGCAACTTTTATATTTAGATATTATGAATATTTACTTCAGTAAAAGTTTTATTTACCATCATTAAAGGGTAAATCTGGTAAAAAAGGGTAAAAAAATAAAATTATAATAATCTTAAATTACCCTTACATGTGTTATATTACTATTTTTTGATACCTGTCTAACCATGGGAATCCTTGGGTCTATATTGGGACTTCTTTGAGCCACTTATTAGTGATACTGACACTTTATATTAATTAATTTAAAGTAAAGACAAAAATGACATAAACATATATCTTTTAATAAATAACTTTTTACATGGGGGTTATATAAGTTATATTTTCAAATATAACTATTATTTGGAAAGATAAAAATATTTACTACATCATGATATTTGTATTATAATTTTTAGTCATAAAATAAAATAAATTATTTATGACACAATAATGGTGCAGTGTTTACCTCATTAATAAATGATTTTAAAAAATAAGAATATAAAGATTAACATAATATCCAAAACCTATCCAATTCTTATTGGATGATTTTATTTATACCATTAGTCATATTATATTTGAATTTAATGATTTTTGGACCTTTTGAAACCGAAGATAAGTTGATAATAAAATAATTTTTTCAAACTTTCATAAAGAACCCCTCCTCCCCCTTATAAAAATCCCTCACTTCTAACCAATTACTAACACCTCTATAACCTTTTGGATCATCCAAAATCTTCCCAATTAATCTCTGTACATCAATATATTCCTCCTAGAAGCCTTAACTTAGGCATAAACCACTTCAATAAGTCATTTTGGTTCAAACCAAAGGGAGTTACCGGAATTCAAGGTAACGATTTCTCTTAAATTCTTTTCTTTTATTTTACTCCTCCAACCCCTAAACTCTTTTTATTACTTTATTTTATAAAAAAACCAGTATCCTAAATATACTAGTATTTTTTATGATAATTATTATAACAACACTTATACAAACCTCTATCTATTAGGTAAAGAACATACTATTTTTATGGATGGCAAACTAACGCCTCACGAAACGATGATTGTTCAATTATCTCCTACCGCCTCTCATGGTGTCCATTATGATGAAAATTTATTTTCATATGATATATATTATATTTATGTTTTCCTTATTCTTATATATTTTTCATTTATATCATACCTTTATGGTTTTTATTATGGGTAAACGTGATAATTTCATTTGAGGAAGTGCAGACTACCGTCCCCTCCATGTAATATGACTCGTTCATACCAAATGTGGGACATATAAAGGACGGATTTAATGAAATTATATATTATATTATACTTTAATTATAATATAACTATGTATAATTAAATTTTCATTCCATTAAAATACCAAATAGAAATGAAAGTAGTGTTCATGCATACGTACGACTTACCGTTTCCAGGAACGGTGCATTTCATTTCTTATCTCCAAATGTTATGTACTGTTATATATACATATATAATGGATATATATGATATATATTACATATGAATCATTAATATCATTTGGGAGATAATGAAATTTTGACCACATGGAAAAATTGTAAATTATAAGAAGTTCATTTTTAACTCAAGTACCAAATATCGACAAAACAACCGTTATTATGTTAAATGATTAAATAATGTTTATAACATGGTAATAAGTGATATAAAAGAAATAATAAACTTTAAAAAGTTTCTTAAGAATGTATAAATTAACTTTAGTTTATTATTCAGGATATTAAAGAATGAATGGGTCAAGTTGGACACAAGGTAAGAGATTTCTTATCTCACTTTTAATTCCGTGAGATTTCCACTATATGCCACTTATTTCTTGAATGTGGTGTATTTTTTAATGCCATTTGATATATATTATCATGATTATATTTATATTCATGGTATTTGGTGATTAATTTGGCGGTTATTAACTTTTGGTTATACGATTTGATTGATTACAACGTGGTAAAGAGTTTTCATCTCACTTTTTATTCCCATGAGATTCATTCTATATTATCCACTATTACCTTTTTTGAGGTGTATGTACTGTCCATGATTGTATTATTTGTGTAATATAATTTCATTTATGGGTATTTACATCTTCAATGTATGATCCTTCATTCATGTGGTGTATGTTTCGTAGGTTACCAAATCAGCAAGGGAACCTTTCACCATCCTATTTTTAAAAAACTACTTTTGTTATGTCTTTTAATTTACATCATCTTATGTTAGGATATGTTCTTATATATCCTTATTGTTGTAAATTTTATGTCCAAGATATGAGATATCCTTTTTTCTATAATCAACCCATTTTATGAATTTTAAAGTGATGTCGTTAGGCTGTCGAATTTTTGTAAAGAAACTTCCTAACCCAATTTCAATTCTTTAGGTTAATCTTATACTTGTTGATTATATATTTCTATAAATATATGTGAATGAAATCTGATTGTTTGACACTTAATATCCACTTATATTGGGTGTATTTATATTTTTCACACATAATTATGTAATTTATTTATCCTTAATCTAAGGATACCATCTTTATAAGGGATTTTGTCTCAATTTACATTCCATTGAGACTTCATTATTTTTTTTGCACCAATTAGATTTCATGTGGTGTATATAATATCCTTTTTCGTATTATATCATGAATACATTTATTCTCATGATATTATAATGTTTTTATTAAATTTTATTCCCCAATTTGTTTTATTCAAGCATCTCTCATTTTGTTAAATACTCTTTAACTAAAATATCATTTTAAATGTTTTCAAGATTTATTCTTATAAATCTTTCTAATTAATGTCCATGTTTTAAATATGGTTTTAAGTATTTATTTATATGTACATTACTGTTTTAAAATGTTAATTACTTTAAAATATTCAAATTGGTATGGGACACTTTGATTCAAAAATATCTTTATTAAATGATTTAAATGGTTTTGTAAATGGTTTGATAATGCGTTGATTATATTAATTTATTTGAATTATATATTGTGATTGAAATGTGGAAATGTTATATTTCCATTATGTTTGTTTTATGTGTTATGAATTTGTTATGGTTCTTGGGTATTGTTTACGTATACAGGTGGTTTCATGATAAACCTAGGGCGGGTGAGCCCGAGATAGCTCTCCAATGCATTGGGTAACGTGACAGAGGTAAAAGTGAATGTTTATCCTAAGAGATTTTGGGAATAAACTTTGATGGGTATTCCAAATGTAACTCCCTACATATATGTGATATTTAAAATGTAATTATGATATGGATTCCACAAGTTACCTTTATGATTTATGATTTCTATGTTTTATTCATAAATCTTATGATTTCGTAAGGTATGTTATGATTGAAAAGTATTGGTTTCATTGATTTTTATTTATTGATGGGATAATGTTTTCCTTTCATTTTTTATAACCCTTACTGAACTTTTTATGATCATCCCATGTTTTGAAATGTTTTTTCATAGGACTTATACAAGAATAGGGTCAGATATGGGATCAAGGAAAAGTCATACTGTTTAAAACTTGGAACTAGACATGACTCTTTTTAAAGAGTTTTTATTTTGTGAAAACAATGGAAACTAATTAGAAGTGTCTACTTTATAACTTTTGAGATGTAATGTAATAGTTATGGCCAAATTCTCTAAAACTATAAACCTGAAAATATCCTAAATGTGAATTATTCATTTAATTCAAGATTATGTACTATTTTAAAGCCGTGTCCTTTAAAATTGTGTGATATTACATGTAGCGTAAAGGCTAGTGTTACATTGTGGGGTCTTCGATATATGTTTTTGGTGTATCTATGGTTAAGGATGAGAAACCTATTGAAGTGTGGTATCTTAATATTATGTGATTACTTTTTTATAAATAGATTATAGTTTCATCATGGAGGCATTAGAAAAATAATTTGTTAGTTCTTCCATTTTTTGGATAATTGTGCCACAGTTTTTGTGTTACACCCTGTATTTTGTCTAGGGTTAGGATTTAGGAAAAGGGTTAGGGATTTCAACATGATATATATGGTTTGAGTATTGTGGAGTGACTATTTATTTATTTTTATTTATTT
This sequence comes from Viscum album, assembly GCA_963277665.1. Lineage (NCBI taxonomy): Eukaryota > Viridiplantae > Streptophyta > Magnoliopsida > Santalales > Viscaceae > Viscum > Viscum album. The sequence continues at coordinate 3,062,353 of CAUJRU010000022.1, forward strand.
ATAACAGTTTTGTTTAGAAAATATTTGGGGATATCACACAGTGATTTTCAAATATGAATATCATTGATCCATGAAACATAGAATCATGGAATGATTTTTAATTCTTAGGTTTTAATTATAAATTCATGGAGACACTAAAATTAATTATATTTCCTTTATCCTCCTTCAAAACATATATGAAACTTGTCTCTCTTTTGTAATTCTTTAGTCATTTACTTATGGGAACAAGGATCTTACTTCATGTTATCAAATACCTTTTGATTCGAGGTACCATTTTACTATTTCTTTTGTATTACCTTCATATTATCTAATTTATTATTATTTATCCCTTTTTGATTGATATTTTTTAGATGGAATTATTTGTATATGTTTTTGTGGGCTTGTTATGGGAATTCTTGGTTGTGTGTTCATTAGTCCTCTTCTCATTCTTGTGCACCAATATTTAAAGATTCATTTGAGGTAGGGGATTAAAAAATATATTTTATTATCATGTTCGAATCTGTAATTATAATTATTTTTTATCATTGTTTAAATAGATGTAATTTACCTAAAATAATATTAAAATTGACTTAAGGAATTGAGAAGGTGAAAAGTGATCACATGTGTTTAACATCAATTTTTTGATATTGATATATGATATTGATAAAAATGTTATTTTCTATCATTTCATTCTTAAATTATTCGATTGGATTTATAATGTGATACTTTGACCATTTGTATTTGAGGCCTGGACTCTTCAGGATCGGGCGGTGATTGGTCTCCTTGATCGAAGGCATATCATCATCCGATTTGGGTCTCTGGATGATCTCATTGCTGCATGGGCTAATGCTCCTCGAGGGTGTGGAGGTATTCCTTTCTTTCTTCTTCGATGGAATTTTGAATTTCATATGCATCGGGATAATCCGACTACGGCGATTTGGGTACGACTCCCGGGCCTCCCTCTCTCATTTCAGAACCCTTCCATTTTGGCTATGCTTGGGAACATGGTCAGACGATACTTGTGTTCTGATACTAAAACTGATGTCGTGTGTCACCCTGTCTGTCCTCTAATTTGTGTGGAGATTGACGTCTCCAAGCCTCCAGTGAATTGGATATGGATTACCGATGGAAAAGAATTCCGATGGAAGCAAGATGTTAAGTTTGAGTCATGGAATGACTACTGAAGTTTGTGCCATCAGTTGGGTCATGGTATCTCGGCCTGTAGAAATAGGTCTCTGAACAAGAGGGTACGCAGTCAAGTAAGGGATGGATTGGTTGCTCATGATGGTGCTGTTGTGGGGAGTTTGCAGATGCAGGGGAAGGATCAGCTGGAGGGGGGGTTGCATCCTCACCATGAGGCCATGCATTTAGTTGAAATCGGGGCTACCGGTATGGGGAATGAGTCGCAGAGACCAGGAGTGGAGCCTCCTGGACCGAAGGTCAGTGAGACCTTCATCAGACTGAAGCAGGACATGGGGCCGGTTGGGTCCATGATGGGTAATGGTGACCAGCCTGCTGCTACCAAGGATGCAAGTGGTACTTGTGGAACTTCAAAGTCCTCTTTGATGGCAACTCCCCGAAGGGGAGTGGGTAACATTGCTGAGGAGGATGCATATTTAGAAGATGCTGTGGAGAAGGCTAAAGATGGGCAAAATGGTGGTATGGCCCCGCTTGGCCTGGGCCCTGTGAGTGCACCTGCAGCGAATGACACAGTCCAGGTTGAACCTCAACGCCTGGAGAATGGGTTTGTGAAGGTGGATGAAAAACACCTTACACTTGTTAAGGAAATTTCAGATGGGAGTGATGCTTCGATGATAAGGTCAGATGGGATGCATGAAATTTCATGGAGGCAGGTGGCCAGTGTTGAGCTTGGTAATCGTTTTTCAAGCCTGGTGACCGCTAACATGGTTCTGGACTATGACCGGGATACTGCCAGGACTCAGGTGGAGTAGATCTCTGCATCTGTAGGTTCTGGTGTTGCGTCAAGGGATGCTTCTATTGGTAACTGTGAACATGAGACGGAGTCTGGGAAGCCTTATAATGCCGAGGAGGGACCTGTACTAAATGCAGGTAATAGTTCACTATTGGATAATATTGGTGGAGATTGTATTGGGATTAAGGGCCTGCAAAATGAATGTGTTTCTGTGGAACCATCCCCCTGTCTGGTGATGGATGCTAATGATCAGTCTCAACAGGAACATGGAGTGAGAGAAGAGTATCAGGTGGTGCGCATCTCTGGTAAATGGGGGGATTGCGTTGATAGTGAGGCAGAAAATGATGGTGGCATGGTTCAGCCATCCTATAGTGATATGGTTCAGGGATGCACAAGAAAAGTATCGGTGAATGAGAAAGTGAAGTCTGACCCACCACGAAGGAGGTCACGGAAAGATTATTCTCACTTACCAATGCCTATGACTACCAGATCTTCTAGCGGGAAGGCGGGATGGATTGCACAATCTTCCAAGGAGCTCCTTTCTTTGGAGAAGCTCAATCTTATAAGGAAGTATGCCAAGATTCTGAAACACTATGAAAGTTCAGAATGGGAATCGGCTACCGCGGAGGAGGCAGTTTGTCAGGGATGTGGTGATGGGTCTGATTTTTATGATATGTAACTGTTTTCTCACCTTGTTGTGTCTGTCTGTTGTAATTTTCTTTTATTTTCAATAAATGTTCTGAGGCCTACCTCTGACTCAGCTTTCTTGGTAATTTAATAAATAGATAATCACTTAAATAAGGTAATAGAAATATGTTGGTAAATATAGTAATTTACATGTTAGAGATAAGTTAAAAATTTTTAAATATTATGTGAAGAATGTTTGAGTGTCATAGTTAAAAATATTTTATGTTATAATTTAATTTAATTTGATGTTATAATTATTTTTATTTTATGTTTTTTTCTCATATAATTTATATTATATTTACACCCTCATTGTGATTAGAATTTTTCTGGTGTGATTTTTTGTTTGTGGCAGGTCAAGTTGATGACATTTTGTCATTTTGGTGATGATTAGTTTGGAAGATGTTGGGATAGTGTATTTGATGTTGATTCATAATGATATTTATGTGGTGGTTCTTTTATAGTGATGTGATGATTATGATGATGATTTTGTGGTATTTACTTTAGTAGTTATTATAGTTTTCTTTATGGTAGATGTTAAGGTTTCTTATTACCTAGAATGTGGAATGATAATGAGTAAATTAATTAATTAATAATTTGGATTGTGATAATTAAATAACATGATTTAGATGTAATTAATTACATAGTAATTATAATCTAAAGATCTATAGATGATATTATTAGTGAATTAATCCATTAATTGAGAATTAGTAGTTGCAATGAAAAGTTATAAGGAGAGATTTTATTAAGTTAATATATAGTGGTTAATAATTATTATGGTAATTAAATTATCAAATATGGAGGATCATTCTTATATGTATTGTAAATTTTGGAATACATATCTAATGTGGTTAATTAAATGTAAATCAGAAGAAAAATTATGAAAGTAAATGTATTAATAAATGAATATATGATGGTTGGTAAATGAAAAGTGTTGGAATTTGTAATGATGTGATAACATTTGAAGTTATATTTGTTGTACTTTTATTACATGGTGATAGTATGATTGGTTTTGTTAGGTTAAGTGGTGGAAATTATTATATTGTGAAATGATGATAGAGTGTCTTAGTGTCATATCATTAGGTAGTGGGCCCTTGGGTTGAGTATTTGTGCTAATATATATTCTTTGTATTTTGTTATTTCATATGTCCCACTACCTGAATCAGGTAATGTGATTGATTACCATATGAGGTTTTGGGTTTTGAGAGTTTTACCCACTATCTAGGTCATAAATGATATATATGGATGACTAATTCATTTCCCTAATCTAGTTTCTAGATATAATATGGGTTATGACAACTCATTATCAAGAAATATATTTGTTAGGATCACTTGGTGATGTGATAAACACTGAGAGAGGGGATCAATCGGTGTTTATACCTTTTCTTTTTTTAATTTCCAATTCCCTCTTAATTATATAGAAAAATTATCCCAAACTCACAATGTTTTATTAAATAACAGAGGTCACAATATATTTTTTCATGAGGTTCACCTTCAATATGGATAACTAAATCCCCAATGTATAGTGTTTTCATCCCACACACATACATAAGTTCCCTTTTATTACCAATATAAAGATATAAGAAAATGTATATCATTGATCCTATTGTAATCATTTAAAAAAATGCATGAAAAACAATCAAAAACTTGTTACTCAAAGAAATAGATGAAACCTTCTTGAAAAATGATCACCAATGAAAGTGTCATCCACTAATGGACTATCTGATCTTGAACTTTCTCCTTTCATTGTATAGTAAACTCAAGGGTCTATTCTCACCCCAATTTTTTTTCATAATTACTCTATAATTATCTCACATTCTTCTTTTACTTCATATTTTTTTGATATTATCATCAAAAAATCACAATTAATTATCATAATTAAGTTATGTAAATCCAAATTAATTCTCAATAGTCATAATTCTATATTTTCTATTCTGAAAAGAATTCTATGAATTTACTCTCCCTGGATCTCAATACATAACAAACTCATAACTGATATCATGGGACTTCCACCCATTATCCTCAAATGATTTTCTATAAATACCCATGATCCTGTCATTTAAAATGATCAAGAATATACACAATACATCTTCCCATGTTTTATCTTTATAAATTATGTTCAAATATTAAAATTTGAATACCAAAAAAATTGTGTGTAAAGATCCTAATATTTTACAATTATAATTATCTATAATTCTCAGCTTGAATAATTGATTAATATCAATAAAAATCATTATATTTAGGATTTAAATAATAAGTTAAAATTTTCATATTTAAATCCTTTTAGTTCTTGAATTTTTCATTTGATCTTACATAAGAAATAGAAATCATTATGTAGCAGTTCAGCAAGAAAAATTATGTTATATACCCCTTAAAATATCTTCAATACGAAATGAAATATCATAATTATATCTTATAAAACCCTATAAGTAATTTGATATACATTAAATATAACAATAATCTTGTCATTTTCCACTTTTATATACGAGCTTCATAATACATCTTCCATATGCATTGGGAGATATTACATATCAGTAATAAAACCTTATATACAATATGAAAAATATTATGTTCCATAGTGTGACTCCTTGTTTTCTTGTGTTTCATAAAAATTATATTATGTTTCTAAGTGATCTCTAATCCATTTATAATATTCTATTCTAAGAATTTATTATGTATTCCTTTGTCAAATATTTACCTCCAACTCAAAATTCTAGAACAACTTCAACACACCTCAAGAATTCTTCAAACCTCCTATAAATATATTTTGTTTCGCCAAATCATCTCAAATATATCAAATCGAAAATTAATTCATTGAAAGAAAATACAAAAAAATCATCAAATGGTTTTAAAAATATCTCCCTTTGAATTTTTTTTATCAATTTCCTTTTTATCCAACCAACTCAAAGAAATATTTTCTGCTCCATCTCAATCAAGTAGGATAAAATCTTTTATTAACCACCTTATTTAAAAGAAAGAAAAATATTCACTTGAAAGTGGTAGTTCATCATCTTAAAATAATTGATTCATGAAACAATAACCTATAACTCTACTTTTTATATCTTGGTGTATGGAATAAGATAAATTAATCCTCTCATCAAATCTATCCATAAAATAGTTTACCATGTTATACTAGATCATAATTTTCTATCAAGAAGTTATAAACATATTTTTCACCACTTTCCTATATTAACTCAAAAAATATATTATTAATAATAAATATCAAGATGGTTTCTCCCCCTACAAGTCACATATTATCTATTTATCCATGGAAAAAATACACAAAAGATATGGAAAACTCATAATAAATACCTCAGTATTGTTAGAAAATGGGGTGCACTCCCATTTATAGTATCTAATTATTAAAAGACATAGTTTATAATGGTTTAGTGAGAATATTAACAATATTATAATTTTATGGATCAAATTATATCTTCAATATTCCCTATTCTAATTTCTCATTTAAAAAATGATACTTTATATCAATGTGTTTTAAAGATTAATATTATACTAAATAATTGGTTAAATTCATATAACTTTTATTTTCATAGACATTGACCAATGAATATTTATCAATAATATACATATAATAAAGTTTAATTTTAATACATATTTTCTTTTTTGATTTTTGTGATTCAACTACATTTCCTACTTCAGTGAAGCTCAATGTGATAGATTATTACTTTTTAGGATGCCATGTCATACAAATTCCAGTAATATATAATTCTTTACAGAATGTGAACTTTCTATCATCAACATGAACAACTTAGTCAGTATATGTGAATCCTTAAAAATTTAAATCACCCTTATTCTCTTATAAAATTCCATAGTTTAATGTATTTTTTATATCTCATAATTTTCTTAGATTCTTTGTGATTTGAATCTTTTGGTTTATATTGATACCAAGCCTAATGAGTAATAAAAATTAAAATGCCTAACCTTTATGACATTAAAAACTAAAGACTACCAATAAACTTCTTAAATTATATTTTATTGAAAATATTCTATTCATTATATTTACTCATTTTTGTGCCCACTTGAATTAGTATAGAAACCCCTCCAGATTATTCCATTTAAAACCCTTCCAAAATATCATAGGAATAAATTTCTTAAGTGAGGATAATGTGAAAATAATGTTAGATAATTTGTAATCCCAAAAATAATTTCATCTCACAAATAGAGGATATTTGAAATATCTCCTTCAATTTCATGGAAAAAAATCCTCATAAACTTTCCTCATTATTATAAAAAATAATATAATAGACATACAAAAACAAAATGAGTGGTGTGGTGTTAGTCTTATTTAAATATAAATTTTTTTCCACCTATACTCTTCTAAATTTGATACTTCCCAAGTATTTATCCAGCTTGAAATACCAAGATTATTGGGATTTATTCAACCCATAAAGATCCATATTTAATTTACATACATTGTTTTCATATTTATCTATCATTAAACCCTCATGTTCCTCCATATAAACCTATTCATTTAAATAATCATTTAGAAATTAATACATTCTATCCATTTTCAGATCTTTGAAATTTATTTGAGAAATAATTTCATTAAAAATTATTATTGTCGCAAGCTTGAAAATATGGAAAAATGTTTCATCAAAATTAATTCCTTCAAGTTATGATTACCCCTTTCACATAATCCTAACTTTGTCTCTTACAAATTCATATTTCTCATTTAAATTATTCTTGAAACCCCATTTTTTCCAATGAACTTCTTATCCTTTATCCAATAATAATCTATAATGTTTCATTATTTTTCAATTTGATTAAGATCTTCATTCATTACTTGTAACCATTTTTTGTGTACAAACACCACATTAATTGTTTGTGGTTCAATCATTAAAATATGAATAGTGAGACTAGCTATTATGATTTTTATTCTTTTTTATACAAATTTATTTTGATCTCAAATTATATTCACACTATAAATATGTATTTTAATTATTAAATTTATCCATTTAGTTCTCAAATACTTAACCTCATCACTTATATAAGAAGAATTTACCTCATAATTTAAAATTTCTATATTTTATTCTAGATATGTAGAAGGTTCAACTTTGGAAACATGATCACTAACATTAATTATGATTAATTATTTGATCCTTTATTTATTTTCAATGACTTTATCATAATTAAATTATATTATCCTCTTAGATTTATTATTTTAACATCTATATGAACTTCTATTTGGTGTATAACCAAGATAAAAAATCAATCTTTAGTTTTCTCTTCAAATTTTAAACCACCTTTTCCTTTATTATTGATCAGGTATGGAATCCCAAACACTATAATGTATTTTATATTTTTATGCTTTTTGAAAAACATGACATTTGGATTTATATACAAATTTTTCATCAATAAGAACCTATTTTAAATAATTCCAACAATAGTGATAACTTGAAACCATAAATATCATTATATATCATGATTAGTTAGAATTGGTTATAGCCATATATGAAGGACCCTGGAACACCCTGAGAGGGGAGGGGTGAATCAGGGTGTTCAATTTTTCTTATAAACTGATGGATCATATTCCCACGTTGGAAGGAACTCGTGAAACCTGTCAGACAAATGAAAGAAAATAGAGGACACAAAAAATTTACTTGGTTCACCACAAAGGGTTACGTCCATGGAGCATACGCCTAAAGTGTGTCAGTCATACCAAATTACACTAATAATAAATAGATGTGGATAATAAATGTTTGGTTATAGACACTCCATGCCCGACACACTTCCTTTACAAAAGTTCAGGGAACGCTCACTACGTCTCTCAAATCACTTTCGTCAACTCCCCCCAGCTCATCACTCTGAGAGAAGTCTAACTTATTTTATCGACTTGAAGGTCGCTTCAATGATTTAGCATTAAAATATTTGTCCCTGACTTAGAACGAGACTCTTCTTGCACCGTAGTCCTGAAATGATACACACTGAAATCCTTTTCTACTCAAATCCACATATCCAAAAATTCCTTTTACAAAGATCTGTCACAAAGATACTTCATAAAGCTAACTACCTCACAGAGCTCACAATTTCGTAGAGATTACTTCTTCACAATGCTCACTCATTTCAATGCTCAACCCTTCCCATAGATCTTGCCTTTATAGAGAAAAAACCTTTACAAAGATTAGCTACCTTTGCATAACTCACTATCATCACGAAGAAAACTACCTTTATAGAGAAAATTCCTCCACGAAGCTTACTGAGCCAACATAGAACACCCTGTCATCACGAAGCACCCATAACTTAGAATCATTGGCATCGGTCCAAACTTGGAAAGTCTTTTCATGATGATAAATCTCACATTGAATAAATGTTTTTGGGACACCCTTTTCTTCATGAAATCAAAGTGATTTTGGATTTTCTCTCTGATGTTCTTATGGAATGGAGAGGGGTGGCCTCTTATTTATAGGCGCTTTTGAACACAAAGCTCTGCTTCTTCAGGAACGATTTATGGACTGGTCAAAAATTTCTTGACGATGTGTCTCCCTTCACAAAGTTCCATGTATATTCCTCGCTCACAATGATCATTCTAACTATAGATCTCTCCATAAAATACCTTTGCGTTGCCTTAATGCACCACTCATAAAGACTTTTGTCAGACCTTCATGCTTTCACGAAGCTCAGAACTGAAATTCTTGTAATCACAGAGCACACCATCACAATTATTTATGTCTTTGTAAAAAAAACCCATGAATATCATCTCTACAAAACTCATTCCATTTATATATTTCCATAAGGCCTTTAGAAAATACACGTTTTACAATGCTTTCCATTCTTGAAATTTTGGACTCAAAAATTTAGAAATCACTTGGAAATGATGCCACCTTCAAATCTGCTTATGGATTGAACAATATGATCCATCTACTTGAAATATCCTAAATCATCCACTGGTCTTTTATGAGATGATTGAAAAAAAAACACAAACTAGACCCCATTTCTAGCAAAGAATAGCCTTGGATCCAACAATATCCTCCTTTGGGTTTGTTAAAAATCTGCAGATAAATTCAATGAAGCCCCAATAATACTCAACATCTAATACAATAGAATCAATTCTGCCAATACTATAAGTCTATGTGATCATTGATCAGTGTAGAAAACACGAGAGAATACATGAGTTGTGTTCTCCTGACACCAGATTGTTTTCTCCATTCACATTCTCTCAGTTGAAACTCATTGATTTTATTTTTTATCCATTATCCTATACCTAGCCTACAATAAGAAAAAACATTTCATCCTCCACATTTCCACATCCACATTTCCACATTGAATTTATCAATTTCTCCCCCATTGTAAATAAACCCAAAGACCGGTATTTGTACAATTTTGAGCTCAGAACATACCCCCTAGATCGTATCTCCCACATAAACCTCCATCACTTTCACAAAAAGATTAAGAAAATTAAAAAAAATTGGGTCTGGGGGAATATCGTAACCTCCATATGTAATAGGAGGTGGCTGAACACCAAGGTTCAACCGATGCTTCTAGAATACAGTCTCTACAATTGGATTGGTCATAATATCATCCACTTTCTCATCAGTTACCACATGATCCATTTTATTCATGCCTTGTTCAAAATTCTCCTTGATGAAGTCACATATTATTTCAATATGATTCATACGATAATGCTGAACTAGATTATTCCTAAGATCAATTGTTCTCTTCTTATCACAGTGAATCTATATTGTCTATTTCACTTCATCACCAATGTCAGTCAGTTGCTTCTTCATCCAAAGTAACTGAGTGCATGCCTTTGTATCAGATATATATTCACCTTCAATAGTTCTAAGAGGATTAATTTCTTATTTCTTGATCAAACAACCCACACATTTCTTCCCAATATAGAATTATCCACCACTGGTGAATTTTCTGTCCACTATATCTCCAACCCTGTCCGCATCAGAAAATTTTGATAGTTTACTATCTCTTACTATAGAAATGTATAACCCATAGTTATGTGTAACTTAAATGTACCTCATGATTCTTTTTACAGTTTCTATATGTTGTTCTTTGGGATTTATTTGAAAACAGGCTACCAAGCATGTTGCAAAGACAAAATCTAGCCATGTTGTAGTTAAGTATAAGAGGCTTCCAATGATTCTTCTGTACATATTGGGATCCACATAAGTCACATCATCATGTTTTCCAAGTTCTGTTCCCACTGTAATCAGAGTCGACATTGGTTTGGATTCATGCATATTAAATTTATTCAGCATATATCTTACATATATTTCCTGAGAAATGTAAGTGCAGTCCTTCCTCTATATTACCTACATCCCCAAGAAGTATGTGAGCTCACCAATCATAGAAATTTAAAATTATGATTTCATGTGATTGGTAAATTCATCCACTAAACCCTACCCGATTCCACTGAAATTAATATCATCAACTAATACCAGTACCATGAACTAGTCTTTTGGAGAATTCTTCACATAGATATTGTGATCCACACCTCCTATTTTAAATTAGAGCTTCCTTAGGTATGAATCCATCCATGAATACCACGCTCATGGTGCATGCTTCCAACCATAGAGTGCTTTATTTAATCTAAAAACCTTCATTTCATAATTTTCAAGAAATAAACCTATTGGTTGTTCAATGTAGACTTATTTTTCAAGAACCCCATTCAAGAATGCTGTCTGGACATCCATTTGATACAATTTATATCCATTTTGGATTTCCATGATAATAAATAGCCTGATTAACTCCAGTATATCCACTAGAGAAAATGTTTCTTCAACATTGATGCATTCAATCTGATAATATCCTTTACACACCAGTCGCACCATATTTATTATTACATTTCCATGATCATAAAATTTATTCTTGAATATCCACTGTGTACCAATCACATTGTGATTTTTGGGTCTCTTAACTAGATCCCATGTTTTATTCCTGTTAATCTGATCTAGCTCTTTGTTCATGGCTTTAACCCATGATTCATCCTTTGAATCTTTTTAAAATGAGGATGGTTACACAAATTATAGGAATTCTTATTGAGAATTGTTCCTCATTCTCCTTGTTTGTGTGGGTACATTCCAATCCCCGATGATGTTGGATTGATCAGTCTCTGCTCTTTAATTTTTACTTTGAGGTTCAATTGAATTCTCTTAATCCATGGATTCTTCTTCAGATTCTTCTTTATATTCAACATCATGTTGAGGATCCTGAAATCATTGCACTTCTTCTTCTATATCTACATTTAGATCTGTTCCGCATCCTCTTTCTTCTGAATCTTCAATCATATAAGCCTAATATCCACTCATAGTATTCATGATCTTATCTTCAATTATCTTTACATCACATCTCTCCACAAATTTTCCAAGATGCTTGTTGAAACATTTTTAGGCTTTTCTATTCATTGAATATAAAAGGAATATTCATCCATATACTGCATCACCAAACTTTCCTTGGTTTCCTTCTTTGTTTCCAATGGAACATTTACTTCAAAAATAGAGAAATAATTCAATGAGGGCTTCCTTCCTCGCCACAACTCATATAGTGTCTTCGTTTCATCCATATAAAACCATGTTCAATTTTGAACATATTCTGCATCTTTAATTGACTCTTTCCAATAATGGCGAGAGATACGAATCTCAATCTGTATATTTCTGGCCATACTACTCACTTGTCGATTCCGAAGCTCAACAACTCTATTTTTTTGTGAGGTTCTCACAACAGCCACTTGATGTTGAATTCCATGTTTCTCTAGGTAATTTTATAACTCAATAAATCTGTATTCCCCTCCATTTTTAAACTACATGACTTTTATTCTTCTCCCAGTATTATTCTCAGAAATTCGACAATAAATTTTCATACAATCAATCACTTTCTGTTTTCTGTATATAACCATCACACAATCCATTCTACTATAGTTATCAATTAATAGAACAAATTACCTTTCTCCATGCATTCCAGGAAAATTTATCAGTCCACATACGTCTGTATAGTTTAGATCAAGAAGATTTGATGCCCTTTTCTTCTTTGAATGATAGGAATAGAAGACCAGCATCCCACGTATGCAAGCATCACAAGCCTTTTCCCGTTCACACTTCAGGTTGGGGATATCCATGACTATCTTCATATTTGATATCTTCTCCATGTATTATTGATTAATGCACCCCTTTCTCCTATGGAACAAGTTGTTTTCTTCTTAAATGGTCATGTAGTAAATGTTTTATTTACTATCGACCTAATACAAGTTTCCTTCTATTCTGCATCCTTTCATAAGATAATTCCATTTCTTTCCCCTTATAGTACACCCCTTCTGATTGAATGTCACAATAAGTCTTATGTCATATATTTGACGTAGAATAAGGAGAATATGATGAAAACCATCCACATAAAGAACATAATTCTTCTTCAGCTCTCCATTATCCAGCTCTGTGCTTCCACTTCTTTTTATCTTCAAAGCACCATCATTACCAAACCGTACTGTTCCATAAACCCTTTTTTTACATTCATTAATAAATCATCATTACCGGTCATGTGGGACAAAGATCTGATATCAAGGATCTAGGTGCTATTGCTCTTTATAGCATTGATAACTACTTCTACAAGGTTGGATTTTTTAATTTTCCTCTTTTCTTTCCCTAAGATGTTGGATTGAGTGTAGGACACTGGTGGCCTTTAAATTATTAATTCATTGTCATTGGGTTATTCATATCCATACTCTTATTTCGAAGGAGAAAACCTATTTGAAATAGAAACACCATCTAGTTATCAAGTGTTGAACTGTCTCTGAGAGTTTTATGATTTTCTATTGTCATTCCTCTACCTGAATTATACAACTTTATGAAAAAAATTAGAACAATGAAAATAGTATCCATAGAAACTATTTCTTCTATAAGATATAGGATATTAATTTTTTCACCTTCATTGAACTCCTAGTTGTTCCCCATTCAGATAACTCCTTTACTCTTTGTAATATGACAAGGTATAACCCAGATATCCATATATCTGACACTTTATGATAGGTAATTTATTATCACTTATATTTCTCCTCATTATTTATTCCTTGGTAAAATAATTTTACTGCCTATCATTTCTAAAAGCTTGAGGATAATCATCAGTTATCCATTTAGTTTGATTTAAGGGTATCTTTTTTAGCAGTTTTGGTGGCTTCTCAACATGATAAACTTTCAGCTTTCCTTTATTATAGTCACTTTATCTGTTTAATTTTATGATTCAATATCATAAATGATTCCATTGTTTCCCATGCAAGAAGGTATTTGATGACTCAAAATATTTTCAACTCCAGCTAAACCACACTTAGCTCTTGCTGGAAACTTATCATATAAGAATTTTCCAAATTGTATTTTCTTCTTTACTTCTTTTGAATTCGATCCACTCTTGAGTTTAATACTAAGTGTTACAACTTATTCTTAGATTACCTCAATGGTCTTGGAATTATCCTCCAATCTTGAGTCAAGGTCATTGATGACCTTTACCTGTTCTTCAATTTTGAGTTTTAGTTCCACTAAATCACCAGTGATTTCAAAGATTGAGGACAATACTTTCACCAGTTCTTCCATTCATTCAATTTCTATTTCCAGTTGATCAATATATTCTGATGATTCCTCCACCATTGCTTTCCACTTATTTTATCTCTTACATTTATTCTCAAGATTACAAAAATAATATTTATATTCCAACATGGGATCAACATTATTATTCATTTTATTATCTCTAGATTTATCTTTCAATGGTTCTGACTTTTCAATGGTAGCCATCATGGAGGCATGGTTTCTAGTCTTAAATCATAGTTATTCTTCCTCACAGAATTAATTATCATCATATTCCCCTTCACAGAAAAAACTCTTCTACTGTACTTTATTTCCAGTTTTAAAGTCTCCCTTTTTGAAAATCCTTTTCTATGGAAATGTTTTGAGCTTCACTCTCTTCATCATTGAAATTTCTTGAGCACTGAGAGGCAATGTGCCCAACTCTACCAAAAAAAAGAGGATAGTGGTAACTTACCTTTAAATTTACCTTTTATCTTATTGAGATTCATGGAAATGAGAGAAATAATTTCTTTTTCTTCATCATCTTCATTATCACTATATCATAAAATTTTCATTTTTTCCATGGATTTGAATTCAAATTCCTTACTTACACGATTTGTATCGACATCTAGTTTGATTCTCATCTCATATGACACTAGGCTACTTAGAAGCTCATCCAAAGAATGTTTGGAATGATATATGTCCTCAAGGGTTGAAGCATTTGCATTGTAACTGGGTATAAGTCTTCTTAATACTTTTCTTACAATATCAATTTATTTTATTTTTTCATCCAGACCTAAAATTGCTCCTACCACTTCAGTAATTCTATTGAAGGGGGAATCCACATTCTCATCATGACGCATCTTCAGATTGTAAACCATATTGTGAAGCACATGCAGTTTTATCTCCTTCACTTTACCATATCCTTCATAAATATTTTCATTTTTTCCCACATAGACTTTACTATGGTGAAACTCATCACCTTTAGATACATCTGATCAGAAAGAGACATGGGGAGAGCATTCTTCACTTTAGCATCAGCATCAGGAATTTTCTTATCTGTATCTGTAAAATACAGTCATGTTGGATCAGTAACATGTATTCCTTTTATAGTAGAAAAGATGACTTTTATTCCAAGTGATATTAGATGAGATCTCATTGTGATCTTCTAGATCTAAAAATTACTTCCATAGAAGAGGGTGGATCCCCTAACATTGGATGAATTCTCCATAATAGTAAAGGACATATCTAACACTAGAAAACTATACCCTCTATTACCACTTGAAGGACCCTAGAACACCTTGATATGGGAGGAACCTGTTAAACTGCTAGGAAGGAACCACTTGGTGTCAAAATTTTCTTTTAAACTGATGGATATTATTCCCATGTAGGAAGGAACCCGTTAAACCTATCAGAAAAATGAAAGATAAGAGAGGTCATAATAATTTTACTTGGTTCACCAGAAAGGGCTACATCCAAGGAGAATATACTTAATGTTTTCCAGTCATACCAAATTCCAATAATATTCACTAGCTATGGATTACAATCGTTTAGTCACAGTCACTATGTGCTAGGAACACTTCCTTTCAGGGAATGCTCACTACATCCCTTAGATCACTTATATCAACTCCCCCTAGATCACTACTCTAAGAGAAATCTAACTACCTCACAGAACTCACAGGTTCACAGAGCATACTAATTTGCAATGCTCACTACTTTTCAATGAGCAATACTTCGTAGAGCTATGTCCTTCATAGAGAAAACACATTCACAAAGCTTATATGCCTTTGCAGAACTCACTATTGTCGAAAAAAAACTACCATCATGAAGTAGCTTCCTTCGCAAAGCTCACTGAGCCAACAAAGAACACACCATTATCAAAAAGCACCCATAACTTAGAAGCATTGTCCTCAGTCCAGACTTGGGAAGTCTTTTCGTGATGCTCAAGCTCACATAGAATCCCAATTTAATGGATCACCCCTTTCTTCATGAAATCAAAGCGATTCTGGATTTTATCTCTGAAGTTCATGCGGAATGGGGAGGGGTGAACTCTTATTTATAGGAATAGTCGAATACGGAGCTCTGCTTCTAAAAGAATGATTTTTGGATCGGTCAAAAATGTCTTCGCCGCACATCCCCATTCACAAAGATCCATGGATATTACACATTTTCAATTATCATTATAACCACATAGTGCTTCGTCAAATACCTTTGCGCTCCCACAATGCTCCACTCGCAAAGCCAATTATTAGACCTCCACACTTTCATGATGCTAACAGCTCAACTTCTCGTAATCACCGAACACAAAGTCTCAATTATTTATGTCTTTGAGAAACACAACTCATGAAGCCCATGTCTACGAAACTCATGTACTTTCCATATTTCCTTAAGGCCTTCAAGAAAACAAACTTTCTCAATGCATTCCATTCTCCAAATTTTGGGCCCAAAAATTTAGAAAACACTGGGAAATGACACCACCTTAAAAACTTCTTATGGATTGAACTTTATGATCCATTTACTTTGAATCTCCCGGATCATCTACTAGTCTTCCATGTGAGGAATAACAAAAAACACAAACCAAACCCCATTTCTAGTAAAGAATATTCTTAGTTCCAATAATATCAATAAGAAAAATGTATTTCCTTTAACCCAAACCATTTTATTGTGGATTTTAAGGTTCACTAAAATCATGTAATATTTCATTTTTATCATAATATTGAATTTATTTTCTTAGAATACCCACTTCAATTATCTGATCTCACCCTCTTCAAATAAATACCATTTTACATCTCCTCTAGCCTCTTAAAACTTATTTTCAAAATACTTAAAGTGAAGTATTTGTGAGGAATAAACATAATGGATTTTAATATAGTGAAGTATTCAATGAATCCACTAAAGTATTTATCTCTAGTTCTTTAATTATTTCTCAAAATTCTATAAAAATTATAGTGAACCTATTATAATGTTCTTCTAGATTAGATCATAGTTCCCTTATGAATTTTATTCACCATATTCCATTTTTGACATGTTTTTCAAAATGGTGATTGTTTCTTTTTTTAAAACTAGAATGTTTCTCATAGTATATTTTATGATTAATTTATTAATATTCATTTGGTCAAAATGAATAATTATTTTATGTAACAAGTTATTCTAAACTTTCATACTCATGTAATAACTATTTTGAGATTCTACAACAAGAATCAATCCCCCTTGGGTTTTCAACCCTCTTGAGATCACTACTACATCTTTCAATATTTTTAATAAACAATAATTCTTTCTAAAAAATACCTCATTAACATTATCATAAATAAATGATACACTCAATATGTTTTAATCTATCCCATTAATAAATAAATCAATATTGTATTTTAAAATATTATTTCCAATTTTATATATACCAACACCTATAATTTTCAGTGAACTATCATTGCTAAATGTTATAGCTCCCATTTCATATCTTTCAACATTATTTGGGTTATTCAAACCACTAAATTGGTGGTAAGATTAAAAAATATCCATAATCTATGGCCTCTCAGATTCAAATGACTTGAAAGAAACTTTGACAACATGTCCTTATTGTTTTAATTGATTCATTTTTTTAATTTTCTAATATCTTATATTTGGATTTAATTGAGTTGGTAAGATTGTAATAAATTGATTTGGGGTGTTTTCTTATTGGTCATACATTTAAAAAACATTATTTATTCTCTTAAAACTATTTTCAAATTAAATTTGTTCTGAAACTTTTATTACTAATGATTTATTATTTTTTGTTACTATATTCCCATTGGATTATTCTCCCATATTATTCTAATTGGAGAAATGATTTTCTAGAAACTGTAAGCATTATATCCAAATACATTACAACACTAGTAGTAGACCTAAAGTATCCTTCTCTAAATAAAATATTGATTCTGCATAGGTTTTTATCCAACCACTTTTTAATATATCTATTGATATGATTACACCAAAACCTTTTTGATAATATATTATTTGTAAATTTAGTGTTAATTTAGAAATTTGTCAAGATTTTTTTATTTCTTGATATGAGATTGTTTTACCTTTTATTCAGACTTCTTTGTTAATGTAGATTTTTATTTTTAACAATATTCTCCTAAAATCATGATATTATTTATAGGTATTTCATTGATATAATTCTCTTATTCATGTTCACCATATTATTCATCAATAGTTTTTTTCTATTTTTATATAAAATCAATCAACTGATCAATAACATTAATTTTATTCTTATATTTCATATTACTTTCACATGATATTATGATAGATCAAATATAATTATTCTTGAGATTTTTCTTTTGGATTCTCATCTTCAATAATTTTCATATTTAACTTGTCAAATTATTTATTCCTAATCTTGATAGTGCAATTCATATCATTAATAATAATATTTCTCTCAGGATTCTCAAGTTTAAACTTATGAACCTCATTAAGAATACTTTCTTTCTCAATATGGATTTGATTAGTGTTATCATAGTTTTTAGGGTGTGATTTTTTATATCTTTGTAATTATATATTCTTTATAAACATCTTGATATCCATTAAACTTATTTAATCCTTGGTTTATTCTTCTTATTTAGGGGAAAACTCAATATTTATTTAGGAGTTATCATTAAAAAAATTGATTTTTGAGTTGGATTTGTTGATACAGTTTGATTGGGTATGAATGAATGTGTTGGATGAGTTTCATAGAAGAAACATTGATTTATCTAGAAGAATATTTATTAAAGTACGTATAAGTTAGAATTATTATAGAACTGAAAGTCCCATGGTGGTATTGTGCATAAAGATATGGTAAAAATAAATATCTATGTCTTGAATGATTTTTTGAAAATTGGTGGATATTATTAAAGGAAAAATATATGCCTGGAATGGTTTATTCTACTTGAGTGTTTAATAATGATATTTTTATAGAAATAATATAGATATACTCTAGGAAAACAACTTGAAGGGGGAAGATAATTAGTAGTAGGTCCATGTGTGGTTTGGTGTATGGTGATGAGGATAAGAATAACTAATGGGGTAGTTTATCACGATAGACATTAAGGTGGATAATATAATGGATTTATTAGTGGATGGAACCCATCTTTGGAGTAATAAACTGCATAATCCTTAAAACCAATATATGATGTGGTATCATTTAAAAATAGTGTGTTGTTTATCTTCTTCAAAAATCATACACATATGGTTACCACCAGAAATAGTGTCGTAGTCGATCATTTTCAACCTTGGGTAGTCATGGGTTTTTATACTAACCACATCCATGAGTCTTATGCCAGGACAACTTATTCTAAATTTGTAAGATCTAAATTCCCTAAATATTTTCCATGTATGAATCCACAGATGATAATGGATACATGAGATTAGAAGGTTTTAATTTGAAAACACATGAACGAAAAAGATGCATGAAGTAAAATATAGGAATGATCGCTTATTATCTTCATTCCACATAATTTAATTTTGTTGTTTTTTCAAGAAAAAAAATATATTTCTTAATTTCATGGAAGTTATGTGAATGAATATATCAATTTACCATGATTCATTTATGAATTCATGAAAATAATATTTTTGAAACTGAAACAAATAAATCATACATGGATTATCAGATTGGATGAGTTTTTCTGTAGGAAAAAGTAAATTTGATAAAAATACATGGATTTCTACATTTTTTGGAAGCTTTGATGTGGTGTAATTTTTCTTTAAAAACTTCAGTATCACAATTTACAACAAAAATCCTTAGATCAACAAAACAGAGAGAGGGATACTAATAGGAAGGTATATTTATCTATTTATGTATTAATTGAGATATATCAAAGTGATAATCTCTCTGGTATCATTATTATATATGAATTAGAATTAATATCCGGAAACAGATGTCATGTTCATGAAGTATAGAACACCTTTTTAGTTATGTGAAGAAAAATAAATTATTTTCACATAATCATACTTACATGAAGATATTTTTAAGTTTACCATACATGATATATTATCAGTTTAAGGATTTTTCTAAAGATAGAATTATTGATAAATCCATGAAATGTAAAATGGTTTCATAAAATCAGAAGATATGTAAAAGACAAGATACATGAAGTGAAGGTAGATACACTAACTTATTTGTGAGAAGAATAAGACATTGGATTCAATGTACTAAAGCTTATATTAAAGAAGAACTATGAAATGTATTGTATTTTCATTAAGTGGTTTTTTGTTACAGAATAATTAGAACAAATTATAAGGTAGATAAAAATACTAAAAGTTTTATAAAGGAGTTGAATATGTTTTAGGTGAATTCATAGTTAGAATCATTTGTAAGGGGTTATTTTATTAAAAAAAATTGGGATTACTAGAACTAGTTTGAATTATCATCATCAAGGTTAATGTGTTACTGCAGTTTGAGGGAAGCAAAAAAACTCAACTCTCACTCATATAGAGTTGTTTCTATATAGATAAGAAATAGAGTCACATTTGAGTTCAAAACATATCAATCAGAAAAAGAATATACAACCAATTCTTAATTTCTATGAAAATATTGAAGAGACTCTCAATTCAATAAACTGATTCTACCCATATCAAAAAAGTATGTGGGTGTGAAGATTAGGGAGTGTCCCTTTACTGGAGAGTTATTAAACCTTAAATATTATAAAGGAAGCATGTCTGGAATGAAGTGACCATGGTTGGAACATTATTGCTACAAAATTGTAATCTTAGTTTAATTTGGAACAGCAATGCATAGTCAGTTTATGCTATGTGGAAATAGAACATTATGGTGAACCGAGTAAAAATATTTTTATTTGGCTTCATGATTTACACTCCTATATTTTTTTGGTGATTGAAATGTAGAGATTTATATGTTTAACAAATTTCTTACTAACATGGTAATAATATACTAAAATAATAAAAGAAAAATATTGATTTGGGAGTCACTCTGATTCACCCTTCTCTAAGGGATTCTAAGGTTATATTAAGTGGGATGAGATCCAAGAGTTTCTAACATGGTGTTCAAACTACTATCTTGTTTTGGTAATTCTTGAAGAAGTTTTGTAAATTTTTATATTTAACCCATATTGAAAGGGAAAAATTAAAGAATCAAAAGTTCAAGACAATGAAGAACTAAATTTTCAAAATAATAATAAATCAATGGGTTCAGTTGATATTTAGGTTGATTTAGAAGGCGACATTAAAGAATTATAATTTCAAAGAAATAAAAATATTTGGAATAGAGGATTATTTAAAGAATATACTGAATATATAGATGAGCCTAAAATAGAGATGGATTGAATTGAAAAATATCTAAGAGATCAACCATCTTATCAACTGTTATCAAAAGAAGTAATGAATTTCAAACTAAGGACTATAGATTATGCTAAGGAAATTATAAATTTGAATTTAAACTACTAAAGAAAAAATAAGGATATTGAGCCTGTTGAGGAGGAAATTTCAAAAAGGACAATACATAAAGATATTTATAAATATGTTTGATATAAAAGTAAATTTTTTATTTCTTTAACTTTAAGGATGAGCCACATAAGGTTAGTAAAGAGGAATCTCATAAGAATATTGAATCTTTAGGGAAAATTATGAGATAATTTGAGGAAAATATTCCAAGGATATCAGGGGATCTCATTAAGTAATATTTATAATAGATATGTCTTCTTAATCAATAAATGTATGGGAAAAATGAAAATATAGAAACATACCCAATCAGATCTCTAAAATAAAAATTTATAGAAACAAATAGAGTATTATAATCAAGCATGAAAATGAATTAATACCATGTAGAGGTGAAATAAAATAGGATAAAGAAGCATAGAAATTTATTGGTAGATTCAAATCATATGTATATAGATCATATTCAAAATATTATAAATGAGTGGAATGAAATATTGATCTTTGTAGAGGTTTATAAAAATACTATCAACATGAAGTTATTTTAAGTAAAGATCATAATGATAAATCTAGAATCTATAGAATACAAGAGTTCTAAAAAATCTAAAAAGATATACACTACCAAAAAAAACTTTTGAAAATATTCATGATGAGAAAAAGGCTCATGATAGGGAAAAAAGTGATTTAACTGAAGTAATGTTCATAAAAAAGAATAAATCCTTCCACAATGAACAAATATGAATTTATTAAAAAAATTAGTGATTATTACAAAATAATTAGTCATAGATATAAGGAGTGATGTTATGTACCAATTAGGTATATCAAAAATGATATTGTGGAGATAAGACCATGATATAAAAGGAAACAAGAGATAAAAAATGAAAGTGTTCCTTTAGATAGACACATTAGTATACTATTAAGTAAACTGATCCCAAGATATAAGTGAATAAAGTTGAAAACATATCACACATATACAAATATAATATGCTTCTATTGTTATAGAAAAGGTTTCATTGTAGTCCATTGTATATTGTCCATTAAACTTAGTTCCAAAGGGATTAAGATTTAATTAAAGAGAAAATTAGCCTGGGAAAGAAGTAATAGTAATGGTTTGGAATAAGCCGTCCAAGGTGAAAAATTTAAATTTGATTAAATTTTATCTAGAAATGATAACACTAACCCTATTAAAGATCTATGTGGAAGGTTTAATTAGTTTTAAACTATTGGTAAAAAGTATATGATTTAGTTACATAGACAAGCGGTTATTTTTAAAATCCAAGGAGAAAATACCTATGAATTTTTGTACTGAATATCTTAATTTGAAGGCGTGAAAACGAAAAAATAATATTGAGTATGTTATTAAATAATTATTAACCATATGGATAAACCATTTAAGATTATATAAGAATATGGAACAATCATAGAAGAATGAAAATTAATTTTTTCTATTATGAAGAAGACAGAGAAAAATGTTATGATGGATTCTAAAAAAAGTATAAGAAATTAAGTGTGTATAAGTGGTTCCATGAAAAATGACACCGCAACAATGTATGGGAATAAAGTTATATTCAATAAAGACTTACCAAAGCTCTCAACTTGAGGATGAATGAGGTACCCATATTCCCATTCATTTAAATGTTTCTAATATATATTCAAATTTGTGTATGATTAAGGTAAAGATATGACCCATGGAGATGTATATACTAAAAATATAATACATACTTTGAAATACATGAAGTAGAAAAAACTATAAAGTGTCTCATCTAAATTTGAAGGGGTGTCGGAGCCCTGCTGAGAGTTCTTGTGGCATTAAACTACCATCGATGATCAAAGTGTTACATCAATCAATTTATCAAGTGTTATTTGACCACTAGAATAATGAGAATAAAATACTAGAAGAAAATAATAATCATTCATCAATTACATGATTGTTTTTTATTGTACCAATCATTGGTTATTAGATGATTTTTTTAGGATACCAAGAAGAGACATGAAAAAAATACATATTAACAACTAGTTCTCTAGATTGAAAATTTATCTTAAAACATGGTGCCAAGAGCTAAATATATTCAAGGTAATTTGGTGATGATAACTCTAAGGAATCTTATAATTATCTAAAAAATAATTTTCCTTATGATGATAAAAATATCATGATATATCACGTGTTATCTATTAATACAACATGTTTTATAACTCACACACTTTATGATTTAGTTATTATTCACTAATGTATTAATGTAAGTGTAATTGAGAACATAGGATGTTCTAAATAATGTAAAATTTTAAAAAACAATAATTTATTGAGAAAGGTGAGTGACATGTATATATTGATATTGTTGGCTGAAAATCTTGATTCTGACAATAAGATTTGGCCCATTAAGCATAGATAATTTTCCATGACACAATTTCAAGTGTTAAACTCACTCATTTAGTATCATTTAAGGGAAATATAGAAGTGAATGAGAAAATACCTTTATGATTGAAAGATAAAATTTTAAATTGTTTCCCAATCCATGTATTGTGTATGTTAACCAGTGGTTTCAAATGTGTTAGAATTGAAATTATTGATAAAGGGAGAGAAAAGGTAGAGATGGAGAAACCATCAAGGGGAGAGATACATTTAAGTGTATATCTAGATTCAAATGAACCTATTTTCTTTATTAAAAAAAGGGAGAAAAAAATTAATTTATCTAAAATCAATATTTGATGTTGGAGGTTAGGATTTATAAGGAAAAGATGATTTTTATGAAGTATTGTAAATAAAATACAATGTAAGATATTATTGGAACTATGAATTTATGAGTTTGATTTTTTTTAAATTATTTCGTGAAGTATGAATGTATGTATTGAATGTGTGTTATGGAAGAATCATTGATTTATCGAGAAGAATATTTATTCAAGTACCAAAATGTTTGATGTTTTATATCAGATAAAGTTTCATGGTGGTATTGTGAATTAAATATGCTAAAAAGAAATATCCATGTTTTGAAGGGTTGATTACAACTTGGTGGATATTATTAAAGGATAAATATATATCTTGATTGGTTTGTTATGTCTAAGTGTTTGATAATAAATGTTAGATGTAAAAAAGGGGTATGGAATCCTACATGCCATCTTAAAGGGGGTAGAAATGTAATTGCATGACCATACATTAGTCAGCGCATGGAGTAGAGGTTGGGAAAATCTTCCAATGTGGGTGGGATAGTAAACCCATATAGTGTGGAAGATCTATTGGTTTTTTGGGTGGATGGTACCCATTTTTTTAGTATTAAACTATGTAACACCACAAACCAATCTCTGATTCGGGACCATTTAAAAAACATATAATTTTTATCCCCTTAAAAATCTATACACATGCAATACCCACCTGAAACAATGTCATAGCCAATAATCATATACATTGGACCTTATAGGGGTTTTTTTCTCACCTCATCTATGATTCACAATCCATTCTATATTATTTTTTCTCAAGAATATATATTTATTCTATAAAAACAATCCTTGCATGATTCCACGCATGATAATGTCTATATAAGAGTATAAGGTGTTCATTTAAAAACAAGGGCATGAATAATATGAATGATATTGTAGGTAGGAATGATCACATAAAGAGTTCACTCCACATAAAAGAAGTTTCTTTTTTTTATTCAATCCTAATGACGTTTAAGGATGAAGAACATGGAATCTCTGTGCATAAATGTTATATTATACCCATATTTTTTTTCAAATATGTGACAATAATATTTTTAATATCAAAAATAATAATTTATGCATGAAGTAGTAGTGAGAATGAGTTGTTGTGTAAGCCAATGCAAAGTTAAAGGAAATTAATATAAGACCACATTTTCCAGAATTCTTTAGGTGGTGAACTTATTATATAAAAACAGTCAACCTAAACTTGTTCATTAACTGTGCTACTATTAAGAAATAGAGAGGGAGATACTAAGATAAATTTAGAGTTCTATATTATGCATGAAAAAAGAGTTATAAAGTGATACTCTCTCATATATTATTCTTATATGTAATGAAAATAAATATAATGCAACAAATTTTGTGTGTATAAAGTACACCACACCTTTTTAGTTACATGTGAGAGAAGATTTTATTTCCATGTACTCACATTTATGTGATTTTTTTAAGTATACCATGGATTATATGTTATTTTCATGTGATTGTTTCTCAAAAAAGAATTACTGATAAGATCATGTAACCTATAATGGTTTCATAATGTCATAAGATATGGAAGGAAGAAGATACATGCCGGGAAGTCATCAACACTTGCATTTTTGTGTGAAGTATATGACATATTATTTCATGTACTAAAGAGTAGAGGGAATAAAAACCCTAAATCATGTATATTTTCATGAAGTGAGTTTTTTTCCTAAATAATAAACTTAATTTACAAAGTTATTTCATGTATTATAATTTGCGTGAAGGATTCTAATCAGTTTTACATGAAATGATAGTAAAAAGTTTTTTAAGGAGTTATTATATTAAGAAACATTGAGATTACTTGAAGTAGTTTGAATTATCATAATCTATATTAAATAATTTTTGTAGTTTGAGGGAAGATAAAAACTAAACTCTCACTTAAAAGGATTTGAGTCCATCTAGATTTAAGAATAAGAGAATAATATTGTAGTTCACAATTCATAAACTAATAACCAAATATTTAACATTTTGATGGTTTCTATTTTTGGATCAGGTTATACCAAGTAAGCACAAGAAAGGGGTGAATTGCGTCTTTTACAGATTCCTCACAAATCATGATGATGGAAAATTCTGTCCTTTAATCTTTATCAGGCTCTTTATGCAGCTGAAAATAAATAGTTAAACGACGCAAGAATGTATAGTGGTTCGGGGAACAGAAGGCCACTAGTCCACTCTACCAACACTCTACTCCACGAGGTTGGTGACTTTCACTATATGGTCCTCTTATCAACAGACCGTCCATAATTGAGTGCAGGTAGTTGACACCTTTACATGTTAAGGTTAAAAACAGATCCTTATGGTTCATAATCATAACTGAATACATAACATAGTACAAGAAGCGGGTTACTCAAAAAAATAGTATTTGTCTTGAAATACTTTTCAGTTGTTCTTCACAGTTGCAGTAGAATGCAACTGACAATAGATAGATTGCTATCTTTAGAAAAGATGTTATTTAGATAAGGGCAGTTCTGAGTCGATCCAGTTACAATAGATATAAGAATAAACTCATCAACTCCAACAACAATGGATTCATGAAAGATCCTTTATGTAGAAACATTGAATCTTAAATGTGTTTCTTCTTCTTCAGAAAACAGAGTTTGCTTGTACCTTGTAACAACAGATCTATAAATCTCGAATGTCTCTGTAAAATATAGTCGTGAAAAACTCAAGAGATTGTTCTTATAATCTTTTTTACAATGATCCATCATACACACACTTTAATTCAAAATAACACAGAAATATATAGAATAACGACGAGCGTTTTCCATAAAAAATTTAGATCCACAAATGTCGCCTTTAGAATCGTGATATTCAAATGTTTGAATAACATAGAAGTCATAACTCCCCTAAATATTCAGTATGAAAATATCCTCTTAAATTGAATTTTGAATCACAAATAAATGGATTTTAATCAGTCAAAGAAACACTTTAAATTCAGGCTTTGAATCTGGCTTGAAATCAGCCTAATAATCTGCATAAAGACCATTGCTCAATGAAGGCGTAATTTAAATCTCTGACACCAAACGTAGGGTTGAAATGCATATCATTTTGTCTCTGAAAGTAATGTTGACAATGTATGGTTGACAACTTAAGGTTGACAACATATGGTTGACAACGTAAGGTTAACAATATAAGGTTGATCAACCATACTTTTCTCTTCAACTCTCAAGTGCATGGTATAAAATCCATACTTTTCTTTTTAGAAAAACATAACATACATGATCCGTAAGGTTCATTATAAAAGTAAGGTTGATGATACAAACTTTTATCAACTTCTAAACGTAATGTATATGGTCCATAATTTTTGATAAATTGTAAGGTTGTTTTTAAAAGGTTTATGAACCATACTTTTGAGAAACAAACATAACATTCCATACTTACGTAGGGTTCTTCTTCCATACTTTTCTGATATCCTAAATGTAATATTCCTTTCAAATGTGGGGTTCTTCTTCCATACTTTTCTGATATTCCTAACGTAAGGTTCCTTCCAAAATTAGGGTTCTTCTTCCATACTTTTGTCTATAACGTATGGTTGCTTAACCATACTTTTATGATATGTCGTAAAGTAAACGATGGATTCCATCCTTACGCTACACTCCTCAACGTAGGATATGAACAGTGTTTCTAGAACATGTGAAAGTGATTTCTGAATACGTAGATCATGAATAGTGTTTACAAAACATGCTAATACACTAAAACGATTTTTGAACACTTTGTCAAATATTCAACAAGGATGAATTTTTTTAATATTATTCCAATATAGAGAAATAAAAAATATTAATTTCTTGAAATATACTCAATGTAAAATCATTATAATAAAAAATAAGGGTATTTTTGAACATAAAAATTATCATAAAGAGATATAGTATTTTTCTCAATAATCTCCCCCTTTTGATTATCACAAAACCCATAAAATTACCAATGAAATTATCTTAAAACATTAATTGTATATAGTTTAGAATTTTGAAAAGATAAAAACAATATTTTATTTTAACAAAATAATTTCTTAATTTTTACATTTTCTCTCCCTTTATAAAGTAAAATAATATCTCATCCTTTATAAATAAAGAAAATAAAATTTTGTGTTTATCCAAAAAATTCTCCTTAAAAAAAGCTTTTAGAAATTTCTCCCCTTAAAATGAAAAGTTTTCTTCTCTCCCTCTGAGTAAAATATTTTTTTAAATAAAAATTGTATTTATCCATATTTCTCCCCCTTTTTGTGATATGAAAAAAGAATGATATAAGAAGGAATAGAACATATTTTAATGTAGCACTAAACTTAATTAAATTCTATAATAAAATATTTATAAATATTTGAAACTATATTACTTGAATTTTAACATAGAAAATATAGTAAAACAAATCAAAACATATGAAAATGAGATGAAAGTATATTTTATTAAAAATATAATTACATGTGCAATAATGACAATGAGAATCAAGGTTGTGCTAAAAAGGTATGGGAAACAGGTTTTAGCGCCTCTAGATGACTTCCTTCAGCTCTGACATCTTCAGTTTCAACCTTTTCATCAATCCATCACCTAATTGGACTATGATATCCCTTAATTCCCAATACAGATGGATATATTCAATAAAATTGACTCTAAAAAACTCATGTAACCTCTCTTTCTTATCTATAAACTAATTTAGATTCTTTGTGAATCTGTTCAACAAAACTTCAACCCCTGGTTCATTAGATGTAAGCTGGTCAACACGATTCTTTTGATTATCCTAAAGAACAGATAATGGAGCACTGTTACATTGTAAGTCCAGCAATATGTCATTCATATTTCTCATTACTGCTGTAATGGCCTGAAATCTCCTTATCATATTAGGCGAAGTACCAGAGGTACCTGCATGATTGTCCCTGATAGTGGAAAACTGTTGCTCCATGAAAATTTTGAATTTTTGCAAATCTGATTTCAGTATAATTTCAGATTTTAGTTTTCCAACTTTACCTAACATTTCCTTCTTAAAAACTTCTACTTCCATTTTTTAAACTGAACTATCTTTCAAGTTCAGAAACTTTTGTCTCTTATTTTCTAATTCACTTCTCAAAGAAGCATTTTCGGCTTGATCTTTATTAATGTTTTGGATTAACTTCTCCACATGATCATTCCCAGAATCAGAGGCACCCTGTGCTTGATTATCAACTTGATTTATTAATGTTAAAGGAAAATATTGAGCATCAGATCTCTGATTTATAGCCTTCTCCGCTGGTTTCTCAACAGATGTTTCCTCAGAGTCATGAAATGAATCTTCCATAGAAAAATTTTCATTAAGAACATCAGTATGTATCTCAGAAGGATTCTATTATAGATTCATATCAGTAGGATTTTTCTCTTCCTGAGCATCTTCTTCATTGAGTTCCTCCAAGACTGGATCCTCTAATTAAAGTTCCTCTTGAGCTAATTTCTCTTAAAAAATATCAGTATTCTATATAGTTTGAGTAGATTTAGGTCCATCCACTTTAACTTCTCAATACTTTTCTATAGTTTTAGGCACAATTTATTTTTCCAATTGAGTTTGAATCTGAGAAACTATTGGCTGTTCAATTTTTTGTACTACAGATTCTCTAATAAATCTGTAGCTCAAAAGAGGTTGAGTTGCATCAAAATTTTCTTGAGTAGGATCCCCACAAGCTTCATCCTCTATGTACCTTTTTCTCTGAAGATCTTTATGACATTCCTCATCATCAGGTGTATAAAATGCTTCAAATATTAATCTTCTTGAGGTTCCACTTGATCTAGATTCTTCCATGCCTTCATTAGATTTAGCAGGTTTCTCCCCCTGAGCCATGTCCCAGTCTTCCTTAGCTCCAATGGGAATAAGCATTACTTTTAAAGCTCTCTAGAAGAATCCAATATTCCTTAGAGTTCTGGCATTGAAAATATTGTTGTGATGGCATCTTACTATGGAATCTATTAATTTCACCACATCAAACTTAAATATTAATTTTGAAATGAACCTTCCTTAGGGATAAAAGTTCATTCTAGCCTCTGGTTGAAAGTGGTAGTTGAGATATCTTACTATATATCTCAAAAAATTGAACTTGATTTCACTCATAATAAAAAATATTTTGTACATGTCAAGAAACAAAATCTTCTCCATCTATAACATCCTAGGTGCAATCCCCGTTTGTACAAACTTAACAAGAATATTCTGATCAGGTTCCAGATCCTTCACTAAAATTTTTCTTATACTTTTAGAACCAAATAAAAATTACATAATGTTATCTGACTTATGTTCATTATCTTCAATATTCTTTAAGTAAAAATGATAAACTCCCTCATGAGGGAAGTTTAAGATTCTATCTATTTCAACAGATGAAATTGAAAAATCCTGATCTTCAATTTTTGCAAATATGGTGTCCTCTGTATCTCCAAGAATGAACTGAATAGATTTAAAAAGTGATGAAGCTATAACTCATATAGAAACTTTGTATTTTTTACATGGAATGTTTTCTTGAGATTATGAAAAGTGAGGGCTTTCTGCATCATGATATCCGTTTGATAATACCATTCCAAGTCGATTACTTTTCCCTGTAGATTATTTCTTCCTGCCGTGTGCTGACGCTTGGCATTACAAGATTCTCCTTCCTCGATTCTCTATGTTTTGGCCATTTTTTTCAATGTTCTGAAGGATTGAAGGTTTAAGGTTTCAAAGGTTTAGTTAAAGGTAGATGAAGGCTTTAAGAGTTTTTGGTGTTTCGAAAGGTTATGAGGAAATGAACAGGTTTGGAATTTGAAACAGTTTCTGACATCATTGATTCCCGCTTCATTTACTTACATAGTAATTATTTCATTATTTAAAAGTAAAAATGTACATGGAAAAAATAATAATAAAACATATGAAATTGTAAATTATTCTAAAAACAAATAATTAAATTATTTAAAATAGTGAAGTTAAAAAAAATATAAAGACGTAGAAATTAAAATTAAAATTTTATTAAAAATTAAATAAACCTAGCTCCCCTTAATAAAATCAAACCTCGTAGTGGGAAGTGGTTTAATAAAAATATCAGCTTATTGAATTTCAGTACTTACAAATTCTATGAATATATCCTTTTAAGAACATGATCTCTTAGAAGGTGATGTCTGATATCAATATGCTTAGTCCTATAATGATTAATTTGATTTTTTGAAATGTTTATATGATTTGTATTATCACATAAAATAGGTGTGTTATTAAAATTTATTCCAAAGTCCATAAGAGTGTTTTTTCATCCACAAAACTTATGCATAGAAACTGACTACAGATACATATTCTGCCTCGGCTGTTGATAGGGCAACTGAGTGTTGTTTCTTACTAGACCATGACATAAAACATTTTTCAAAAAAGTGCAAGTTCCTGAGGTGATTTTTCTATCTAATATACAAACTCTAAAGTCAGCATTTGAATATAAAATTAAATTAAAATCCGAAGTTTTTTGATTGATAAGAGATTGAAAAAATAGTTCCTTTTAAATATCTAAAAATTATTTTAACAACACTTAAGTGAGATTATTTAGGATTAGATTGAAATCTAGCACAAAGAAATACTGAATACATTATATCTAGCCTGCTAGCAGTAAGATATAATAAACTACCAATCATACCTCTATATAACTTTTTGTCAACTGATTTTATGGTTCCATCCAAATCAAGTTTTATATTAGTACACATATGAGTTGTATATGTCTTGTTGTTTTCAAGTCCAAATATCTTTAGTAAATCTATAATGTATTTTCTTTGATTTAAAACATTTCCAAAATCATTCTGATAAATTTGAAGTCCTAAAATGAAATTTAATTCTCCTATAATACTCATTTCAAATTATCTTTGCATTAAATTTGAAAACTCATGATAATGTTTTTTGTTTGTTAAACCAAAAATTACATCATCAACATAAATTTGAACCAATAAAATATTAGAGTTAACATTTTTCTTAAACAATTTTGGGTCTTCCAACCCAACATTAAAATCATTTTTCAAATGAAAAGAACTTAATCTTTCATACCATGCTCTAGGTGATTGTTTAAGGTCATAAAGAGCTTTAGTACATTTAAAAACAAAATATGGTTTTTTTGAATTTTCAAAACTAGGTGTTTTCTCGACATATACTTCCTCCAATAAGTAACCATTTAAAAAGGAAGACTTAACTTCTATCTGAAAAAATTTAAAGTTCATATGAGATGCATAGGCTAAACGGATTATAATATCTTCAAATCCAGCTACGGGTGAAAATGTCTCATCATAATCTGTACCTTCCTCTTGATTATATCATTTAGCTACTAGTATTGCTTTATTTCTTGTTATGATTCCATGATCTTATTTTTTATTTCTAAAGACCCATTTAGTTCCTATAACTAGATAGTTATGAGGTCATTCAACTAAATTCCAAACATCATTTCTCCTGAACAGGTTTAGTTCTTCTTACATTTCCATCATCCAACATTCACCAACTAAGGATTCTTCTAATGTCTAGGTTCTAATTGGGATAAAAGGCAGAGAATTCAACAAGTTTTTTTTACATTTATTCTAATTTTTATTCCAGTGTCTAGGTCTCCTGTAACAGTTTCTAAAGGGTGATTCTTTAGGATTATAGACTGTCTAGGTAGTACGCTATTAGGTTCTTCAATGCCATGTTCTTCTGAACTGGACTAAATTTCATTTAAATCTTTTTCAAAATCATATTTTAAGTTCTCAAGTCTCAGGTTATCATTATATTTAGATTCATCAATTTGGTCTTTTCTTTTCTCAAAGGGATCATATTCATGAAATTTCACATGAACTGAATCTTCAACAGTCCTTAAATTTTTATTAAAAAATCTACAAGCTTTGGAAGTAGAATAATATCCTAAGAAAAAGCCTTCATCATATTTTGGAGAAAACTTACCAAGATTTTCCTTGGTGTTTTAGGTGTAAAACTTGCATCCAAAAACATTAAAGTAATTTATTTTAAGTTTTTTGTTATTCCAGAGTTCATAGGGTGTCTTTTTAAAAATAGGTCTGATTAAAACTATATTCATTATATAGAAGGCTGTACTTACAGCTTCTACCCAGAAATAGGAAGGAAGACTGTACTCATTTAGCATAGTCATAAACATTTCTTTAATATTATTATTTCTTATTTCAACAATTCCATTTTTTTGAGGTGCTCTTGGTGCATAGAAGGTGTATTTAATACCCATATTTGAGTAAAAGGAATTAAATTCAAGATTCTAAAATTCTCCACCATGATCACTTCTTAATGAAATTTTTTTAAAACATTTTTTATTTTGGACATCTTTTCCAAAACCTTAAAATATTATAAAAGATTCATTTTTATATTTTAGAAAATAAATCCATGTAAATCAAGAATAGTAATCAACTAAAACATATACATACAATTTACCAGCCAAGATTTCTATTCTTGAAGGTCCAAAAAAAGACATATGGATAAGTTCTAGAGGTTTAGATGTATCAATTTTGTTAACAGATTTGAAGGATGATTTGTGCTACTTGCTAAGTTGACATGCATCACATAATCTATCACTTTGAAATTTGAGACTCGGAAAATCAGAAACAAATTATTTCTTAGATAACTTTTATAATGCATATATATTACAATGACCAAGTGGTCTATTCTAGATCCACGATTCATACATCTTAGTAGTTAATCAGTTTAATTTTTTTACACAAAGAATTTAAGTCCATGGTATAAACATTATCAGTTTTGGGTGATCTAAATTTAAGCAATTTATCTTTGAAAACAGAACAACAATTGTTAGAAAAATCAACAAAATAACCATCATCACAGAGTTGAGAGATACTTATTAGATTTTATTTCAATACTTGTGCATAAAGTACTTTATTAATTGAGACAACTTCTGGATCTCCAACAGTTCCATTGCCTATAATTTCACCTTTGGAATTGTCACCAAATGCGACAAATCCTCCATAATTTTGAGTTAATGTATTAAAGTTCGTTGAATTCCCGCTCATATGCCTGGAGCAGCCACTACCCATATACTATATTTTAGTTTGACTTCTATGACATGCTTCCTACAATGGAATTTAAATAAAGGTTTGTTTTGGTATCCATATTTTGTTGGGTCCACCAGTGTTATCCAGCAAAGACTTGGGAATACAGACTTACTTTGTTTTTCTATAGTTAATATAATCATATAATCTTCTTACAACAAAGGATTTATTAACCCCACTTATTTGTGGTTTCCTTAAATAATAGTTTTAGATATATGACCTTTTGTTCTATAGTAGATGGAAATTTTAACTTTTGTACTTGGAAAAAAATAGTTATTATACAATTTAGGTTTCTCACCTTTACTGCCTATTCCATATCATTCATTTTTAATCACATTATTTTCAAGAATATAATTTAGTGTATTTTCTCTCTTTGTAAAAACAAGAGTTTCACTTCTGTATATTTGCAGTGTTTTTATTTTAGTTTCATTATATGTACAGTTTGTGTTTTATGAGTTATATTTTTCAATTAACTCTTGAAGTTGTTTTAGAAGAGTGTCTCTTTCTTCTAAAATAGCAGTGTGAATATTTTTTAGTGATTTATGTTTCTTAAATAAGGAATCATATTTTTCTCCTAGCTTGTTTCAATAGGTTTCATGTTTATTATTTGATCAACTAGAACTAGAATCAGAATCAGATAAGTAATAAGATTGCACCTCATCAGATTCTACCATAAAGTGAAAATTGGATTTTAGATTTGATTCTCCTTTTTTTGAGTCAGACTTTGATGAGCTATTGGAGTCATTAGAAACACTCCAAGTATCTTTCATTTCCCTTTTTTCTTTCTGCTCATAATCATTATTTTTGAAAAATTTCTTTTTCTTTTCTCCTTTTAGTTGAGGACAGTCAGGTCTAATGTGACCCATATTTTTTTCATTCATAGCATCTGACTTCCTTTAGATCTTTTTCATCATTTTTAAAGGATTTTCTAAATCCCTTCTTATTTCTGTAGATTTTACTGAAATTTCTATCTAGCTAAGCCGTTCCACATCAGAATTAGATGAATCAGAACTCTCTGATTTGAATTTGATTTCATTCTTCATATTTCTTCTCTTCTTTTTGGATGATGCTTTCAAAGAAGTATTTTATCTCTTGATCAAGGATTTATACTCATTTGCTTCATCTTGAATCTCAACATCATACATAATTAGAGTTCTAATTAATTCTCTCATTGTTAGATCTTTGACTGGTTATGATTGTCAAATAGCCACTGATATCCCATTCCATCTAGGTAGTAGTACTCTCAGTACTTTTAGAGTTTAATCTACTTGTTTTATAGGACCTCCCATGGTAGTGATGTTATTAGAAATTTCTGTAAGTCTTCCATTCATCTGGATGATGCTTTCTCCTTCAAACATTCTGAATGTATCGAAATTCAATCTAGCAGTGGCATACCTCATCTGTCTGACATTGTTAGTTCCTTCATAAGAAACTGCAATTTTCTACCATATTTCATAAGAATTCGGCCACTGTGATACTCTATTGAATCCATCTGGTCAAAGACCATAGATGATAGCATTCATACCCTTCGAGTTTATGTCATACTCTACTTCAGTATCATCACTCCATGTTTCAGGTTTCTCTGGAATCACATAGGGAGCTAGAATTTTAGAGTAGACTCTATATACAATGTTCATTAAGTAAATGATCATCCTTGATTTATAACACCAATAATTTTCACTATTGAAGTAGGGAGATCGAACCATTGACATACTCTCTTGTGTATCATCCATTATGCTCTGTATAATCCAAAAACTTTCATCTTTTTATAGATTTGAAAAAATCTCATTCTTTCATACCAATTATTGGATTGGGTTATACCAAAAACACATAATAGGGTGGTGAATTGTGTCTTTTAAAAATTCTTCACGAATCGTGATGATGGAAAAGTCTGTCCTTTTATCTTTATTAGGTTGTTTATGCAGTGGAAAATAAACAGTTAAATGACACAATAATGTATAGTGGTTCGGGAAATAGAAGGCCCCTAGTCCACTCCACCAACACTCTACTCCACGAGCTTGGTGATTTTCACTATCTAGTCCTCTTATCAAAAGATAGTTTACAACTGAATGCAGGCAGTTGATACCTTTAAAAGTTAAGGCTAAAAATAGATCCTTATGGTTTATACACAGAACCAAATATAGATCTTAGTATGAGAAGTGGGTTACTCAAAATAAAAAGATTATTTGTCTTGAAATACTTTCCATTTGTTCTTCACAATTATAGTAGCATTCAACTGATATTAGAAATATCATCATCTTCAAAAAAGGTGTTCTTCAGATAAGGTAAGTTCTGAGCCGATCCAGTTGAAATAAATATATAAATAAATTCAGCAACTCCAACAGAAATAGATTCACAAAAGATATTCGATGAAGAAATGGTGAATATTCAATGTGTTTCTTCTTCTTCTTTAAAAAATAGAGTTTGATCGTACCCTGTAATAATAGATCAGTAAATCTCTAATGTCCATGTAAACTGTAGTTTTGAAAAACTCAAGATCTTGTTCTTCTAATCTTTTTAAAAATTATTCATCATAAATACACTTTAATTCAAAATATCATAGAAATATATAGAATAACAACAAGCATTTTCCGTAAAAAATTTAGATCCACAAATATCTCATTTAGAATCGCGATATTCAAATGTTTGAATAATAGAGTAGTCGTAACTCCCCTAAATATTTGGTATGAAAATCTCATCTTAAATAAATCCTTTGAATCATAAATAAACGGCTTTGAATCAGTCAAAGACACGCTTTAAATTCAGGCTTTGAATCTGTCTTGAAATCAGCCTAATAATCTGCATAAAGACCATTGCTCAATAAAGTTGTTATTTAAATCTTCGATGCCAAACATAAGGTTGAACTGCATAGCATTCTTTCTCTGAACATAAGGTTCGCAATGTAAGGTTTTTAACGTAAGGTTGATAATGTAAGGTTGAAAACGTAAGGTTGATAACGTAAGGTTGATCAACTATACTTTTCTCTTGAACTCTCAAACATATGGTATAAAATCCATACTTTATTTTTTAGAAAAACATAAGATACATGACCCGTAAGGTTCATTATAAAAGTAAGGTTGATGATACATAATTTTATCAGCTTTTAAAAATAATGTATATGATCTATACTTTTTGATAAAACGTAAGGTTTTTTTTAAAGTAATGTTGATGAACCATACTTTTGAGAAACAAACATAACGTTCCATACTAACGTAGGGTTCTTCTTCCATACGTTTTTGATATCCCAAATGTAAGGTTCCTTCCAAACTTAGGGTTATTCTTCCATAATTTTATGATATCCCGAACGTAAGGTTCCTTCCAAATGTAGGGTTCTTCTTCCATACATTTTTTCTATAACATATGGTTTCTTAACCATACTTTTCTGATATTCCCTAATGTAAACGATGGATTCCATCCTTACTCTAAGATCCTCAACGTAGGATATGAAAAATGTTTCTAAAACACGCGAAAGTAATTTCTAAATACGCAGAGCATGAATAGTGTTTCCAAAACATGCTAATATGATAAAAAAAAATTTCCAAACACTTTGTCAAATATTCCACACAGATGAAATGTTTCAATATTATTCCAAAATAGAGAAATAAAGAATATTAATGTCCTGAAATATACTCAAAGTAAAATCATTATGAATAACAAATAAGGGTATTTGTGAACATAAAAATCGTCAAAAAGAGATAGAGTATTGTTCTCATCATCTATGAAAATCATTAAGATACCCTCATGTTTGTAAACTGATTATACCTTTATTAAAGAAGTTCATATATGTGAAAATTTTGGAGTGTATCCTAGGAGAAGAGTGATTTAACCCAAAATTTTATAAAGGTAGTGTGCCTAAAATGAAGTGTCCATGGTCAAAATAATATATCCAAATAAATAATGAAGCTTATTTGACTTTGGAACATTAACACATCATCAGTTTTTTCTCCTTGGATAAAACCCTTTGTGGCATACCAAGTAAAATCTGTGTGTTTGGTACATGATCTACTTTCTTGAATAGTTGACTTTATTTTGGTGATTTCAATGTTAATAGTTATAGTTTGATCAAATACCCACTAACATAGGAATAATATTATAAAATAAAAAAATAATTTTTTATATTTGGAAGTCACCCTAATCCACTCCCCTCTCAGGGTGTACTGGGTTACAATACATTTGATGATTCATAATATTCTTCTTCTTGATCAATGAGAACACATCGATAGATATTTTTAGAAGTTTAATCACCATCTTTTTGTAGTTACTATTAGATTTAAATTGATTTCTATTGAGAAAATATAATATCTTAGAGGATTTATTAAGAGCTTCATCATCATCATTTTAATTTTTAATTTTCAAAGGACTCCTGGAAGAGAAATGAATAATTTTTCCTCTATTAAATTACTTAAAGGAACGTTTCCCTTGACACTTAACTTAACCATTTTGATTATTCTTGACGTTAAGGAAAGGGTTTTAGTAAAACTTCGCATATTATTTTCTCATTGGAATCATTTTTCTCATATTTAATTTTTAAATTCATTAAATTTTTGAATGAAATATTTTTATCCTTCTTAAATTTTTTTCTAACAGAAGGTAAAATTATCATATAATAATTTATTATAGTTCTACGCAATTCATCAATCGTATAGTCATTAAGGTATCTATCTTCAAGAGATGATATTTTTGCATCAAATTTTTCTGGAATAAATCACATGAGTTTCTCCCCCACTATGAAGTCTTTAAGAGTTTCTCTATATCCTCTAATGGTACTAAAATTGTATTAACCTTGGTAATGAAATATTTAACAGATTCAACTTCTTTTATTATCATATCATCAAAATGGAATCTATAAAATAACATATTTTGTTTCTTTACCTTCTTTTATTCTTCATAGACGTGATGAATTTATTTCTATATATATTTATTAATTTTTCATACCTTGAATTTTGTTATATTTTTATAGATAATGAAGACAACAATAAACTCCGTACCTTTTTATAACTCTAAAAATTTTTCTTATCTGTTAGAGATAAAAATGTAGTCACGTTTGGAATTATGAAAACTTGAAGGAAAGAATCTTGAACATCAATAATAAATGAGAGAAGATAGGGTATCATTATCTCTTTAAAATTATTAAATACTTTCCTATCTAACGTAATAATCCATTTAATGTTTATGGGGTTGAATCTGTGTTGATACCTTTTCATTTTTAAATAACCAACACCCTCTTGTTTATTAAACAGAAATATCTCAAAATCACAATGGTGTAATAAATAATAAATGAAACAATATAATTTTTAGTGAGGTTTTCCTCTAGTGTTGATGAATACAACCCAAGTGTATGATGTTTTTTATCCCCCATTCACACAGCTTCCATTTTGTTATCAAGATGATTCTATGTTAAGGGTATATCCTTTAACCTAATATAATTGTTGGCATTGACCTGTTCAAAATAAGAACCAACTTGATAGTCATAAAAGTAAAAAAAACTTCTTAAAAAATATCACTAGTGTAAGCATGAGTCACCAATGAACCATATTATCTTGATATTATTCCTCCTCTACTTGAGAATCAATCTCAGTGGGTCATTCTCTCTTCATAGTTTTAATTCATAGTTGTTAGGGAATTCTCTCACACTATTCTTCAACTTCTTATCATTTTTATATTATCAACATAGAATCACAATCAATTCCCATAATTATGTTATGAAAATATCAATTAAAGTGTGACAATAATAATTCTATAATTTTTATTCCTTAAGAGAATTATATGAATTTAATCTCCAGGATCCTCAATCCATAACTAACTCTCAGCCAATATCTAGTCTTACCTCCCTCAACCCTCTATCAATTTTATAAAAATGACCATGATTCTCTCATTTAAACTAGCCAAGAATATTCCCAATAAATTCTATTGCTTTACAACTTTATAAATGGTATTAATTTATTCATATTTGAATATATAAAAAATAGTGATCAACAATCCTCATATTTTTCAACTTTCAATCTTCCAAAATTATCAACTTGAATCACTCAATAATCCATATGATCAACTTTTAATTTTCTTAGTGATAGGTAATATCTCTAATATATATTTATTTGATAATATCATTACCATATGTTTATGTGATGTTTGGGTGAGTGATCCTTGGTGAGGATGATAAACTAGTAAAATTAGTTAGTTAATGATATGGTTTTGTTTTTCATTCATTGAAGAATTAGTATAATTTTTCCACATTTTAAAGACTGGTTTTATGAAGAACCTTACTATGTATTCTTTTATACTCACCCTTATTTATGTATGTATTTTTTTTAGATTATTAGAAGGATATTGGATAGTGGGTTGATTATTACTAGTTTATAGTGGTTGTTAGAGTGATCTAGTGTTTCTAGTGTTATTTTTGTAGGAGATATTCATGGAATTTAGAATTTTAACGTTTTTGGTTATGTATGAAATTTCATTGAACTGTGAATTGTTTATTTATTATATTATATATTTTATTGGTTTACCCTTATTTATTCTTAATATTTATTAGGGTAATCCCTAACCTATGTGTGTTTATATACCCTCAATGTTATCCACCAACCCATGACCTATTATAGGTGGAAATCAAGGGTTATTATTGTTTTTAATATTGACCTAGGAGGGGTTCTAGTGGGGGTGAGTCAAGTCTTCTTGGTCCCAGATAGATCAAATAATAAATCTGTTGGGTCCCATGATTTCTTAAACCTTTGAAGTTGGAGAGTAGCTTGGTACTTGGAAATAAAAGTTTATGTTTTTTGGATTTTTTTATCTTTTTGAAAAATAAATGGGTATCCCAGTGATTTATAATATAAAAAGAAAAATATTAAAAGGGTTACCATGATGTTTTTTCTTTTACTGAATTTTTGAAACAAAAAAATTTGGAATTGTTTTCCAAAAATTTGTGATATATCTAATTTAATTTTTGGATTTTAATGAACTATGAAGGGATAATATCTAAAATATATTTTTATTACCTACTATAAAATTTGATGGAGTTTTTTTGACGTTTTAAATTTCATAATTTAACTAAATCAATTTATTTTTTTTAGTAGAGCTTTTTGATATGGTTGGTTGAAAGACCATCTCAAAAATAATTTGACGACATATTTATAAGTTATATCCATATCAATTTTTTCTATGAATAATTTTTTCTAAAAAATATTATAAATTACCTAAATATCATCAATATAATCGTTATTTTTTACTAAGGATAATAAATTCAAAAAAAACTGTTGAAGAGGAATTTAATGATTCAACTGTTAAGAAATCACTAACCTTAACTATGAAATATATTTAGTTTTTCGATTTAGTCTATGTGAAAAAACCAAATATATTTAGATATCATCACTATTAGAATTAATTACTAGACATGGATTTTCACTTTCACACTACGTGTTTTACCTATAGAACTTTTTATCATTTTTATCTTTTATGATCTTTGAATCCTTCAATTTTTTCTTGGATAATTTAATTTTATATAACCAGTCTGCCAGAATTAATAACAAATGAAATCATTTTCTTCCATTATTTATTTATTTTTTATGTTTTAATTCATACTAGTTATTACATTTAGGTATTTAACTCCTATATTATCTATTTTAGAACATTGAATCCAAATATTTTCTATCTAGTTAAATATATATATTGTTAGTGGAATTCCAATATTAGCAGTATGAAATGTATCTTTAATAGTTTTTAAATGATTTTTTTTTATTTTTTTGTTATATTTATTAATTCATATTTATTCAAAGATTATATTATATTAAAAACCTAATTATTTCATTGTTTTCTGGATTTTTAATATGATTTATTTATTATAGTACTTTCTGGTTTGACTCCGATTATCTTGAAAAATTTCAATGAATTTATTAACTATTTTTTATTTGTGATATTTATTTCTCTATGATTTCATATCTTATTGAATAAAAATTAATTTTTATTAAACAGATCATTAAACCACACTTCAATAGCTCTTAAAATAGTGAACTTAGAGGGAACCCCATAATGCAATGTTTTTACAATCCATAGGGATGGACCCAGTGCTTGCAAACCATTTCAAAGGGTTATTAGGGTCACCTATAAAAGCTTGAAGGTAAAATTATTTTTCCCACTTAATATTAGTTTCATATCAACAAATTATTCTCAATCACACTCCTACATTTCTTGATGAAATACAATATACCAATACACAAAGATATAACTATTCTAAATTGTAACACCCCAAGATTTCATAGTAAGTTATTTTCTTTAAATTCAATAGCTTGCGCTACACGCAACACTGAGTTCGAGCGCACCACGACTTACCAAACTAGTCATTCAAAAGCGGTAATGAATAGTATTAACTGAATTTTGAAATTTATATACTCCATATAATTTTAGAATCCATATTATGTGTTTCTTAGACATAATATAAGAACAAATTTATTTTTTAAGATAAAAGTAGTATTTTTCAAAAAATGCAATTTTACCACCTTTTAATGGAAAACCTTTCTTAAAACAAATATTTGACACTTTTATTTATTCAATTTAATGAAATTAAATTCTTTTTTAGAATCGAGACATAAAAATTTATTTTGTATTAATTTTTGGGACTTTTCTGATAACATATTTTGATGAATACTGAAAATTCTAAATTTTAACTGAAAACAACATTTTTAATCGAAATAATTTATAGTGTTAAATTATGTATTTTAATGGTTTTTAAGTATAATTATATTATATTTTTATCATTCAATACAATTTTGGTCATTATAAGTAATTTCACAATTAAATTTGACATAAAAACATATCAATCTTTTGACAGTTTTTTCTTTTTTTAAAAACCCGCTTTTCGGTTTTGACAATGGAAATTAATTTTAAATTAATTAATAAAACTTCTATGTTTTAAATTTGGTAAAATAGAATTTATTTTTCAACTCAGAATATCAAAATTATCTTAGGGTAAATTTTTGGTATTTTTCTAAAAACTTTCGGTTTTTGATGAATAGTGAAAAAACACTACGTTATTGGTTAAAATTGAATTTTTATTTAAATAATTAGTTATTTTATTTTAATTTATTTTAGGTCAAAATAGATACATAATACCTATATATTTTCAACGTAATTCATTGGAGTTATTTTATAATAAGTTTAGATATATAAAAGTTTATCGAACTTTTTACCATCTTTTACCCACATCCTAGAAGCATTTGCAAATTTGTATAAAACTTAATTTTACCACTTATCTGAGTTGAATATATAAAACTTGATAGACATGGTTAATATCAGTAAGTATAATGTTGTTCAATAAGATGAAAATGTTTTTGGTGAATAGGAACTTTTGATTTTTATTTACCACGATTAAAAGTTAATAGGGTAATTAAGGAAACAAATGATATCATAATTACCCTAACACATGTCCTAATTCTATTGGATAAGTATAATTCGACCCAAAAAACCCCCAGGAATAAAATATGATCCCCTTTGTTCCACTTGGATTAGATTAGGACATTTATTATTATTTTATTTAAAGAAGAGTTAAAAGAGTTAAAATCAAAGTTTAATAACTAAACCATTTTTAATACAGGGTTATACATAAGATAAATTCAACTATAAATATTCATTAGTAATATAAAAAGATTTCCTAGAAAATTGTATTTTAGTTATAAGTTTTAGATATTAAATATTTAAATTTATTTATGACACAATGATGATGAAATAATTACCTTATTAATGAATGATTAAGATAATTGATATTATAAATATCCAAATAAATATAATTTTAGACTTTTAATGAATTAAACTAATTTTATAGGTCAATATGACATGTTAGGGTTGATTAAATCTATTGTTTTAGAAGTAATAATGCTATTATGCATTTAACAAAAACCAAATATCAAATAGTGTCAAAATTGACATAAAAGAGTTTTTGAAACAAATATTATATTACTAATTGATATTATATTCCACAAAATATAAGGTTAAGCC
This sequence comes from Viscum album, assembly GCA_963277665.1. Classification (NCBI taxonomy): domain Eukaryota; kingdom Viridiplantae; phylum Streptophyta; class Magnoliopsida; order Santalales; family Viscaceae; genus Viscum; species Viscum album. The sequence continues at coordinate 3,106,572 of CAUJRU010000022.1, forward strand.
AAAAAACTTATGTAATTATAGGTGTATCATTAATTAACCACTTTGGTTTATACTGTAAGTTTATAGTAAGTTTATTAACCATATAATATAAACATATAAAGAGACATGGTAAATGTCAAACTATTTAACTAAGAGTTAAATCTATAAGATAAGGTTAATATGGTGACCTAAACATGTCTAAAACCTATTGGATGAGAGGTTTGAGACCCATAACAACCTTATCATATAAATAAATCATTTTTTATCCCTTATAAACCGAAAATTATATTATTATAAATTAATATTACAAGCTTTTCCTAAAGTGACCCTCACCTCTCTTATAAAAGGGCACCTACACTTCTATAAAATTCACACCATCAAAGCCATTTGGCTCGGCCAAAACCTACCTAAATATCCTCTCAACTGTCCTCCATTAATTCTAGAGGCCTTAATTTAGTCATAAAGGCAACCTAAAAATCCCTTTTGATCAAATCAAAAGGAATAACCCGAAAAAGAGGTAAATATTTCATCACCTCTTTCATGTTCTTTTCTTCTTCCACTTCTTCTTTCTTTTTTGTTTCCATTATAAAATACTCACTCTATTATAGTATATATAATGTTATGTTATTATAAAAATGGTACAACCCTATTATTTATTCTATCCATCCTATAAAAGACAAAGTCACCATATGTGCGTACGTAAGGATTACCGTCTCCACACCGTGTTGTAGTTTGTTATTCAAACACTTCATCATTTGGATGGGTATAATAATGAGTATAAATGATTTAAATAATAAATATAACATGATAATGATTCTGTATATATGATATACCATCCAATTATATATGATTTTAATATCAAATGAATGATATTGTTGCTCGTGCGTACGTACGGATTACCGTCTCCATGAACGCGATGAGATTCTTTCCCCATCGTATCCAATCAAGAATAATTTTCATTTTATGATTAAAAATAATGTTTAAAGACTTAATATTATTTTGAATGTGAATAATATACATCCTATCCAAAACAAACATTACTTACGTAACAAAGCATATAGAGGAAAACAAATCAGTTAAAACCCGAAACGATGATACTACTAAAATATCATTAACAAGGTCATATTAGAAGATCATATATGATATAATTTTAATGTATATGGTTCTATTATAATTAAATAACAATTATTTCATCATTATATATGAGTTTAACCTACCCTCGACCAAGGAAAAGTACAAGGTAAGGGGTTTTCATCTCACTTCTTATTCCGATTAGATTAATACTATATTGTTACTATTTACTTTTGTGTGGTGTATGTACTACCCATTATTGTATTTTTTGTGTAAAATACATTGATTTATGGGTATTTAAATCTTCATTGTATGATAATTCTTTCATGGGGTGTATGTTTTGTAAGTTACCGAATCGGAAAGGGAATTTCAAATTTCAATTTCCACTTATTGGGCTTTACGCATACTTCAATGATTATTTTACTCCATGATTATGTGTGGAATCACAATTTATTATTTGCGTAGTAATTTCCACTCCCCTTTATGTGTATATAATTTTGATACACATAATCACTCTGTTGATAAATTCACAAGTCATCGATATGAACTTGATAACAGTAATTTTAACTCAATCTCCATTCATTGAGTTAAATATCCAATTCCTTGGTGTTGTTTTTACAAGAATATGTGTGAATGTCCTCTTATTGATTTACACGGAATATCAAATCATATTGAGTGTATTTATATTTTTCAAACATAATTATGTCATTGATTTATCATTAACCTATTGATACGGTCTTTATAATGGATTTCATCTCAACTTACATTCCATTGAGTCTTATTTGTTGTTATGCGTTACCTCACTTTTGTTTGGTGTATATACTATACTTTGACATATTATATCATGAATCCATTTATTCTCATGATATTATAATGTTTTTATTACCTATATTATTTTTATTCAAGCGTTTCTCATTTGGTTAGGAACTCTAACTAAAATATCATTTTAAATGTTTTAAAACTTTATTATTCTAAATCTTTCTCATTAATGTCCATGTTTTAAAAATGGTTTTAAGGATTTTTTTATATGGAAATTAATATTTTAAAATGTTAATTCATTAACAAAGTTTCAAATTGGTATGGGACACTTTGATTCCAAAATCTATTTTAAACAGCTTTTTGATAAATAGTGTGACTTTTAAATGTTTTCAAGAAAAAGGGGGATATTTCTCTCAAATAGTTTTGATGATTATTTTAATCTATGTCAATATCCTTCATTATTCTTGATTGAGGTTGATTTTTTATAATAAAATCATCTATATTGTATTGAATGAGTTATTTTTGACTTTGGATGTGCTATTTTTATGTCATTCATGGTTTGTGGTTAAAATATTGACATTTCATATGCTAGTTTTAATAAGAATGTTTAGATTATGTTTCAAACTTTTCATATGAGGAATGAATTGGACTTAGTATGTGAAGGATGGATCCTGCTATAGATCCTCTATGCATCGGTTGGTCTCATGAGACAAACTAGTGTCTTGGAACAAGGCCTTGACAAAATCTTATTTGTAGTCTTGGCACAATGCCTTGACTATGTGGTTATGAAGTTTGGAATTATACATTCCATCATTATGAAAGTAGCTATTGATATTTCATGTGATTATTAGACTAGTATAATATCTACGTTAATATGTAAATGGAATTATTTGATTTTATCTTATCCATATTATGCTGAATTTTATGTTTAAAAGGATTTTTTTTAGTCTTATACACTTCCTTAAATGATTATTCTTATTTATGAAAGTTTTCTCTATATTGTTATCCTTAATAAGAATATGAGAACACCCCTTTCTATGTTTTATTTATCCATGGATGTGAAGAAGTATTTTATGGTTGACCTGCAGGGATAGGCTAAGGATATAAGTGTGTTTAAAAAGGGGACAAAATGTTGTTGATGTTTTTATTTCACAATGTAATGTAAAACTTATGAGTGTATCTAGTACTTACAAGGAAACTAAACTGATTAGTCTTTCAGGACATGATTCCTTGTATCATTCCAATGTTATGTAATAATGCACTGACTCTAGGTAACTAGGGTCAGGGGGTTATAGTTGGTATCAGAGGAAGTTTAGTACAAACCTTGGAAACTAGATTTAGAAAAACTCTGATTAGAAAACACTACCATAAGATAGACATTGGGTAATAGTATAGAATAACATCCAAAAAATTTGGTAATGTAAATATTATGTGGGTTTTCCAAGCAATAAATCTCTGTCTGGATACGAGCAGGTAGAGGCGGCTCTAACACAGATGTACCTAGGAGTGAAAACTCTGACAAGGAGTTTCGGGCTTGACCCAAGGTATCCTGGTACACGACAACGGGCCTTGCTGCACTATTGGATACAACACTCCCGTGGGATATACTTAGGATAATTCACATTTTCTTTACCAACTGATTTGAATGATTTTAATATAAGATGAGAATAAATAACCTTGGTTAATCCTAAGGTGTTTTAGATTGAAAATAATGTGTTATGATATTTTCTAAATGATTTTATGACTCGCACTATGCATTCTGGTGTTAGTCGATGGCTGGATTCCAAGGAAGTCATAGTAACATTGAACATGATGTACAAGGTGGGCACGATAGTGGAAATAAGAAAAAAAATGAAATATTGATAGGTGTGAAAGATATCTTTTTCATGCTGAATCAGTTTTCCAAAAATATGATCAACAACATATATATTAACCAACTCCCAGACACAACAAAGATGATAAAGGTGGTGAATGATAAGAGCTCCAGCAGTGGAGACCATGGAGAAAAGAAACCTCAATTTCTATCATGCAGGAAATGTGGAAGGAAACACCTAGGGAAGTGTCTCAATGGAACAAATAAATGATTTATGTGTGGGAAAGAAGGAAATAAAGTAAAGTATTACCGAGGAAAAATTAAGAGTATTATGGAAGAAAATAAAAATGATCCCAAGAATCCATTTACAGTCATTTTCCATAAATATAGGGGACCTGGGAATTACCCGAGTCAATTTTCTATTCTATTGGATAACCTTTTGGTCAAAGAAGAACCTATTTGAAAATATATGAATGGTAAAATGTTTAAAAGTATTAGTGCTCTTTGTTGATGAGATTACATTGGAAGACTTTTCTCTTGTATGTGTAACTCAACAGTTTGTTATGTGAAAATTCTATTTTTGGAATAATTTCCTTCTCTATAGTTGATATAGTTATAAATAACCATTTGTGTTTATATGATACTTGAATTTTAGGCAATTACAAGTTAATAAATTTTGGGATGAAAATGCGAGGTATGAGATATAATTTGTGGTGAAAGTATGTTATAGTTATTTTGAGGAATTTATCTCATTTTGGGAATGTTATAAAATATAGTTTTTAAAAAATGACAACACGCAGACCGTGTGAAAACCTATTGCGTCGGACAAAGCTGCGGGAATCGAATCCACAACCATAGTGCAATTGGGATTTATCTCCTACCACTGGACTATGTGAAGTCCCTGGTTAGTGTGACTAATTGTTTTTAGTTAAATGATTTTATTGATATATAATAATTTGATTTGAGATCTTATGTCCTATCAAATTGATATCCTTTGTATTGGAAAATGATTTGGTAATTAAGTGATAAATGTTATATTGGAAGACGTTCGCTCTATTGGGAATACTATATGCCTAAGGAAAATAGAATACTCTGGGATTTCATTTGAAGAGTAATGGTGGACTCTTATCTATGTTTTTATTGTGTATTTATAGTGATTTGGGTTATTTATGTAAATGATTATCCTATCATAGAGAATATGTGATTAAGTTATTTACTTTTAAGTATGTGACTTTAAGAGTGGTCGATGTTATTTGGAGATACAATTTAACGTAGAATACTTTGTAATCAAATTCTTCTATGTTTTGGGTTTTAATATTAGTTTGGATTATATTGAAAGATTTTAAGTAAAATTGTTTATTGAATGGTATTTATTAAACATTGGGTATTGTTGGTTTAATTTTATAAATTTAGATTAGTATTTCTTTTTCTATAGGATTAACCTTTTTGGGGATCATCTAATCTTGTACTAACCATTTTTTTGGTTAATCTCTAAAGACAAGGTAAATATATATATTTTATCCTTTTTAGCTTATGTGATTCTCTAGAAGTTGATTCTAGCGCTTCAGGTGTGACCAAGTCATTCGAATACTCATCATTTGAAAACAAAAGATGAGTTAGTGGAATAAATTTATTAAAGGATGAAAATATACTTAAAAAGTAAGTATATCTCTTTATGTTCTCAGTCAATATCATAAATAAATTCCTCAACTTTATAAAGTGGAACTTAAAATAAAAAATGTTATCTGTTTACTTTTCCTACTAGGAAACTAATGACTGTTTATCCCATCACATGTTTGTGGTTTTCTTGTTGTTAACTTTATCCTGATATTGTTTTCTATAACTCTCCACCAGAACTTGACACTTAATTTATATTCCATTTTCATGTTTTCCTACATGGAATCCTAGTATGGGTTATCTCGGGTGAACTTTGTACTTCTATTATTTCTTTTAATGAGATAGTTTTATTCACTCTTTTTCTTATGTGGGACTTTCAATGATGTTCCCAAGCCCAATTTTAAAATTGTGATTACACAATTTCCAAAAGGGGGAAGAATGTAACACCCCAAGATTTCATAGTAAGTTATTTTCTTTAAATTCAAATCTTGTGTTACACGCAACACCGAGTTTGAGCGCAACACGAATTACCAAATTAGTCGTTGAAAAGAGGTTATGAATAATATTAACTGAATATTAAATTTTATATACTCTATATAATTTTAGAATCCATATTATGTGTTTCTTAGACATAATATAAGAACAAATTCATATTTTTAGATAAAAGAAATATTTTTCAAAAAATGAAATTTTACCACCTCTTAATGAAATCCCCTTTTTAAAACCAATATTTGACACTTTAATATATTAAATTTAATGAAATTAAATTCTTCTTTAGAATCAGGACATAAAAATTTATTTTGGATTAATTTTTGGTACTTTTATGATAACTTTCATATTTTGATGAATACTAAAAAATACTAAATATTAATTGAAGAAAACTTTTTTAATTGAAATAAGTTATAGTGTTAAATTATTCATTTTTATGGTTTGGAAGTATAATTAGATTATATTTTTTTCATTTAATACAATTTAGGTCATTATATGTAATTTCACATTTAAATTTGACATAAACATATGTCAATCTTTTGATAGTTTTTACTTTAAAAAAACCTGCTGTTCAGTTTTGACAAAAGGAATTAATTTTAAATTAATTAATGCAACTTATATGTTTTGAATTTGGTAAAATATAATTCATTTTTTAATTGAAAAGATCAAAATTATCTTAGGGTAAATTTTTGGTATTTTTCTGAAAACATTAAATTTTAGATGAATAGTGAAAAAACACCACGTTATTGGTTAAAATCGAATTTTTATTTAAATAATTAGTTAATTTATTTTAATTTATTTAGGTAAAAATAGATACATAATACCTATATATGCTTAACGTAATTCATTGGAATAATTTTATACTATCTTTAGATATATAAAATTTTATCAAACTTTTTACCGTCCTTTACCCACCTCCTAGGAGCATTTGAAATTTTGTATAAAACATAATTTTACCTCTTCTATGAGTTGAATTTCAAATATCCAAGAGACATGGTTAATATTAGTAAGTAAAATTTAGTTAAATAATATGAAAATAATTTCTGGTGAATAACAACTTTTGACTTTTATTTACCACGGTTAAAAGTAAATAGGGTAATTAAGGGTAAAAATGATAACATAATTACCAAAAAACATATACTAATTCTACTAGATAAGTATAATTAGACCAAAAACAACCTCATGAATAAAATATGATCCTCTTTGGTCCACTTGTATTAGATTAGGACATTTATTATTATTTTATTCAAAGAAGAGTTAAAAGAGTTAAAATCAAAGTTTAATAACTAAACCATTTTTAATATAGGGTTATACAAAAGATAAATTAGACTAAAAATATTAATTAGAAAGATAAATTTATTTCCTATATAATCGTATTTTATTTATAATTTTTAGACCTTATATAATTAAATTTATTTATGACACAATGATTATGAAATAATTACCTTATTAATGAAAGATTAAAATAATTGATATTATAAATATGTAAATAAATATAATTTGAGACTTTTAACGAATTAAAATAATTTTCTAGGTTAATATGCCATTTTAGGGTTGATTAAATGAATTTTTTTCGAAGTAATAATGCTGTTTTGAATTTAACAAAAACAAAATACAAAATATTGTCAAAATTTACATAAAATAATTTTTAAAACAAATATTATATTATTAATTGATACTATATTCATAAAAATATAAGGTCTAGAAAAAATACTTATATAATGATAGGTGTGTCATTAATGAACCACTTGGTGTTGGATAGAAATTTTATAGTAATTTTATAAACCATATAATATAAAAATACCAAGAGACATGGTAAATGTCAAACTATTTAACTAAGAGTTAAATCTAAAAGATAAGGTTAATATGGTGACCTAAACCTATGTAAAACCTATTGTTTGACAGTTTGTCGACCCATATCCACCTTATACGCCTAATAAATGATTTTTTAGCCATTAAAAACTGTAAATTATTTTATTATAAAACAATATTTCAAGCTTTCCCAAAAGTAAACCTCAACTCTCTTATAAAAGGTCACTTCCCCTTCTCTTAAATTCACACCATAAAAGACTTTTTGATCGCCCAAAACCTACCCAAATATCCTGTCAACTATCCTCCCTTAATCCTAGAGGAATTACTTTAGTCAGAAAGCCAATCTAAGGAGACCTTTTGATCAAATCAAAATGAAGAACCCGAAGAAGATGTAAATATTTCATCACCTCTTTCAAGTTCTTTTCTTCTTCCAGTTCCTCTTTATTTGTTGTTTCCATTCTAAAATAATAACTCAATAATCTTATATATACTTAGATTTTATTATAAAAATGGTACAACCCTATTCATTATTCTATCCATCCTATAAATGACAAAGTCACCATACGTGCGTATGTACAGATTATCGTCTCCACGTCGTGGTGTAATTTGTTATTCAAACACTTCATCATTTGGATGGGTATAATAATGAGTATATATGATGTAAATAATAAATATAAAATGATAATGATTCTTTATATATGATATAACATCCAATTATATATGATTTTAATTTCAAAAGAATGATATTGTCGCTCGTGCATACGTATGAATTACCGTCTCCACAAACGCGATGAGATTCAATCCTCATCATATCCATTCAAGAATAATTTTCATTTGATGATTAAAAATAATGTTTAAAGACATAATATCATTCTGAATATTAATAATATAAATCTTATTCATAAAAAACATTACTTATGTAACAAATCATATAAAAGAAAATGAATCAGTTAAAACCCGAAACAATGATACTACTGAAATATCATTAACAATGCAATATTATAAGATCATATATGATATCATATTAATGTATATGGTTATTTTATAATTTAATAACAATTATTTCACCATTATAAATTATTTTAACCTACCCTCTACCAAGGAAAATTACAAGGTAATGGGTTTTCATCTCACTTCTTATTCCCGTGAGATTAATGCTATATTGCCACTATTTCCTTTTGGGTGGTGTCTGTACTGCCCATGATTATATTATTTTTGTAATATAATTTAATTTCTGGATATTTACATCTTCATCTTATGATACTTATTTCTTGGGGTGTATGTTTCCTATGTTACCAAATCGGTATAGGAATTTCAAAATTCAATTTCCACTCATTAGGATTTACGCATACTTTATTGATTATTTTACTCCATGATTATGTGTGGAATCACTATTTATTATTTGTGTAGTAATTTTTACTCCCCTTTCTGTTGATATACTTTTGATACACATAATCACTCCATTGATAAATTCTCAAGTCATGGATATGTACTTGATAAGAGTAATTTTAACTCAATCTCCATTCATTGAGTTAAACATCCAATTCATTGGTGTTGTTTTTACAAGAATATCTCTGAATGTACTATGATTTATTTACACTGAATATCCAATCATATTGAGTGTATTTATATTTGTCACGCATAATTATGTCATTTATTTATCCTTAACCTAAGGATACGGTCTTTATAAGGGATTTCATCTCAACTTACATTCCCTTGAGTCTTCTTTGTTGTTATGCGCCAACTCACTTTTGTTTTGTGTATATACAATAAATTAACATAGTATATCATGTATCACTTTGTTCACATGTTATTATAATGTTTTTATTACCTCAATTATTTTTATTCAAGCGTCTCTCATTTGGTTATGAACTCTAACTAAAATATTATTTTAAATGTTTTGAAACTTTATTTTTCTAAATCTTTCTCATTAATGTCCGTGTTTTAAAAATGGGTTTAAGGATTTATTTATATGAACATGAATGTTTTAAAATGTTAATTCCTTTAAAATGTTTCAAAGTGTTATGGGACACTTTGATTCCAAAATCTATTCTAAACATATTCTGGATAAATAGTGTGACTTTTAAATGTTTTCATGAAAAATGGGGATATTTTTCTCAAATAGTTTTGATGATTATTTTCATCTATGTAAATATCCTTCATTATTCTCTATTGAGGTTGATTTATTATAATAAAATCATCCATATTGTATTGAATGAGTTATGTTTGACTGTGGATGTGCTATTTTTATGCCATTCATGGTTTGTGGTTAAAATATTGACATTTCGTATGCTAGTTTTAATACGAATGTTTAGATTATGTTTCAACCTTTTCATATGAGGAATGATTTGGACTTTGTAAGTGATGGGTGTAGCCCGCTATATATCATCGATGCATCGATAGGTCTCATTAGACAAAATAGTGTCTTATCACAAGGCCTTGACAAAATCTTATCTGTAGTCTTGGCACAAGGCCTTGACTATATGGTTATGAAGTCTGGAATTATGCAATCCATCATTATGAAAGTAGCTCTTGATATTGCATGTGATTATTCGAAGAGTAGATATCCATGTGAATAAGTAAATGGTATTATTTAAATTTATCTTTCCTATATTATGCTGAAGTTGAAGTTTAAAAGTCTTTTTTAGTCTTATACATTTCCTTAAATGTTTATGATTATTTATGAAAGTTTCTTCTATATTGTTATCCTTTCTGAGAATTTGAGTTCACCCCTTTCTATGTTTTGTTTTTACTAGGACGTGAAGAAGTATTTTATAGTTGACCTGTAGGAATAGGTTAAGGATATAAGTGTGTTTAAAATGGGGAAAAATGTTGTTGATGTTTTTATTTCATGGTGTAATGTAAAACATATGAGTGTATCTAGTAGTTCTAGGGATACTGAACAGATCGGTCCTTCAAGGCATGATTCTTTGTATCATTCCAATGTTATGTAATAATGCATCGACTCTGGGTAATTGGGGTCAGGGCATTGCATAAATAGATTTCTTTTTAAAATAGAGAAAACTGGTCAAGAGAAGGAGATAAATATAAATAAAAATACACACCTATAGAGGCTTAAACTAGTGTAATAACCACTTGGTTGTGCCCTGGGGGTATTTCATATCCTAGTTAAATGTTGAATTTCTGGTATTATCCTTGAAGTTCTCTTCATTCTGAAGAAATTTTCTGTACCAAAATTAATTTTTAATTTATTTTTTATCTTATTTGAAAATTTACATGAAGATATTTGACTATAGATATTTATTGATAAATTACATGAGTGGATATTTTTTACATTCTGATTTAGTAAAAATTATATACCCACTTTAGCTGAAAATCATCTTATCATACTTTTCTAAAATATTTAGAAATTTCCATAGATTCATCTAATAGTTCATTTTATTATTGATAATTTATGAAACCATTAAATCATTATAATAATCATAATACATTGCCTCAAATAATGAAGTTATATTTTGGTTTTTTCCATTCAAGATTTAAATGGGTAAGTGCATTTTTGTAAAACCATAAATGTTTTAACTAACTAGTATTAAAAAAATAAAGAGACACGATCAATAAAAATTTCTATCTTGATATATAATTTTAATTGTTTTGAGTAAATTTGAGTATTAATGATTTAACGATTAAAATCCATTAAAATAATTCAAAATATAAAATTTAATTTAATAATAAATTTAAAGAAATTAGTCTAGATGGTCTAAATTTTTATTAATAAAAAAAATTGGATGAAAATAGGTATATAGTGTTAAATATATAATGGAAAGTGGAATAATAAAATATTAAAGAAGTTCGGGATAAAAAATATTTATCAGTTTCTAAATCCACAATAACCGAGGAGATAAATTTTAATACTAATTACTTATTTTACTTTTAAATAAAATTGGAATGAGGTTATTATAACCATATCCAATAGGAATCAAAACTAAGTAAATGTTGTACCAACCTATAATAAAATTCCTTATATCCATGACTTATTCCACCAGAATGTCATAAAGAGAATGAGTAATATGTTACTGATGGAAATAAAATCTTGCACCATTTTTAAGTGTTTAAAAATCATAAGGATAATATACAAGAGATAAGTACAAGTTTAAAATTTAGAATCAATAACAAATATACATGTTCGTTATAATTCACCTTGAGATATCAAGAGTTTATCAATTGGTAGAATAGTTGTGTGTAAAAATTATTAATTTATTGATAGATCCTTGGCCTTTATATAGTTCTCAGAAATGTGGATGATGAGCTATATGAACTTTGGAGTATTACATTACCACATTATCGATACATGAATTCTACTTCAAATTCCCAATATATTTAGAAATTTAATTTGAATTTCTATAAAAAATGACATCAAATATTGCCCTTGGAGTAATAAAAAATATTTGAAAATTTCAAAGAAGTTATGAATATTTGATTGATGACTCATATATTTTGAGTTGTTAATATATTATATAATGATACTTCCCATTTTTTAAAAGCATACATCTTGAATAGTAGGTATTTCATTTTGAGTAGATAAATTTATAGATAGTGAAAGACTATAAACCAGATAGAAATTTTTATGACTCTATTATGTTTCATTCACTGAATCTAGTTTTTATTATTCAATAATTTTGGTAATCATGAACATGATTTGTATTAACTCTATATATTATAATAATTTACACACATTTTTTTAATTTTCATTTCTATAAATATAAACATAAAATAAATTTTTATGCTTATTTAAACAAATTCCCCAAGACTGAAGGCTCTGTAATTATTTAAAACCCAACAATACACACACAACAATATTTAAATATATATGAAATTTGGGTAAATTGTAACATTAATATATGAAGACATGATATCGATATAATTCATCAAATATTTATATATTTCATAATAAATTTATATACAACGCACAAAACATGTTTTTTAAGATTTAAAATTAAATTCAAAATTTTAAAAAATTAATATTTTTAAGATATATCATATTATAACAACATGTAACTTGTATAATTAAAATAAAATTAAACCAAAAATTCAAATATCATAACTACTGAGAACATGTTTTATGTGTCACTTGTGGTTTGGTCAGTTTAATTAAATTATTATTATTATTATTAATTAAATATTTTATAAATAAAATGTAATTTTTTAAATGTTCTTTTTTATGTCTCTTACTTGTTCTATGAGATTTACTTATGTTTGGTATATTTTATTTTTGTGTTTTTTGAGTAATTTTACCTTGTTCTATGTTATTTATATTAATATTAATATGTCTTGTTTTAATTTTACTTCTTTATTAAATTATTCATTATGATATAACAATGTCGTGTACCTAAAAAAAATATGTTGTGTGTGTGTGTTCTATACTTTGTTTTTCTGCATAACCACAATGTTTGTGTTTTCATGTCCTATGTTATTTTTCCTTATATATATCATCACACATTATGTTTTTATGTATTTAAATATCTTTTATTATATGTATTAATTATTTCCCAACAATGATTTTAATTTTATGATAACTATATAAATTAAGTTATAGATTTGAAGTTATTATTACAATTAAGAACATATTCTATATATTATATGAGTATTATTATTATTTTCATTTTCCACTCATATTATTTAATATTATGTTATTATAAATATTTTTATATAGTAAATTTAATTATTTAATCTTTATAATTTTATTTTATAATAATTTACTTATTGTATTCCAAAATTTAATTTATTTTTAATAAATATTTTAATGTTCTATATTTATAAATGATAATAATAATTTTTAGATTTTTTTTTATATTATGTAAAGTTTTCCATGTTTTGTGTAATATTTTGTTATGTTCTATGCATTGTTTTGTCTATTTATATGTTATATTTTTTTATTTTCTCTTATTAAATTATTTTAATAATATGATGTAGTTATGTACCTTTAAAAACATATTTTTTTAATTAATTTTGTTGTGTGTCTATTTGTTGTAAATGTATTTGAAATATTTAATACTTTAACTTCTCATTGAATTAGTTTTTTTCTTAAAATAATTTTTTTAAAGGTGTTAAGTTTGAAACTAGAAACAAGGGGTTGAGGGACCTAGAAAATAGAACCATCCCAATCCATGTTCGAACCAAACACAAGCCCACTCCACTCCAATTTCTATAAATCACTGAGTCACTGAAGGTCTTACAACTAAGGTCCCATGCCTATCACAAAAACCCTATTCCTCATCCCAAACTCTATGCCTTAGGAACCATAGAATGTGGACTAAAAATGACACCACCATATGAGTTTGTTATATACATTTTTTGATAAAATAATATTAAAATAATACCAAGTTAACTTTTTTTTATAAGAAAATTATAGAAATACGTCACCCGCCTAAATGAATTAGGGTTTTTTTTTGGAATAAGCCAATAATGTTAAATGGGGTGACAACTTTGGCATGGGGTAAAAGCCAAATACCTTACGCCCTTAACTCCTTTAGACGAAACTATTTTTTTTAGTTTTGAAATTTTTTGTTTTATTTTTATTTTGTTTTGTTTATATATATATATAATAATTTTTCTAGAAGAATTACATTGTAATTTAATATCCAGTATTGCTAAAATTAACTAAGTCTAGAATTATTAAAGAAAGACTCGCTCAGGGACCCCTTTTATAAGTGGGATTGACCTGTAAATCCTTATGAATTTCCAATATGGGATTCAAGTTCCCCCTTCTAGGGACAAATATATTAATATTTTACCATTAATAATTAATAATTAATTAATAATAAATATTAATTACTAAGAAATAATAATAATAATAAAATGAAAATCAACTATGAAAATTTTCTAATAAATATTATTATAAACTAATAATCTACTAGTTAGTAATTACGTGATATTAATTAATGATATTATTTAATAATAAATATTAATTAGTAATTAATAATTAATAATCAAAAAGTTATAATTAATTACTAATTAAATAATATTTAATTAATATTTAATAATATTAATAATAACTAAATAATAATTAATAATTAATAACTATATAAATATAATTATAAATAATTAGTCACTAAAGTATAATGGTAAATATTTATTAGTAATTAATATTTATTAGAAATTAATATTATTAAATAGTAAATAATAATATTTAATTAATATTTATTAGTAATTAAAATTTGATAATAATTAATATTGATTGGAAACAAAATTATTTAATAATAATTAATTAATAATTACTAATTTAATAATTTGATCATTATTAATAATATTTAGAAACTATATGAATTTTTTAAATTTTTATTAGTAATTATTTAATAATAATTATAAATATAATTAATTAGTTAATTATTAATTAATATTATTAATAGGTAATTAAATATTTCTTAATTAGTTAATTAGTAATTAATATTATTAATAGGTAATTAAATGTTTTTTAAGTATCATGCTTAGTTAGCATTTGTTCTAGCTATATCAATAAGAATATTGTATTTCCTTTCACCTAATTTTGTTTAGTATAGAGTGCAAGGTTCACTAAACTCATGTATTGTGCCATTTTTATCATGATATTCTATTTTTTTTCTTAGAATACTCACATCCATTTTATGATATTAATCTCTTTAAATAAAAACCATTTTTCCTCTCATATAGCCTCTCAAAACATCTTTTAAAAATGCTTGAATCATGGTATTTGTGAAGAATAAACATAATACATGTTATAAATGTAAACTTTTACAATTAATACATTGAAGTACTTATCTCCATTTGTTTTCTTATTTCTCACGAGTCTATAAAAATTTGAGTAAACCAAATCCCAATGGTCTTCTAGAATTGATCTTAGTTCCCTTATGAATTTTATTCACCATATTCCATTTTTGACATGTTTTTTAAATGGTGATTGTGCCTTCTTTAAAAACCATAATTTTTCTCATAGTCACTTCTCTAGTCAATTTTTTCATGTTATTTTCATCAAAATGACCAATTGTTTTTTTCACAAATTATTCTTAGCTTTCAAACTCATGTAATAACTAGTTTGGGATTATCTAACATAAAAAGAGTCCCCTTGGGTTCTCAAACCACTTCATATCAGTATTCCAACTTTCGGTATTTTACTAAAAAACCATTCTTTCTAAAAAAAATCATTAACATTATCAAAAAGTTCTGATACACTAAATAGGTTACACTTCATCCCATTAAGAAATAAATAAATATTAGAGGTTAATATATTCGTACAAATATTAGAGATTCCAAAACCTATAATTTTTAGTGAACTACCGTTACTAAATGTAACATGTACTTTTTGATATATTACAATATTCTTTACTTTATTGAAATAAAATATTAGGTCGGAAGATCAAACACTATACACAATCCATAGCCTCTTCTATTTACATGCCTTGAAAGAAACTTCAATTACATTTTCTTATTGTTGGATTTGATTATTTTTTTAAATTTTATTATATCTCATATTTGGATTTAATTGAGTTGGTAAGATTGTATGAAATTCATTTGATGTGTGTTATTCTTGATCATACTTTCTAAAAACTACCATTATGATCTCAAAACTATTTTTCACATTAATATTCTTATCAAAATTTTATTAATTATGATTTTTTATATGTTTTTACTACCTCTCCCATGGATTATGAATCCTTATTTATCCAATTAGAGAAATAGTTTACCTAACACTATAAACATTGTGGATAAATACATGAAAACTCCATCAGTGCACCTAAAATGTACTTCTTTAAAAAAGAAACTGATGTTACATAGGTTTTTATCCAACCTATTTTTAGATATCGTAGGACTTATTTTAACCAAACCCCTTTGAGGATATATTATTTTTAAATGTAGTTTTATTGTATAAATTTGTCTATATTTTTTTTATTTTAATATATGAGCATGTTTTATGATTTCTTAAGACTTATCAGTTAATTTAGACTATTATTTTTAACAAGAGTATCCTAAAAGCATTATATTATTTATAAGTATTTCATTTATAGACTTATCTTATTAATGTGTACCATATTATACATAAAGAGTTATTTTTTTATAATGGTCTATAAAATCATTCAACTTATCAATAAAATCCATTTTATTCTTATATTTTATAGAGATTTCACATGATCCTATGATAACTCTATTATAATAACGATTTAATATTTCTTTTGGATTATAAGCATCAATAATTTTCATATTTCACTTGTGAAATTATGTATCCTAATGATGATAGTGGAATTAATATAATCAGTGATCTTATTTTTCCTAGGATTTTGAATTTTAAACTTCTCATCTTCAATTAACATATTTTCTTTCTCAATATAGATTTTATTATTCTTATGACAATTATTTTTATGGTGTGAATTTTTATCTTTTAGTATTTATATCTCCTTTAGGAACATATTGATCTCCATTCCCATGATTTAATACTTGGTTTATTGTAACATCCCAAGTAAATAAAGAATAAAGAATTTTCATATTTATTAATATTTATGAATTAAATATTAATTTTATTTTAAAGGGGTTGCTATGTTCGATAGCGTACCCGATACGCAACGATGAGTTTCTTTGAAACTTACGTATCACACTAGTAATAAAATAATATTATTTTAAATTTTAGTTAACAAGTAGCCGTTGTACTGGCGGGAATGGATAGAAATAACTAAAATATGATTAGATATGTTTTTAAATGTTTATACAATTACCCAATAAAAGATAAAGGCTTAAAATACGGAAAGAGTTCAATTTTAGGGCATATATACTCTAATTTTCACTAAAGGTTCACTTATCACCTTTTAATGGTGTAACACCCCAAGCTTCTACGGTACGTTTCCCTTCGAATAATGCGATAGCGTGTGTTGTACGCAACCTCGAGTTCTAACACACACCACAACTAATTAAACTAGCCGTTTTAAATAGTAATACCTACTTTTTGAAATCATATATATTTTATATTTCAAAATGGACTTCATTTTTGGATTTGGAATATCGAAATTATCCTAGGGTGAAATTTTGGTACTTTTCGGATAACTTTTATATTTTGATGAATAGTGAAAATTACTAAATTTTAATTAAAAACAACTTTTTTAATCAAAATAAGTAATAGTGATAAATTATGAATTTGAGTGGTTTTAAAGTATATTTAGAATATATTTTTACCATTTAATATAATTTTGGTCATTGGACATAATTTTACAATTAAACCGAACATAAACAAGTGTCAATCTTTTGGTAGTTATTATCTCTTAAAAACACGCTTTTGGTTTTGACAGCGGGAATTAATTTTAAATTAATTTCTGCCACTTCTGTGTTTTGAATTTAGAAAAATGGATTCCATATTTGGAATCACGATGTTCAAATTGTGTAAATAGGTAACTTTTATTTTTAGACATTTTGAATAATTACTGCGGTAAATATTTTATTTACCATGGTTAAGGGTAAATCCGGTAAATAAGGGTTAAAAAAATAATATTACAATAATACTAAATTACCCTAAAACGTGTCTTAACCCTATTGGTTGATACATAGTCGACCATGGGCATCTTTGGGTCTATTTTGGGACCCCATGGATCCACTTGTAAGTGATAATGACACTTTATTTTAATTAAGTCAAAATGAATACAAAAATGACACAAGCATATATCTTTTAGAACAACAATTTTTACATAGGGATATACATGTTGGATTTTCGATTATAAATATTAATTAGAAAGATAAAAAGATTTCCTACATAATGATATTTTATTTATAATTTTTAGACATTAAATAAGTTATTTTATTTATGACACAATGATGATGCAGTAATTACTATAATAGTGAAAAATTAAAATAATTGATATTATAAATACCCAAATAAATATAATATGAAACTTTTAATGAATTAAACTAATTTTCTAGGCTAATATGATATATTAGAATTGATTTAATGGACTTTGTTCGAAGTAATAAATCTGTTATGAGTTTCACAAAAATCAACTATTGAATAGTGTCAAAATTGACATAAAAGAGTTCTTAAAACAAATATTATATTATTAATTGATATTAAATTCCTAAAAATCTAATGTTCGGCCAAGAGACTTATATTATGATAGGTTAATCATTAATGGACCACTTGGGGGTCGCTTGGATGTATATAGTAAGTTTATTAACCATAATATATAAAAATACAAAGAGACATTGTAAAAGTGAAACTAATTAACTTAGAGTTAATACTTAAAGATAAGGTTAATATAAGTACCCAAACCTGTCTAAATTCTATTGGATGAGTTGTTTGCGACCTATCCCCACCTCATCCTTTGAATAGTCAACTTTGGAGCCTTTAGAAACCGAATATGAATTTATTATAAATTAATATTTCTAGCTTTTCCAAAGGTGCCCCTCACCCCTCTTATAAAAGGGAACTCCTCCTTCTCATTTCTTCACACCTTCAAAGCCTTTGGGTTCGGCCAAACTCTGCCCAAATAATCTCCCAACATCCCTCACTACAACCTAGAGGCCTTATTTTGATCAGAAAGCCAACCTATGGAGCCCTTTTGTTCAAATCAAAAGGAAGAACCCGAAGAAGAGGTAATGATTTCACCACCCTTTTCTAAGTTCATTTCTTCTTCCACTTCTTCTTCCTTTGTTCTTACCATTCTAAAATAATAACTCCAGTATCTCACATATACTGTGATGTTATTATAAGTATGGTACAACCATATTCAGTATTCTATCCACCCTTTGAATAACATGTCACCATACGTGCGTACGTACGGCTTACCGTCTCCACGCCGTGGTGTAATTGTTATTCAATATAATATTATTTGGATGGGTATAATAATGATGTGTAACTCATGTAAATAATAAATATAACATGTTAATTATTCTGTATATATGATATACCATTCATTTATATATTATTTTAATATCAAAAGAATGATATTGTCGCTCGTGCGTACGTACGGACTACCGTCTCCACGAACGCGATGAGATTCATTCTCCATCGTATCCATTCAAGTATAATTATCATTTTATGATTTAAAAATGATGTTTAAGGACTTGATATCATTCTGGATATGAATAAGATACAACAAACATGGCTTATGTAACAAAACATATAAATGAAAATGAGTAAGTTAACACCCGAAACGATGATAATTCTAAGATATTATTAATAAATCAATGTTAAAAGATCATATATGATACCATATTAATATATATGATTCTTGTATAATTTAATAACAATTATTTCACCATTATACAGGAGGTTAACCTACCCCAACCAAGGAAAAGTACAAGGTAAGGGTTATTTCACAATCTCTTCATTATCCGAGGTTGTTTATATGTAATAATCTACTGGGATCTCTTTATCATCCACATCCATGTTTCTTAAAAATGTATTTCAAAACATTTTTACTATTTACAAGAATATGGGTTAAAGTCATTTATACCCTTTTTTGACTTTTTATAAGAGGTTTATAAAGGAATCTTTCCGTCGTTTTCAAAACAAGGTCCTTTTTAACCTTTTCGACAGAATTGAGGTAAGAATGTTTTTTTTTAACTTATACGGCGGGTGCGGTTATTTTACGCCGTTATAAAATCTTCAAAGCTTTCCTTACAAGCTTATAAGAATATTTTCAAAGAAAATGTTTTATTTTATATGGATCTTAAATGATTTCAAAATAAAAGGAGATACTTCTTTAAAAAGAATTTTGATTTCATCTATGTCAACATCCTTTGATGGATTTTAAGATTATTTGAAGTTGATTTATTATGATACAAAACTTCTATATTGTATTGAAGGTTTTGTGATATGTTTGACTGTGGATGTGCTATTTTTATACCATTCATAGTTTATGGTGAAATTATTGACATTTCGTATGCTAGTTTTAATACGAATGTTTATGTTATGTTTAAACCTTTTCATATGGGAATGCATTGGACTTAATAAGTGACGGGTGGAGCCCGCTATAGCTCCTCGATGCATCGGTAGGTCTCATGAGACAAACTAGTGTCTTGGCACAAGGCCTTGACAAAATCTTATTTGTAGTCTTGGCACGAGGCCTTGGCTATGTGGTTATGATAGTCTGGCATTATGCATTCCAACATTATGAAAGTGGTTATTGATTTTTGCATGTGATTATTCGATTAGTAGAATATCCATGTGAATAAGTAAATGGAATTATTTCATTTTATTTATGCCATACTATGTTAAATGTTCAAGTTTAAAAGGATTTTGTTTTAGTTATACATTGCCTTAAATGTTTATTTTTATTTATGAAAGTTTCCTCTATATTGTTATCCTTACTGGGCATTTGAGCTCACCCCTTTTCTATGTTTTATTTTTCCCAGGTAGTGATGAAGTAAATTATGAATGACTTGCAGGGATATTATGAGGGGTTAATAGTGTGGATATGAAGACTTTGTTGTTGTAGTAGTTTTTCACTTTGAAATGTAATGTAAAACTTTATGATTATATCTAGTGTTTCCAAGGCTACTAAACCAATCGGTCTTTTGAGATTTGATCGTTCTTGTGATCATGCCAATGTTATGTAATTAATGCACCGACTCTGGGTAGCTGGGGTCGGGGCATTACAGTTGGTATCAGAGGAAGTTTAGTACAAACCTTGGAAGCTAGATTTAGATAAACTCTGATTAGAGCACGTAGACTTAAGATGAACTTTGAGGATTAGTATAGAAGAACTTCCTAGAATTTTGGTATTGTAGAGATTTTGTGACTTTTCCGAGCAATAAATCCCTGTCTGGATACGAGCAGGTAGAGGCGGCTCTGGCACAGATGTACCTAGGGGTAAAACCCGAAAACACCGCTTTGAGCTAGACTCGAACGGGAACCGGTGCACGACAACGGGCCTTGCTGCACTCTTGGTTACGACACTCCCGGGGGATATGCTTAGGATAACTCTCATTTTCTTTACAAATCATTATGAAGGGTTTATGAGTATATACTTCCTCAAAGAAAACATTTTTATGATTATGGATTATATCCATAAATAGTTCAATTTATGTTAAGTGTTTTATAAGTATGGGATTATGTATTTTGATTCATAAACTGATCTAGTTTATGCCATTGTTTAGAAATGGCGCCTAGTGGAAGAAATGGAAACCGTATCAATGCACGCACTCCATGTAGGGATTTCCCTCCTGCTCAAGATAATTATAGAGGGGCTGGTGATGCAACTGGTGCTGATCAGCTAATCACCGTACTGGGACAACTTACTCAGGTTATGAATAATAACCTTACCCGTATGGAGCACCCTGATCCGCAGCGTGGAGGATCAATGTTAGATCGATTCATGAGACAACAACCACCAACGTTCAATGGGAGTACAAATCCCTTAGTAGCTGAGCAATGGATATTTTCCCTAGAGAAAATATTTCAGGCTTTGGGGAGTAGTGAAAGGGAAAAAGTTACCATGGCAGTTTACCGCCTCACTGGAGATGCTGATCAATGGTGGTCATTGATTCAAAACATGAAGGAAGATGATGTAGTATCAAACATGGAATGGAGGGAGTTCAAAGATCTGTTTTTAGAAAAATACTTTCCTCGCGACCATCGAGCAGATATGGAAAGACAATTTCTGAGTCTGAGACAAAAGGAGGATGAGAATGTCACAAAGTATGAGGCTAACTTTACAAGGTTAGCGAGGTATGCTGGTGATTATATTCGCAACCCAAGAAGTAAGATTGATCGTTTCTTTGATGGTTTAAAACCATTTCTCCGTCGAGCATTAGTCTCACAATCCTTTTCATCGTACGAAGACATTGTCTCATGTGCTATCAAGACCGAAAAGGAATTCTCTAAGACTTATGACATTAAAGCAAAGCAAGAGAAGAAGAGACATGCTGATCAATCTGGGAATGGAAATAAGGGGAAGAAGGGAAAGGTTGAATATTTATCTTGTGGTAAGTGCGGGAAGAAACACCCCGGTGCTTGCCTGAAGGGAATGGGAGTCTGTTACAAGTGTGGTGAAAAAGGCCACCAAGCTCATGATTGCAAGGGGAAGAAGGAAGCTACCAACGTTCAGTGCTACAATTGCAGGGAGATGGGGCATTATGCAAATGCATGTCCTAAGCGTCAGGAGAACTTACCTCAGAAAAGGCCAAGGGATCAAGGCCAGGCTTATGCTATCACTACTGCTGAGGTAGAAGCTCCGAAAGACGTGGTGGCAGGTAATTTAATGGTTTCCTCAAGTTTAGAAAATGCATTATTTGATTCTGGATCATCGCATTGTTTCATATCTTCCCAGTTTGCTAAGAAAATTAGATATTTCCAATTTGATTTAATAAGGGAGTTGTCAGTTAAAACTCCTAAGGGAAGTATCGTTGCAACAAAGTTTTGTGAATCAGTCCCCATTAGAGCACATAAATTTTCTTTATCTGCTGATTTCATCGTCATACCTATGATTGAGTTTGATATAATCCTCGGTATGGACTGGCTTTCGGACTATGATGCGAAGATTTATTGTAAGAAGAAAGAGGTTACGATTCTTGATGATAATGATAAGGAGCACCTTATTTTTAGAGCAGAATCGTCACCACCTAATTCTTATTTAGATCCACCCCCTGTAGCTCAACTTAATTCAATTATCGGGGAGGAAGAGAATGAAATAACTGTCGGTGAGGAAAGGAATGTTCAAATAGAGGATGTACCTGTTGTGAAAGAATTTGTAGATGTATTTCCGGAAGATTTACCTGGACATCCTCCAGAACGAGAAGTTGAGTTTTCTATTGATTTGATTCCTGGATCAAGGCCTATATCGAAGACCCCTTATAGAATGGCCACTGTAAAGCTAGTCGAACTAAAGAAACAACTAGAGGAATTGAGTAATAAGGGATTTATTCGCCCTAGTGTTTCTCCATGGGGAGCCCCTGTTCTTTTTGTTAAAAAGAAAGATGGATCTATGAGGTTATGTATCGACTACAGGGAGATCAATGCTATAACGATAAAGAAAAAGTATCCCCTACCTCGTATTGATGATTTATTTGACCAACTGCATGGAGCTCAATACTTTTCAAAGATTGACCTTCGATCTGGATACCATCAGTTGTGTGTGAAGAAGGAAGACATTCCGAAAACAGCATTTCGAACCAGGTACGGGCATTACGAGTTTACTGTAATGCCGTTTGGATTGACTAATGCACCCTCTGTATTCATGGATCTGATGAATAGAGTTTTCAAGGAGTATCTCGATGAATTTGTGGTGGTATTTATTGATGATATCTTGGTATACTCCAAAACCTACAAAGATCATGAAAATCACTTGCGCATTATCTTGAAGACTCTGAGGAGGCATGAATTATATGGAAAGTTTAGCAAGTGTGAATTCTGGCTTCAGGATATTTCTTTTCTTGGCCATATTGTCTCTAAAGATGGAATCTCTGTTGATCCTTCTAAGACCAAGGCAATCCAAGAATGGCCAGCACCTACGAGTATAACTGAGGTACGTAGTTTTATTGGTTTGGCAGGTTATTATCGACGTTTCGTCCAGAATTTTGCCCGATTGGCTAACCCATTAACGAAGCTCACACGTAAAGGGGTTAAATTTGTTTGGACAAAAGAGTGTGAAGAATGTTTCGAAGAACTGAAGAGAAGATTAGTCAATGCTCCTATATTGACTCTACCATCGGGGAATGATGGGTTCGTTATTTATAGTGACGCATCAAAGAAAGGACTTGGCTGTGTCCTTATGCAGAATGATAGAGTTATTGCCTATGCATCACGACAGTTGAAAATTCATGAACAAAACTATCCTACTCATGATCTTGAGTTAGCAGCTGTAATCTTTGCTTTGAAGATATGGAGGCACTACCTCTATGGTGAAAAATGTGAGATTTATACTGATCACAAGAGTTTGAAGTATATTTTCTCACAAAAAGAACTCAACATGAGGCAAAGGAGATGGCTTGAATTACTCAAGGATTATGATTGCACGATACACTACCACCCAGGGAAGGAAAACAAGGTGGCAGATGCTTTGAGTAGAAAAGACCATGGAGTTTTGAACAATATGAGAATTGAAAGGGATCCAATTTTCATGGAGCTAGTGAAGATGGACATGGGAATAACCAGGGAAGGTGAAACATCAATGCTTTTTCAAATGGTTGCCAAACCATCTTTACTAGAAAGGATTAAGAGTTCTCAGACTGATGATGAAGAATTCCAAAAGAAGATTAAAGCTGTGAATGATGGGAGATTGAGAGACTTTGCGTATGAAGGTGGAATTTTGAAATTCGGGAAGAGACTTTGTGTTCCCAATATACCTGATCTAAAAAGGGAATTGCTAGATGATGCTCATAGTTCCAATTTCTCTATACACCCTGGGAGCACCAAAATGTATAGAGATTTGAAGGAACATTTTTGGTGGGACAATATGAAGAGGGAGATTTCTGATTTTGTGTCAAGATGTATGGTTTGTCAACAAGTGAAAGCTGGAAGGCAACAGCCTGGAGGAGTCATGCAACCGCTTCCCATACCGGAGTGGAAATGGGACAATATTACAATGGACTTTGTCATGGGGCTACCAAAGACTCCTAGAAGGAACGATGCAATATGGGTTATTGTTGATCGTCTTACCAAGTCAGCACCTTTTCTTGCTATAAGAGAAGATCTACCCCTGGAACGTCTAGCAAGACTATACATTAATGAAGTTGTGAGACTTCATGGAGTACCCCTATCAATTGTTTCGGATCGTGATCCCCGTTTTACTTCAAGGTTTTGGAAAAGTCTTCAGAAATCCCTGGATACTGAACTTCATTTGAGCACTGCTTACCACCATCAGACAGACGGACAATCAGAACGGACTATTCAAACCTTAGAAGACATGTTGAGATCTTGCTCACTTGACTTTCAGGGTATGTGGGATCAATATTTACCTCTGGTAGAATTTTCCTATAACAATAGCTTCCATTCGAGTATTCAGATGGCACCATATGAAGCGTTATACGGAAAGAGATGTCGTACACCAACCTGTTGGGATGACGTCGGTGAAAGAAAACTTGTAGGTCTAGAACTGGTGGAGGAAACGATGGAAAAGGTAAAGGTAATCCAAAATCACATCAAAGCAGCTCAAAGTAGGCAGAAGAGCTATGCCGATAATCGAAGGAAGGATTTGGAATTTCAAGTCGGTGATCATGTTTTCCTAAAGGTATCTCCGTGGAAGGGAGTCATACGTTTTGGTAAGAAAGGTAAATTGAGTCCCAGGTACATCGGACCTTTCGAAATTCTAGAACGAATTGGGGTTGTAGCTTACCGATTGGCAATGCCGCCAAGTCTCTCCAAAGTTCACGATGTGTTCCAGGTATCTCTGTTGAGAAAATACATGCCTGACCCAACGCATGTACTCACCTATGAGGAATTAGAACTGGAACCCGATCTGTCTTATTGCGAAGAGCCCGTCAGGATTCTTGATACAAGAGAACAAGTGCTGAGAAACCGGACGACGCGTCTGGTAAAAGTTTTGTGGAGGAATCATAAGATGGAAGAGGCAACGTGGGAACCCGAGGAACTTATGATGAAGAACCACCCGAGTCTTTTTATGCAGTAATACCCTAGAAATTGCGAGGACGCAATTATTTGAAGGAGGGGAGAATGTAACACCCCAAGCTTCTACGGTACGTTTCCCTTCGAATAATGCGATAGCGTGTGTTGTACGCAACCTCGAGTTCTAACACACACCACAACTAATTAAACTAGCCGTTGTAAATAGTAATACCTACTTTTTGAAATCATATATATTTTATATTTCAAAATGGACTTCATTTTTGGATTCGGAATATCGAAATTATCCTAGGGTGAAATTTTGGTACTTTTCGGATAACTTTTATATTTTGATGAATAGTGAAAATTACTAAATTTTAATTAAAAACAACTTTTTTAATCAAAATAAGTAATAGTGATAAATTATGAATTTGAGTGGTTTTAAAGTATATTTAGAATATATTTTTACCATTTAATATAATGTTGGTCATTGGACATAATTTTACAATTAAACCGAACATAAACAAGTGTCAATCTTTTGGTAGTTATTATCTCTTAAAAACACGCTTTTTGTTTTGACAGCGGGAATTAATTTTAAATTAATTTCTGCCACTTATGTGTTATGAATTTAGAAAAATGGATTCCATATTTGGAATCAGGATGTTCAAATTGTGTAAATAGGTAACTTTTATTTTTAGACATTTTGAATAATTACTGCGGTAAATATTTTATTTACCATGGTTAGGGGTAAATCCGGTAAATAAGGGATAAAAAAATAATATTATAATAATACTAAATTACCCTAAAACGTGTCTTAACCCTATTGGTTGATAAATAGTCGACCATGGGAATCTTTGGGTCTATTTTGGGACCCCATGGATCCACTTGTAAGTGATAATGACACTTTATTTTAATTAAGTCAAAATGAATACAAAAATGACACAAGCATATATCTTTTAGAACAACAATTTTTACATAGGGTTATACATGTTGGATTTTCGATTATAAATATTCATTAGAAAGATAAAAAGATTTCCTACATAATGATATTTTATTTATAATTTTTAGACATTAAATAAGTTATTTTATTTATGACACAATGATGATAAAGTAATTACTATAATAGTGAAAAATTAAAATAATTAATATTATAAATACCCAAATAAATATAATATGAAACTTTTAATGAATTAAAATAATTTTCTAGGCTAATATGATATATTAGGATTTATTTAATGGACTTTGTTCGAAGTAATCAATCTGTTATGAGTTTCACAAAAATCAACTATTGAATAGTGTCAAAATTGACATAAAAGAGTTCTTAAAACAAATATTATATTATTAATTGATATTAAATTCCTAAAAATCTAAGGTTCGGCCAAGAGACTTATATTATGATAGTTTAATCATTAATGGACCACTTGGGGGTCTCTTGGATGTATATAGTATGTTTATTAACCATAATATATAAAAATACAAAGAGACATTGTAAAAGTGAAACTAATTAACTTAGAGTTAATACTTAAAGATAAGGTTAATATAAGTACCCAAACCTGTCTAAATTCTATTGGATGAGTTGTTTTCGACCTATCCCCACCTCATCCTTTGAATAGTCAACTTTGGAGCCATTAGAAACCGAATATGAATTTATTATAAATTAATATTTCTAGCTTTTCCAAAGGTGCCCCTCACCCCTCTTATAAAAGGGAACTCCTCCTTCTCATTTATTCACACCTTAAAAGCCTTTTGGTTCGGCCAAACTCTGCCCAAATAATCTCCCAACATCCCTCAATACAACCTAGAGGCCTTAGTTTGATCAGAAAGCCAACCTAAGGATCCCTTTTGATCAAATCAAAAGGAAGAACCCGAAGAAGAGGTAATGATTTCACCACCCTTTTCTAAGTTCATTTCTTCTTCCACTTCTTCTTCCTTTGTTCTTACCATTCTAAAATAATAACTCCAGTATCTCACATATACTGTGATGTTATTATAAGTATGGTACAACCATATTCAGTATTCTATCCACCCTTTGAATAACATGTCACCATACGTGCGTACGTACGGCTTACCGTCTCCACGTCGTGGTGTAATTGTTATTCATTATAATATTATTTGGATGGGTATAATAATGATGTGTAACTCATGTAAATAATAAATATAACATGTTAATTATTCTGTATATATGATATACCATTCATTTATATATTATTTTAATATCAAAAGAATGATATTGTCGCTCGTGCGTACGTACGGACTACCGTCTCCACGAACGCGATGAGATTCATTCTCCATCGTATCCATTCAAGTATAATTATCATTTTATGATTTAAAAATGATGTTTAAGGACTTGATATCATTCTGGATATGAATAAGATACAACAAACATGGCTTATGTAACAAAACATATAAAAGAAAATGAGTAAGTTAACACCCGAAACGATGATAATTCTAAGATATTATTAATAAATCAATGTTAAAAGATCATATATGATATCATATTAATATATATGATTCTTGTATAATTTAATAACAATTATTTCACCATTATACAGGAGGTTAACCTACCCCAACCAAGGAAAAGTACAAGGTAAGGGTTATTTCACAATCTCTTCATTATCCGAGGTTGTTTATATGTAATAATCTACTGGGATCTCTTTATCATCCACATCCATGTTTCTTAAAAATGTATTTCAAAACATTTTTACTATTTACAAGAATATGGGTTAAAGTCATTTATACCCTTTTTTGATTTTTTATAAGAGGTTTATAAAGGAATCTTTCTGTCGTTTTCAAAACAAGGTCCTTTTTAACCTTTTCGACAGAATTGAGGTAAGAATGTTTTTTTTAACTTATACGGCGGGTGCGGTTATTTTACGCCGTTATAAAATCTTCAAAGCTTTCCTTACAAGCTTATAAGAATATTTTCAAAGAAAATGTTTTATTTTATATGGATCTTAAATGATTTCAAAATAAAAGGAGATACTTCTTTAAAAAGAATTTTGATTTCATCTATGTCAACATCCTTTGATGGATTTTAAGATTATTTGAAGTTGATTTATTATGATACAAAACTTCTAAATTGTATTGAAGGTTTTGTGATATGTTTGACTGTGGATGTGCTATTTTTATACCATTCATAGTTTATGGTGAAATTATTGACATTTCGTATTCTAGTTTTAATACGAATGTTTATGTTATGTTTAAACCTTTTCATATGGGAATGCATTGGACTTAATAAGTGACGGGTGGAGCCCGCTATAGCTCCTCGATGCATCGGTAGGTCTCATGAGACAAACTAGTGTCTTGGCACAAGGCCTTGACAAAATCTTATTTGTAGTCTTGGCACGAGGCCTTGGCTATGTGGTTATGATAGTCTGGCATTATGCATTCCAACATTATGAAAGTGGTTATTGATTTTTGCATGTGATTATTCGATTAGTAGAATATCCATGTGAATAAGTAAATGGCATTATTTCATTTTATTTATGCCATACTATGTTAAATGTTCAAGTTTAAAAGGCTTTTGTTTTAGTTATAAATTGCCTTAAATGTTTATTTTTATTTATGAATGTTTCCTCTATATTGTTATCCTTACTGGGCATTTGAGCTCACCCCTTTTCTATGTTTTATTTTTCCCAGGTAGTGAAGAAGTAAATTATGAATGACTTGCAGGGATATTATGAGGGGTTAATAGTGTGGATATGAAGACTTTGTTGTTGTAGTAGTTTTTCACTTTGAAATGTAATGTAAAACTTTATGATTATATCTAGTGTTTCCAAGGCTACTAAACCAATCGGTCTTTCGAGATTTGATCTTTCTTGTGATCATGCCAATGTTATGTAATTAATGCACCGACTCTGGGTAGCTGGGGTCGGGGCGTTACAAATGGTGAACCGTCATTAAATATAGTTTTGATCACTCTTATACTTTATTTTTGACCAAATATAACTCTTCTTTAGAATCGGGACATCAAAATTTACTTTGTGTAAATTTTTGGTACCTTTCTGATAATGTTCATTTTTTTAATGAATAGTGTAAAATGTTGTATTTTAATTCAAAACCTCTTTTTAATCTAATTTATTTATATGATTAGATTATTATTTTAATTGGTTTTAAAGTGAAATTAGAAAATATTTTTACCAGTTAATCCAATGGTGGTCATTGAAATCAATTTCACTTTGAAATTGGACTTAAACTGGTGTCAATCTTTTGATACTTATTGTTTCACAAAAACACGCTATTTTTCATGACAGCGGGAATTAATTATTAAATTAATTAATTTTACTTATATGTTTTGAAATTTGTAAAATGGACTTAATTTTTGAATTCGGAATATGAAATATAGCTTAGGGTGAATTTTTGGTAATTTTCTGAAAAACTTCAATTTTGATGAACAGTGAAACCACTAAGTGGTAATCAAGCAAACTGATTTTTCAGATAAATGAAATTTTACCACTAATGTGTATTGAATTTTGAAAATCTTAAATAAATGGTTGTCATTAAGAAGTAAAATGTGGTTCAATGAGATTAAAATAATTTTTTGGTGAATAGTAACTTTTTTTCATTAATCGCGATTAGAGGTAATTAGTGTAGTTTAAGGTAAAAATGGTATTATAAGAATGTGGAAACACCATGACACTTGTCCTACACCTATTGGGTGAGTCATGGCCGACCAAGACAAGACATGGGCCAACTTGGGGACCCCATGGAGCCACTTTAGTTGGAAAATGAGATTAATATATTTTTATTTAATGTTAAAGTGAAAATGACACTAACATAAATTGTTTTTCTAAAATAATTTTTCAGTGGGGTTATACAAGTCAAAATTTTGATTATAAATAGTCATTGGAAAGATAAAAAGCTTTCCTACATCATAGTATTTTTTTTAATAATTTTTAGACATTAAATAAATTAAATTATTTATGACATAATAATGATGCAGTGATGACATCTTTATTTGGCGATTTAAATAAAATGGAAAGATAATGAAAAATCTAAAACCTACACATTTCCAAAACCAATTGGATGAGTGGATTTCGAACCCTTATCACCTTATCCACTAATTATATCAATGTGGGACCTTTTAAAACCGAAACACATTTTCAAATAAAGTAATATTTCTTTACTTTCCAAAAGTGCCCCTCCTTTCCTCTTATAAAAGGCTCCCACCTCTACCTCATTTCACACACTTCTCAAGCCTTTGGCTCGGCCAACCCCTACCCAATTACTCTCTCCACATCCCTCTCCTCATCCTATAGGATTCCCTTTGGGAATAATCCTTTCAAAGGAAGCCTTTAGGCTCAAATCAAAAGGGAGTTACACTTTTAAAGGTAATTCATTCTCTCTTGTTCATTTGTTTTATTTTGCTTCTCCAACCCTCTAAACTCTTTTTATTTACTTCTATTGTAACAACACCAGTATCTTAAATATAATAGGATGTTGTTATAATATTTATTTGAGCTACACTCTCACACAACTACATCAAATGGTTAAAGAACATACGGTTTCCGTGGATGGCGAAATTCTGCCTCCCGAAATGATGATTGTTCAATACTCATTTAACACCTTCAAGGGTGGCCATTATGATGTCACTATTTTTATATATGATATATAATATGTTTATGTTTTCTTTAAGATTCTGTATTTTTCATTTTTGGCATACCTTTATGGTTTCCATTATGGATAAACACGATATCTTCATTTAAGGCAGTGCGGACTACCGCCCCCTAAAAGTGATGTGATTCGTTAATGCCATATGTGGGACGTGTAATGGATGGATTTAAAGTTATTATATATGATGTTATAATAGGAATTATAATATACCTCTATATCATTATTATTTATTTTCATTAAAGTATGAGATAGAAATGAAATTAGCGTTCATGCGTACGTACGGCTTACCGTCTCCATGAACGGTGCATTTCATTTCTTATCCCCAAATGTAATGTACTATTAAAATTACATGTATATAATGTATATATATAATTAATTATATATCTAAATGATGAATATAATTCTGGAATTAAAATATACATACCTCTCATTTAGTTTTAATTCCACTAATATGACAATGAAATGAAAGTAGCGTTCATGCGTACGTACGGCTTACCGTCTCCATGAACGGTGCATTTCATTTCTTACCTCTAAATCATTATGTAATATTATAAATACATGTACATGCTGGATATATATGATATATATGATATCCAAATCAGTAATTTAATTCTGGATATAAAGAACTTTTGACCACATGAACAACATGTAATTGTAAGAAGTCAACTTTCGACTTAAGAACCAAATATTGAAAAAACAAACATTATTAACTTAAATGGTTACATAATGTTTATAACATGGCAATAAGTGATATAAAAAGAATAATGAACTTTAAAAAGGTTCTTAATCAAGTATAAATTAACTCAAGTTTATTATTCCGGACGTTAAAGAACGATCGAGTCAAGTCGGACCCAAGGTAAGGGACTTCGTCTCAATCTCCTTTCATTGAGGCATATTTCGTTTTATACACAACTTTCTTTTATACGGTGTATAAACTCCTTTGAATTTTACTTTTATACAAAAGGAATCTTTTTCTACGAAGCGTTTTACTAAACGACAAAAAGTAATGTTTTTTTAACGTACGCGGTGACAACGACCTTTTTCCGCCGCCGCGAGTATTATTTGATCTTTGGCTTCCTCAACAAGACGTAATGTTTTTAAAATAAAATAAATACCATATACTCTTTTATGTATTTTGGTATTGAAAATGTTTTTGAAAAAGTATTCTATTATGTCAATATATTTATGATATATTGTGATTGAAATGTGGAAATGTTATCATTACTTTATATTGGTTTTATGTTTTATGACTTTATATTGGTACTTGGACATTTTAACGGGTGGTTACGTTATAAACCATATGACGGGTGGTGCCGTGAATACCAGGACAGGTGGTTACGTTATAACCTCCAATGCATTGGGTATGGAAGTCGGCTGTATGGCTATTCCATTATGTATGTATGGAAATTGGCCGTATGGCTATTCCATTAAGTGATATGTGTGGAAGTCGACCGTATGGTTACTCCACTTAAGTATGTTTATGTCCCAAGTTACCTTTATATATGTTTTGTGTTCTTTTTATGGGTTTTATGGTAATCCTTTGGTTACAAAAAGGTAAGTAATAATACTTTATTCAGTGAAGAGTTTGTTTTTACTACTTCATGAAGGTGAAGGTATTACTTTGATAGAGTATATATGTTTTACTTAATGTTTGAAAAACTAACAGTTTTCATTCTTTCTGTATCCCTTACTGAGCTTTTTATGCTCACCCCAAGTTTTTTTGAAATGATTTTCACAGGACTTAATGTGGAATAAGTTCAAGGATGGGATCAAGGGAATGTAATGCTATATAAAACATGGAACTATACACGTTTCTTTTTAAGAGTTTTTTTTATTATGGAAACTTAGTAGAAGTGACTACTTTGTAATCTTTTGAGATGTAATAGTTATGTTCTAATTCTCTAAAACTCTAAACCTGAAAATATCCTCAACGTGAATTATTCTTTTAATTCAATATTAAGTAAGGTTTAAGGCCGGGGCCTTATAGTTGGTATCAGAGGACGGTTTAGACAACTTTAGGAGTTAGAAAAGTGTTAAATTATAATATGATTGAAATGATATAGCATTTACGGATTACCATGTTGCTTCGCCTAAGATATTTCTGTGTTCAGAATGGTTTTCCGCAGAGGAAACAAAGCAGCTATGTTGGGACGACATCAGGAGGAAGATAACCTTCGAAATCAGCAACCTGAGATTGTCGGAATCGGAACTGAACAGTTTGTTGCAGTGATGGCACAGTTGACTCAGGCTATAAATGGTGGTGGTATACATGCACGAGATCAGCCAGATCAACCGCAGAGGAACATGTCAGTGGTGGAACATTTCATGAGGCAACATCCCCCATCATTCAGAGGATCATCTGACCCTGTGCTAGCTGAAGGGTGGATTAAAGCACTGGAGAAGATTTTCGATGTCATGGGGTGTTCAGACAATCAAAAGGTTAGTCTTTCTATTTACCGTTTTGAAGGTGAAGCTGATCAGTGGTGGTCGATAGTGAAAAATATAAGGGATAGTGATGAGATTGAGGATCTTCACTGGGACGAATTCAAAGGTATGTTTCTTGAGAAATATTTTCCTAAGGTGGCCCGTCTTAGGATGGAAAAACAGTTCCTAGAATTGAGGCAGGAGGATGATTCAGTGGCTGCTTATGAAGAAAAGTTCACTCGATTGGCAAGGTATGCTCCAAACATCATACGAGATCTTGATAGTAAAATAAACCGTTTTTACTCAGGGTTAAAGCCAAAGTATCGAAGGGATTTAGCTTCTCGTGAGTTCAAAAGTTATGAAAATCTTGTTCGATGTGCGGAGAAGGTGGAAATGGAGTTTGCCAATGATCAAGTGTTATATGACAAACAACAGAATAAGAGGTCTAGTTGGCAGGCAAAGGGGAAGAATTCATCAAAGAAGCAAGGAGGTAAGAAAACCAAATATCCATCCTGTGAGAAGTGTGGTAAAATGAATCCTGGAGAATGTTTATCCAAGTCTGGTAAGTGCTTTCGGTGTGGTAAGTCTGGTCATATTGCTCGTAACTGTAAGGAAGATGATCAAGCAGGAAATGAAAATCCAACGGTAAGATGTTTTAAGTGTAATGAAATGGGTCATTATGCAAACGAGTGTCCAACGAAGAACTCAACTGGGGGAATTCAGCCAGACTACAAGCAGAAAGGGGTGGCAAAATCCTTTACAACAACTTCAGCAGATGTTGGGCCATCGAATGAAGTGGTATCAGCTCCAGGTAGCTCAGTATTTTTCGAAGATTGACTTGAGGTCAGGGTACCATCAGTTGAAAGTAAAAGAAGCAGACGTTCCGAAGACTGCGTTCCGTACTAGATATGGCCATTATGAATTTGTAGTTATGCCTTTTGGGTTAACCAATGCACCTACTGTATTCATGGACCTTATGAATAAAATTTTCCATGAGTTCTTGGATAAGTTTGTGTTTGGGTTTTGAGGTTTGTGAGGAGGTTATGTGTGGCTTGTGATTCACAGTTGAAGAATGAGTTGTTGTGTGAGGCTCATAGTTCCCCGTTTTCAGTTCATCCTAGCAGTACTAAGATGTATAGAGATCTGCGGGAGTATTACTGGTGGGATGGAATGAAAAGAGACATTGCTGATTTTACTATGAAGTGTTTGACATGTCAACAGGTTAAAGCAGAGCGGCAATTACCGAAAGAGATGCTTCAGCCTTTACCAGTGCCAGAGTGGAAATGGGAAAACATATCCATGGACTTTGTTGTGGGATTACCGAGGACATCTCGAGGTAATAATGCAATCTGGGTTATTGTTGATCGCTTGACCAAATCTGCTCATTTCCTTTCTATACGAGATACTTTCTCTCTAGATCAACTTTCCCGTCTGTATCTTAAAGAGATAGTCAGGTTACATGGAGTTCATCTCTCCATTGTATCTGACCATGATCCCAAGTTCACTTCTAACTTTTGGAAAGGCCTTCAGAATTCGTTGGGTACTGAATTAAATTTTAGTACAGCTTTTCATCCTCAATCAGATGGGCAGTCAGAACAAACAATCCAGACATTGGAGGATATGCTACGAGCTTGTTCTATGAATTATCAGGGAAGTTGGGACCAACATCTTTTTTTGGTTGAATTTTCTTATAATAACAGTTTTCATTCCAGTATACAGATGGCACCATTTGAGGCACTATATGGGAAGCGGTCTCGAACTCCAGTATTTTGGGATGAAGTGGGTGAAAGGAAGTTGATGGGACCAGAATTGGTAGAAGAGATGGCAGAAAAAGTTCAGTTGATTTAGAAAACACATGAGAACAGCTCAGAGCATGCAAAAGAGTTATGCGGATAACCGGAGGAAGGATCTATCTTTCGAGGTAGGTGGTCATGTTTTTCTCAAGGTTTCTCCTTGGAAAAGCGTGATGAGATTTGGTAAGAAAGGAAAGTTGAGTCCAAGGTTTATTGGACAATATGAAATTCTGGAAAGAGTTGGATCAGTTGCATACCGAGTGGCTTTACCTCCGAGTTTATCTCAGGTACACAATGTTTTTCACGTTTCTATGTTGAGAAAGTATATGCCAGATCCATCTCATGTTTTGAGTCCAGAGGTAGTTTACCTGGAAGAGAACCTATCTTTTGAGGAACAACCGGTCCAGATTCTTGACCACAGGGAGCAAGTGTTACGGAATAAGGTGATTCACCAGGTACAGGTTTTTTGGAAAAACCATGTGATTGAAGAGGCAACGTGGGAATCTGAAAATGCTATGAGGGATAAATACCCCCACTTATTTTGATAAGTGAATAAAATTGCGAGGACGCAATTCCCAAAAGGGGGGAAGGATGTAACATCCCAGGTAAATAAAGAATAAATAATTTTCATATTTATTAATATTTATGAATTAAATATTAATTTTATTTTAAAGGGGTTGCTATGTTCGATAGCGTACCTGATACGCAACGATGAGTTTCTTTAAAACTTACGTAGCACACTAGTAATAAAATAAAATTATTTTAAATGTTAGTTAACAAGTAGCCGTTGTACTGGCGGGAATGGATATAAATAACTAAAATATGATTAGATATGTTTTTAAATGTTTATACATTTAACCAATAAAAGATAAAGGCTTAAAATACGGAAAGAGTTCAATTTTAGGGCATATATACTCTAATTTTCACTAAAGGTTCACTTATCACCTTTTAATGGTGAACCGTCATTAAATATAGTTTTGATCACTCTTATACTTTATTTTGGACCAAATATAACTCTTCTTTAGAATCGGGACATCAAAATTTACTTTGTGTAAATTTTTGGTACCTTTCTGATAAAGTTCATTTTTTTAATGAATAGTGTAAAATGTTGTATTTTAATTCAAAACCTCTTTTTAATCTAATTTATTTATATGATTAGATTATTATTTTAATTGGTTTTAAAGTGAAATTAGAAAATATTTTTACCATTTAATCCAATGGTGGTCATTGGATTCAATTTCACTTTGAAATTGGACTTAAACTGGTGTCAATCTTTTGATACTTATTGTTTCACAAAAACACGCTATTTTTCATGACAGCGGGAATTAATTATTAAATTAATTAATTTGACTTATATGTTTTGAAATTTGTAAAATGGACTTCATTTTTGAATTCGGAATATCAAATATAGCTTAGGGTGAATTTTTGGTAATTTTCTGAAAAACTTCAATTTTTGATGAATAGTGAAACCACTAAGTGGTAATCAAGCAAACTGATTTTTCAGTTAAATGAAAGTTTACCACTAATGTGTATTGAATTTTGAAAATCTGACATACATGGTTGTCATTAAGAAGTAAAATGTGGTTCAATGATATTAAAATAATTTTTTGGTGAATAGTAACTTTTTTTCATTAATCGTGATTAGAGGTAATTAGTGTAGTTTAAGGAAAAAATGGTATTATAAGAATGTGGAAACACCATGAAACTTGTCCTACACCTATTGGGTGAGTCATGTCCGACCAAGACAAGCCATGGGCCAACTTGGGGACCCCATTGAGCCAGTTTAGTTGGAAAATGAGATTAATATATTTTTATTTAATGTTAAAGTGAAAATGACACTAACATAAATTTTTTTACTAAAATAATTTTTGAGTGGGGTTATACAAGTAAAAATTTTGATTATAAATAGTCATTGGAAAGGTAAAGAGATTTCCTACATCATAGTATTTTTTTTTATAATTTTTAGACATTAAATAAATTAAATTATTTATGACATAATAATGATGCAGTGATGACATCATTATTTGGCGATTTAAATAAAATGGAAAGATAATTAAAAATCTAAATCCTACACATGGACAAAACCAATTCGATGAGTGGATTTCGAACCCTTATCACCTTATCCACGAATTATATCAATGTGGGACCTTTAAAAACCGAAACACATTTTCAAATAAAGTAATATTTCTTTACTTTCCAAAAGTGCCCCTCCTCTCCTCTTATAAAAGGCCCCCACCTCTACCTCATTTCACACACTTCTCAAGCCTTTGGCTCGGCCAACCCCTGCCCAATTACTCTTTCCACATCCCTCTCCTCATCCTAGAGGATTCCCTTTGGGCAGAATCATTTCAAAGGAAGCCTTTAGGCTCAAATCAAAAGGGAGTTACACTTTTAAAGGTAATTCATTCTCTCTTGTTCATTTGTTTTATTTTGCTTCTCCAACCCTCTAAACTCTTTTTATTTACTTATATTATAACAACACCAGTATATTCAATATACTAGGATGTTGTTATAATATTTATTTGAGCTACACTCTCACACAACTACATCAAATGATTAAAGAACATACGGTTTCCGTGGATAGCGAAATTCTGCCTCCCGAAACGATGATTGTTCAATACTCATTTAACACCTTCAAGGGTGGCCATTATGATGTCACTATTTTTATATATGATATATAATATGTTTATGTTTTCTTTAAGCGTCTGTATTTTTCATTTTTTGCATACCTTTATGGTTTCCATTATGGGTAAACACGATATCTTCATTTAAGGAAGTGCGGACTACCGCCCCCTAAAAGTGATGTGATTCGTTAATGCCATAAGTGGGACGTGTAAAGGATGGATTTAAAGTTATTATATATGATGTTATACTAGTAATTATAATATACCTCTATATCATTATTATTTCTTTCCATTAAAGTATGAGATAGAGATGAAATTAGCGTTCATGCGTACGTACGGCTTACCGTCTCCATGAACGGTGCAATTCATTTCTTATCCCCAAATGTAATGTACTATTAAAATTACATGTATATAATGTATATATATAATTAATGATATATCTAAATGATGAATATAATTCTGGAATTAAAATATACATACCTCTCATTTAGTTTTAATTCCACTAATATGACAATGAAATGAAAGTAGCGTTCATGCGTACGTACGGCTTACCGTCTCCATGAACGGTGCATTTCATTTCTTACCTCTAAATGATTATGTAATATTATAAATACATGTACATGCTGGATATATATGTTATATATGATATCCAAATCAGGAATTTCATTCTGGTTATAATGAACTTTTGACCACATGAACAACATGTAATTGTAAGAAGTCAACTTTCGACTTAAGAACCAAATATTGACAAAACAAACATTATTAACATAAATGGTTACATAATGTTTATAACATGGCAATAAGTGATATAAAAAGAATAATGAACTTTAAAAAGGTTCTTAATCAAGTATAAATTAACTCAAGTTTATTATTCAGGACGTTAAAGAACGATCGAGTCAAGTCGGACCCAAGGTAAGGGACTTCGTCTCAATCTCCTTTCATTGAGGCATATTTCGTTTTATACACAACTTTCTTTTATACGGTGTATAAACTCCTTTGACTTTTACTTTTATACAAAAGGAATCTTTTTCTACGAAGCGTTTTACTAAACTACAAAAAGGAATATTTTTTTAACGTACGCGGTGACAACGACCTTTTTCCGCCGCCGCGAGTATTATTTGATCTTTGGCTTCCTCAACAAGCCGTAATGTTTTTAAAATAAAATAAATACCATATACTCTTTTATGTATTTTGGTATTGAAAATGGTTTTGAAAAAGGATTCTATTATGTCAATATATTTATGATATATTGTGATTTAAATGTGGAAATGTTATCATTACTTTATATTGGTTTTATGTTTTATGACTTTATATTGGTACTTGGACATTTTAACGGGTGGTTACGTTATAAACCATATGACGGGTGGTGCCGTGAATACCAGGACGGGTGGTTACGTTATAACCTCCAATGCATTGGGTATGGAAGTCGGCCGTATGGCTATTCCATTAAGTATGTATGGAAATTGGCCGTATGGCTATTCCATTAAGTGATATGTGTGGAAGTCGACCGTATGGTTACTCCACTTAAGTATGTTTATGTCCCAAGTTACCTTTATATATGTTATGTGTTCTTTTTATGGGTTTTATGGTAATCCTTTGGTTACAAAAAGGTAAGTAATAATACTTTATTCAGTGAAGAGTTTTTTTTCACTACTTCATGAAGGTGAAGGTATTACTTTGATAGAGTATATATGTTTTACTTAATGTTTGAAAAACTAACAGTTTTCATTCTTTCTGTATCCCTTACTGAGCTTTTTATGCTCACCCCAAGTTTTTTTGAAATGATTTTCACAGGATTTAATGTGGAATAAGTTCAAGGATGGGATCAAGGGAATGTCATGCTATATAAAACATGGAACTATACACATTTCTTTTTAAGAGTTTTTTTTATTATGGAAACTTAGTAGAAGTGACTACTTTGTAATCTTTTGAGATGTAATAGTTATGTTCTAATTCTCTAAAACTCTAAACCTGAAAAGATCCTCAACGTGAATTATTCTTTTAATTCAATATTAAGTAAGGTTTAAGGTCGGGGCCTTATATTTATTCTTATTATTTAGTATAAAACTCACTATTTATTTTTGAGTCATATTTTTGTTACAAATATTAGTTTTTGAGTTGGATTTGTCGAGAGTGCTTGATTTGGTATGAATGAATGTGTTGAATCGGTTTTATGGAATAAGAATTAATTCATCCAGAATAATATTTAATCTAGTACCTATAATTTGGAATGGCTATAGGGTCAAAAGTTTCATTATGGTACTTTTCATAAAGATATGGTAAAAATAAATATCCATATCATGAATGGTTGATTGAAAATTGGTGGATATTATTAAAAAAAATTATATGTCTATAATGGTTATTCTACACAATTGTTTGATAATAAAATATATAAATAAATAATGGGGATATACTCTAGAAATACATCTTGAAGGGGGTAAACTAGCAGTAGTAGGGACATGTGAGGGTTGGCACATGGCGAAGAGGTTAAACAAATATATCAGTGTAGGTTATCATGGTAGAACCATTGGGGGGGAATCTATAAGGACTTTATTGGTGGATAGAACCCATGTTAAGATTAATAAACTACACAATACTGCAAACTAATCTTTGATCTGAGATCATTTAAAAATAATGTATTTTTTATCCTCATTAAAACTTAGACAAAAGCGGTGCCCACTTGAAATAGTTTTGTATTCTATCATATTCATCCATGGTAAGTTGAGGGTTTTTATACTCACCACATTTATGAGTATTATTCCATACCAACATTTTATACATCAGGAAGATCTCTACACCATAAATATTTTCCATGTATGAATCCAATAATGATAATGGCTACATGAGAGTAGTAGGTATTCATTCAAAAACACATGCATTTAAAATATGTATGAAGTCAATGGTAATAATGATCACATTATGATTTCATTCTAAAAATTGAATTTTATTGTTTTTTCAAACCAAATGAATTAAAAATTTTAATCTCATGAAATTTATATACATAAAGATTAAAATTTTCCAAGATTATATTTGAAAAATCATGCCAATAATATTTTCAATACTATAAACAATAATTCATGCATGGAGTATCAAAGTGAATGAGTTATTCTATCAGAAGAAGTAATATCAACATAAATGAATGGATCAATTAATTTTTCAGAAGCTTGGATGAGGTCTAATTTTCCTTTAAAACCCTCAGTCTCAAAATTTACATTAACCATCCTGAGATCAAAGAATAGAGAGATAGATAGATACTAAGAGGAAGGTGGAGTACGTTGTTTACACATGAATTCAGATATATCAAGTGATACTGTATCCAGTATCATTCGTATATATTAAATAGAATGAATACTATGAAGAAAATTTCATTTTATTGAAGTGTATCAGTCATTTTTAGTTACATGAATAAAAATAGATGATTTCCACATTCTCATACTTACATGAAGAGGTTTTTAAGACCATGCAGGATATCTTATCTGTTTGAGGATTTTTTATCAAGTTGGAATTACTGATAAAATCATCCAAACAATAATGGTTTCATAAAATCATAAGATATTTTAAAGAGAAGATACATTAAGTGAAGGTAGATATACTAAACTAATTCTGTAAATAATAATACATAATATTCAACATAAAAAGTGTAGAGTAAAGAATAACCAAGAAATGTACTGTATTTTCATTAAGTGATTTTTGTGACAAAATAAGTAGAACAAACTAAAAGGTGGTTCTATATACTATAGGTTTCATGATGGAGTTGATGTAGTTATAGGTGAAGTCATAGTGCAAGGTATTTGCAATGGATTATTTTATTAAGAAATATTAGGCTTACTAGAAGTAGTTATAATTATCAGCATCCAGGTTAAAGCATTACTGAAGTTTTAGAGAAGAATCAAACTCAAATATCACTCATAAGGGGTTGAGTCTATATAGGTTTAAGAATAATTGAATCATATTTTAGTTCACAACATATAAATCAGTAAAAAAAAATATTAAACTAGTGCAGGATTTCTATGACAATCTTGAAGAGATCCTCAAATATATAAACTAATTCTACCTTTGTCAAAGAAGTGTGTAGAGGTGAAGAAGATAGAGTGTCCCTTGGTTGATGAGTGATTTAATCCTAAATATTTTAAAAAAAAATGTTTTTATAATAAAGTAACTATGGTTGAAAAATAGTAGCTACAAAAATAGTTAATCTTTGTGGAATT
Source organism: Viscum album (assembly GCA_963277665.1). Taxonomy (NCBI): domain Eukaryota; kingdom Viridiplantae; phylum Streptophyta; class Magnoliopsida; order Santalales; family Viscaceae; genus Viscum; species Viscum album. Next base: position 3,149,246 of record CAUJRU010000022.1, read on the forward strand.
TTGAATATCAATGCATCATCAATTTATGATCCTTGGACATATCCCTTTATGGTGAACCAATTAAAATATTTGTGTTTTGTTGCATGATTTACTTTAATATTTTTTTTTATTTTTTGGTGATAAATATTTCAAGAGTTTTAGGTTTCACAAAGCTCCTACTAACATGGGAATAAGATCCTCAAATAATAGAAGGAAAAGTTTGATTTTGGATTCACTCTGATTCACCCTTCTCTCAGGGTGTCTTAGGTTATAACACGTGGAATCCGATCTGCAAGGTTCTGACATGGTTTTTAACCTACTATCTTGTTTGGGTAAATCTTAAAGAAGAGTTATCACTTTCTAATATTCACTCATATTAAAATGGAAAATAAAATAATCCAAAGTTCAAGAGAATGGAGAACTGAATATTCAAGAGTAGAATAAACGAGAGGGTGTAGTTGATCTTTAGGTAGATTTAAAAGGGGTCTTAAATAATTATAAGTTAAAATAAATAAATTTCATTGTAATGGTGGATTATTGAAATAATATACTGAATATATAGATTATTATAAAATAGATATGTATTAACTTGAAAAAGAGTTAACAAATCAGCCAACTTATCAAGTGAAATAAAATGAAGTAACGAATTTCAAACTGAAGACTAGAGATTATTCCAAGGGAATTGTAAATTTTAATGAAATTTATGATACAAAAATAAGTGTATTGAGTATATATAAGAAGAAATTTCTAAAAAGAGAATACAAAAAAATATTTCTAAAGATGTTGGATCTGAAATTAATTTTTTTAGTGGCTTTAGATTTGAAGATGAGACACATAATGGTATTGAAGAGAAGTATCAGAAGAATATAGAATATTTAGAGAAATAGATGAGTGAATTTTATTATACTATAACAAGGATATTATGAGATATCATTGAGGAATATGTATGATGGATTTGTCTCCTTAATAAATAAATGGGTTGAAAAAAATGAAAAAAATAAAAACATACCTAATTAGGGATCTTAAAGAAAAATTGACAGTAATAAATGGAGCATTATAGAGAGGCATAAACATCAATGATGATCAAATAAAGGTTAAATCAAAGAGGATAAAAGATCTTGGAAATTTTCTTGTATAAGTAAATCATATGCATATAGATCATTTTAAAAAGTTACTTAATGAGTTGAAAAATGAATATTGATCTCAGTAGAGGTTGATAAAAACAATGTCAACATGAATTATTATAAACTAAATATCATATCGAGGAATCTAGAAACTATAAAATCCTATATTTATCAAACTTATTAAATGATATGTTCTACCAAACAAATTTTTTAAAATATTCATGAAGAAAAAAGACACATGATTGTGAAAAAATATATTGATATCATCTACTGATCGTTCTACTTTAATCTCATTGAATAATGTAACCCACAATCTTAATAAATTTGTTTGTAGTAAATAATATTTATATTCTAGTGCAAAAACTAAATCAAAATTTAAATGAATATTGGTAGCAAACATTTCAAGAAACCTACCACACTATAAAAACAGATAAATTAATGTATAAGAAGATAAATTTCTTAAATTTTGGGTTAAAAGATGTCTATTTTTGGATAAGAACGCTAAGGAATCAAATATAGCTTAATTTTATCAACATGAAATATAATAAAACTTACAGTCTACTATTCTTGATGAATGGATTTTATAAAAAAGGGAAAAAATTACAAAAAGGTGTCATTCAATGAAAAATACATAATTCCTATATTTAATGGTAAAAAATAAGAAGGAAATAGAAATTTTATTAAACAAAATTAATGTTCACCGAAAATAATAAATATTTCCACCATGAACATATATGAATGTGTTGAAAGATTATATGATTATTAAAAAATAATTCTTCCTAGTTATGAGGAGTGATTGTATTTACTAATTAGGTATGTCAAATATGGTAATAAGGAGATAAGTCTATGAAAAAAGGAAACAAGAGATAAATTCATGAAGTTATTCCTTAGGATAGACACATAAAAAATATTGTTAAGTAAAATGCACCCAATATATAGATGAAGAAATTGGAACAAGATATCACATATAGAATTAGAAGATGCTCCTATTGTGATTGAAAAGGATGCATTATATACCATTTTAAATTGGACATGAGAATTAGTGCCAAAGGTATAAATATTTAATTAAAGAGAGAATCGATCTCGGAAAAAAGTAACAAGAATGTATTTGAAGGAGTCATACAAGGTGAAAAATTAATCTTTTATAAGAGTGTGTCTAAAAATGGTAATCATAAGGTTGTTAAATATCTTTGTGGAAGGGTTAAACTATTTATAAATAAAGTTAATAAGTTCATGATTTATTTACACGAAAAAGTGTAATTTTTTAAATAAAAAAACACCTATGATATCTTATAGTGAATATATTAATGTGAAAGATTCCCCACATAAAAAAATATTGAGCATGGGACTAGATAATTCTTAACCATATGGACAGACTAGTTGAAATTAGATACAAATATAGAACAATAATATAAGAATGAAAATTATTTTTTTATATTGTGAAGAGTCCAGAGATAAAGGTAGTGATATATTCCAAATAGAGAATAAGAAACGAAGTGTGTATAAGTGGTTCAATGAAAAATCAAACCACTACAATGAATTGGAATAAAGGGGTTGTCTATAAATACTAACCAAAATTTTCATCTTGAGTATGACTAAGGTACCCCTATCCCAATTCATTTAAATGTTTATAATATCTATTCAAAGTAGTGTATTATTAAGGTCAATATATAATCCATGGGGTTGTATGTACTGAAAAGATAATACATATTTTGAAATAAATGAAGGAGAACAAACTATAAAGTGCCTGATCTAAATTTGAAGAGTTTTCAAATCCTAGATGATAGTTACAGTGGTATCAAACTACCATTTATGATCAAAAGGAAAAAACATTCCACTTATCAAGTGGTATTTGAGCACTAGAATAAAGAGAATACAACACTAGAAGAAATTTAGTATCACTCATTTATTATATTCGTTTTTGTTATTATATATTTTCTTGGAATTGGATGTTTTTTTCAGGATACCAAGAAGCTACTTTAAAAAAAATTTATTAAAAAATGGTTCTATAGGATGAAATATTCTCTAAAAACATGGTGTTAAGAACTAAATATATTGAAGGTAAGATGGTGATGAGAACTCAAAGGCATCTTATAAATATAAAAAAAATGTTTTGCTATGACGATAAGAAGATCCTGATATATCAAGTGATATCAATAGATCTAATATTTTTTATACCTCACACACTTTATGATTTTGTGATTATTCATCGATGAATTAGTCTAAGTGTGATTTAGATCCTAGTATGTTCTAGATATTGTAAAATTTCAATATGGTAGTATATATTTAAAATGGAAAGTGACATGGATAAATTGAGATTATTGGTCAAACTCTTGTTTCATACACCATGCTCTAGCTCATTAATGTTAGTGGATTTTTGAATGCTTCATTATAATTTGTTAAAATCACTCATTGAGTATAATTAAAGGGAAATAAATATGTGAATTGGAAAATATATTTAAAATTGAAATCTAAATTTTTAAATAGTTGATCAATCCAACTTTAGTGTATGAAAACCAATAGTTTCAAATTATTTTGAAATGAAATTATTGGTAAAAGAAGAGTAAATGTAGAGTTGCAGAAACCCTATGGGGGAGAGATATAACTTTATGGTAATATCTAGATGAATATAACCCTTTGTTTTTTATTTAAAAAAGGGAGTATAAAATGAACACACCGAAAATAAATATTTGATGTTCGAGGTTTGGAGTTATAATGAAAATATGAGTTTTATGTAGCGTTTTCAATAAAATAATACGACGAGATATTATTGGAACCATGAATTTATGAGTTGAATTTTTTTAAATTATTACATTAGGTATGAATTCATGTGTTTAATGGGTTTTATTGAAGAATCATTGATTTATCCAAAAGAATATTTATTCGAGTACCTGTAAGTTGGAAGTTTTGCAGCACCTAAAGTTTCATGGTGGTATTGTGCATTAAATATGATGAAATGAAACATGAATATACTTAATTGTTGACTAGAAATTGGGGAATATTATTAATGGATAAATATAAAAATTTAATGGTTTATTATGCTTAAGTGTATTATAATTTTTTTTATGTAAAATGGGGTTTTAATCCTATAAGAGAGCTTGAAGGGGGTATCAAATTAATAGCATTCCCATGCATGGGTCGGTGCATGGAGATTGGGAAAATATTCCAGTGTGGGTGGAACGAAATACCCACTGATTCCGAAATATCTATGGGTTTTTTATGTATGGTACCCTTATTTGGTGTAATAAACAATGTCACCCCACAAACCAATCTATAATGTAAGATCATTTAAAAATATATATACTATTTATCCTCTTTCAAACATGGACATACACAGTTCCCACCTAAAATGACGCCATAGAAAAACCATATTCTACCTTATTATATTAAGGGGTTTTGTGATCACCTCATCTATGTGTATCATGCTACATCATCATATTTTTTATTTGGAAGAGATTAGTTCCATACAATTCATTAACGCATGTTTAAATGCATGATAATTTATACATGAGTGTATAAAGTGTTAATTAAAAACAACATACATGGAGAAGCTACATAACAACGAAGGTAGTAATGATCAAATAAATATTTTAGACCACATAATGGAAGTTTCTTGTTTGTTCAATCCTAATGATGTAAAAGGCATAATAACATGGAATCTATGCACATGAAGATTATAGTGCAACCATATTTGTTTCTGAACATGTGATAGAAATATTTTTGATACCACAAACAATAATTCATGCATGGATTAGTAGGGAGAATGTGTTTTTGTATATTACAAAGTAAATTCAGAAGAAATGAACGGATCACCACATTTCCAAGAAACATTGAGGTGATACATTTCATCTATAAAAACACTCGACCTCTCCTTTTGCATTAACTATGTCGATATAAAGTAATAGAGAGGGAGATAATAATAGGATGGTGGAGTGCTCTATTTATTCATGAACAGATAAATATTAAGTGATACTCTATCGTGTATTATTATTATATGTGACAAAAATAAATACCACGAATCAAATGTTGTGTGTATAAAGGATACCACACCTTTTTAGCTAAATGTGGTAGACGAGATGATTTATATATACTCATATTTATGGGAAGAAAATTTTATGTTGACCATGAATGATATGTTATTTTCATGTGGTTTTTTATCAAGATAGAATTACTAAGAATATCATGTAACATAGAATGGTTGAATAATGTCAGAAGATATGGGAAGGGGAAGATACATGTAGTGAAGGAATCCACACCTTAATTATTGTATGAAGAAGAAGAATAAGGTGGAGTAGAGTGAATAATAACCATAAAATATGTTGTATTTTCATAAAGGGACTTCTGTTTGTAAATAAAAAATATAAAGTACACGGTTATTGCACATACTGCAAGTTGCGTGAATGATTCAAATCAGTTGTATATGAAGTGAAAATGAGAATTATTTTAAATTAGTTCTTTTATTAATCAATAATGATATTTCTGGAAGTAGTTGAAATTATCATCACTTATATTAAATAATTTTTTGTAGTTTGAGGGCGGACAAAAACTCAACTCTCACTCAAAATTAGTTGATTCCAAATATATTGAAGAAGAAGAGAATTATAATGGATTTCACAATGCATAAATGAGGATTCAAAGATGAAACTATTTCATAGTTTACATGAAAAGCTTAAAGAGACCCTCAATTCCATAAACATATTTTAAAGTCCTCAAAGCAGCACATATAAGTGAAAAAGAGGTTGTGTCCCTTGAGAAAGAAGTGATTGAACCCAAATTTCTTAAAGGAAGGGTTCCTGGCATGAAGTGACATGGTCAAAATATTGTATCAATGTAAGTAGTGAAGCTTAGTGGGCTTTGGAATATTGAAACATCATTAGTGTATGCTCCTTGGATATAACCCATTGTGGCATACCAAGTAAAATATTTGTGTTTTGTTCATTCTCTACTTCCCTTCATATTTGTGTTTATTTTAGTGATTTCCTTGTCTAGAGTTATAGGTTGAACACAATTACCACTAACACAGAAATACAATCATAAAATAATAAAATAATTTATTTATTTAGTCTTGACACTGATTCAAGACCTCTCAGGGTGTATTAGGTTATAACACTTCTGATGATTCACTCTATTATTCTTCTTAATCAATGAGAACCATTTGCTAATTATTTTTAAAAGTTTACACATCATTATTTTCTCATTACGAAATTAATTTAGATTTATTTCTCTTGAGAAAATATTATTTCCTATAGGATGTCTTAAGAGATTCACCATCTTCATTTTCAATTATAATTTTCAAAGGACACATAGAAGAGAAATGAATAATTTTTTGCAAGTAAATTTTTTATAGGAATGTTTACCTTGATTTTTAACTTCACCATTATGAGGTTTCTTGACACCAGGGAGAGGGTTTCAGAAAAAATTTCGATTTTTCTCATCAGAATCAATATTATAATATATTTTTTTTTAAATTCATGAAATATTTAAATGAATTATATTTCTCCTTATTGAGATTTATTTTGAGATTATGCCCACTAATCTTATCATATTTTATTAGATTTAAATTTTGTCAATAAATTTTATATTCATCAATATATCCATATTAAAGAGATTATATTTTTCATAAAATTTTTCTAAAATAATTCACATGTGTTTCTCCACCACTATGGAGTCTTTCAGATTTCTCTATATTCTCTGATTGTACTCACAGTCATATTAAGATTGGTAAATAAATCATCAACAAATTCAACTTATTATTTTCTCATATCTTCAAAAATTAATTCTAAAAAATTATATATTTTCTTTATTTACCTTATTATATTATTTATAGAAATAATTTTTTTTAGATATATTTAGTAGTTTTTCATCCCATGAATTTTGTTATCTTTTTTATGGAAAAGAAGACAATAATTCATTCCTTACCCATCTATCAGTCTCAAAAAATTTCTTATCAGTTAGATAACAAACTGTAGTATCCTATGAAATTAGGAGACCTTAAATTAATGAATCTTGAACATCAATACATATTGAGAGAAGATAGGGTATCATTCCCTCATTTAAAATATGAAATCCTTTCCCATCAAATAAAACAATCCATTAATATTGATCGTGTTAAGTTGATACATAATAATTTGAATAGAGATATTTGATAGAAAACATATGATATATTAATAATTTTTAGGAACAATTGATTATTTGATAAATATATAGGGGTTGAACCAGTGTTGATACTTTTCCATTTGAAAATAACAAACACCCTCCTGCTTTTTCAGTAGAAATATCTCATAATCACAATGTTTCAAAAAATAATATATGGATCCATATATTTTTTTAACGAATTTCACTTCCAATGTGGACAAATACATCCCTAGTGTATGGTTTTTTATCCCCCATGGATAAAACATCCATTTTTTATCACGATTAAGATAAGGCAGGGTTATATCTTTTAACCTAGTACAATCGCTTCAACCAGACTATTCCAAACAAGAACTAAACTATTAGTCAAAAAATAACAAAAACCTTCCTGAAAAATATCACGAGTTTAAGAATGTGAAACCAATGATATATATTATCTTTATATTCTTCCTCTTCACCTTGAGAATAAATCTCAGTGGGTTTTTTCTCCCATCATATTTTCCCTTCATAGTTGTTCCAACATTCTCTCACACAATTCTTCTATTTTTTATATTCTTAGCATATAATCACAATCAATTACAAGAAGTAAATTATTTAAATATCAATTAAATTATGATATATTTGATTCTAGATTTTTTATTCCTTAAAAAATAACATGAATTTACTCTCCATGATCCTCAATCTATATTAACTCCCAACTAGTCACGTGAGCCTAACTCCCACAACCCTAAAACTATTTTCTTCAAATTCCCATTATTATCTCATTTAAACTAGTCAATAATATTTCCATGAAATACTATAACATTTAAACTTCATAAATGCTATTTATATATTCAAATTAGAATACGTAAAAAATAGTTATCAACAATCCATTTATTTTTTAAAATTTAATTCTCCACAATTCTCAACATGAGTCACTGCTGAATCTCCATCATCATCATCATGATATTTATGATATGAAGAATAAATAAACATCATCACATTTAAATACAATGAATTCTCCGAGTTTTCAAATAGTTTGATCTTATGTAAGAAATAGGAAACCAAATGCATCACTTCAGTGAGAACAAATATATCACGTATCCTCAATAATATAATTCATATGCTCTGAAATAACATACATATATCTTGGAAAACCTCACATAAAATAAGATATATTGTATGTATCATAGTAATATTTTAATTTTTTAAATTTATATATTTTCATTATAATATATCTTTCATATAAACTGGGATATATTACGTGTCAATAAGAAAACCTTATGAACCATTTTAAGAATGTTAGGTATCATTGTATGACTCCCAATTTTCTAAAGTATCATCCAAAGTATATTATGTATCTTAGTGGGCTATAGTGATTTGGTAATATTATATTCTAAGTCCCGCATATGAATTTGTAAAATAGTCACATCCATCTTATAATTCTAAAACTATTTCAAATCATCTCAAGACTACTTTAAGCCTCCTATGGGAATCATTATCCCATCTATCTCATCTCAAATGTATCATACCTCAACTAAATGTACTGGAAAAAATACAACATCATCCTACGAAACGTTCAATAATATATGTATATATATATATCATGTCATGGATTTATGTTATAGTATACACACACATACAATAATGTATTATGATTACGAGATATATATATATATATATCCAAACTATAATAACATAGGGTTGATATGTATAAATATGAAAGATATAATGGATCATGGTTGTAACGTGTGATGACATGGATGTGATAGTGATGTGGCTAAATATATGTGGTTTTTGGCTGTGATGTGGGATGAAGTTATGTAGTATGTAGTGATATGACCAATAGAGGGGATGGTAACACCATAACGTATGTCATTGGGGCATGATGACGACAAGGTCAGTGGGAAAGTGGATATGAAGAACCCTTTTATAATATATTTCCATTTGATAATATCATTACCTTACTTTTATGTGATTTCTAGGTGAATGAGACTTAGTGGGGACAATAAATTAGTTGACTTAGGTAGTTAATGAGATGGGTTTTCTATTTATTCATTGAATCATAGATATAATTTTTACACATTTTCAAGACAGGTTTATGGGATGATATTAATAAGTATACTTGTATACTCACCCCTATTTATATATGTAATTATTTTTTATTTATGTAGAAGGATATTGGTGAATGGGTTAGGCATTACTAGATTATAGTGATTATTAGAGCTAGATAGTGTTTGTAGTTTCATTATTGTAGGTGATATTCATGGAATTTACTATTTTGAAGTTTTTAGTTGTGTATGAAATTTAATTCAAGGTTGAATTAGTTAATTATTATATTTTGGATTTTATTGGATTATCCTTAATTAGTCCAAATATTTATGAGGATAATTTATCCCCTATGTGTCTGTGTATACCCTTATGGATTTTCACCAACACATGAACTATTCTAGGTGGGCAGTAGGGTTTATTCCTGTCTTCACTGATGAACTAGGATGGGTTCTAGTGGGGTGACTATAATATTGTTGGGCCTAGATAGATCAACTAAAAAAAATTTGGGGCCTATGGTTTCATATACCATTGACGTTGGAAAGTAGCTAGGTCCTTTGAAGTAAAATTTCATATGGTTTGGAACTTTTTTCTTTTTAAAAAAAAATGGGTATCCTAGTGAATTTATATATTAAAAAATTATTAAAAGGTTTATCATGCATTTTATTATTTTATTGAATTCATGGAACAAAATAATTTTTAAAAATGTATTCAAAGAATAGGTGATTTATCCAATTTCATTTTTCGGATTTGGATGGCCTATGAATGTATAACATCCTCTTTGTATTTTTCCTACCTTATATAAAATTTTATAGAGTTTTTGAGTTTTTTCTTTTCATATTATAACTAAAACAGATTTTTATGGTTAGTATAATTGTTTGAGATGGTAGGTCAAAACATTGACTCAAAAATAATTTTTAACACTTCTTTATAATTTATATCGATATCAATTTTTTTGTGAAAATGTTTTTCTCAAGAAGCTTATAAATACCATTAGGATCATCAATATAATGATTCATTTCAACCAATGATAATAATTCCTTAAAAAATCTATTTGTGAAGATGAATTTAAGGATTTGAAAATTAAAACATCACTAAAAATAATAATGTAATATATTTAGTTTAAATATTTAGTGGATGTAAAAAACTAAAAGATATTCATATATAATCACCATCACAATTAATTACTAGAGATTATTTTTTACTCTAACTCTGTATTTTTCCTTTATAAATTTCATTAATTTTATCTTTTTAACTTATTTGAATAATTAAATTATTTCATGTATAACCAAATTTAATATGACCAATCTGTTTATATTAATAAAAAATGAATTCATTTTATTCCAATATTTATTTATTTTTTAATTTTTCATTTAGACTAGTTCTAATATTTAGAATTTTAACTCCTTGATTATCCATTTCGGAAAATTCCATCCAAGTTTTATTTTTATATACATTTGAATTTATCTCTAGTTAGTGGAATATTAACACCATAATTATCAAATGTATTTTTAATAGTTTTGAAAGGAAATAATTTTTTTTACTTTTTCTTAATCCATATTTATTCTAATCTTATATTCTATTGTTAACATACTTAGTTCAATTTTTAGTTTTTTAGTATGGTTTATGTATTCTAGTTATTTATAGTTAGAGTCCCATTATCTTGGTAAAATTTCTATGAATTTTATGATTATAGTTTTATTGTTTATATTTATTTCCCCACAATTTCATATCCTATTGAATAAAAAACAACTTTTTATTGAATATAGCACCAAAGTAGAGTTCAATGGGTCTTGAAATTGTGAATTCAGAGGTAATTTCATCATATAATATTTTTTCAATCCATTGAAATGGACCCAATGATTTCAAATAGTTGAAAAGGGTTATTAGGGCCACCTTTAGAATCTAGAAGGTCAGCTTCTTTTTTCTATCATGATAATTGTGTCATATGACCACCTTATGGTAAATTATACTCTTGTATTTCTTGATTTTAGATAATATACCAATATATGAGGATATAAAAATGATAAATTTATTTTTTAAAACTTAAAGTCAATTGTTCCAGGGAAGGATAATAATTCAATGAAAACCACACATGCTCCTGGACAGGCTTGAATTCAGGGCATAACCACTAGGTTGCGCCCCAGGGGGCTTTCATATCCCAGTTAAAGGTTGAAGTTATGATATATACTTGAAGTTATCTTAAATTTGTAGACATTTGTTTTAATAAAATGTTTTGTTTTTAATTTATTCAATATCCTATTTGAAAATTTAAATAAAGATATTTGAATATATATATTTATTGAGAAAATAAATAACTTGATATTTTTTACTTTGTGGTTTAGTAAAAATTATATAGTCTCTTTAGCTGAAAAATATCTTAGCATACTTTTCTAAAATCATTAAAATTTACATATACTCATACAATAGTTAATTTTATTATTGATGATGTTTAAAACAATTAAATCCTTTGATTATTCGTAATTCATTCCATCAAATAACGAAGTTCTATTTTGGTTTTTTCCATCCAAGTTTCGAATGGGTAAGTTCATTTTAATAAAACCATTAATTTTTTCAACCAACTATAATTAGAAAACAATTCAACAGACTTAATCGATGGAATTATTTTCATGATATATAATTTTCATGTTTTGATTGAATTCGAGTATAAAAAAATATAATGAATAAACCAATTAAAATTATTCAAAATATAAAATTAATTTTTAAAATTAATTTTATTAAATTAATATAGATAATATGAATCTTGAATATGTAGGGAAAAATAGGTTTTGATAAAATTGGTAGTCAGTGTGAAATATATAATGGAAATTGGAATGTTAAAATATTAAATAATTTCTGGATAAAAAATATTTAGTTGTTTATAAATCCACTATAATAGGATACATAAATTTTTATACCCATAAAATATTTTCCTTTTCACTAAAATTGGTATGAGGATATTATAACTAGATCTAATATGTATAAACACTAAGTACATGTTTTAACAACTTACATGACAAGTCCTTATAACTAGGACTTCTTTTACCGGAATATCAAAAAGAGAATGGGTGATATGTTATTATTGAAAACGAAATATTGCACCATTTTTGAGTGTTTACAAAGACAAACGATAAAATAAAACGGATAAGTACATGTTTAAAATTAATAATCCATAACACATGTACTTATTCTTATTAATTCACCTTAATAGATCCTGATTTTATTAGTTGGTAGAATAGTTGTGTGTAAAAATTATATATTGATTGATTTATCTTTAGTCCTTTATATAGTCCTTATAAATGCGATTGAGGATATATATGACCATTGGAGTGTTACATTCCCACATTATTAATACATGAATTTTATATCAACATCCCAACATATTTAAAAATTAATTTTAATTCCATTCGATAATGTCATCAAATATAAACCATGGAGTAATAAAAAATCACTGAAAATATCAAATAATTGATAAATATTTGATTAACGAATCATATATTTTTCATTTTTTCTATATTATATAATGATACTTCCCATTTTTTAAAATCATACATTCTGAATAGCAGGTATTTTATTTTGAGTAGATTCATTTATTGATAGTGAGATAGTATAAACCATATAGACATGTTTATGACTCCGATAGGTTTCATTCGATAAATCTAGTTGGCATTATTAAATAATTTTTTTATGAAATAATCTAATAGGTTTCAAATTTATGTAATATAATCATTAATAACCAAAAAAATTAATCATATTCTTTCATAAAAATATGATTATAAAATATATATGTGTTATGATTAGTTAAAAAAATTCCCTTATCCAGAAGGCTCTAGATTTATTTATGATCCAACATAACACACACAAAATATTAAAATATTTATTATATTTGGTTAAATTCTAACATTTTTTTATTAAGACATGATAATGATATAATTACTAATATATTTATATATTTCATATAAAATTTATATATAGTGCAGAAAACATGGTTTTGAGATTGCAAATTAAATTCAAAATTTTAAAAAATTATAAATATAAAAGATATATACTATTAGAACAACATGTAACCTAAATAATAGAAATAAAATTTAACCAAAAGTGGAAATATCATAACTACATGGATCATGTTTTGTGTATCACTTATTATTGGGTAAATTTAATTAAATTATTATTTTTAGTATTTAAATTATTTATAAATTCATTTTATTTTTTAAAATTTTCTTTGTATATGTATAGAACTTGTTTTATGAGATTTACTTTTGATCTATATATTTTATTTTTGTGTTTTTGAGTAATTTTACCTTGTTCTTTTCTATGTATATTAATATGTTTTTTGTTTTGTTTTCATTTTAATTCTTTATTAACTTATTATTTATGATATAATAAAGTTTTTTACTTAAAAAATATGTTTTGTGTGTGTATTTTATACATGTTGTGAGCCTAGCCACAATTTGTGTGTTTTCATGTTCTATGTTTTTTTATCTTTATATATATCTTCACACTTTATGTTCCTATTTATTTAAATATCTATTATTCTATGTATTAATGATTTCCCCATATTGATTTTAATTTTATGATAACTATATAAATTAAATTATATATTTTAATTAATTATACCAATAATAAACATATTCAATGTATTTTGTGAGTTTTATTTTTCTATCATTTTCCACTCATAATATTTACTGTTATGTGATTTTAAATTATATATATATATTAAATTTAATTATATAGCCTTTATATTTTTTCATAACTTAAAAATGTATTAAATTTTTTGAAAAACATTATTAAATATTTTAATGTTCTATGTATAAAACAGAACATGATTTTTGATATTTTTTTATTTTGTGTACAATTTTTTCTTGTTCTATGTATTATTTTGTTATGTTCTATGGATTTTTAGGTATATTTATATTATATATTTTTTATTTTCTCTTATTAAACTATTTTAATGATATGTGGTAGCTATGTACCTATAAAAACATATTTTTTTTGAATTTGTTTTGTGTTCCTATTTGTTGTAAATGTATTTGAAATGTTTAATACTTTCAATTTTTTCCAAATCAGTTTATTTATTTGAATAAAAAATTTATAGGGGTTATGTTTGAACCTAGAAACAAGAGGTTAAGGGACCAAGAAAATAGAACCATCCCAACCCATGGCTGAACCCACCCCAAACCCACCTCACTCCCCTTTCCATGGGTCACTGAGTCCCCAAAGGCCATATAACTCAGGCCCAATGTCTGACACCACAACCAAATGTCTCCTCATGGTCTATGTGCCTTGGGACTCATAGCTTATAGACTGAAAATGACACCACAACGTGAGTTTTTATATAGAATTTTTGAAGAAAAAAAATATTAAAATCATCCTTTTGTAAAAATAATACAGAAAGACGTCACCTGCCCCCCTAATGCCTTTGTGGTCTGTGGGTGGAGGAAAAAGGAGATAAAGGGGGTAACTCCTTTGTCATGGGGTAAAATACAAAGACATTATCCCCTTTAAGGCCTTTGAAATGAACTATTTTTTTAATTTTAAAATGGGTATTTAATTTTGTTTTGTTTTGTTTATATATATAAAAAAATTAGCTGAATTTGACTACTATTTTATATCTATCATTACTGTAATTAAAGAAATCAAGAATTATGATAGAAAGTCTCACCCAGGGGTCCCTTTTATAAGGGGGCTTAACCTGAAAATCCTTATGAATTTCCAATGTGGGATTTAGGTTCCCCCTTCCATGAAAAAAATTATAAATATATTATCATTAATAATATGTCATTAATTAATAATAAATATTAATTACTAATAAATAATAATAATATATAAATTATAATTAATAATTAACATTTTCTATTAAATATTAATATAAAGTAATTAATAATTATATTGTAATTAAACAATATTAATTAATAATATTATTTAATAATAAATATTTATTAGTAATTAATAATATTAATAATCGATTAATACATAATAATCAGTAGATTTTAATTTATTTGTAACTAAATATTATTTCATTACAAATAAGTAATGTTAATAATAACTATATAAAAATAAAAATAAATAAATACATAATTACTATAATTATAAATAATAAATAATTGAAGAATAATTGTAAATATTTATTATCAGTTAATATTTATTATAAATTAATATTATTAAATAGTAAATAATATTATTTGATTAAAAATTATTAGTTTTTAAATTTTTTATTAATTAATATTTATTGGAAACAATTATTTAATTAATTAATAAAAATTTATTAATAATTAATTAATAACTACTAATTTAATAATTTAATCACTATTAGTAATACTTAGTTAAAAAAAATTTAATCAGAAAGGTTTAGGAGTCAGGAGAACCTGCTCCTTCTAAAGTTTATTGAAAATATAGGAAAAATAATGAGAAGGGGAGAGGATAGGAACAAAAAAGGAAAATTCCTCATGAAAAAAAAATAACAAATGAGTAGAACCGGGGTCATTCCTATAATCCTGATCGAAGATATCATCATAAAATTCCCATTTTGACTATGAATTATTTTGACTAAAAATCATAAATTACTTTTCCCGGAGATTAATCTTCTCAATAGTGAGATCCCTTGAAGACATCCTAGTAGACATGCCACACCCAGCCTAGTCATCTCTACTATATCTTCATCCATGTGTTTTGGATGTTGACCATGATTATATGTTTTTGTTTTCTTCCAAAACCCTTCTAGTTTAGTGAGAGACTCCTCTATAGAGTCATTAAGGATACTTAAAGCATATACCACCTCAGTTTGATCCATAGTATCTTGATCAATGAACTCCATTCTATCCATAACAGGAGATGAAATCCTATCAGTCAATTGTCTGCTAATAATCTTAGTGGATTTCAGAGCAACTTGATCCAAACTTCCTTCCCTAACATTCTGCTCCCACCAAAAATATCTGGCCATAATTTATTTTTATCAATGCACTGAATGTCTGGAATAGATGTACCCCCTTCCTCCACCCTCCTAGTGTCTCTTATTAGCTGACCAGAGGTTCCACAAGCTGGTTGGACAACCCCTTCACTTCTATTTCTAGGTGTTTCCAACATAGGAGCAGAATCCACATCCATAGTCTGTCCATGCCCCGTAACATCAATTGTGGATGTTGCAACCCCAAGCCTAATCATGCCCACCAGAATGGGTGGATTACTTTTTCTTTTTCTAAAAACACATCTTGGAGTAATACCCACTTCAGGAGAAAAAGTCAGAGACAATATATTTCCTACAATTCAAACTGTCATGCCCAATTACCATAAATTCCACACAAAAGTTATTCATTTTTTCATATAGAATTCTTAAATCAAGATCATCAACATCAGTATACATTAGGTCCCATTCCAAAAAATTGTAATTAAAATCAACTTCAACAAAAAATCGGGCCAAGTTTCCAAATCTCATCATTTTTGTGTCCTTGTAAATTTTTATTAGAACTCGAATTGACATTTCAATGTCATACAAAATCATAGGATTCCATAAAATCCGGTTTAGACCATAAACCCTTACCAATAGTTGGACATTATATTGATAAAATTCATGTAGATTAAAGTTCATATCCCATTCATAGATATGAATGGGTCAAATAAAGGGAAACCCACATCCATGAAAGAAACTACATATAATGAAAATGAGGCTCATCAGCATCAGCGTCATCACCCATTTTCCAGTCGAATTACTGATTAAAGAGTTCCAAATATTTCTCCCTGAGGTTTTTCTATTCCATAGTGAGTTTCAGTGTGTAATCACTATTCCACACTGGACCACACCCTCAGCCTTGATATTTTTGATACCAAACTCATCTCTAGGTTATGGTAAGAGAGAAATTATCTTCTTTTTTCCTTTAAGTTGACAATGTCAATAGACTGCATCATGTTGTGAACCATCTATGAATCAACCCCTCATTTGACCTCATTCTCAGTGGACTCGGTAGAGGTATTAGATTGATCGTCACCCTCCAGTTGATGTGTGACAAATGGGTCTTGAGGATCCACCTCAGTCCTTTCATATATATATCCACCAATATTCCTACATGGAGTTTCAATTAGTGTGGATGCCTTCGCACCCCCACTAAAAACACAATATGGGTAGTATACCCCTGATCCAAAGTGCAAGTTACTTTTTTGGACAAGAATGGATGGAATCCCTCATCATCAACAACCTTATCTTTCACCATCCTCTTAGATGAAATACGTATATCATGAATTGGGTCAAGGCCAACTTCCTCTTGTATAGAAACCTCAAGAGAAGACTATTCATCCTCCTCCTCAGAAGCAAGAATGGATGAAGTGGGACCCTATTGAGGAGTTACCACCTTAGAGGTAAGTCCCTTCATTACTATATCTATAAAGGAAGGGGATCTTCCAGCATGATCATCAAGACTACCTCCACCCCCTGTCTATCGGGATAATTTGTATGGGATATGTTCTTAGTGGTAGTCCCATTCCCACCCTTAGCTTTAGGAGAGGAAATATTTTCCATCATTAGCTTCTTAAATCACATACCCTCCTCATGACTTATGGCTGAGAATAAGGAGAAAACGATGGTTTTCTTACATTACAAATAATCAAGACCAATGGACGTACAACTAACAAAGAGTTATAGATGCTTTTAATACTCAATCATTAACTCGTGATCTTCATAATTAGCAAACAAAACAATTTTTTCAAAGAGTGTGAAGCTCATATCAACTTTAAAAAGGAGGCATGCATAGTTTCCAAATCATGCTAACTTTTTTTCTCCATCCATATTAATAGTGATGCCAATGGAAAATGCTATATCATGAAGAATCTGTGGATTCCAAAGAATCCAATTCATGTCATGAACCTTGACCCACATTTTAAAATATGAATTGTGTACCTATAGGGGATTAAAACTACGATCCCATTATCAGAGATGAATTGATCCTAGGTTGAGCATTATCAGACCAAGGCCCCAGGAAATCATCTTTATATCCTCAGACGGTAATAGGATATGGAAAAAACTAAATCATAATTGTAGAGACCCGAAGCTAGACATACATGTACATTACATTACTTTTTCGGAATACTTAGTACATAACAAAAACACACACACAAGGATCGTAATAGTTTAGTGTCTTTGGAAACTCGAAATATAATCTTCTAATCGTGGTGAAAGATCTTCAAAATCTCCCATAAAGATATTCCTTTTTTTTAATACCTAAAACATTTCTTTATATCCTGAGGAAAAGAAAACATAAAAGGGTGAGCTCAAATGCTCAGTAAGGGTAAACAAAAGAAATATCAATCACATCATATTCATAAGAACATAACATTTTGGAAAGCTTAACCTGCAAAAGAGAGCATAATTTCATAACATGGGATAAATCATAGTAGTGAAATGAGATCCCAATAACCATAACTTAAAACATGAAACTCTGTGGCATACACACATAATCATAGAGAATAATTTCTTATTAGTCAAGAATCATTGCCAAGACTATCTTAGTGGACAAAGTCCATTTCTGAACCGAGTCACCCACGTTTCAGTCCTGTTTCAATGAACCGGTATAACCTACCATTCCAGCCATGTCTATCTCATGAGATATAAAATCTTTACCCAATGCATTGGAGGGAGATATAGGTCCCACCCATCTCATAATGATACCATTATTATGTGTGCCACAAAATCATAAATCTTACATCATAGCATAACCCATGAAATAAACTGGGATTCTTAAACATCATGCCATCATAACATAATCTATAAACAATTGATATCATTTCATCATAAGAAAATTGAATCCATTTAAATCATAGATAAATTTTACTTGAAACATACACATATGAAATAATGTCATCTTAGATGTAAAATATTTTTGACAAAACACTTGAAATGAATTCTTGAGGAAAATATCCTTTATTCTTTAAAATCATGTTCTTTCCACAAAATTCCATGCAATTTTAGAAGATAAGGGTTTTATTGAAAATAATCATGAAATATTTTAGAGGAATCTTCTTGAAAATGAGGCGTTATGAAACCGTAAAAATCCGTTCACGCCGTATAAGTTAAAAATAACATTCTCCTCGTACTTTTGTCGGTAAAGTCAAAAAGTACCTTATATTGTAACCAAAGGAAAGATTCCATTCATACAATGTGGTAAAAAGTAAATAAAGGTTAAAAATGACATTAAACACCCATGGAAGAATGGTAAACATTTTATGAATGCACTTTTAGAAAACATGGTCATGGATGATAAACGTAACCCCGGTAAATACTTACGTATAAACAATCTCGGATAAAAATGAGATTGTGATATTTTCCCTTACCTTAGGTCCGATATGATTTGTACGAGTCCGAACCTCCTGTATAATGATTTAAATAATGTTATTGACTTATTACAGAATCATACTTATTTTTATGATATCATATATGGTCATGTTCTTAGCTTCTTAGTAGTAATATTTCATTGCTTCTTGTTATTCGGGTGTTTATAACTTTTTGTTCTGATGCGTGTTTTGTCGAATAAATTCGTATTCATCTCTTTAGGTTATAGATACCTCATTACCAGAATTTTATTAGTGTAATATATATCATATTAATTCATTCAATTCATTCAATTCATTTATATAATCATTGTGAAATGAAGATCATGTAGAACGAGTCGCATCACATCGTGGAGACGGTATTCCGTACATACGCACGAGTGATGATATCATTCCTATGATCGTGGAATTGTATTGGAGTGTATGTATACTATTTCAGAATCAGTATTACTTTATAATAGTCATATATAGTCATTATTTACACCATTATACCCATCCAAATAAGGTGGTGGTGGAAAATAGATTACACCACGACGTGGAGACGGTATTCCGTACGTACGCACGCGCGGTGATTTCTTTTTCCGTAGGATGGATAGATGGTGAAATTGGGTTGTTTCATACTTATAATAACATATAAGTATATGAGTGATACTGATGTTATTACTTCATAATGAAACAACCTAATAAGAAGAAGTGGAAGAAGAAATAAAGGTGAAAGAATCGGTAACAGAAATTACCTCTTCTTTGAAGAGCCTCTTTGAGACCTCCTCTTAGGGCACTAAAATTGGTCTTTGAGGAAGACCAGAACCTCTAGGATGTTTCTAGGGAAGTTGAGAAGAGAATTTGGTAGGTTTTGTCCGAGCTTGAAGGCTCAAAGTTGTGTGACGAAGAGAGGAAGGAGGTACCCTTTTATATGGGAGGAGAGGGGCACCTTTGGAATAACTAAAAATATTATTTTATTATAAAGTCAAGTTCGGTTTTAAATAGCTCCAAATTGATTTATTTCGAGGATAAGGTTGTGATGGGTCGAACTCCTCTCATAAAATAGAATTTAGACAATTTTAGGTTCCCATTTTAACCTTATCATTTAGATTTAACATTAAGTTAAATAATTTTACTTTTACCGCGTCTTCTTGTGTTCTTATACTATAAGGTTAATAAACTTACTATATCAAGCCAAAAGAACCCCAAGTTGTTTATTATTAATATATATAACATTATCTAAGTCATTTGGCCTAACCTTAGGTTTTTAGGAATAAAATAAAAATTAATAATATAATATTTGTTTTAAAAACTATTTTATGTCAATTTTGACACTATTGAGTAATTGATTTTTGTGAAAATCCTAAAAGAATGATAAGTTCTAAAAAAGTTAATTAAATCTATAATAACATGTCATATTAACCTATAAAATTAGTGTAATTCATAAAAAGTCTCAAATTATATTTATTTGGGTATTTATAACATCAATTATGTCAATATTTCATTAATATGATAATTACTGCATCATCGTTGTGTCATAAATAAATTAAATTATTTAATTTATAAAAATTACAAATAAAGTACTATTATGTAGTAAATCTTTTTATATTTCTAATGAATATTTATAGTCGAATTTATCTTATGTATAACCCCATATTAAAAATGATTTACTTACTAAACATTGATTTTAACTATTTTAACCCTTCTTTAAATAAATTAATAATAAATGTCATAATCTAATCCAAGTGGGCCTAAATGGTCATATTTTATTCCTAAGGATGTTTTTGGTGGAATTACACTTGTACAATAGAATTAGGACATGTGTTAGGGTAATAATAATATCATTTTTACCCTTAATTACCCTATTTACTTTTAACCGTGGTAGAAAAAGTAAAAAATTACTATTCACCAAAAAAATATTTTCATCTCATTGAACCACATTTTACTTACTGACATCAACCTTGTCTCTCAGATTTTCAAAATTCCACTCATAGAAGCGGTAAAATTAATTTTTATGAAAAATTCAGTTTTTTAACTACCACTTAGTGGTTTCACTATTCATCAAAAAAATGAAAGTTTCCATAAAAATACAAAAAAATAGATCTAAGATATATTTGATATTATGAATTCAAAAATGATGTCTATTTTATCAAATTCAAAACATATCGGTTGCATTAATTAATTTAAAAATTAATTCCCGTCGTCAAAACAAATAGCGTGTTCTTAAGAGATAATAACTATCAAAAGATTGACACTTGTTTATGACTGGTTTAAATGTGAAATTACATCCAATGACCAACATTGTATTAAATTGTAAAAATATATTCTAAATATACTTTAAAACCACTCAAATTAATAATTTATCACTATTAATTATTTCTATTAAAAAAGTTGTTTTTAATTATAATTTAGTAATTTTCACTATTCATCAAAATATGAAAGTTATCCGAAAAGTACCAAAATTTCACCTTAGGCTAAATTCGATACTCCGAATCCAAAAATGAAGTCCATTTTGAGAGCTAAAATTTCTAAAATTTTAAAAGGTGGTTATTAGTATTTATAACGGCTAGTTTTAATAATATTTTAATAGCATGTCGTTGTTTAGTGAAACTCGGTATTGCGTACGATGTAAGCTATCGAGGAAGGTCGTGATTGTGTGTAATTCAAGGCAAGTCAAGGATGCGTGTTGTGAAAGCTCCTTTTGGTGTAGCGTACAACACACGACATTAATGAAAAAAATATTTTTCATAAAATCTCGGGGTGTTACATTCTACCCCCCTTAAAAAGAATTTCGCCCTCGAAATTCGTCGGGGTTATGAATGGTTTACTAATCGAAAGTTTGTTTAATAGAAACCCACATATTAAAAAGGAATACCAAAAAATGTATTTAAAAACTAAAGAATGGAATGTAACAGTTACCCAAATTAACTCATCACTGGGTCTCCACGTAGAAGAACATAGGTGAAAATATGGATATGGAAGAAAAATATAACCATCAAGTTCTAATGGAGAGTGGTAGAGAACATGGCTATGAAAAAGCCAACAATCACAAAGCTATTGATTTGTGACTATCTATGGTACCATCTGATTAATCAGATATAAGATAACTAGGACAACATTTTTGGTTTTCAAGATCGTTTCCCTAAAGTTGATGAAATTGGAATTAGAAGAAATACTTTCGTGATTTCGGTATAGTCTCACCGTGGGTCGTTATTTGGACAATTTACACTTCATCGCTTAAAGAAATGAAGTTGAATTTTTCATTTGTGATGTGTTAGCAGATCATGTGATAGAATGATGGGTCATTCTATCTGTCTCAAACAAAAGGTTAGAAAAGTTATCAAAAAATACATAAGTGCATATATAGTGAGATTAATCATATATGGTTCCTAAAATGGACTTATACTTCATATATCATACTGCTTAATATAATAAAACTAGTTTCTACTAAACAGGGACTTCCTGTAGGCCAGTTATAGGCGATAAAGGCCAGTCGCACTTCGGTTGTGGGTTTGATTCCCACAGCCTTGTCCGACGCGATGGGCTGTCGCCCGTCCTGCAGGTTGTCCTTTTTCTAAAACTACATTACTATAACATCACATATATAATATCAAAAAAAATATATCCTTAAACAATACTAACTTATGGTTAACATAATCCATTCCAATCATTAGGCTTATCTAAAATACTTCGGTCCAAGCTCATAGTATAAAGAAAACGATAACTTGAAATGTCATCAACCAAGCATGTGAATATCATCATTTATCCCCCATATATCTTGTTGGTCACATTCCAATCATGTGAATGATGTATTCTCTTGAAAAATGAATACCCATTAAACCTTAGTGAAAACATGAATGTTGTCCAAAGTTAACTCTTTCCACATACCAAAATCCAAAAATTCTATATACTCAAACCATGATATAACCTTCTCCTTATATCAGTCATGAGCTCATGAATACTATCAAACATTTAATTTTCTCTTTATTCCTTCATTATGCGCATATCATCTACATTCCAAAAATATCAGAATAACCTTTCATGGATACTGGTAACATTAATCATACACTTTCAAAACTCAAGGAAAGGCAACAGTTTAACAATTCTTAGATGTCTCTTTATTCCATAGTACCATGAGATTGCTTATACAACATTACACATGATAAACATGTAATCATTCCACTACATTCTTAAACCATTGACCGAGCTTCAACAATTCTTTCATCTCACGTATCATTTGTAGTCTCTTCATCATCATCCACATAAATACTACCCATACGAAAATACTGATTATCTTCATGAGACTTTCCCTTAGTTCATTGGTTTGCATAATGCCCGTACATTCCACATTTAAAACATTTAACCATTTTTGATGTCGTAGCAATACCATTATCCTCATCCCTGGTGTTAACTGAACCTTTTCCTTTGCACTTACTAGCTTTGTGCCCTTCTTTTCCACACCGAAAGCATCTTCCAGTTCCATTGAAACATTCTCCTTGATGCCTCTTCCCACATAATTTACATAGGTGAAATTGAACTTTCTTTCCTCTATGATCATCATGAAACTCCATCTTTCTCTTATTTTCCGAGTCAGGAAACTTACCAAATTTTACTTTATTGATCATATTATGAGATTGCTGATTCGGCATAATAATGATGTTTGGACTTCCAAATCCTATTTCATTTGGTTTCTCATGAAAAATATCATTCCATTGTCCATCATATCCTCCATTATCGTGAATCATCTTGTTTCCAACCATTTTCTAAAACCCAAAAAGAATAGTGTGAGAGGCAAAAAACATGCTATGGAAAACAACATAATAAAGGGGGATTACCTTCAATATCAAACATCTTAGGTTAAATTCTAATATCGTTACCTTAGTTCTAGAACTATATCCTATACGTATTCTTATCCTTAGGTACATCCCTAGACATACCTTAGAAATATCTCTAGGGATCTCACTAACGTTTTCGCATCCTAGTTTCCAAAGGTTGACTAAACCTTTCCTCTGATACCAACTGTAGAAACCCGAAGCTAGACGTACATGGACATTACATTACTTTTACGGAATACTTAGTACATAACCAAAACACACACACAAGGATCATAATAGTTTAGTGTCTTTGGAAACTCGGATTATAATCTTCTAATCGTGGTGAAAGATCTTAAACATCTCCCATAAAGATCTTCCTTTTTTTTAATACCTAAAACCTTTCTTTATATCCTGAGGAAAAGAAAACATAAAAGGGTGATCTCAAATTCTCAGTAAGGGTAAACAAAAGAAATATCAATCACATCATATTTATAAGAACATAACATTTTGGAAATCTTAACCTGCAAAAGAGAGCATAATTTCATAACATGGGATAAATCATAGTAGTGAAATGAAATCACAATAATCATAACTTAAAATATGAAACTCTATGGAATACACACATAATCATAGAGAATCATTTCTTATTAGTCAAGACTCATTGCCAAGACTATCTTAGTGGACAAAGTCCATTTCTGAA
The DNA here is from genome assembly GCA_963277665.1 of Viscum album. Classification (NCBI taxonomy): domain Eukaryota; kingdom Viridiplantae; phylum Streptophyta; class Magnoliopsida; order Santalales; family Viscaceae; genus Viscum; species Viscum album. The sequence continues at coordinate 3,174,319 of CAUJRU010000022.1, forward strand.
CCGAGTCACCCTCGTTTCAGTCCTGTTTCACTGAACCGGTATAACCTACCATTCCAGCCATGTCTATCTCATGAGATATAAAATCTTTACCCAATGCATTGGAGGGAGATATAGGTCCCAACCATCTCATAATGATACCATTCTTATGTGTTCCACAAAATCATAAATCATACATCATAGCATAACCCATGAAATAAAATGGGATTCTTAAACATCATGCCATCATAACATAATCTATAAACAATTGATATCATTTCATCATAATAAAATTGAATCCATTTAAATCATAGAGAAATTTTACTTGAAACATACACATATGAAATAATGTCATCTTAGATGTAAAATATTTTTGACAAAACACTTGAAATGAATTCTTGAGGAAAATATCCATTCTTCTTTAAAATCATGTTCTTTCCAAAAAATTCCATGCAATTTTAGAAGATAAGGGTTTTATTGAAAATAATCATGCAATCCTGTAGAGGAAGATTCTTGAAAATGAGGCGTTATGAAACCGTAAAAATCCGTTCATGCCGTATAAGTTAAAAATAACATTCTCCTCGTACTTTTGTCAGAAACGTCAAAAAGTACCTTATATGGTAACCAAAGGAAAGATTCCATTCATACAATGTGGTAAAAAGTAAATAAAGGGTAAACATGACTTTAAACACCCATGGAAGAATGGTAAACATTTTATGAAAGCACATTTAGAAAACATGGTCATGGATGATAAACGTAACCCCAGTAAATACTTACGTATAAACAATCTCGGATAAAAATGAGATTATGATATTTTCCCTTAACTTAGGTCTGATATGCTTTGTACATGTCTGAACCTCCTGTATAATGATTTAAATAATGTTATTGACTTATTACAGAATCATACTTATTTTTATGATATCATATATGGTCATATTCTTAGCTTCTTAGTAGTAACATTTCATTGCTTCTTGTTATTCGGGTGTTTATAACTTTTTGTTCTGATGCGTGTTTTGTCGAATAAATTCGTATTCATCTCTTTAGGTTATATATAACTCATTAACTGAATGGTATTAGTGTAATATATATCATATTAATTCATTCAATTCATTTATATAATCATTATGAAATGAAGATCATGTAGAATGAGTCGCATCACATCGTGGAGACGGTATTCCGTACGTACGCACGAGTGATGATATCGTTCCTATGATCGTGGAATTGTATTGTAGTGTATGTATACTATTTCAGAATCAGTATTACTTTATAATAGTCATATATAGTCATTATTTACACCATTATACCCATCCAAGTACGATGGTGGTGGAAAATAGATTACACCACGTCGTGGAGACCGTATTCCGTACGTACGCACGCGCGGTGATTTCTTTTTCCGTAGGATGGATAGATGGTGAAATAGGGTTGTTTCATACATATAATAACATATCAGTATATTAGTGATACTGATGTTATTACTTCATAATGAAACAACCTAAGAAGAAGAAGTGGAAGAAGAAATAAAGGTGAAAGAATCGATAACGGAAATTACCTCTTCTTTGAAGAGCCTCTTTGAGACCTCCTCTTAGGGCACTAAAATTGGTCTTTGAGGAAGACCAGAACCTCTAGGATGTTTCTAGGGAAGTGGAGAAGAGAATTTGGCAGGGGTTGTCCGAGCTTGAAGGCTCAAAGGTTTGTGAGGAAGAGAGGAAGGAGGTGCCCTTTTATAAGGGAGGAGAGGGGCACCTCTGGAATAACTAAAACTATTATTTTATAATAAAGTCAAGTTCGGTTTTAAATAGCTCCAAATTGATTTATTTCGAGGCTAAGGTTGGGATGGGTCGAAAGCCTCTCATCCAATAGAATTTAGACAAGTTTAGGTTCCTATTTTAACCTTATCATTTAGATTTAACATTAAGTTAAATAATTTTACTTTTACCGTGTCTTCTTGTGTTCTTATACTATAAGGTTAATAAACTTACTATATCAAGCAAAAAGAACCCCAAGTTGTTTATTATTAATATATATAACCTTATCTAAGTCATTTGGACGAACCTTAAATTTTTAGGAATAAAATAACAATTAATAATATAGTATTTGTTTTAAAAACTATTTTATGTCAATTTTGACACTATTTAGTAATTGATTTTTGTGAAAATCCTAACATAATGATAAGTTCTAAGAATGTTAATTAAATCCATAATAACATGTCATATTAACCTATAAAATTAGTGGAATTCATAAAAAGTCTCAAATTATATTTATTTGGGTATTTATAAAATCAATTATGTCAATATTTCATTAATACGATAATTACAGCATCATCGTTGTGTCATAAATAAATTAAATTATTTAATGTCTAAAAATTAAAAATAAAATACTATTATGTAGTAAATCTTTTTAAATTTCTAATTAATATTTATAGTTTAATTTATCTTATGTATAACCCATTATTAAAAATGATTTACTTACTAAACTTTGATTTTAACTATTTTAACCCTTCTTTAAATAAATTAATAATAAATGTCCTAATCTAATCCAAGTGGGCCTAAATGGTCATATTTTATACCTAAGGTTGTTTTTGGTCGAATTACACTTGTCCAATAGAATTATGACATGTGTTAGGGTAATAATAATATCATTTTTACCATTAATTAACCTATTTACTTTTAACCGTGGTAAAAAAAGTAAAAAGTTACTATTCACCAAAAAATTATTTTCAACTCATTGAACCACATTTTACTTACTGACATCAACCGTGTCTCTCTGATTTTCGAAATTCCACTCACAGAAGCGGTAAATTTAAGTTTTATGAAAAATTCAATTTTTTAACTACCACTTAGTGGTTTCACTATTCATCAAAAAAATGAAAGTTTCCAGAAAAATACAAAAAATTAGATCTAATCTATATTTGATATTATGAATTCAAAAATTATGTCTATTTTATAAAATTCAAAACATATCGGTTTCATTAATTAATTTAAAAATTAAATCCCGTCGTCAAAACAAATAGCGTGTTCTTAAGAGATAATTAATATCAAAAGATTGACACTTGTTTATGATTGGTTTAAATGTGAAATTACATCCAATGACCAACATTGTATTAAATTGTAAAAATATATTCTAAATATACTTTAAAACCACTCAAATTAATAATTTATCACTATTAATTATTTCGATTAAAAAAGTTGTTTTTAATTATAATTTAGTAATTTTCACTATTCATCAGAATATGAAAGTTATCCGAAAAGTACCAATATTTCACCTTAGGCTAAATTCGATACTCGGAATCCAAAAATGAAGTCCATTTTGAGAGCTAAAATTTCTAAAATTTTAAAATGTGGTTATTAGTATTCATAACGGGTAGTTTTATTAATATTTTAATAGCATATCCTTGTTTAGTGAAACTCGGTATTGCGTACGACGCAAGCTATCGAGGAAGGTCGCGATTGCGTGTAATGCATGTCAATTCAAGTATGCGTGTTGTGAAAGCTCCTTTTTGTGTAGCGTACAACAAAAGACATTAATGAAAAGAATATTTTTCATAAAATCTCAGGGTGTTACATTCTACCCCCCTTAAAATGAATTTCTCCCTCAAAATTCGTCGGGGTTATAAATGGTTTACTACTCGAAAGTTTGTTTAATAGAAACCCACATCTTAAAAAGGAATACCAAAACATGGATTTAAAAAATAAAGAATGAAATGTAACAGTTATCCAAATTAACTCATCACTGGGTTTCCACGTAGGAGAATATAGGTGAAAATATGGATATGGAAGAAAAATCTAACCATCAAGTTCTAATGGAGAGTGGTAGAGAACATGGATATGAAAAAGCCAACAATCACAAAGCTATTGATTTGTGACGATCTAAGGTACCATCTGATTAATCATATATAAGATCACTAGGGAAACATTTTTGGTTTTCAAGATCATTTCCCTAAAGTTGATGAAATTGGAATTAGAAGAAATACTTGCGTGATTTCGGTATAGTCTCACCGTTGGTCGTTCTTTGGACAATTTCCACTTCATCTCTTAAATAAATGAAGTTGAATTTTTCATTCGTGATGTGTTAGCAGATCATGTGATGGAATGATGGGTCATTCTATCTGTCTCAAACAAAAGGTTAGAAAAGTTATCAAAAAATACATAAGTCCATCTATAGTGGGATTAATCATATATGGTTCCTAAAATGGACTTATACTTAATATATCATACTTCTTAAAATAATAAAACTAGTTTCTACTAAACAGGGACTTCCTGTAGGCCAGTGGTAGGCGATAAAGGCCAGTCGCACTTCGGTTGTGGGTTTGATTCCCATAGCCTTGTCCGACGCGATGGGCTGTCGCCCGTCCTGCAGGTTGTCCTTTTTCTAAAACTATATTACTATAACATCACATATATAATATGAAAAAAAATTCTATCCTTAAACAATACTAACTTATGGTTAACATAATCCATTCCAATATTTAGGCTTATCTAAAATACTTCGGTCCAAGCTTATAGTATAAAGAAAACGATAACTTGAAATGTCGTCAACCAAGCATGTGAATATCATCATTTATCCCCCATATATCTTGTTGGTCACATTCCAATCATGTGAATGATGTATTCTCTAGAAAAATTAATACCCATTAAACATTAGTGAAAACATGAATGCTGTCAAAAGTTAATTCTTTCCACATACCAAAATCCAAAAATTCTATATACTCAAACCATGATATAACCTTCTCCTTATATCAGTCATGAGCTCATGAATACTATCAAACATTTAATTTTATCCTTATCCCTTCATTATGCGCATATCATCTACATTCAAAAAATATCTAAATAACCTTTCATGGATACTGGTAACATTAATCATACACTTTCAAAACTCAAGGAAAGGCAACAGTGTAACAATCCTTAGATGTCTCTTTATTCCATAGTACCATGAGATTTCTTATACAACATTACACATGATAAACATGTAATCATTCCACTACATTCTTAAACCATTGACCGAGCTTCAACAATTCTTTCATCTCACATATCATTTGTAGTCTATTCATCATCATCCACATAAATACTACCCATACGACAATACTGATTCTCTTCATGAGACTTTCCCTTAGGGCATTGGTTTGCATAATGCCCATACATTCCACATTTAAAACATTTAACCATTGTTGATGTCGTAGCAATACCATTATCCTCATCCCTGGTGTTAACTGAACCTTTTCCTTTGCACTTACTGGCTTTGTGTCCTTCTTTTCCACACTGAAAGCATCTTCAAGTTCCTTTGAAACATTCTCCTTGATGCCTCTTCCCACATGATTTACATAGGTGAAATTGAACTTTCTTTCCTCTATGATCATCATGAAACTCCATCTTTCTCTTATTATCCGAGTCAGGAAACTTACCAAATTTTACTTTATTGATCATATTATGAGATTGCTGATTCGGCATAATAATGATGTTTGGACTTCCAAATACTATTTCATTTGGTTGCTCATGAAGAATATCATTCCATTGTCCATCATATCATCCATTATCGTGAATCATCTTGTTTCCAACCATTTTCTAAAACCCAAAAAGAATAGTGTGAGAGGCAAAAAACATGCTAGGGAAAACAACATAATAAAGGGGGATTACCTTCAATATCTAACATCTTAGGTTAAATTCTAAGATCGTTACCTTAGTTCTGGGACTATATCCTATACGTATTCTTATCCTTAGGTACATCCCTAGACATACCTTAGAAATATCTCTAGGGATCTCACTAACGTTTTCATATCCTAGTTTCCAATGGTTGACTAAACCTTTCCTCTGATACCAACTGTAGAGACCCTAAGCTAGACGTACATGGACATTACATTACTTTTGCGTAATACTTAGTACATAACAAAAACACACACAAAAGGATCATAATAGTTTAGTGTCTTTGGAAACTCGAAATATAATCTTCTAATCATGGTGAAAGATCTTCAACATCTCCCATAAAGATCTTCCTTTTTTTATACCTAAAACCTTTCTTTATATCCTGAGGAAAAGAAAACATAAAAGGGTGAGCTCAAATGCTCAGTAAGTGTAAACAAAAGAAATATCAATCACATCATATTCATAAGAACATAACATTTTGGAAATCTTAACCTGCAAAAGAGAGCATAATATCATAACAAGGGATAAATCATAGTAGTGAAATGAAATCCCAATAATCATAACTTAAAACGTGAAACTCTGTGGCATACACACATAATCATAGAGAATCATTTCTTATTAGTCAAGACTCATTGCAAAGACTATCTTAGTGGACAAAGTCCATTTCTGAACTGAGTCACCCTCGTTTCAGTCCTATTTCACTGAACTGGTATAACCTACCATTCCAGCCATGTCTATCTCATGAGATATAAAATCTTTACCCAATGCATTGGAGGGAGATATAGGTCCCACCCATCTCATAATGATACCATTCTTATGTGTGCCACAAAATCATAAATCATACATCATAGCATAACCCATGAAATAAAATGGGATTGTTAAACATCATGCCATCATAACATAATCTATAAACAATTGATATCATTTCATCATAAGAAAATTGAATCCATTTAAATCATAGATAAATTTTACTTGAAACATACACATATGAAATAATTTCATCTTAGATGTAAAATATTTTTGACAAAACACTTGAAATGAATTCTTGAGGAAAATATCCTTTCTTCTTTAAAATCATGTTCTTTCCACAAAATTCCATGCAATTTTAGAAGATAAGGGTTTTATTGAAAATAATCATGCAATATTGTAGAGGAACCTTCTTGAAAATGAGGCGTTATGAATCCGTAAAAATACATTCACGCCGTATAAGTTAAAAATAACATTTTCCTCATACTTTTGTCGGAAAAGTCAAAAAGTACCTTATATGGTAACCAAAGGAAAGATTTCATTCATACAATGTGGTAAAAAGTAAATAAAGGGTAAAAATGAATTTAAACACCTATGGAAGAATGGTAAACATTTTATGAAATCACTTTTAGAAAACATGGTCATGGTTGATAAACGTAACCCCAGTAAATACTTACGTATAAACAATCTCGGATAAAAATGAGATTGTGATATTTTCCCTTACCTTAGGTCCGATATGCTTTGTACGTGTCCGAACCTCCTGTATAATGATTTAAATAATGTTATTGACTTATTACAGAATCATTCTTATTTTTATGATATCATATATGGTCATATTCTTAGCTTCTTAGTAGTAATATTTCATTGCTACTTGTTATTCGGGTGTTTATAACTTTTTGTTCTGATGCGGGTTTTGTTGAATAAATTCTTATTAATCTTTTTAGGTTATAGATACCTCATTACCAGAATGGTATTAGTGTAATATATATCATATTAATTCATTCAATTCATTTATATAATCATTATGAAATGAAGATCATGTAGAACGAGTCGCATCACATCGTGGAGACGGTATTCCGTACGTACGCACGAGTGATGATATCGTTCCTATGATCGTGGAATTGTATTGGAGTGTATGTATACTATTTCAGAATCCGTATTACTTTATAATAGTCATATATAGTCATTATTTACACCATTATACCCATCCATGTAAGGTGGTGGTGGAAAATAGATTACACCACGGCGTGGAGACGGTATTCCGTACGTACGCACGAGCGGTGATTTCGTTTTCCGTAGGAAGGATAGATGGTGAAATAGGGTTGTTTCATAATTATAATAACATATCAGTATATGAGTAATACTGATGTTATTACTTCATAATGAAACAACCTAAGAAGAAGAAGTGGAAGAAGAAATAAAGGTGAAAGAATCGGTAACGGAAATTACCTCTTCTTTGAAGCGCCTCTTTGAGACCTCCTATTAGGGCACTAAAATTGGTATTTTAGGAATACCAGAACCTCTAGTATGTTTCTTGGGAAGTTTAGAAGAGAATTTGGCAGGGTTTGGCCGAGCATGAAGGCTCAAAGTTGTGTGAGGAAGAGAGGAAGGAGGTGCCCTTTTATAAGGGAGGAGAGAGGCACCTTTGGAATAACTAAAAATATTATTTTATTATAAAGTCAATTTCGGTTTTAAATAGCTCAAAATTGATTTATTTCGAGGCTAAGGTGGGGATGGGTCGAAATACTCTCATACAATATAATTTAGACAAGTTTAGGTTCCTATTTTAACCTTATCATTTAGATTTAACATTAAGTTAAATAATTTTACTTTTACCGTGTCTTCTTGTGTTCCTATACTATAAGGACAATAAACTTACTATATCAAGCCAAAAGAACCCCAAGTTGTTTATTATTAATATATATAACCTTATCTAAGTCATTTGGCCGAACCTTAGATTTTTAGGAATAAAATAACAATTAATAATATAATATTTGTTTTAAAACCTATTTTATGTCAATTTTGACACTATTTAGTAATTGATTTTTGTGAAAATCCTAACAGAATGTTAAGTTCGAAAAACGTTAATTAAATCCATACTAACATGTCATATTAACATAGAAAATTAGTGGAATTCATAAAAAATCTCAAATTATATTTATTTGGGTATTTATAACATCAATTATGTCAATATTTCATTAATAAGATAATTACTGCATCATCGTTGTGTCATAAATAAATTAAATTATATGATGTATAAAAATTACAAATAAAATACCATTATCTAGGAAATCGTTTTAGCTTTCTACTGAATATTTATAGTAGAATTTAGCTTATGTATAACCCCATATTAAAAATTATTTACTTACTAAACTTTGATTTTAACTATTTTAACCCTTCTTTAAATAAATTAATAATAAATGTCCTAATCTAATCCAAGTGGGCCTAAATGGTCATATTTTATTCCTAAGGTTGTTTTTGGTCGAATTACACTTGTCCAATAGGATTAGGACATGTGTTAGGGTAATAATAATATCATTTTTACCCTTAATTACCCTATTTACTTTTAACCGTGGTAAAAAAAGTAAAAAGTTACTATTCACCAAAAAATTATTTTCATCTCCTTGAACCACATTTTACTTACTAACATCAACCGTGTCTCTCGGATTTTCGAAATTCCACTCACAGAAGTGGTAAAATTAAGTTTTATGAAAAATTCAGTTTTTTAACTACCACTTAGTGGTTTCACTATTCATCAAAAAAATGAAAGTTTCTAGAAAAATACCAAAAATTAGATCTAAGCTATATTTGATATTATGAATTCAAAAATGATGTCTATTTTATCAAATTCAAAACATATCGTTTGCATTAATTAATTTAAAAATTAATTCCCGTCGTCAAAACAAATAGTGTGTTCTTAAAAGATAATAACTATCAAAAGATTGACACTTGTTGATGACTGGTTTAAATGTGAAATTACATCCAATGACCAACATTGTATTAAATTGTAAAATTATATTCCAAATATACTTTAAACCCACTCAAATTAATAATTTATCACTATTAATTATTTCGATTAAAATTTCTGTTTTTAATTATAATTTAGTAGTTTTCACTATTCATCAGAATATGAAAGTTATCCGAAAAGTACCAAAATTTCACCTTAGGCAAAATTCAATACTCCGAATCCAAAAATGAAGTCCATTTTGAGATCTAAAATTTCTAAAATTTTAAAAGGTGGTTATTACAATTCATAACGGCTAGTTTTAATAATATTTTAATAGCATATCGTTGTTTAATGAAACTTGGTATTGCGTACGACACAAGCTATCGAGGAAGGTTGTGATTGCGTGTAATGAAAGGCAAGTCAATGATTCGTGTTGTGAAAGCTCCTTTTGGTGTAGCGTAAAACACAAGACATTAATTAAAAGAATATTTTTCATAAAATCTCGGGGTGTTACATTAATGAGACGTAGTTCCAATCCGAGAAACCCCAAACAACTGAAAGACAAGATATCATATCACTAGTTCTCCATAGTGATGAACCCTATAGAATAATGAGACAAGAAATTAAAGAATTCTTACCCATCTCAACCCTCTCTAAGATCACAGAGGGAACTTCCTTCACATGAGAAACATTTATCCTATGTCGAATCCCTTCAGAAGTGTTATTGAAGAGGAAAAAGGATTGGTTATAGCCAACATAAGGGGAAGATCCCCTTCCCCTTCTGCCGCCGACATGCCCGATCCTATGCCATCCACCATAGAAATGACCAGCTGAGACACAATATTAGGCCTTCCACCAATATCTCTGACCAATGCTGGAGCCTGACGATCAACACATGCTGGAGCTTGATGCTCAACTCCCGATGTGTAAACTGCAACATCGCTAATATTCTCATATTTAATGATGAGATCACTGATCTTTGAAGCTGCTCCTCTCTGAGATGGATCATTATCACAATCATTCACCTAAATTCCATCAATACTTCTAGCCACACAAATGAAACCCAAGAATTGGGGAGTCTTCAAATCAAAAGAAGAGAACGCCATGGGAAAGGAAGAACCCTAGACGCCTCCACCATTGATCTCAAAACATGAGCTCCCCACACATTCCATCTCCTTTCACCAAAAATTAATATTATTAATATGTAATAAAATATTGTTAAATTTATAATTATTTAATGAATATTAAATATTTATAATTAATCTTAATTACTTAGTTCTATATTAATATTTTTATTAATAATATTAATAATAATTAGTTAATAGTTAATATTTAATTGTACATATTAATAATAAATTAATATTTATTTATTATTGGTTAGGTATTATAATTATTTATTTTTAAATGATATTTATTATTAATTAATTAATAATTGTTAATGATAACATATTTTTAATTCTTCACATGGACGGAGAAACCTGAATTGCACATTGGAAATCCATAAGGACTTCCAGGCTAATCCCCTTATAAAAGGGAGTCCTAGGTGAGACATTCTGTAAAAGTTTAGTCTGATTTCAAGTACTAAAGAGTAGTAAAATTATATATAAAAAATTGTTATATATATATATATACAAAACAAAACAATATAAAAATTTTAAAACTAAAAAAATAGTTCTATCCAAAGGATTTAAGGGGATAATTCCTTGGAGTTTTACCCTGGGGAAAAGGAGTTACACCTTTAATGCCTTGGGACTCCACCCAAAAACCCTAAATGCGTTAAGGGGGTTATGAATTAATGTATTAGTTTTAAAAAAAATTAACCCATCATTATTTTAAGAATTGTTTTATTTCAAAAAACACTTATAAAAAATTCATGCCATGTAGATGGTTTCCAATTAAGCTAGAGCTGCCATAGAACTGTCCCACATGAGTATTAGAACCCAAAAAAATAATTTCTCCTTCAAGATCAATATCATTAAATGATAGGACTATAGAGAAAGGGATATGTGAAAGGGTGATAAGGTAAGATGGCGAGACTAGGATCCATCCACCCTAGACACCCAATCAACATCAGAGGTATGGACATGATCGATCGATAATTGGCTTTTTTATTATTTTGGAAGCAGATCAACTGCCCAAAAAGAGATTGTTACGGGGGTCTAAAGTGATGCAGCCCGAGTGCATCCCCCCACACAAAATTATTACACTCCCGGGGCAAAGATCCCAAACTAGAAAACACAATTAACGGTACCTCCAGACTGCCTCCCCGAGAAAGTGCGTCCGCCGCGAAGTTAGCCTCCCTTTTCACATGATGAACCGAGAAAACCTGTCCAAGTTCCAAAATGCAACTACGGACTACGTAAATTAGCTTCCAAGGGGGGTCCACCTGTCCGTTGATAGCTCGTACCGCAATTTCAGAGGCTAACTCCACTTCAGAACACCTCAAGTTCATGTCTTTGCAGAGCTTGATACCTGTTTGAATAGCCTTGAATTCCGCACCGAGCGAATTCCCCGGCCCAAAGAAGCTGCTGAAGGCGAACAACACAGAATCGTGTTCATCCCTCAGTAGGCCGCCCCCATGCATTTGGCCATTGATGCATGAACCATCCACATTAAGCTTGTGTCCGATCCTCGGCGGCTGCCATCAGATCCAGTTGCCCTGAATATCCGGGACCGGAACTCGGTTCAGCAACCTGAAAATCACAGACGATTGATGTCCGCCTTTCACCATAGCAGCCAACTCATGAATAATCCCTTTTAATCTAACATTCAGGAAAGTATTCGAAGGCCGCAGATCATTTCTCGCCTTATTCCGAGCCTCCCACAACATCCAGAAGATGGCGAGAACAATAATGCCGCGACTCTTGAATTCCATGTCTTGATTCCCTGCACCCATAAACTAGCGGGCAAAGAAGTCATGCATAGAAGAGAAAGCAGAATTTTGACAGCCCCAGCTACCCATAAGAAGCCATAGATAGCTGGCCCATTCACTTTGGATGAATAAATGGAAGGCTGATTCGGTCTGCGGAGAAATACAGCAATAGCAACGCGGGGCCAAGGAAATCCCTCTCCGCTGGACATTATCCTCCGTTGGCAAGGCGTTATTCCGAACTCTCCAAACCAGAAAATTAAACTTTGTAGGAACCTCTTTGCACCATAGCCGAGCCGCACATTCATCACAAACCCCTCCCGGATGAATTAGAGTTCTGAATTCATGTCCGCTGAACACACCAGAACCAGAAGGAGTAAAACATACCCGGTCAGCTTCCTCATTAAAGATAATCTCCTGGAAGAGGACCCGCTATTCCCCATCAAGAATTGCATCCAAAAATCTGGGGAAGTGGGAAGCCTCTTTGAGAGTAATATCCGGAACTGGATAGCCCGGAAAAAACAACTTCTCCCCAACCCAATTATTATTCCATAAGCTGATCTCCCCCCTCCCAACCACCCAGCATGAATTGTCCTGAAGGATCTCCAGATTTTACATCACATTCTTCACCAGCCTGGACAGTTTCCGCTTATCCCACCTCTCCCAATGTTTTCCATATTTATTTCTGAGAACTTTGGCCCACAGCGAATCGCCAACCATGAAATCCCATGCCATGCGGGCCTGCATGGACTGAATGGTTAAGGAAATATCCCTGATGCCAACACCACCCTCCTCAATTGGTTTAGCCAGACGATTCCATGAAGCCCAATGAGCCTTGGCTGTGGAATTGGCATCCCAAAGGAAGCGGTTCATAATCTTCTCCATCAAATAAATGATACCTTTGGGAGGGGAAATTACCGACATTACATGCATTGGGATTGAGGAAAGCACGCTGTTAATCAAGGCGACCCGACCCCTGAAGGAAAGAAATATGCTCTTCCAACTTAATATTCTTCCCAACATTCTGGTAATAATATCCTCAAAAAGGATTTTTTAACGGGCCCCTTAGAAATAGGAGCCCCCAGATAAATCATTGGAAACTGCTTCCTTTGAAATCCTAAAATATTCTGAATATCTCGAGCCCTCCTCCTTGAACACTTGGCTGAAATGAAAACGCTACTCTTCCTTAAATTGATAAGCTGCCCACTTAAGCAACCATATGTCTCCATAATTCCCATAAACTGCACAATGGACGATCTCATGCCATTCAAGAAAACCAGAATATCATCAGCAAACATAAGGTGTGACAAATACCCATCCGAAGCTTTGCTGAGGTACGAGAGAATCCTTCTTTCCACCATGCATCTGTGTAAATTCTGAGAAAAGGCCTCCTGAGCAATAATAAACATAAAGGGAGACAAAGGGTCCCCCTGTCTCACTCCCCGAACACTTTTTAAATAACCAAAACCCTTACCCATAAGAGAGATGGACAACCATGGCGAAGAATAGCAGCGAAAACACAGATCACACACCCATTCAGAGAAACCCATACCTCTCATGATCTGAATAATAAAGCTCCAATTCAATTTGTCATAAGCCTTGTCCATATCCACTTGGATAATGACGTTGGAGCCAAGAACCTTTTTATTAATAGCTTCCACCAATTCTTGGGAATTCCAATCGCCCCCTGAATGCCCCTTCCCTTAATTAAACTATGTTGTTCCTGAGAGATCACTTTCAGCAAAACTTTATTCAGTCTCCTAGCCATCAGACTTGCCAAAATTTTGTAAGAGACATTACATAGACAAATGGGTCTAAAGTGCTCAATGGACGATGGATCTTTGATTTTTGGTAGTAGAACGACCCTGGAGGAAGAAGAACTCCTGTTAATGGCACCTCCCCGAAAGAAATCCTGAATAGCCTCAATTACATGCACCCCCACAAAATCCCAAGCCGCCACAAAGAAACTCCCTGGGAAACCATCTGGACCCGGGGCACTGTTTAAGTACATACTACGGATAGTGTCCCAAACCTCATCCCTTTCCGGAATGGTCATGAGTATGTTGTTGTCCTACACCCCAAGACTGCTAGAAATAGTTCCCAAGAAAACCTCCTGATCCTCTATGGGAACATCAATAAGCCGGTCACCTCGAATTTCACCTGCCAACAAATTCTCAAAATGTTTCAAGGCCAATTGGCCTGCTATATTGAGATCATACGTGAAAGAGCCATCCTCCAGTTTAATGTTGAGTTTTAAATTCTGTCGATCCTTTAAACAAGCATGAATGAAAGCAGTGTTGCGATCGCCCTCCTTAAGCCATCTAACTCTAGAGTGGAGCCTGTAATCTCTTTCAATCTCCAGCACCCTCTCGGCAAGGAAGCTACGTTTGTCACATAACCTAATAAAAATGCTCTCATACCAACTCCTCTGAAGCTGATCTTCTAGATTATCAATTTCCAATTGTATAGAAACCACCGAACTGTCTGTGATTGGATTCATCGAAATCCAGCGAGCAATATCAGACTTAAGTCGCTTCAGCCGCCCAGCAAGCCCAACCCAAGCCCTCCCTTCAATCTCCTGCTCCCATGACTTCCGCATCATTTGAAGAAAACCCTCCACATTAAGCCATTTGGACGAATACATGAATGGTTTGAGATCCTGGTTCCCTTGTTTAAGCTCAACCAGCAAAGGGGTGTGATATGAAAAACCACGGGATAAGTGTGAAACAGAGGAATGAGCAAAGATGTCTAAACCATTTAAGTTGGCAAGGCATCTGTCCAGCCGACTCCAAATGTGCCTAGCTCCTTTGCGATTATTACACCAGGTGTATTTGCCTCCCTTGAAGCCCAAGTCCAGCAAGCCCTTATTAGACATGAAGCTCTTGAAGTCCAGCATACCGTTGACTGAACTCTCCAAACCACCTCTCTTTTCTGAGACATCAGCAATCACGTTAAAATCCCCACCAACGAACCAAGGCAGGCCTGCTGGATCAAACGCCTCCAGATACTCCCAAAGGGCCCTCCGCTCTTGTATGTCATTGCTAGCATAAATGAAAGAGAAACATATACCCATTCCTTTTTCCCCAATCATTACCGTTAAACACTGATTAGTGGCCTACATAAAATCCACCTGAATGCTACGATTCCAGAATAACCAGATATGCTTATTAGTGGGGTGATCATGACAGAACTGACCGAAACCCATCTTCTTCGCAAAGAACTTGATTTTACCGATATCTGGTTTAGGTTCCAGAATTGCAGCCATAGAGATACCATATTTCCTAGCCTCAGAATCTATAAAAGCACTCTTTGTCTGAACACCCAGTCCCCTGGAATTCCAAACAATCAAAGAAACCATTAACAGAGTGGAGCTTTGACCCGTCTTCCATTGTTATCTTGGCCAGGGACAAATAAAGTTCTGCAGCACTCATCTTTGCACATCGACCGGGTAACCGGTCTTGAAGCACCAGCCGAGAAGGACCCTCTCTTTGGTACCAAAATCTTCTTCTTAAGTGGGCTATCCTCTTCTTCTAGCAGAGAAGGTTTGTGCCTCACTGAAAAACTGGATGGCTTTGGATCCATTTCCACCAGATGCAAATCATTCAAAACCAACCGAGCCGGAGACCTACGAGTAGCTATAATTTCCTTCGACACCCCAGCAGGTAAAGACCCCCATGGCCGAATACCATTATCTGCTTTGGAGTGCACCACCTTGCCTATAAGTGGGGACTGCAGAAACTCAACACAAAGTGTAGACAATTCCTGCAAACCTGTGTAATGGGAAAAAACCCTGGGAATCCCTAAAGCCCCGCAGGACATAACTAAGCTGAAACTACCAGAAACGCAGGAAGGAACCCTCGACCGAGGAAGAACCATTTCCTCATCCTCCAAAGGAACCACCTCCACACCCTTTTTCTGCTTCGACCCAAAAGCTAAAACCAAATCCTTAGCAAGAACACCATCCATCTGAGCCCCCCCAGCAGAATTTTGTGGCTGTTCGTACTCAACATCGACAGAGTTCGAAAATTCAGATGACTTCAAAGGGCTTCTAAGTAATTCTCCCTTCGCCACGGAAGAAGACGGTATCCGAGAACATTTACCCCTTTCCACCCCCTCAAAAGAAGCGGACGGCCTAACCCCAGGTCGTGACGCTTCCCGGCGATCGCTCTGATCTTGCCCCGCTCCCTGTTTGCTGAAACTAAATTTCCCTTTTCTGCAAAAATCCACTGAATTTCCTTGAAAGCCACACGAGGAGCAAAACCTGGGTGGAGCTTGGAACACCAACCGTTGCCACCATTTGAACCCCTCCGGTGACCGAATTAAAAATAGAGAAGGAAACTTAACCAGAAGATTCATCTCGACACAAATGCGGGGATTAGCCGCATCCATAAGCACCTCCGTGTTCGAATCAGAACACAAAAAATTCCCCAACGAGTCCCCCACCGCTGCCAAAATTGAAGGATTATGAAAGGGAAGAGGAAGCCCAGGGAGCTTGATCCAAACCGCAACCATGGGGGATTCTCTACCATAATGACATTCCCAAGACCAACGTGATAGCGTAAAACGACAGCCATCGCAATACCTATCAACCCGCGCCCACGCCCACACAAAATCCTCCTTGTTAAAGAAGTGTATCCAGAATGCGAAACGGGAGAGGTTCAACACCGCCACTGATTGCTTCAGCCCCTAAGAATCCACGAAGGATTTGAACCTATCCAGTGAGGGTTTCACCGGACCAAAACGGGCTACCAAGGTCAAATTATGAAACTCTGCAACTTCCCGAATCTCCTTCTCTGAAATCTCGATGAGAGGAGCTCCATCCAAACACTCCACGCTTCTGCGTTCCACCTGGATCGATGGGATACTGCGCAACCCCGACGCCCCTGACGAGAAACCTCCCACCACGGCCTCCTTGAACGACTTCGCCATTTTTCCAGAGAGTAAAATTACATCAATAAGTGTCCTAGAAGATTAGTGTTGAGATGGTAGAAATCCTAAACCTGAAGAAACAGGTAGAATAACAATGGAGGAATGTCATCAGGTATAAAAACAATATGTTTTTTATATGTTTTTTAAAAATATTTACTAAAATAATACTATGTTATTTTTAAAAAAAATAAGGAAGTAAAGTGGTATCATCGATGCCGCCTTTCAGTTATCTTGGAAAGTGGAAAGGCTGATTCTGACTTAGCCTCTCATTGACCCATATTTATGACATAGCAAAGACATCCTCATCAGTGTTTCCTTTTTCTTAAATTAAGGAAAAAGGTGACATTCATGATGTTGCGTTTCTAGTAAAGTAAGGAGAAAGTAAGCATCGTCATTGTTGCATTTGACCCAAAAGCCTATAAAAAGGAAACATCCATTGCACCTTCTCCTCACTCATTTCCACCCTCTCTTTAATCCCCCCATCTATATACTTTTCTCGATGTTTTCTCCTTTGTGAAAAATGATTTTGGGGGCCTAAAAAGTGTGCCGAATTTTGTAAATCATCATTTAGAGGTATTTTTTCCTATTTATTTGAATTTTATTTATTTATTTAAAACTTTTATTTTTTGTTAGTTTTAAATATGTTATTTTCCTTATTGTTTAGTTAGATAGATATAGTTTAAGAAATAATATTTAATATTATTAAATAAAATATTATTATTTATTTTGTACTTTTGAGTAAATAATTAATAATTAGGCTTAGTAATGAATTTTTTATTATAATAAGATTATTATTTAGTATAACATAGATGTTTTTAAATATTAGTGACATAATTGGGAATTAATATTAACTAGATGATGAATAAATATTAGTAAAAAAATGGTTTACTAATAACTATCTATTAAATAACAATTGATTAACTAATTCTACAGAAATGATAAAATATTGATTAACTAATCAATAACATAGGATAAAATAAGAATTAGATAACGAATAAACTTGTATTAACTTAGGATCAAGTAATGATTAATTAATGATTAATTAATGATTAAATAATTATTAACTAAAATTAAATAATGATGGACATTAATAAACAAATAACTAACTAATAACAAATGACTAAATAATGATTAAAGAATGATTAACTAATAATTAACTATAAAGTAACTACTTAGTATCTATTAATTAAGTAATGATTAACGAGTGGTTAATGAAAGATTAAGGCATAATTAATTTAGGATTAACTAATGATTAGATAATAATTAACCAATGAATAATAAATGACCAGATAATGATTAAGAAATTATTGAGTAATAATTACTTAATGATTAAATATTAATTAAAAAATAGTTAACTATAAATTAAATAATTATTATATATTAATTATGTAATGACTAACAAGTGATTAGTGAATGATAAATACAAAATCATGTTAGGATGAACTAATTATAAACTAATTATTAGCTAATAATTAACTAATGATTAAAATGATTAGCTAATGATTAAAGAACGAATAATTAATAATTTCTTATTTATTAACTATTAAATAAAAAATAATTAACTATAAATTAAATACATATTATTTACTAACTATGTAATGATAAATCAGTAATTAATTAATGATTAAAGTATAATTATTTAGGATTAAATAATGCTTAACTAATGATTTCATAATGATTATCTAAGGATTAGTGAATGAATAACAAATGGTAAAATAACGATTAATGAGTGATTAAAGACTGATTAATCAATGATTAAGGAATAATTGACATGGGATTAATTAATAGCGAATTAATGATTAACCAATAATTAATTAATGAATAACTGTTAATTAACTATAAGTTAACTACTTAAATAATGATCACATAGTAATTGACTAATAATTAACTTTAAAATAAATAAATAATAACTGTTATTTAAGGAATGATTAACGAATATTTAATAAATTCTTAACGTGTAGATAACTTCGGATTAAATAATGAATAATTAATGACGAACTAATGATTAACTAATTATAAATCATTAATTAAATATTTTTTTTCAATGATTAAGTAATAATTACCTTACCAATAATTAATAGTGAAGTAATTATTAAATAATAATTAGTTAATGATTAACCATTCATTTAATTGAAACTAACCAACCAAGATTTAATAATTAATGAATAATTAACTAATTAATTATTAATTATTAACTAAGGATTAACATATTATTAAATAATGATTGGATATTGATAAAATTAAAATTAATATAGAATAAACAAAAGATAAAATATGACTAATTACATGAAATAGAGGTCTTACTGCACACCTAATTTTTTACTCCCATGATTTAGATGATTCATACCTTGTTGCACACTGAGTTTTATACTGTCGATGGATATGTTTAAGATGATTCACATTCTCTTCATAATTAACTGAACATAACTTTAGGAAGATTAAAAATTATACTAAAAAACAATATGTCTATATTTTAGGATAAAAGAAAACATTGTAAAGATTTGGTAAAATAAATAATATTTAGTTATATAAGCAATTAAATCCCTATCTAGATACCACAAGTGGATGTGCCGTTGGCACAAATGTACCTAGGGGTAACAAATCTAAAAATACCATATTGAGATAAAATCAATCGTGAACTGGTGCATGACAACAGGATTTTCTACATATCTGGTTTGACACCCCCAGAGGATATGGTTTAAATGATTGACATTATCTTTATAAACCATTGAACACACCATTAGAATGATTAAAATGTTCACTATAAAACAATACTTTAATTCTTTAGGATGTTAGAAGGCATTCTAAATTTTTTGTAAAATAAAGATTATGTGGATTTATAAGAAATTAAGTCCTTGTCTAGATATCATAAGTGGATATGGATATGGAACAAATTAATGTCGGTGTAACAACCCTGAAAACTCTATATTCAGAAAGACTCGATCATGAATTTTTTCACAACAATGGGCCTTACTTCACACATGGTTTGACACTCTTGAGGGATATTCTTTCGATGATTCATGTTCTCTTAATAAACTATTGAATATATCTTTAGGACGATTAAAATTTTTAATATGAAACAGCAGTGTCATCATTTAAGATATTAGAATATATTTTAAAATTTAGTTAAATTAACGATTGTGTGGATAATTCTATATGATGATTCCTTACTGTAAATATTATTTACACTATACATATATTGATCAAAAACCATTTTCACATATAAAATCATGTTTTATTATGTATAATTCTACAGAGAGGTTATTAAAATTTAAAAATGAGCTTATAATAGTATACAATGAGCAAAAATGGTTAGGGAATATGATTGTGTAACTCTAAGATAACTTTAAGAATAGATTATTGGTTATTTAAATCTCAGACTACATCTAAAGATCCCGTCTATTAGCTATAAAAATTTGTAATTATAGATTACGCTATTTCATCTAGCTTTTACATTGGGTGCTTAAGAGGATTGGGTTCAAGCAAAAAATTTATTCTCCAAATGATCATATAATTCCATGACGGGGTTATATATTGAGGGTTCTAGTGTACAACAACAATGCCCAATTGTACGAAAACATAGACCCACAAGAGTTTTTGAAGAAGGTCCATCCCAAGAAAATGAGGCTATTACCTATGATGCATAATAAGGAAAAATAATTGATATATCATATGTATAAAAAAATATTTTGGGTGATGAGGAAGTTTCTAACGAAGTAAAAGACAGAGACAAGAACTTTGATTAGGAAGAAGCTGCAGAAGATGGAGTGGATGTTTCTAGAAATGTAGTAGTTGTACAACATCATCGACACCGAATAAATCATCTACCACTCTTAGCATCCTGGTCGGAAGAAATATAAAATTTTCATGAATTCTAATGCAATGATTTTGGAGTTATAATTTCCACCTCTTACTTCTCCATTCCTTTAGTGTGGAAATCATAAAAACATTATTAAAATAGGTTTACTAACTTTTTATAACCAAAATATGTTATTTTTTTGTAGAAAAAATTATATTTATCCATACATATAAAAGGTTATAACGAGTTAATAAAATAAACTTTATATTCTTAATTATTATTATTGTATAGAGTATAAATCTGATTATCAGATTCAACATTAATCATAGCACAAGTCAGAACTTAGTCCTGACTATTGTACTAACAAATTCATGACTATCAGACTAATACTCATACCAAAACAAGCAGTCTAACACTCATTATGATTATCATATTGATATTTTTAAGTAAGTACATTGGAATAACCTAAGGTTAAAATCAGAATAAATATAATTTTTTCAATCGTAAGGAATATATTTAGAAATATAATGGTGTTAATCAATACGATGTTAGACATTCAGTTGTAGATGAGCTGTCAAGCACCAGCTATTTGAGGTCGTTGCAAAAAAACATGGAAATATGACCATTGTAATATTTCCTATAAATACCATGCCATTTTAAGAGTATATGGATGATTTATTACATTCTATATCATGTATTCTGAATAATAATTAGCATGAAATTATCGTTCTCAGACTTCGTATTTCTTTAGAGAGAGTATTTATTCTAAGGAATACTTGTCGGGGTTGTTTCATAAAGAACATCTATAATTGTGATCCTTGTCTTATCATTGTTACTATCAAGGGATTTTTATGAAAGAAATATGGTGAATCTGATCCATCGGATCGAGGGATTCCAGGTCTATGAAGGTAGATGATGATATTTGTATAGAGGGATTCTCAAGATATGAAGAAAAGTCCATTTCGATCTTCATATCAAGGTATTTCTTGGTAAGGATAGATATACTTTACTATAAGTACAAAAAGTGGACACCTTTAGTCGGGGTTATTGAATACCTTACTCTTAAGGTCAAAATAGGTTAATATTTTTAATATATCTTGAAATTCATTCTTATTTTTACATAGGTATTATTTTACTTGTATTTATCAGTTTTCTATTCCACTACATACAATAAAAATTTATTCATCATATTAATATTTATATTCTATTTGTTTTATATGTATTACTATAATTAGGATAAAATAAAAATCATAATTAGACCCATTATTATTACGATTTTCACTTTGATATAATCAGATTATTTCTATTTCTGATTTTATGACTCTGATAATCGAATCAAGTCCATGTCCGATAAAGTTACTTTAAGAGGATTTGTGTTTAGTTTAGTTTAAATAATTTAAACAATGTTTTTTAAACTAAAATTCACCCCAATTATAATTATATCCATATAATAAAATTATTACAATACTATAATTGATATAAGAGTAATTTTCTACTACTTATTTACTTTCTATGTTTTTACTTTCTTTACTTGTTGCATGTTTTTTAATGTTTTGATATAATTATTTTGTTTATTAAACTTTTCTACACTAATGTGTATATGTGGAAAATAATTTCTTTTGTTTATAAGATGTTAGGTCTTAATATTGGTTTTATAGAAAATATAAATCCAAATAATCCACCAATATTTGATGGTGATGAATATGAGTACTGGGGAGATAAGATGAAATATTTGGTTATCAACATGGGAGTAAATAATTTTTTTATTCTTACTAGAGAATACAATATTCATAATAATTAAGTCACTTTTTTACGCATTAAAAACAAGAGTATAAGATAAAATATAGAGTAAGTAATTATTTTTTATGATCCATAAAAAGAATTATTTACAGTCAGATATCCTCATGTGAAGCTAAAAATAGTATCAGGAAAAATCTTGAAGTCACACACTTTAGAACTTATAAGGTTGTTGAGACCAAAATAGCCACAATTAGTGTAGACTACCAGGAATTTTATTTTTTACCAAGAGAATACGTTGCAAAGATGCACCAGAGGGTCATGAAAATCATAAATAGTTTACAATATATTGGTAAAAGGTCTTGATGATAAAATTATTGTTGAAAATATTATAGACATCATGCCCAGTGAATGAGACAATAAAATACCAATTTTGGATGAGAAAATAAATATGAATAATCTTACTTTTAATGATTTAATTTGAACCATTATGAAATATGAGTGTAGACTTAAGATAGATGCTGAGAAATATAATAATAAAAATGTTGGTGTTGCTTTTTATACAACTACTATTCCTTCTGAAGTTCAAACACATGAGAATGTTGTTAAATATTTAAAGAAGATGAATGTTTTTATTCAATATGATTCCCTTACTTATGAATAGGCAGATAATGATTTAGATAATCTAAAAAGAAGGATGACTAAGATAGCCAGAATGAAAGATTTTTAATACTGATACAAAAAAGGTCATAATGATAAAGGTGATAAGAAAGTTTCTAAAGTTTAATGTTATGAATATAATAAAGATTGACATATTTGACCACATTTTCCAAAGATGAAGACGAAAGATAAGAAATAAATAAATTATAAAAGAAATGATAAATAATATTATAAATCTAAAGGTAAGAATGTCTTGAAATCCTATCACATATAGAGTTCAAATGGTGGTGATTCTTCTTAATGCTTATCTGATAATGAATGTTTTTAACAGAGGAACATAGGTATTTTTTCTAATGTACCCATTATAAATCATTCTCTCATGGCTAAGGTATGTATAATTGAAAATATTACAAACATGTATCTAAATTAAAATTCTCCTAATGATAAAAATTATACATATTCTAAGGAAGAATATTTCTCACCATAATGTATTACTCTTCCAAGTTATGATGAATTTTTTTATTTTGAAAAACTTTTTGGAAATTAAAATTGTGATATTTTCAAATATACTTAATAGTGTCAAAGCTCAAATTGATAATGTTGATTCAAGAATAATTTTTTTTAAAACGAAATATTAGATATTTATAATTATCTTGAAAAAACTATTTATGAAAAAAGACACTATTTCCTAAGATTTTGAAAGAGTGTTTTCTGAGAAAAGTAATTTACAATCTAGTTTTGATAAACTTAGTTCCAAAACTATAAAAATGAGGATAAGAATTTAGTCTCAAAACTAAAGTATAAAATTTATTCTTTGAAGAAACGTTTTAAAAGTTTACCATCAGAAAAGAAAATTTTGATAAAATATTCATACAAATTCATCATTATAGTGATAATACCAGAATGGGTTATACTAATAAAAAAACTATTTTCTGTAAAACTTACTTTGTTCTAAAAATTGAGCCTTTTTGCACTGAAGTGTCTAAGTATTGGGAACTAGAAATATAATTGTTCTTTAAATAAAGTTAAATCACTTGGATTTCATAAAGCCTGCTTTTTTTAAAGGAAATAACATATTCCCTAAACAAAATTTGGAAAATGTGTTTACCAAATATTTTTCTTTTTAACTCTACCGGAGCTAAGAAGGTTTGGGTGCTGAAAGTCTAATGTTTTTGTTTTCAAGATAACAAAGAGATTACCAACAACAAGAACATATGGTATATGAATAGTGTATATATTAGGAACATTACTTGAAATAAAGACTTATTCAATAATATAATAATGATGAAAGGGTTAAAAGTAACTTTCAAATATAATGGCCAAGGAGAGATTATCGAATATGTAACATTTTTCTTCTTAGAGAAACTCTTATTTCAGATGTTTCATTTGTTAAAGGTATTACGAACAACATTATAATCATAAGTTAATTATGTGATGAAGCTTACCTTGGGAGCTTTATTAATGATTAATGTTTAGTACATAGTTTAAAGGATGAATTTATTATTTCTTCCAATCAGAATTAAATGTTTTATACA
Organism: Viscum album; assembly: GCA_963277665.1. Lineage (NCBI taxonomy): Eukaryota > Viridiplantae > Streptophyta > Magnoliopsida > Santalales > Viscaceae > Viscum > Viscum album. Next base: position 3,199,154 of record CAUJRU010000022.1, read on the forward strand.
CTAAACAATGAAGACCTTAAGATCCAATACTTACTTTCCATAATGCACTGGAAGATAAATCTAGGTTATGTCATATAAGGTTAGGACACTGTAACCTTATAAAATTATCTAATTTGACTAAGAAATGATTTGATAAGTAATTATTGGAACATAGGTTTGATACTTCAAAAGTCTGTGACCCTTATAAATATGGAAAGAAACATATGTCATATTTTAAATCTATTAGTGCAGTCTCAAATTATGATACATTATAGTTAGTGCACATGGATTTATTTATACCCACACAATCTGGATGTATTAGTGTAAAATACTATGTAATTTTCTTAGTTGATGATTTCACTAAATATACATGGGTTTATTTTCTCAAAAAGAAATATGAATCATTTTTTATTTTAAAACATTTGTAGAAAATGTTAAAAATTGAGAAAAACCTCTCCTTGATAACTATTTATAGAGATCATGGTGGAGAAATTTTAAATTATGATTTTGAAACTTTTTGTATTAATAATGGCATTGAACATAACTTTTTATCACATAAAAACCCCTAGAAAAATGGTGTAATTGAAATAAAAAATTGAATTATTCAAAAAATAACTAGAAACATGATGTTTGAATACTTAGTTGCAAAAAAGTTTAGGGATGCAGTAGTTATTACTGCCTTTTATTATATAAATCAAGTTTTAATTAGTCATTTTCTTAATAAAACTTCTTATGATTTTTGGATAGGAAGAAGACCAAAAGTTTCTTACATTAACGTTTTTGGTTGCAAAGTATTCATTCTAAATAAAAAAGATAACTTACATATATTTTCACCCAAATCTGATCAAAGTATACTTTTAGGTTTTTCTACTACATCTATGTTTTATAGAGTTTTTAATAAAAAATTATTGTACTATTAAGGAAATCATTCAAGTTAAGGTTGATGAAACTGAACCTTTTATATTCAAAAAACCCCAACCAAAATCTTTAGATGTTATTTCTAAAACAGATTTTTAACTATTTATATAAAGTTATTCTCATAAGGAAATTACTCAAGAAATAATTCCCTACTAGAGAAATGATGTATATCCATAGACCTATAGACATAATGTTATCGGTCGGTGTCCATAGCTTAATTTATATCCACGATTTAATTAAACTCGTGGCTATATAGGTATTTGAGGTAATGATTTACTAAACACTATGAAAATAATGCGGATTAAGTCAGGTATCTTTCTTCATATCTGTGAACCCATCCCATTAACATCTCCTATAAACGACCCTATTCCCCTGGTGATCTATCCTCTACCCAATCCTCTTCCCCTGATTCTACCCCTCCTGACACTGGTACCCAATGAGGCCACCCACTAAGATCTATCCTCTCTACGACCCTCCTCCCCCAACGCTGCCACTAAATGTGGATACCTCACCTCACTGCTGATGTAACTCCTAGGCATCCTTCCGACCTCCTCATCCAGAACACCTCTAATGGTACCACCCACCTCCTGATGATCATCCTCCTCCATTATTGTATGATCTTAATATCATATCGTGGAATCTTTAGATTTTATTTGAATTAGAATCATTGAAATCAAGAAATCCAATTTCTACACTTTAAAAAGTCTCTCAGAATCTCCTTATTTGTTTGATATTCATCTCTATGCTTAATGAGAAGCTGTCATAATTTTATTACATAAATCACAATCCCTAATTTGTGTTTTTAATGTTAGGGAATTTTGAATTATTACAATGGACTATCTAATCAGATTATTAAATCTAGAAACATCATATTTCACTCTTTAGAAAATTATAATTTCTCTAAGTGTTAATGCTAACATATATTATCTCATTCTCAAACAACACTAAATAATGTTTACATATAGATATTTTTATGTCTATTTATGAAAATATTTTTTCTACGTTGACAAGGATTTATGACAGCTCGTCTATATTTTTCATACATAGAGGTAAAAGTATGATTACATAAATATGGATGATGGTTACATAAAACATAACATTTATATTTTTTCACTCAACTACACTATATGATGGTTATTAATTGTATAAAATATACATATGAACATGAAATATAATACTTACATAGAATATGTAAATAAACCCTACACAGTTCTCAAGACATAGCCATTTTTCTGCCTCAACTTCAAAGTTATGGTTTTCTTTAAATAAATTTAGAGATAAAACTACTAACTTTAGGACATATCTACTCAAAACATAAATTAATCCAAGTATTATTAAACACTTATATTTATAATACATTATGTGTGATATATGTTGGATGTTTTCTCAATAGATATACCACTTCAATATCCTATTCAAATTGGCGTTAACAATTTTTAATAACATATCACACATTGTAAAAAAAATAGAACCTCATAAAATTATTAAATGTTTCATATAGTAGTTATAAATCCTTGGAAAATTTATTTAACCTAAATAATAGTTCAAAAATAATAACATGTAATTGGTTTCTCACCCAGTAACCAGCTTCATTGCCCATATTTCATGGGTTTTATCCCTACTTACCTTTTCTATCTTAATCCACTTTCTCTTTTGCAACATCAATGAAATCTTCCGATATAAATTTATAGCATACATTGATGCCCAATAAATGATAAAAAAATAAAACACTATCTTTACACATTCAAGGGAACATCAATCCCCCCTTAAAGTTGTTGTCAATTACAAATTTTATTAAGATGAAATCAAGTACTTCTCCACCTAGATAACAGTAAATGAAAAGTATGGAAATCTGGTCTCCTATTTTATTATAATTTTAGGGAAGCCTTGAATTTTTTTTATACCCATAATTATTAAAAAAACTTCCATTGGATGGAATTCTCATATCAATCTACTCTAATGCTATGAAACTCATCATCTCCCAATAAATTCATCCACTTTCTATGTTTTTAATTATTTCCATGTGAGAAGGGTCGTATCACAATTTTCCTTGAAATATACCATAAACAAGACAATTATATATCTACTTGGGATAGCCTAGTGTAGATAAAAAAGTGAAACATTTAGACAACAAGTTTTCCCATAAACTAACAACAATGTTATATTAATTTTGATCTTCTTTATTATGTGGCTCTCTAATTAAGTTTTCAGGAAATTTTATAAACATATTTCTTCAATTCCATAAAATATATCTAGAATTATAGTTTCTTGTGAAATAAATAATTTTTATAAGATTGTATTTCTTTAGTTTCTCCCCCTCAAGTTATACCATACATTCTTCGCCATGGTAGTTTCTAGGCATGTATAATATCATTTGAACGATCCTCTACTTAATCATAAGTTTAATTTCATTTTTATTTCTCCATATTTTATTCATGTTTTTTAGTCATTAATTTATTTTCAAGTATGAATCAAATTAAATTATGTTTAGTGTATTTTTTTCTCTGTACTTGTTATAATTTTCAGTTTTCTGTCTAACATATGTTGTTTTTCTTTGTATCTAATGAGACCAGTTGTGATATTTTGGTTTTTTATTGTCTTTTTTTGTTTTTTATCAGTAGATTCAAAATATTAATGTTGACCAGGAGGTTAAAATTAAAAAAACCGAATGTTCTCTTTAAATATCTGAGGTTAGTGATCTGTCCCATCATGCTACTTTAATAAAATTATGTCTGTAGGTTCATGGTGTTTATGACTTCTACCTTTTATATTCTAGGAAGAATTGATGAAAGTGAATTTTGAGAAAATTTATAAAACTAAAGAACTAATGGGGGTTCATTGTTGATGTATTTTTTTCAAGGATAATTGATAAAATATTTATATGTTATTTTCTTGTATTTTTATATTTTTGAGGTTAGTGAATGTGGATCTAGAGGAACAATAGACATATTAACATTAGATTTTTAACCTAATGTTAGTCTATATTTTATAATACTATTGTTAATATATATAAAATAGCCCTATTTTATTTTATATTAATCTTCTTCTTGGTTTTAGTGTAAGATTAAGTATGAATTACTTCTATTAATAAGCATAAGAATGAGGATCTCCTTGTAAGAGTGAAAATTGGTACAAAGAGGATGTAATAATTTATTTAATCTATCATTTAATTTTATATTAAAAACTCATTCAAATATAATCCTTCCACTTTATATTTATATTTAATTATTGATGTTTTAGTGATTATATTTTAAATACGTTTATAAAAATATGAGTTTATATGTTAATTTTGTTGAATTATTTGAGCTTATATGGTAATATATTTTTAAACTTCCAAACCATAAAGTACATATAGTTTATATGTTAATTTTAGTAGAAAAATAAACATCCAAATAAAAATATAAATACTCTTTACTTTATTAGACAAAATTAGTGGAATTGAATTGTTTTCCTATACTAGTATAAATTATACAATCAAAAAATATTTTTGAAATTTCATTTCATATTTTCAATATCATTATATCTATTTTTCGGTTTATTCAAATTATATACACACACTTTTAAAATTTATTACTCATTGGAATTATAATTTTTTTATGTTAATTGGTCACATGATAACCGTTTTTAATAATGAAAAAAAGAAAATAGAATCCTATGAAATTTAGTTTTTCTTTATTCTGTTAGAACATTGATTTCTATTATCCAACTATGCATATAATAAATTACCATATTTGTTTACTATAAAATTATTCAAGAAATTTTATTATCTTTTGTACTTATTTCATGTATTTTAAGAGAACATTGGGGCATACCCACCAATTAATTTGAATAAATAAAATATTTATCTATTAAAAATTACAATAGAAGGATTCAAAGAAGATAATATAAATGTTTTGGGTGAGGTAGAGTATCCATGAGTTGACATTATTAATTTTCTATATTTTCATATATTAATTTATCTAATTTTTTAAAGGATTCATGTGTTGAAATTTATTAGTATCTTTCAGAATTATAGGTGTATAGTTTAGAGAAGTGAATTAAATTTAATCATAGAAGGTCATACAAACTCAAACTTAAAATTGTACTTATCAGTGTTGAAATATCATAATTCAATATAGGAAACAAAAATTAACCCTAAGAACATAATTTTTTTAAATTTATCATTATAATATAATTTAGAAAAAATCAGTAATTTCAAGAACTAACTCCAAATAAGTCATTGATAACCCTTTAAGACAACATATATAGTTATTTATCAATCTATATTCTTTATTATTCATTTCCTTAGAAGATGTTCCTTATGAGGTTTCCTCTCAATGAACTATATTATGTACTATAGAAATGATATTTTTACAAAAAGATGTAATCAATAATTTATTTCCTATATACCTTTTTATATTAAAAACACATTTACATATACTCCCTTCACTATTTGTTTCTATTTTTACAAATAATTTCAATTCATTGTACTACTGTTTGTTTAAACTCTTTTTTTAAACAATCCATTATATTATTTAAAAAATATGAAGATTACATTCAAACTGTTCATAATATTTTTAACCTAAAAAATTTTAACATGAAAACTAAGGAACAAAACATCAATACTTTATATAAATAAAGAATATAGAGCTCTCAGAACCTCTTTTAAAATAAGTGCTTCAATGATCATTGTGATAGATTAAGTATAATAAGCTGACAATAAAACTATCCCTTTTAAGAAAATTCACAATAAAATTTGAAATTAGAAGTTCCATACTAATTAGTTTTATGGTATATTTTAATTATTACCAGCTGCATGTCATTATTAGAACATCATGTTTAGAAGGGAAGTTATAGAATTCGTGAGTTCAATTTTCTAGTCTGGATGAAACTCTTAATAGTATGTTCTATTTCATTTTGATTTGTTAATGTTTTATTCAAGTTTATGTTTACTCCTTAGTTTATTTTAAATTATCGATCACCTTAAATTATTTTTGGTGTCTCTGTTATCTCTATATATCTTTGCACCAAACTTATATGGTATCCCACCATATGGTCCAATAATACACTGGATGACTTTCTACAAACTTACACAGTCCAATCTGTCACTAGTTCTTATTATTGTCTCACAAAAATAATCCCTCCAAACTGGTATATAATACCTCTCACAGTCCTTGTTCTTTAAGATCTTTTATAACCTCCACATAAATATGTCTTCATCACTTGTCTCTTCTTATAGTAGAATGTTCGAATTGTTCTCTTCAAGTACTCATGTCCAGATCTCTTAGATCATTCTCCCTTGCTCAGAATATATATGAAAACAAATCACAGTGTATTATCTTCTTCTTTTCACTCACCTTATATGATATATGAATATAGTAGGAAAAATATTTCTTTCTTTGACACACTGGAACTCCTGTGTAAGCTGAAAAGTCGTCATTTTTATTGAATTTCTTTCTTCAAAGATTCGAAAATGTTAAAGGGTTCTCTCGACACACTATAACTTCACTCTTATATTCTTATATATTCCATAAAAATAATATGGACAAGAATATTTCAATAAATAATTAAAAAAAATCCTTTTTTGTGACAATGGGATACTATTCATTAAAACTAATGAATCATTTCCCATTTGAATTTTAAATCAAAATACCCATTAAAATAATGTCAAGGTTATCCTTTATAATCAAGTGTTTCCATCATGAGATAATTCAAATATCACATCCTTCATTAAATCGATAAAATATACAAGTTTCCATTTCTTTCAAATCTCCACGTGTGCATGGTAGTATTCTTTGATGATGTGGTAGTGTGGATAATAGTTATAAACTTTTTTATCTCCATTCAGATCAACTTCAGATTGATACATTCACATTTCATGAATAAAAATCTCTTTGTGTTATTATTTCCATGAATATTGGGTGAAATATTCATTTGATACTATTTCCTCAATATTCAGAATATTGGAATTCAAAATATCTCAAAAAAGCATGTTTTTTTGTCGAACTTTAAAAGTCATATTTAATGACCAAGTTTTAATCCTCATTTTCGAAGTCATATTCTCACTATATAAAACATAAAATGCCTGATGAAAAGTTTTACACTTCTTATCAAATTATTACATGTATAGTCTCACTCTAGAAAAGTCAAACTAGGAATTCTAATGCCTAGCTACTCAAAGCCTAATCTTAGATAAAGGCCCACGGGAAGAGATGAAACTTCATATGCTTAAATTCATGTGATGAAAAGTCATGCATGGGAATCAAAAAGTATTATTCAGTTGAAATTCCTTATGATTATCGAATAATGACATAGATGGTAACTATCAAAATCATAGGCACTATAGAATAAGTACAAGATGTCCAAACTTTACTCAGTTCAAATAATAACCTATTTGTCTCAATTTGGTGCCACCTTAAATTCTTCAAAGTTTCTATAAACTTCATACAAAGGTATTCCTAGGTATGATACACTTGTTGGAATTAATTGGTTCTCCTTGTATGGTTTATCTAGTTATTATAACTTTCCTTACCAGTCCATGTTATCCACCACCTTTTAAACTCTGATCATAAATCTCCCCATTTCGGAGTCTCCTCAATGTCCCTTGAAATATAATGTAGACAATGTTTCTTTATCCATAAAAACGTATATTTTAAATGAATATCAGTTCAATAAATCATCACAGTTAAGGTTTTATTTAATATATTTTATAATTATCTCCAATTTATCACATTTTATTTGATATATACAATAGAAGTACCTCAATATCACTTCCCACATTTCTCTATCACATATTGATAGCTTCTCACACCTTATTTATTGATAAAAAATATAATTGATGCATGGTAACTTCAGTATAACCATTTATAGTTGTTTTTACACCACCAAACACCTAAAAATTCAATATGTGTATTCATTCATTTTATCACCCTTGTTGACAAGAAATACAAATCTCGTATAGGAGTTGAAGCTTACACACTTCCTTTTTATTCTAATAGAGAAAAGGGTTATCTTCATCCACATTCAATAAAATTATTAACACTATTTAAATTTATATTTCAGCCTAATTCACTTGTGAGATAAGGATGGTATCACACATAACTTTGTCAATATCCATTAGTCGTTCTACTCTAACTGTACATGGGATAAATTGATGTTGAAAACAAGATAGAATTGACTATGAAAACAAAATTATCCATTAATCATTTTAGCATGTGATAACACTTCCAAATGTCCCAATTTATAGGCTATTTAATAGATTTATCAAGAATACATATATCATAAACTCTCCTTAACAAACATATTAAAATAATTTATGTGTAATAAAATGATATACTCATCATTAAAACTAGTGTATTATTTCCAATTTGAATATTCATTCAAAATCCTCATTCAAACCAAGTCAATGTAATCCTTTAGACTCAAGTGCCTCCTTCATGTGATAGTTGAAATATACAATCCATTTTAAAAAATTCAATAAATGAGATTCTAACCATGTAAATTTCATGTCAAAAGAAATTTCCTAAATCTTGGCCCAAATTATTCCCAGGAAAGTCATTATTATTAATCAATTCTCTGATTTTTTATCATCTTTCATCACTATATTCACTCATCAAAAATATGTCTACAATACAGTCATAGAATATATAAAATAGCATAAACATTTCTAATTTGGAATATTATTTTGTAAATTATATCTAATAAAGGATATCCATTAAATTTACACAACGAAATAATTCATTAAGATGTAATAAAGTCAAATTAAATAATTAAATCATGTAAGAAATTTACTTTTCATTTTAAGCATAGGTATACAGTTTAATAAATCATTTATACATTACAAAAATACACATGGTATAAAAATATTTATCCCCCAAAACAGAAATCAGTGCTCCCTCATGGTACAGTGATAAAAAAAATTACATATGTGATTCTATATAGTATATAGATAGTGTTTTATTTGGCTATTTTTAATGATTCCATTTACTATTAGTACAGCTGTTGGTATAGTTTTTTTGAGTTGGGTGTAATTACACCTATGAACACACTGATTTTAATCCATCAACTTTGTCTAATATATTAGCACACATTATATATAGAGACATTTAGAATATGATATTGTAGGATAGACATAAATGCTGGTCGTGCTGGAAAATTCTTGTTTTGGGTTAAAATTATTTTTTGAGATGATGTTGAAGCCCAACTACCTGGATTGAAGGATGTACCTTTTTATATAGCTAAAGGACTCACAAAGGAGAGGGTTATCCACATATGGTCGAGTGGGGGTTTGTGCATGCTGGTTATTTGTATAGATCAACTAGTTCAGTGAAGCACTCTGCTCGAGTTCTTCAGTGATTTCCATGCACAACAGGAGGCTATATGGGCATGTGTTCAATGTAAACCATGATATCTATGTTTATTTTATCAATATGGGCATTATTTCCTCAATGTTCTCATGTGTACTACAAATTTCCAGCTATTAATAGGATAGTTTCATATTTTCTACTAATTTTTGAGCTCAAGGTGTAGTGGATGGGTTTTCTATGTGGTGTCTTGGCCTTCTCTATTGGACTTTGGATGTTGTTGCCGATCATAAATTCCACTATTGGATCTAGTTTGTGTTACTGATGTACTGATTCATATTTTGAGGGTCGGGTGTTGTGTATTTTTTTATGTTCACCACTATAAATTGGAGCTTGGACACATGTGTTTGGTGTTCTATATGAGTTTTAATAGGGTGAAAACTGGTTTCCTTTTTTCTCTGAAAATTGAAGGATGTAGCCATGCATGTAAACCATGGAAGTAGACCAGTTTATTTTTCTAGAAATTGGAAGTTGTAGCCATTGTCATAAACTGGGGCAGTAGACCTATAGCCACAATTTCTAATCGTGGCTATATGTTGGTGTGGTATAATCTATATCAACTATTGTGAACCATGGATATAGGTGTACTGCCACAGTGGAAACCATGTCTATCAGATAATATTCATAATTTCAAACTACATCTACAGTTGTGACCCTATTTCCACACCAACAGAAGCCACAATTTACCAAACAGTGTCTATAGATGAATTTTATATTAGTTTTTTCTGAAGTTTTTCCTCAGGAATATTTTCTACCTAATGTTAAAAAATAGACTTTTTAAAACCCAATAAGTCTGTTTTTTGTTAGGAATCATCCTAGTCAAAGTATCATTGGTGATGTAGATCAACCAGTTAGCATTAGAAGTTCCTTAAGGAATGAAATTGAACCTCAAGCTTTCTTATCCAAATTTGAACCTAATAATCCTAATGAGGTTTTATGTGATGTGTATTGGATAAAGTAAATGCAAGATGAACTCAATGAGTTTGAGAGGAACAACAACTGTACTTTAGTTGAACGTCCAAAAGAAACTTCCTTAAATGGAATAAAACAGGTTTTTCAAAACAAATGTGATAAAAATGGAATAATTGTAAGAAATAAAGATATAATTGTTGATAAGGGTTATAATCAATAGTAAGGAATATATTATAAAGAAACTAATGCTATGGTAGTAAGACTTGGATCTATTTTAATATTTATATCCTTTACATCATTCTTTAATTTTTAACTTTTTAAAATGGATTGGAAGTGTGATATTCTTAATAGATGTGTTCAAGAGGAAGTTTATGTTGAAAACCACCTGGTTTTGAAAATCAAAAACATCCATAACATGTTTATAAACTTACCAGAGCTTTATAGGGACTTACAAAATCCCCTATAACTTGGTATGATAGAACAAATTGATTTTTGTTATAAAAAAAATTTGTAAGGAAGATACAGATGCAAATATTTTTATAAAATAATTTAATAAAAAATATTATGGTTTTAAAAATTTATGTTGATTACATTATATTAGTATTAACTCAACAATATTTAATATATTGCTTTGATTATATTATGAAATTTGAGTTTAAAATGAGTATGATGGGGGAGTTAACATATTTACTTGGTTTTCAAACTTTTAAAAAACCATATTTTTTTATCTCAACATAAGTATATAAAAGATATTCTAAAAAAAATTGATACAAAAAACTAAAATCATTAGTGCTCAAATTGGTTCCTCTAATACTTTATTTCTTGATGAGGCTGTCCAACCAGTTGATCAAAATATTTTGAGAGGTATGATATGTAGTTTACCTTACTTAACTGCTAGTCTTCTAGATTTAATTTTTTTAGTATGCTTATGTGCAAGATATAAAGAAAATAAAAATAATCCCATTTAAAATTTTCAAAATGATTTTTTTATCTTAAGGGAACTATGGATTTTGTATTTTTCTATTCTTGTGGAAATGTTTTTGAATTAAAATGTTTTTTGGATGCTAATTTTGGTGGATGTAGAATGGACAGAAAAATTACATCTAAAACTTATCATTTATTTAGATATTTATCAGTTTCTTAGTCATGTAAGAATCAAAACTCACTAGAAATTTCCACTACTAAAGCTGAATATGTGGAAGCTGGAATTTGTTGTGCGCAAGTGTTATAGATACAACACCCACTCACAAACAATTACATGGGTTTTTATAAAACTCAAATTCTTTTTGATAAAAAAATGTTCCATTTGTTTAGGTAAAAACCCATAACATCACTCAAATTATAAGAACATAGATATAAGACACTACTACCTTCGAGATCAACCACTTAAAGGAGATATCATTTTAGAATTCATAAAAACACAAGATCAACTTACTGACATTATTACAAAACCCCTTAGTTCCGATTGATTTGAACACATTAAACTGAAGCTATGAATGATCAATGTAATGTAATTATTCATATATAACTTTTTTTCATATCTTTACATTATGTTTCACCTTTTCATAGGGGGAGTAAAAATATCATATGTTTTTAATAAATTTGAGTTTTATTAATTTTTTAGGTTTTCTAAAAATTTTCAGTTTTTCTAAAATTTTTATCATAATGATTTTTTTCCAGAATCATAACATTTTTTAAAACCTTTTTTGAGTCAAAATCCTCAATAAAAAAATTTGGACTCAATAAATGTTATAAATTTTTAGACTAAAAAATTATGAATTAACTTTTACAGATTCATGAGTTTTCATAATAAACCTATTGTATTCATTCTTAAATTTCAAAACTATAGTATTCAGTTTTGTTCTTTTTCAAAACTATCACCATTACTTTTCATATTGAAAATGTCATATTTAGTCTTTATTTTTTATAAATATCATAATTAGTTTAAAAAAACCATGAATAATAGGTTAATCATATCAATGAATCTTTCCACTCTGAAAGGCACTCTTCAATTATTTTATGTTTTTTCACTATTTCATTAAATTAGTTATTTAATTTTTGTTGATATAATTTTAGTTTTAAACATTGTTTTTTTCTCTTTAAATATTTTATTTTAAATTTTCGTAATCACATTCATTCCTAATCAGATAATTTTTTTAAAAAAACATCTAGAGTTAAAAAATAAATTATAAATTTATTCATCTAAATGTCAATTATCAGATTATAATAGTTTCAATATAAACAATTGATTTTCTAATGTATGATGAACTGATTCCCCAACACCTATATAAGGGATGGTAACTTTTTTTCCCACATCAGTTCTCCAAGGTTTTTGTCCCGACTTGTTGCAACCTATAAAGGATCCAGTCTGATTGCTTTGATTTATGACCAATAAAAAGTTTCAAAATTTAAATCAAATGGTGAATAAAGAAGATTTATCTATGTGGTTTGTTTTCAGAGAAATATAGGTTGATAGATATTAGTATGAGAAATATGATTATACTCCTAATAAGATAATATATTTACAAGGCTGGGAATATATTTTTATAGAAAAATTTGGAAAAGATTTTGAACTTTATTATCCAGGTGGTGTTCATGAGTTTTATGTGTCTGTTCACTTTTTGAATCAATATGGAAACGATAAATATTATTTAACAATGTTTGGTAAAAGGTATAAAGTGTCTTATAAGAAACTTTTTGATCTTGTTAGAGTACCCTCAAAAGGGAAATCACATGTTCCATCTCTCAAAATGTCCAACAGTGTTTGTAGGTTTAACAAGAATAAAGTTGAAGAATTGTTGTTTTCGGAGTATGAAAAACATAGAAAGGTTTCTCACCCGACTTCAGAAAATAGAGTAGTTTTTCTATAGATATAGGGATATATGATTCTGATAAAATGAGATAGAGATACTATGTAAGTATCATATATTTTTTGTGGTAGATTTTCATTTCAAAGTGAGGAAGATCGACTTGGTTAAGTTCATCCTTCTCACTATAAAGAACATTAAAACAACCTCAATAAAATCCAAGATCATAATGTTCCTGAATTTTATTAGTAAAATTGAGGTAAATTGTATGGATATATTTAAAGTAGAAAAAAATTCTTATCCAACGATGGAGAATATTTCTTTCATTATTGGAGATATGATTCCCACAATGTGATTGTTTTTTGATAGTAAGTCAAATAAGTTTGTTGAGAATGTTGATGGTACTATTTTTGAAGAAAATCCATCAAAGAAATCATGAATTTTTTAGAATAAAGAGAAGATAAAAATATTAACTTATCCTCCGAGGAATATAAAAAATGAAAATAAAATTCCTAATAATGTTTTTGAAGAGATGGTGAAACATAAGGCCAAAAATAAAACAAGGGATATAGATATCAGAATTGAACTCACAGAAGCTGAGGAATTCAAAATTCAGGCTTCTAAAACATTTGAAGAAGAATAAGAAAAGAAACAAAAGAATAGGTTAAAACAAGCTTGAATTTGTGAGAATTTGTTTAATGGAGTTGTGGGAGCTTCTGAGATGTTATTCCTTCCCACTTCTCATAATGACTAGATTAATCTGGGATCTGGATTAACTTTTTATGAAATATTTGTGGTTCATGCCAATTTTCCTTCCATGGATGATAAAGGAAGAGGAAAAATTATTGATGAAGAATCAGTTCTAGATATTCCCCAGAAAGTAGAAGTAACATAACCTGCAGGTAAGGGATATCTCAGAATGAAAAGGAAATTACAAGAAGATCTAGATAAGGAAATTAATGAAGATGTTTATGGAAAATAAAAATAAGTAAAATAACAAGAATTAGGAGAAGGAGAATAAGAAGAATAATATGAATAAATATAAGAAGATGTTTAGGTAAATGAATAAGAAGAATAGGAATAGGAAAATAAGTAAGGAGATGATAATGAAAAAAAACTAGTCCAAAAATAATCATCAATTTCATCCTCATCTTCATTAATGTTTTCCTCCAAAACCGATAAAAAATAAAAATATAAAAGTAACTAGGAGGAATAATATACTTCAGAACAAGAAAGTAAATCATCATTAATGAAATAAGAAGGATATAAAAATTCAATTTTTTTTATAAATATGGGACTGATAAAGATATAGACATTATGGAAATTTCATATGATAAGAAAGTTATAGATAAAGATAAGAATAAAGGTAAAGAAGTTAAAGCTGATACTAGAAAAAAAAACCACCCCAGACTAATCCTAAACAATCAGATTCTATAGGAACCATAACACAAAAATGTTTTGATTAAATTTTGAATGTGTTAACAAGGTTATAAGTAACTATTACTTATTTTACAAACCCATAATCTCGATAGTATCTTATCTTAAACAACCATAATGAAAAATAAAAATCGATGAAATTATTAATATATTCATTGATTAATATTGAAAAGGAGTTGATGAATATTCAATAATGTTATTAAACTTATAAAAGATAGTGAAATTAGATGGGTATGTGTTTAAACATGGATGATTCTAATATCAGAATTCATGAGGAAAAAATTGATGAAATAAATATTCTTATAGTAGATTCATCTACATCCTTCAACAGTTTATCCTTATACATGGTAGTTCAAGTTATTTTTTTGGAATAGTTCATGGATTCCAATGATGAACATATTGAAGATGTTAATGCTTTGAAAAAATATATTCAATATTTGGAGTTGGAATTGAGGAGGATAAGATCTCATGAAGATGAAGTGGTCATTTTGAGAGATCATAATAATGTTCTTTCTAAGGATGTTGAAAAAGGTGAAGTCCCAAGAATAAAGGATTTCCTAGTTGGAGAAAGATCACTAGGAGTTCAAAAATATGAAGGTTATTGTAAAAACCTTTATGAAGAAAGAATGATTTTCTTTTGATCATTTGATGCATTTATTTATCAAAATTTTAAAGAATTTCAATGTATGTAATGAATTATCTATTCATATGAACATAATTTTCTTGAATGTTTATCCATTTATTGTTTGCTACATATTCATTCATTTTATTCATGGATGATTAGTTAGTTCAACATTGTTTCTTATGTTTTCTTTATCTAACAGTTTTAGAAAACATTGGACTATTCCACATTTATTTTTGGAAATCACAAATGTGAAGACTAATTTATAAATGGGGGGTTATAATATAAATGGTTAGGTGTTTCATTAAGAGGGACTATTTATTTCAAAAGGGAAAAAGTTATATTAAGGGTGATAATATGATCATTGGGGGAAGAATAATTCCTAAGGGGGGGAATTTTTATTAATGGAGAATTATTCTCAATAATCTCTATCGTATTTAGAAGAGTTACAAACATAGTGGGACTTAAATTTAAATATGTAACTCTGAATACGAATTTCTTAAAAGATCAATGGGCTATAATTTTTTCAATGTTATTTTTTCATTTACGTTTTTGGTTTTGTGCTTCCCAATAAGGGGGAGATTGTTGAATCAGAAGTTCTAATTCTTAATTTTCCATTCCTTTAGTTTTAGAAATCACAAAAAAAATCTTAAAAAATGTTTACTAACTTTTTATATTCCAAGTGTTTTAATTTTTTTTTGTAGAAAACATTATCTTTTACTATACTTTGAAAAAGTTATAATGAATTATGAAAATTATCTTACAATTCTTCATTATGATTATCATATTGAGTATTAATCTTATTATCAGATTCAACATTAATCAAACCAGAATTTAGACTTTAGTAATTACAATCATAATAACAAAGTCATGAATATTGTAATAATACTCGTACCGAAACAATCAGACCGACACTTGTTAATATTATAATTTTGAAATTGATAAGGAAGTCCATCAAACTAAACTATGAATATAATTAGAATACATATAATTGTTTCTATTATAAGAAATATCTTTAACACTATAATGGTATTAATAAATATGATGTCAGACATTCAGTTACAGATGATATTTCTAGCACTAGCTTTCCAAGTCCATTGCAACAAACTAAAAAATATAACCATTATAATATTGACATTAAATAACAAGTCATTTGAAGATTTTGGGGTTGTTTGGTTACATTATCTCTGAATTATTATGAATAATACTTAGATTGAACTATTTTTTATTACTCTTTCTATTTCATTAGAGAGAGTGTTCATTTTAAAAAATACTTGTGAGGGTTGTTTCCTTAAGAAATTTTGAAATTGTAATCCTTGTATGATCATTGTTTATATCGAGTGCTTATAAGGATAAGAAGATGGTAAATATGATCCATCATATTGAGGGATTCTAGGGATAGGAATATAGATGTCGATATTATTATTAAGGGATTCCAGGGATAGGAAGCTAGATGACTTCTGATCTTCACATCGAGGGCTTTCCTGGTAAGGAAAGACAAAATTTACTATAAGTATAAAAAATGTTTATATTTAGTCCGGGTTATTGAAGACTATAATCTTAAATTTAAAAGTGGTTAGTATTTTTAATATATCTTGCAATTCATTATTAATTTTAAATAGATATTTTTTTATTTGTTTTTATAGGTTTTCTATTCTACTTTATATAATAGAAAGTGAGTCATTATATTCATATTTCTATTCTATTTTTTATCTGTATTACTCTAGTTACAATAAAAAACTGCTATTAATCAGATCCATTAGGATTATTATTTTCAATATGATATAATCTCACCATTTCTAGTTTTTATTTTTTTACTATGATAATCAAACTGAGTCAGGGTCTGATAAATTTACTTTAACATTCTTTGTGTTTCTTAAGGATAAATCTTTTAAAATAAGTTTTTTAAACTAGAATTCACACCCTCTTATAAGTTTATCCATATAAGCTAATTATTACAATCCTATAATGTTATTAGACATGTATATTTATTTACTAGAGTTATAGAGGATATATTTTGTGATATAGAAAAAACATTATACGTTGTAATATATTATCTAAGTAAAGATGCAAAAAAACACTAAAAATATTTCATATTTAGAGAAAATATAAATATATAGTTCCGGAATCATGTCATAAAAAATATGTTATACGATGTCATAAATATGGGTATGATTATATATTATTATTGAGGGAGATTCCCGGTATTTCATTTGGAGGTTATAGAATTTATAAGATTGGGGAAGCTCATACTTGCATTTAGCCAAACATGACAAAAGATCATACATCATTAGATGTTGAATTTTTGTAATCTACTATCATTAAGATGATTAGGAGCTGGCAATATGTTCCTATATCCCTTGTAAAGGAGAGGATAATACAAAATTTTGGTTATAATATTTTCTATAATAAGGCATGGATGGTGAAATTGAAGGAAATTTTCTAGGTCTATAGTGATTGGGATGACTCGTATCGAGTGTTTCCACAATTGATAGCCATACAGAGACACAATGACCAAGTGGTCTTCCATCACAATATAAACAAACATTTGTTTCATGATATCCAACTTGATTCATATCATGTAAAATTTCATCAGTTTTTCTACTCATTCCTTCCATGTATTTCAACATTTAATTTCTGAAAATTGTTCCAAAAAATTGACAGGATGTTTCTATAAAAAAACACATAGTTGTATTATCGATTCTGAAAACCCAAGATGGTATTTGTTCACCTCTTCTACTTTAATTTTACATTATAGAGAAGGAAAATTACAAATCATGGAGTTTGTTTTTGGAATGTAACCATTTCACTAGTATTTTGGGTCTTTGTTTGATATCTTATCATCATCAGGAAATCAACATAGCAATTGATATAGATCTTATTACATAGAGGCACCCTAATATACATCATCAATACTATATCTGACACATTTATAGAAATTTATGAAAAATTTCCCCTCATGTACCTATGAAAAAGGTTATCCTCAGGCTTGGTATACAATATCCTTCTTAATGTTTACTATTTTAATATAATGATAAAATTAATTTATGTGAAATATGATCAATTTAATATATCATATAAGTTGGATGAATTAATATTTTAACAGATAATAGAAGAAATATTCTGGGATAATTAGGGAGTTTATGGTTATATAATGTATATTAAAAAAGAAAAATGGATATTGGAATATAATGGGGGTAAGAAGTAAAAACACATGACCAAGAATACAATGGAGTGAATAAATGATGTCTTTAATAGGTTTTTCAACTTACCTATAACTAGCCTAGTACAAGAAACATTTTATCATTGTTTTATGTACTTCATTGATAGAAAAAAACAAACTGTAGACATGATTCACTAGTGGCTAAGGTATGAATTACATTTTCAATGAGAAATTGAAAATAACATTTAAGAATCTTATGATTATAGAGATCAACTTTTGCATCAGCAAGAAACTAGATTTGAATTGAAAGAGTTTCGGGATCCCATCACAAGTACCAGTTGTCGAGTCCTAGTAGTGAATTGACCCTAGTAATCTCAGAGTCAATTTCCACTACCATTACATTAACATAATTACAATGAATCAAATCTTAAAGTGTAGGATCCAAATAGTGTATGAAGATGCTCAATTAAAAGAGGGGGGGTGAATTGTAAGTTTAGAAACTTTCGTTTTTAACCTTAAGGAAAACTATGTTTAAAAAAGTTAAATATGGTAAATTCGCAAAGCCCATTTAAGTCTTAACTATGAAATAAACTTTCTTAGGATTCAGAAATATTGATCCAGAAAAGAAACTTAAGAAAAGTTTAACTGAATAAATATTATACCTTAAAGCGTGAAGAATCTCATTTATCAGAGTATAAAAGTATAAGAAAGTATAATAAAATAATTCTTTCTTTATTTCATAAAATTAAAGTGGAAATAAAACTTGAAACAATAACAAGTAGGGAATCTCTTAACCCAAAGATTAGGGTATCCAAAAAACATGGATAAAGGTCCCTTGATTTATAATTTCGAGAAAGTCTATCTTAACCCCAATATGGTAAGCCCTCTATAGGAATATATGAGTCTGTACTAATATCCATGCAATCCTTTGATCATTAAGGTAGTCAGCAACTCTGTCTTCCTATCCCCGAAAGACCACGATTGTACTTGGAAATAATTGGAGTCGCACGAACCAAGATAAACAAGATGTTCATGAAACACACAAAGGATGAGAGTCTTTTCCCCTCTAGAAATAAATTCATAACATCAAAAAATGTAATCTCTATGGTGATCAATATATAGATGATTATATCATTCAAATGAGATCCTATTTATAGAAAAAACTTCAACCGCTAGCTTCCTCCTCCAACGGTCATATTTTTCTTTGAATTTTGGAGGGACCTGTACACGTGTCACTCACACAATGGTTAGTTAGAAACAAATTGTAAGACATCATTTCAAACTTACAAAATCATGTGTAAGGAAAAATGAATTATATTAACAAATTATGAATATATAGAATCTAAGTAAAAATAGAATTCCAAATCTAAACAAATATAAAATCATATTCTGGAAAACCTGGATATTTAGATTCTATTTTTCAATGAATTTGGAATCTGAATTCTATAGATTCAGGAGTCTAAATTCTAATGAATCCAGAGTATGAATTATGAGGAATACGAGTCTAAATTCTGAGGAATTTAGAGTTTAAATTCTTAGGTAATTTGGAGTCTAAATTTGGAGAAATTCATACTCTGAATTTCAGATAATCCGAAGTCTGAATTTTAGAGAATTTAGATTCTATATTTTAGGGAATTCTGAATCTGAATTTTAGAGAATTTGGACTCTAAATTTTATAGAATTTGGAGTCGGAATTTCATAGAATTCAGAGTCTGAATTTTAGAGAATTTAGAGTCTCAATTTTATAGAATTTGGAGTCTGAATTTCCGTGAATTTAGAGTCTCAATTTTAGAGAATTCTGGGTCTGAATTTCAGATAATCTATAGTCTAAATTTCAGATAATTCTATATCCAAGAAACTATAAGGTTCTAATATTTTAGATAAGAATCCAAACCTTTGAATTAGTAATAAAATGAATTTAGTTTCTAGAGGTTATTAAATGATGTAATTAAAACAAAAGTAAGGACAAATATTTCCTTAGAGAAGGGAAATTTTCCTTAAGTAAATAATCCTTATGGAAAGGTAATTTTCTTTCTTATAAAGTGTCTGTAATTAAAAAACATAGAGGAATCGAAAATTCATAATGAAATCTTATTGACTCAACAATATCCCCCTTTTTATAAAGCACAAACTACCTTTAAAAAATAATACAAGGGATAATAATTTTCTTTATGAAATCTTAAAAGAAAACTTTATCTTAATTTACTTAAGAACCATGATGAATAAGACTAACCCCCCTTAGGTTTTGAAATCCCTAGGGATCATATTCATGACATAGAGTTATTTTACGTTTTCTTGCATAAGAAAGTCTTCTTGAAGTAAACTTCCCCTTAGTGAATTATCTTATTTTATACATAGTATTCTTTTTATCATACCTTTATCCCGATTTGTGATTTTCAAAAATTAATAGAGAGAATGAAAAAAATGGTACATGAAATATTAGAACTATATAAAACAAAACAAATGAAGGACAGAAAAATTTTCATTATGATTGGAAAAATTGATACAGGGTAATACAACAAAAGATCAGAATTTAAATAAAAATAAAATTATTCATCTTTATTTTCCTTCGGCATGATCTTCATCAAAGTAGACTTCAAGTTCTTGAGATTCTTATGATCGTTATCAAAACCATTGAGAAACTATTCCTGATCCTAATTTTTCTTTTCCAGAGCCTTGTTTTTTTCATCACGAGACATAATCATTTCTGCCTGAGACTTCCATATCAATTCTTACATATTTAATTTTTCTCGAAAATCTATCTTGAGTTCCCTTTATCTCTTTAAATTTTAGGCTATTGAATTCAACTTCCCAATCAGATCATTATCTTCTTTCTTCTGAGCTACTTGTTCAAGGTTTAGCTTTTCTATAAAACCCGTTGTAATATTTTTAATTCTATCATCTGACTTTTCAAAATCATCTTTCACTGAATCTTGGAATTCATAAAACATTCTCAAGTATTTAATTGTTCTTTTAGACCACACAGTAATTTCCTTACATAATCCTCTGTGAGCATCATAATAGATAAAAAAGTTTTGAAATATTCCTCAAGCTTGATGAATTTTGTCACGAACATGCTTACAAAATCTGACGTTTTATTAAAGGAGTTTTGAAGAATATGGTATCTCGAATCAATACTAGGAAACAGAGGAATGGTGTTTAATAACTTCTTCAAAGATTATACCATGAAATCCTAACCCATGTAAGATGATTCAGAATATGATTCCCATGCCGGAGAATATTATTTATCTAGATCTTTAGCTTTCCTCTTGGATGAACCAGCAACATTCTTCTTAACCACCACAACTTTATTAGGTGTATCATAAATCACTTGCTTTCCTTTGTCTAATTTGGAAATAGTCATTGCAACCTTTGGAGACTCATGCTCACTATCATAAAGTTGTACTATCTTATCTTTATCAACCTTTTCTTTCTCAACATCTTCCTTATCATCAATAGGTTGAACAAAATCAGTGTGGATACCCTCGTCATCATAAGGTTTTCAACCTCTTCCAGTCCATCATATTTTTCTTGAGAAATAATTTTGGTTGACTCAACCAGTAAAGTTTGGATTGAGAGATTTTCAAAAGGACTTTCCTTATCATGATATTCTTCTACTTTCTTTATAACATCATCACTCTCATCATATTGTTATTATTCTTTTATTTCTTCTTCTTGAAATAGTTCTTCCTCTACTTCATGTTCTGGAATTTAAATCTTCTTTCCTGGAGTCTCTAATGGTAACAATTCTTGGAGAAAATATCCTGGTACCTGAATCTGCTCAGAGGGGTTTTCAATGTCCTTAAGAAGTGCTTGTATGATCTCAGCTTCATATATTTTATTCTTCAACTTCTTTTATTTTTGTTTCCTTTCATTATCTTCAGCATCATGAATTTTCAATTCCTTCACCTCAAAAGGATCTAGTCCAAAACTATGATCTCTTTATTTCTTATCCTTCTTCTATTCCCTCCACTTCACTACCACTTCATCAGGGAAAGTCTTTTGCTTTTTCAGCTTTGGTGGATCTCACTGAGTTTTCGGAACTTTAGGATTATCTTTGGTTTCTAGTTATTTTTTCTTTCTATTCTTATATGCTTTATTGAAAGTATATCCTCTTTTAACTTTTTTAACTAGATCATAAAACTCAATTTCTTGAAAGATCATAAAATTCTCCAGACATGGTATTGAAACCAACTTTCATTCTCATTATGGTATCATCACTTAGTAGCAAGATCGTGAAATTTATTGGTTTAGAGATGTAGGGAATTTAGAACGATTCTAATCATAGCACTATGATATAAGAAAAAATGGTCGAATACATAATGATCTGGGATTTGAGAGTTCCATTCTTGATGTTGTTGTTTTTCATAAGGATATACATAAAAAGATTTATATTCCTCAGGTTGAACAGAAAATCAAAAATAAATATGTCACTTTTTTTAAGGATTCCTTGTCTCCTTTTCTCAAAATGATAAACCATTTACCCATAATTCTAACAATATTAAGTTTGTTGAAAGGTGGTTGATCTTCGGTGATTTTACTACTTAGATTCCAAGTAACTCAATTTTCTTTTCCTTCTCAAAACATCATGACTGATCTGGTATCTTGTGAGTATAGAAAATTTATTCACCTTCAAACAGAACTCCAAGAATATTTACTGCCATGTTGAAGGATAAGGAATAGGTTTTCCCATAACTCTTGAACAAAAATTTGTCTCTTCCACCATTGTTATAAAAACATTCTATATCATAGACTTATATAAGAAATTCTGGGTAAAACGGATCCTAACTTTTTGGATTGGTTATGTAAAAAATCTCCCATCCATTCTCCTTAAAATTTTTCATAATAAAGGAATAATACATAGAAAATAAATTTGGGTCAACCAACCTTTCCCTATAGATTTTTCAATCATTTATATCCTTAGCTGAAGAAATCTTTTTCTATAGGGAGGCTTCCAGAGACATCCAGAGTCTAAGAAAATGTGAAAAAACAGAATGAGCTTTCTGTAGATAGGAAGAGCTTTGGCACGAAAGTCCATGAAATACAATGTGGTACATGTAATAGGGGGAATTTATATAGGCATTAAAGCAACAGTTCAAATTCTCAATTTGGACCAATGGTTGAAATAAGAACAATCTGATCTGACTGTTGAGATGAAATCCAAAGTAGGATTTGGTCTGTTCCGATCTTTTGAAATTTTAAGGAAAATTCAGATTTAAGGAAAGTGAATCTGATTTTTTTTAAATACCAACAATTAAACAATTCAATTATGATTATTTGAGTAGGAAAACATACCTTTCGTATTTCTAGAGAAAATTTTCAGAAATGAAGATTTTTAGCTTCCAGAAAATTTTATTAGGTGAATGAATATTTGGGTTCTAGATGTTTGAGTTCCGAAAAAAAATTATTAATGAAAAAAAATTGGTTACAAAAAAATTGATTAAGGGAAAAAAATTTACGAAAAATTTGATTAAGGGAAAAAACATTTTGTTACGAAAAATTTGATTATGAAAACAAAATTGGTAAGAAAATGTACTCCTCCTATGAGAAGGAGTTACTTATTGTAAGGAAATAGATTTCAACAAGAAGTTAATACGGAAGATTACCTTATGGTTATTATTCCTAACTTTTGTTTAATGTATTTAAATCTATTGGAGGGTAAAGATTTTTTAAAAATATCATAAAATTAATATTGCATTCTGATAAATTGATGAATGATATCTCCTTTAAGGGTGTGATCCCTAAGAAATTGATGACTAATATCTATGTGTTTTTCATAAGAGTAATCTGCGTGGTTTTTTCTTAGGTAAATTTCACTAATTTTATAACATAATATTCGTGTTTTTGTTAAAATCATGCCATAGTCTGTGAGCGTGTGTTGCAACCACAACACTTGGGCACAAAAACTTCCAGTTGCTACATATTCTACTTCAATAATGGAATGTTCTACTGAGTGTTTCTTCTTACATTACCAAGAAACTAACGAATCTCCTAAGAAATGACAAGTTTCAGATGCACCTTTTCTATCAATTCTAAATCCACCAAAATCAGCATCCGAAAAGATTTTCAAAGAAAATCATTTCCAGAAGTATAGAAACGTCCAAAATCCATGGTTCCCTATAAATAATGAAAAAATCATTTTCACTACTTTTAAATGATATTCCTTTGGATTCGATTGATATCTTTCACAAAAGCATTCTGAAAACATTAATTCTAGATTAATAACTATCAAGTATAATAATCATCCTATCGTACCTCTAAATGATGTTTGATCTAATGGTTTCTCATCTTCATCAAGTATCAAGAGAATTTGAGGTACTGATTGGAGTGATTATAATTTTAGTTTTGTCATATCCATAATCTTTAAGAAGATCCTTAATATACTTATGTTGTGATATATAACTTTCTTTTGGTTTTGAAAAATTTTAAAACCGTGGAAAAATGTTTACTCACCCATCATAATAATTTCAAACTCAGATTTCATTAGATTCGCAAACAAATCTATTAAAGATTGCTGAGTTGATCCGAATATAATATCATCAACATATATTTAAATAATCCAAACATTTTTCTTATATTTATTTATAAAAAGAGTTGGATCAGAAGTTCCCTTAACATAAGTATTTTGTAAAAAAAAT
The DNA here is from genome assembly GCA_963277665.1 of Viscum album. NCBI lineage: Eukaryota > Viridiplantae > Streptophyta > Magnoliopsida > Santalales > Viscaceae > Viscum > Viscum album. The sequence continues at coordinate 3,223,972 of CAUJRU010000022.1, forward strand.
CAGTTATGTCAATCATACCAGGCTTTAAGGGATTGTTTAAGTCCATATAAAGATTTGGTAAGTTTGAAAACATGTTTAGGATGTTTTGTGTCTTCAAAACTAAAAGGTTGTTTAACATAAACTTCCTCTTGAAGATATATATTATGGAAAGAACACTTCACATCCTTTTAAAAAAGTTTCAAATTAAATAATGCATTAAAGGAATGTAAAATGTGAATAGATTCCAGTCTAGATACATGAGAATATGTTTATTCATAGTGTATAACTTCTTGTTGATTATATCCTTTAGTAAATAATTTGTCTTTATTTATTACTATGATTCCATTTTCATCACACTTATTTCTGAAGACCCATTTTACTCCGATTATAGAACTTTATTTTGGACTTTCAACCAAGGTCTAGACTTTGTTCCTTTCAAATTCATTTAGCTCATCCTACGTAGTTGTAATCCAATAATCATCTCTTAAAGCTTCACAAGTGCTTTCTGGTTCAAATTGGGAAATGAATTCTAGATGTTCTACTTAATTTCTTAAAGAACTTCTAGTCCTTACATGTTGATTTACATCACCAATTATACTATCACTGTGATGATTCTTAAGAAACAACTGATTTGGGTTTTGTAAAACCTGTTCATCAACATATGGTAGAAAATTTTATGGAGTAAATTATCTAGAAAATTTTTATTAAAAATTTCCCTTATTAAAAGAATATTTTATCAAAGGTTGATAAACTGTTTTGAAAATACATCTGAGGATGCGGGTTTGGGCTGTTTAAAAAGAAAAGGATCAGTTTCATCAAATTTAACATGCACTGTTTCTTCAACAGTACAAGTATATTTATTAGAAAATCTAAAAGACTTTAAATTACTGGAGTATCCTAGGGAAATTTCATCATTATATTTGGGTGTAAATTTATATAATTTATCTTTAGTATTCAGGACGAATACTTTGCAACCAAATAGTTTGAAGTAAGAAAGTCTAGGTTTTTTTCGAGTCCATAATTCATAATTTCTTTTGTTTAGAAAAGGTCTTATTAAAACTCGACTTATATTATAAAAAGACGTACTAATAGATTTATCCCAAAAGTGTTTAGTAATATAATATTCAATCAACATGGTTCTAGTTATAACTTGAAATATTCGATTTATTCTTTCAACAACACTATTCAGTTGAGGAGTTCTTGAGGCTGAGAAGTTATGAGTAATGATTTTCTTACTACAAAAAGTTTCAAAATATGAATTTTGAAATTCTCCTCCATGATCACTATGAGTAGTTATCAATGGAAGGTTATTATCATTTTTAATTTTGGATCTAAAAGTTTTGAAATAAGAAATATCTTCAGATTTCATTTCTGTAAAATAGACCCATGTAAATCTAGAGTAATCATCAACTAAAAAAAATACACAATATTTTCCTCTAATACTTTCAGTTTCTGTTAGTACAAAAATATCCATATGCACTGACTTTAATGCATCATAATTATATACTTCAATTATTGATTTAAAACTTGATTTATGTTTCTTTCCATAATGACAAGGATCAAAAACTTTTTAAGAATAAAATATAAGCTCTGGTAGATCCTTAAAGAGTATTTTCTTCAAGATTTTACATAGGTTCCTAAGGTTACAGTGTCCTAACCTTATATTCCATAGCCAAGATTTATCTTCCATTTCACTATGGCAAGGTAGATCTTGGATCCTAATGTCTTCTATGTTTAGTGTATATACATTCTCTTGCCTATGAGAAGAAAGAATAAATTCTTCCTTGTAATTGTGTACTAAGAATTTATCATTCCTAAAATCCAAAAGGTATCATCTATCACATAATTAGATTATGCTGATGAGGTTGTGCTTAAGACCCTTAACAAATAAAACATTTGAAATTAATGTTTTTTTAAGAAGAACAATGTTACCTATATAGAAAATTTATCCCTGAGCATTATATCTGAAATTTACGTTTCCTCATTTTTTCTTGATAATATTTTAAAAGAAATTTTTGTTTCCGGTCATATGTAGAGCACATCCACAATCCATGTACCATGTATTTTTGTTGATATTTTTTTATTTTCCTAAAAATAAAAGTGTTAGACTTTCAGAATCCAAATATTCTTGGATCTGGAAATGTTGGAAAGTAAAAATTTAGGCACCCACATTTTCTTGGAATAATAAGATTTATGAAAATATAAACACGAGGTTTTTTTTAGAGAAAAAAATTTCTCCCATTGTCCACCACATTGACATTTAGTACAAAATGGAGCACTATAGGGAACAAAATAATTGTTACTAAAAACAGGTTTCAAAAGAGTATGACCAAATCCAGAACTATTCCTTAGAAGAAGAATTTGGGAATACATATTTTCAATGTTTTCCTTACCATAAGTAATGTTTGATAGGAATTTTCTTATAGAAAATATTTCTGACTTTAGTTTAATGACCATGTTTTTATCCTCAAAGTTATTAGTTTTAGAACTTGAGTTAGCGTATAAAATATTTTTCTTAGAAATGACATCATTAAGATCCTTAGAACGTTTATCCTTCTCATAATTAACTTCATTAAGGTTTTTAGAAACACTTTTAAAATAAAAAATTTTATGATCAAGATCCTTAGAAACATATGATACTTATTTAGTTAAAACATAAATTCTAGAATTTTCCTTCTATATCGTCTTTTTTATCTTATAATTTTCATTTTCATGTAGTGTGGAAAACCTACACACTTATTTATAATAAGGTAAAGAGTTATCTTCATTAGAAGAATATTCTTCATCTTAATACTTATAAAATTTATCATCAATATAATTTTCATTCAAATATACATTAGTAAGAGATTTTGTATTGTGTACCTTTGCCATTAGACAATAATTTTCAATGGGTAGTTTGGCTAGTAGACCAATATTTTTCAAACTAGAAGATTTATACTCTGAGGATTCCCCAAATGAGTCACCACCACTAGCACTCCATGTATCATTATCCTTCAATACTTTCTTGTCTTTAGATTTGTAATACTTCTTTATATTCCTCTCATCATTATTTTCTTTTCTATCTTTTCTTTTAAGCATGGGACAATCTGGCCTAATGTGACGAGATCTTTTTCATTCATACCAAGTGACTTCCGAGTCTTTCTTGTCTTTTATTTCCTTCTTCTTATATCGATACTGAAAGTATTTCTTTCCCACTATCTTTTTCATCCTTTGATCAGTATTAGCTAACTCATTCTATGAATGATCACTTTCACTAGACTCAGATAGAACTTTGAATTTATTATACTTATATCTTGTAACCCTTTCTAGAGTCTTGAATTTAGTAGTAGTAACGGCTACACTTCCATTACCATTATTTTTCTTATTCATATCCATATCTCTTTTCATTATTGTCTTATGTTGAAGAAGGGTTCCAAAAAGTTCATCAATAGTTATATTGGAAACATTCCCATTCTCATTAGTGGATGTTCTTTTGGATTCCCATGCATTGGGAATAATATCTATAATCTTGTCTACAAGAATTGCATCATCTAATACATTTTCTCCAATATATTTATGACTGTTTACAATAGTCATAAAAATTTGTTTCACTCTGAAAATTGGTTTTTCAAAGGGAAAAACAAACCCATGATATTTTTCTCTTAACATTGCTCCTCTGGTCTCTATAAATTTTGAAGTTCTAAAGAGAGTAACTTCAAGTTTCTTCCTTATACAGTTGAAAGCTTCACAAGAAGTTATTTAACTATATATATTCCTGGTCATAGAACATAATAAAGAATTATGTACCTTGTAACTTAGTTGACATTCTGATTTTTCTTGATTTGTGAAGGTTCTGAATTCCTTTCCTAGAATTTTTTATTCACCAGGGAGAATTACATAATTATCTGCTCTAGTGTTAATAAAAAAGGTCTGCATATTATCTCTCCATTACTCATAATCATTACCTTCAAAAATTGGTGTTCTGTTAGAATTATGTTTTTTAATGGAACCAACATTTATATCTACCATTCTATAAGAAAATATATTTTTCAAAAAATCTATTTAATAGGAAAAAAATTTAAAAACAAAGATAAAAAATCTTTACGAAAAACATGAACAAGAAAAACTGATAAAGAAGATTTAGAACAAGAAAAAAAATTTGAGCAAGAAAAATTATATGTAACTATAAGTATTTCATAGACATGATCTGATACCAATTTTAGGATTAAAATAGTGTATGTAAATTCTCAATTACAAAGGGGGGTGAATTGTAAGTTTAAAAACATTCATTTTTAACCTTATGGAAAACTATGTTTAACAAAGTTAAACAAGGTAAATTCACAAAGCCTATTTTTGTCCTAAATATGAATGAAAATTTCTTAGGATCCGAAAATATAGATATGAAAAAAAAAATTTAAGAAAAATTATAGTTGAAGAAATATTCTACCTTAAAGCATATAGATTCTTATTTATCAGAGTATACAAGTATAAGAATGTATAAGAAAAAATACTTTCTTTCATTAACAAAATTGCAGTGGAAATAAAAATTGAAACTGTAACAAGTGACAAGTAGGAAATATTTTAACCAAAAGAGTAGGGTATGCAACAACCTTGGATAAAAGTCCCTTGATTTATAATTTCAAGAAAGTCCATCTTACCCACACTAGGCTAAGACATTGACAGTAATATCGGAGTCTTTCTTACTATCCCCATAATCCCTAGATCATTAAGGTAGTCAGTACCTCTATCTTCCTATTCCTGGAGGCCCTCGATTGTACTTAACAACAATCAGATTCACATGAAGCATGATGAACAAGATGTTCATGACTGAACAAGATGTTCCTGAAACTCACAAAGCATGAGAGTATTTCTCTATCTAGAAATCACTTCACATCATCACAGCATGTAATCTCTAGGGTGATCAATAGATAGATAATGAGATCATTCAAATGAGATCCTCTTTATAGGAAACACTTAAATGGTCAGCTCCCTCAACCAATAGTGATATTTTTCCTTGAATTTCAGAGGGACGTGTATACGTTTCACTCACCAACAGTTAGTTAGAAACAAATTGTATGACATCATTTCAAAGATACAAAAGCATGTGTAAGGAAAAATGAATTAGAATAACCAATTATGAATATCCTGAATCTAAGTAAAAATAGAATTCGTAATCTAAAAAAATAAATAATTGGATTCTGGAAAACATGGATATTTGGATTTTGTTTTCCAAATAATTCAAAATCTGAATTCTATAGATTCTGGAGTCTGAATTATAATGAATTCAGATTCTAGATTATGATGAATTCAAATTCTGAATTTTGAGGAATTCATAGTCTAAATTCTTAGGAATTTAGACTCCAAATTCTGAGGAATTCGGAGCCTCAATTTTGAGGAATTCAGACTGGGAATTATGAGGAATTCGGAGGAATTCAGAATCTTAATTCTAAGGAACTGAGACTCCAAATTCTGAGGAATTCGAATTCATAATTCTAAGGAATTTGGATTCGGAATTATGAGGAATTTGGAGTCTGAATTTCAATAAATTTCGAGTCTGAATTTCAAAGAATTGGGAGTCTGAATTTTAGAGAATTTGGAGTTTGGATTTTAGAGAATTCATAGTCTGAATTTTATATAATTCAGAGTCTAAATTTTAAAGAATTCAGAGTATGTATTTCATAGAATTCAGAGTTTGAATATTATAGAATTCAGAGTAAGAATTTCAAAGAATTCAAAGTCTGAATTTCAGAGAATTCAGAGTCTAAATATCATATAATTCAGCGTCTAAATTTCAGAGAATTCTATATCCAAGGAACTATAAGATTATGAGATTTTAGATAAGAATATGAATTTTTAACTTAGTAATAAAATGATTTTAGTTTTTGGGAGGTTCTAAAATGAGGCAATGAAAACAAAAGTAAGGATAAATATTTCCTTAGAGAAGGGAAATTTTTCTTAAGAAAATAATCCTTAGGGAAAGGTAATTTTCATTAAGATAAAGTGTTTCTGATTTTCAAAAAATAGAGGAATGGAAAAGTCACAATGAAACCTTTTTAACTCAACATGAAGGATTGAAGAGTTTAGTAGTCTTAGTAAACTTGATATTTACATGATTCTTGTATTAAAAATGAATACACTAATTACAACATAATTTTTTTTCCTTTAAAGGAAAAATTTATTCCATATTAAATATCCATTGAATATATTTCTTAGTACACTTCATGGAATTATGGAGAAAGAAACAAAATAAGGGTGCTCTCAAATGCTCAATAAGGGACATGTATAGAAAAATAAATAATGAATCAATGAGAATAGTAAACATGTCAAGGTAAAAATTAAAGACACATGCCATGTGATCGATAAATTGATAAGGAAGTTCATAAATAAAAGGATAAGGTAAATAACTGAAAAACATACCATTTAAATAACCATATAAGAAGAAATAAAAATGGAATGTTATGAAACTAAAAACCCTTTCCATTTAATCAATAAACTGAGAATGAAATGCATCCATAGACTTTGTGATAGTTAAAATCTAATTGATAATAAATATTGAATTTGGAAGTCATGATTGAGTTACATGAAAACATATCCTATCAAAAAAATTCATATGAACGTTTAAAACTATAGGTAGAAACCTATTTAAATTTTATAAATAATTTATCTTATGAGAACCTGTAGATGAATCAATGGTCTATATAAAGTTGGGGCCCCACCCGTCACTGTCTGTACAAAGCATTCCTTATATCAAGTAATCCATTTAATTAATGAACAATATTCCTTATCAAATATCTAAACTAAATATAGAACACATATTTAGGAATATTTACTCAAATAATCAAATAAATATTAAATTAAACACCATATATAAAAATTATATATAGTTTTGAAAATAAACATATCTATTGTAAATGATATGGATAATCAAGGGAAATTCAATGTTCAATGATCAGAGGGAATTGAATATTTCAATGGGACTAAAAAAGGAATCAAGGAAATGAATGCCAATACTATCCTTTTTAAATAAATCATATACCATCCATATGAACAATAAGGATGTTTTCAATACAAAATATCCAAAGTGGAGTTAAAATAAAGGGTTATTGTCCTCTATGAATATAAATACTATAAAAATATATTTTTAAACCACTGTTTAGGAAAATATCCTTTTATTTTGAAAAAAATTGAAAATAATTTTATTATAAAATCAATTATGAAAAAATTATCTTTAAAAAATAACCTTTAAAACATTCAAATGAATATTTAAAGAAATTATGGTATGTCAATATGTACATACAATACAGGGAAAAAAGAGCATACCTTTTGAATGGTAAAATGGTTAGAAAAATTCTTTATTGTGAAAGACACAAAGATGTTCCTTTAAAAACATTTTAAAACCAAAAAATTGTAAAAATTTATTAAATAAATAGTTTTTTAATTTTTAAAAAATTTAAAACTTTTTTAGAAAATAGTGGTTTTAGAAGAAAACAGGTTCTTCGACTAAAGAGAAAAATGATGTCAGGTTTTCTAAAAAATAATTTAAGTACCAAAGAGTTGAAAAATAGTACTATTACTTTGAAAAGTTCATTAAAAAACAAAAGGATAAGAAAATTAAATGGTTTATTTTATCAATGATAAAGTAACATCCTCTAATGTAAATTCAAGTGTAAATAATCTTGAAAAAAAAAGAGTTTGCGAAGTAAACCCTTGAAAAGACCATAATGATGATGTGGGAATAAACCGGTAAATAGATAATTTGTTTCAAAAGTATATACACATAAAAAATTGTAAATAAACCAATATCAAGTAAAAAGTTAGTACACACATAATAATATAAAATTAACGACAATAAGAAAGTAATATAACCCTGTAAAAAGAAACTGGTTTATGAAATTCTTTTCCACTTGGTAATGCTTAGTTAAAATCCCATTTGATGAAATAATTCAATTTAAAACTCAAAATATCATGAATAATGAATTAATCATGATATTATATTTAAAATTGGTAGTACATACACCATATATAATAAAATAGGTTCACAAAAATAAAATATGTCTCAAAGAATGAAAATTGAGATGAAGTCCCTTACTACTTGGTAACTTTTGAATTATACTCCACATGAAATTAATAATTTAAAATTAAACAATAAATACCATGAAGATAAAATTACCCATGATATAAAATACAATAGGGGTAGTATATACACCATAAAAAACAAAATAATTGGTGAAAATGGTGTATTCCTCACGGAAAGAAAAGTGAGACAAGAATCTCTTACCTTGCATTTACTTTTGGGTGAACGTTCTTTAACCACAAGTGTAAGGGTTTTAAACATGTCACTAAATTGTACCAGAACCATAATCATATATATAATATCATATATTAACTTATTGTAATATCTAATTTCTTGTTTGTCAATAATCTTTCATTATTTTCAATATTTCGTGTGTTAATTGGCTAGTGTGTCAAGTATGTTTTAACTTGTTACTTGTTGTTCTTATTTATTAGATTCTGATTTCATAATAGAAATAATTTAAACCATAATTTAAATATTATATATATTCAGTATATATTTTTTTTTATAAAAATCCATAAAATTTGTAGATAGGAAATGAAATTCACCCTTCATGGAGATGGTAGGTCATACGTACGCATGAATGCTACATTCATTTATTTTCCATATTTAAAAGAATAAAAATTAAATGATATATATGTATATTATAATTAATTAATCATATTTATGTCATATATGTCACATATTTTTATTTAAACCATCCTTTATACGTCCCATGTTTAGTGTGAACAAATCACATCTCTTTGAGGAGGCAATAGTCCACACTTCCACAAACGATATTATCGTATTCCCAAATAATAAAGAGAATAAAGTTATGTTTTATATAAATATTCTATAATCATAATGACATATTAAATATCATAAATATCATATATAAATTATTTTTTCGTCAATAATCAGTGGTGGTAAAGGAAAAATGAACAACATCGTTTTATGAGGCGGTAGTTCTTAGTACACATAAACAATAATTTTTTTACCCATTAGATAGAAGTGTGTGTAAATGTTTGTAGAACACATATAATAAAATAATCCAAGTTTATTTTGTATAATTAGGTTATTTTATATTAATTTAATAGGAATATGTGAGGGGTGGAGAAGTAAATAAAATGAAAGTGGTCGTTGAAGAATGTTATCTTGTTTTCTGATAACTCCTTTTAGTTTATACCAAAAGACTTCCTTGGTTGTATTTATGCCTAAGTTGAGGATTATAGATTGAGGGGATGGATTTTTGTTTATTATTTTAGCATATGTTATGTGAGAAATAGGTCTTTATATGTTTGACTAAGTGATTGGGGTGAGTTCCTTTTTCTTGTAGAGGAGGAGTGACATTCTTGAAATTTTTTGAAAAGGGAATTACCCAATGTATTTCCAATGAAAAGTGGCTCTAATAATGGTATTAATTCTTGAAATTGGATTATAGGTTATAAAAATTTACATAAAATGTATTATTTTAAAGTTTATAGGTCATTTTTTCCATTACATTTAAGGTTTATTCCCTTTCTATGCTAAATTTTCTCTAAATTGTTCAAATTAATTTTAATCACTTTCAATAATTTTTTTGCAAATAAATAAGTTGACCTTATTAGACATTATAAATTAATATTATTCAAAATATGGAATCGATATTTCCAAATTCCAATAAATTTATATATATTTATTTAAATTTAATTTTGTTGATAGAATGATAAAGTGGGGTTTTATAGTAAGATGTTCAAAAGTTTGCTTTGTTTTTATATTCAATTTGAGAGTGAAATTTATTCCAATGGATTAAATTGTATTAAATGATTTAAAATTTATCTAATTATACATTAAAACCAATAAATAATATAATTTAACCTTATAAATAAATTAGATGAAAAAAATAGTTTTGAATTTATTTTTCAGTATTCATCAGAAAAAGAAACTTCATATAAAAATACGAAAAAATAATTCTAACATAATTTTGTTTTTTATATTTAAAAAATTGATTCAATTTTTACATATAAAATTTATTTTATTTCTAATTTTTTTTTAAAATGGGTCTCCATTAAAATTTTGTAAAACTATTCTTAGAAAAATATATGTTTTTTATGCATAAAATTTCTTTTGTATTTATCTTATGCCTATCAAATATATTATATGAATATAAAAAATATTTGATTAAATATAATATATATATATATATTAAATTAATATCACTCTCTAATGGTAATTAATTTAATTTATTAAGAAATAATATTTTTGGAAGAATAAAAAAAATATCCTTCATATTCAATTGCTTAATATTTTCATTTCTAATTAATTGCAGACCAATGAATTAATCTTATATTTTTATAAAAATAATATTTTCATAAGGTGTTTAATAATATTCATAAACTATAATTTAGAGGCTAGGTTATATCATATTATATTAACTAATAAATTTTTAATAACATATTTTTGTTCTGTAAAAGTCGGTCTTGCGTGTAGTGCAAGTCATCGAAGAAAGCTGTTGTTTTGTGCGAAACATACTAACTTAGTATCACGTTCATTTCAAGATATATCATGGATTAATTTTATTTAAAATAGTAAATATATTATAATGTATTGGGATATTCTATTCCCATAAATTTTTGGTGTTGTGTGTCATACATGTTATCAAATACAAGGTTCATACATTAGGATTTCAGGGCGTTACATTCTCCCCAACACAATTAAATTGTGTCCTCGCTTTTTAAAATTTAACTTGGTAATAAATTGTTTGATATTTCTTATGTTTAAATACCAAATCATGAGATGTTTTTGTAAAAAATCCTCTATAAAAGATAGAATGTGAAGTTCAAAGGTCACATGGACAAACATATAACTATGTATCTATGTAGGAGAACATTAGTGGAAAATTAAAAGATAGACTTGTAAGAAAAATGTAAATATTTATAGAGAGTGATTGAGGTCATCAATCATAAAAAAGTGAATAATTAATGGAAATTTTAGGGTACTTTATTGATAAATAATTAATGATTTAAAATATTATTCATTCAAAAAAAATATGGGATTATGATAATTTTTAAAGATACTTTTCCTAATGTTGAGGAATTAATTTACATAATTTAGTCATTTGGTTATGCTTTGATAAATTTAAAATTATTTACATTACATCAAGAAATGAATATCCAAAAATTAATTTATATTCCAAAAGGACTAAAATACACTTTTTATGGATCTTAAGGCCCATAAAAGAGTGATAAGTCTAAATATTTGTCTCTAAATATTCTCCAAATCCAATATAGTTAATACATTAATATATAAAAAGTAACACTACTGATTCATCATTAATATATTTTCATCAAATTGATTAACTTAAAGTATTTAAACATTAATCTAGACATTATGTAGTCTAGTTGTAGTCATGAAACCTCTATCATCCTTTGGTCATGGGTTGAAGTCCAATGGCCTTTCCAGACTTGATGGGTTTTCACCCGACATACAAGATTTCCTTTTTTTTCTAAAACCATAATATTTGAAAAACAACTATGATGGAAAACATTGTAATAAGGTTAATCACTAAATATCCTTTTAACTAATGATTTAAATACATCCTCAATTCATAAATAATTCATCCATTTATTTTCACGTAGGTCCTTCCTCGGTCTAAGGTTTTACCATTAGAAGAAAAAATTTCTTAAAACAAAAAAATATTTTGTGAGAATAAATTATCAAATTATAAAAACCATATAATAATTTTTAGGATGTATAAATCTTAACACACTATTTTTAATCTAATAAAACTCAAGTTTAAACTAGGTCATTCATTGTCATTGTCTATTAAAATCCATCATAATAGTTTTTAAAGGGAATGCAAATTATCCTAATAATATCCCATAGAAGTGTCAAATCTGGTGTATAGTAAGGCTCGTTGTCATGTACTATGTTACACATCAGTCAGAACTGACACACCTTTTCAGAGTTTTTACCCCTAGGTACATCAGTTCTAGAACTACATCCACTTGTAAAATCCATAAAGAGATTTATTTTTTGGAATACCCACATAATCTCTACGTTACGAAAATTCTAGGATGATATTCTATACTTATCCTAAAAGTCTATCTTAGGGTTTTGTTCCCTGATCTAGGTTTTCAAAATCTAGTTTCTAAAGTTTCTACTAAACTTCCTCTAATACCTAATGTAGTGACCCAAACCCAGTAATACTTGAGTAGGTGTCCACTACCATTACGTTGGCATGATACAATGAATTAAATATTGAAGGAATGATGAGTTTAGTAGTCTTAGTAAACAATATACATAAAAAAGTCTTGTTTTACAAATAAATACACTAATTAAAACATAATTTTTCTTTTGAGGATAAATTGTTTCCATCGACAATATTGTTTCTAATTCTTTCATCGGGGTTCTCATCCATCACTTAGAGGAACTTGTTGTTTGTTTCCCCACATTCCTGCTTTCCAAAGGCGGTCAACATCCATTGCTTATTCAGGGATGTTTTCTCCTTGATCGAAATGGGATGATTAGATGTCGGTTCCTCCTTCCATGGATTCCTCCTCAGAATTTGTCGCCGTGTCCTAGTATCCCTCATATATTTGAGTCATTGTTCGTGAATCTCATTCTCGGTGCCATATCTTTGTGGATGTCGGTTAATAACATTGCTTCCTTCTGGACATTCCAAGGGTTCTTGATAGGGAAGCAACCTTAGGTCACAGTAGATGACAACATCAGTCATGTTGGGGTATCATTGGATGCATGGACATTGGGGAACCTATATTCTTCCTCATAAGAGAGAATGTCAAGGGCGCAGAACTCGAGGAATCCCATATCGATCATGTGGTATCTTATGCCGGAGGCATGTCTATGAGGTTTTCCTCATCTTTCCATGTTTAACATGTGATATGCAATATGTTTAACATCTTACAGATATGGTTATGCCAAAGGTGTGTCTTTTGAGGTTTTCCTCAGGCATCTCATGTTTAAAACGAGGTACGTTGCGAGTTTAACATCTTGTAGAGACGCAATGAGAGTGATCAGAATGCCCCTGGAGGCAGATCATATTGGCACATCCCTAGGATAGAGCATGTGCAGTGTTTACCAGGTGGATGGATCAGGACGCTCAATAAGAGTGGACCTAGGATGGTGTGTCCTAAAAAGGGATGATATCACACTATGATTGCTGATCTAGATACCTCAAAGGGTGGATCAGTGAAAGTGCACCACATAATGGAGAACACCAAGGTTTACTATTGGACGGATTGAACCTCACGGAGGTTTCCTACATACCCTATCTAAGAGACAGGGATCAAAACCCACATAGTTTGAAGGGGTGATTAATATAGGTGTACAAAAAGGACAACGACCTCAAGACATGATAGGGCTTACGTGTGGTTAGTGTCCCAGATACTACTAGGAAGAGTGAGAAGGTGGATGACACGATCTCTCTGGGATGAGGTGACCTACGTAAAAATTTGGATAGATATGAATGGTGGTGATAAGTGCATGGATATTGAGATGGAACCGATGTGAGGATCATGGTGATGTTTGGATTGAGCCTCGAATAGACTTCCTACGTATCCCTATGGTAGGGAATCAATGTCCACATATTTCAGTGGGGAAATGGGACACCTCAGTAGGCAGCCCGTGAGAATGGATTCATGGATGGGATGCGGAGGAAGTGGAACCTCTGGGTTGGGGGAATGACCTTCCCAAAACACAGAGGCTCAAGGTGGAGTCCAGGATGAGACGCGGGTAATATGGCTGAACATCAGGGAGGCTTCCTACATATCCCCTTGGTAGGGAATCAAATTCCATCTAGTTCATGATGGGGGCATAGAATCAGGGTGTATGCAGAGGAAAGCGACCCGAAGACATGCTAGGGATTACGCGTGGTTAGTATCCTAGGTTGGTCTGATGTTCGAGGGGAAGACCAAAGATATAGGTCTCACCAAAGGGGACTACCATGGCTTATCACTGGATGGGGATCCCAACGACTTACCTCTAGATGGGGATCCCAACGGATTACCACTGGATGGTGGTGAACCTCATGGAGGCTTCCAACATACCCTACCAATGAGACAAGGATCAAAGCCCATATATTTCAGAATCATACAGCTTAATTTCATGCGAGAAGAAAGGGGGAGTATAGTTTAATGGCATGCAGGATGAGGGTGGACCGACATGGAGTGGTCGGGACTGATGGGTGTTGGGCTTGAACCCCAAGGAGGCTTCCTATGTACCTTTCCTAGGAGATAAAGATAAAATTCCACATAGTTCGGAAGCATATAGTTTAACGACATGCGGGACGAGGGTGGAACGATGTAGAGTGGTTAGGACTGATGGGTTTTGGGATTGAACCTTAGAGAGCCTTCCTATGTACCTTGGCTATGAGACAAGGATCAAAGTACACGTAGTTTGGAATGGTTTGGGGCTTACATGCTAAGGAATCCCAAGAAGGATTCCATGGTAAGTTCTTACTCTACGCCCACATGATTCATGCACGGTGTGAGAAACACGAGGAAGTAATGACCTAACGATCACGCCATGAAAGGTGAGTTCATGGAAAGTGGAGTGGGGTTTACACTTGGAGGCTTTCCAGGGTGCCTCTATGGAGCAGCAATAGTTGATGGGGATTACGCAATGGAAGTTGTCTGGGTGTTGCTAATGAGTGGTGATGAAGGATGGGGATTAGGATGAAAGCCACCCGGGTGTCGCTAAGGAGTGACAATAAATGGGTATTATGCATGGAAGCTGCTCAGGTGCCGCTAAGGAGCAGAAATTGATGGGGCTTATGCATGGAAGCTTCCTGAGTGCTGCCAAGGAGAAGAAATGGATGGGGCTTACTCATGGAATCTACTCGGGTGCATCCCAGGAGTGGTAATGGATGTGTCTTACGCTTGGAAGCTGCACGGGTACCACCAAGGAGAATCAATGGATGGGTCTCATGCATGGATGCTTCCTAGGTTCTGCTAAGAAGAAAAAATGGATAGGGCTTACGCATGGAAGATACATAGGTGCCACCAAGGAGCGGTAATGGATGGGGATTACATATGGAAGCTTCACGTGAGCTACTAATGAGTGGTAATGGATGGGGCTTACACATGGAAGATGGTTTGGTGCCGCTAAGGAGAAGAAATGGATAGACGGGGCTTACACATGGAAGTTTCCCGGGTGTTACTGAGGAGCAGCAATAGTTGGGGATTATGCATGGAAGCTACTTGGGTGCCTCCAAAGAGAGGAATTGGATGTGGGTAATGCATGTAAGCCTCCTGGGTTCCTCTATGGAGTTGTAATGGATGGGGCTTACGTATGGAAGCTTCAGGGGTGCCTCCAAGGAGCGATAATAGATGGGGATTATGAAGGGAATCTTCCTGGGTGCCTCCAAGGAGAGGAAATGGATGGGGCTTATGTATGGAAGCTACCTGGGTGCCGCAAAAGAGATAAAATGGGTGGGTCTTAGGCATGGAAGCTATTCAGAAGCCACTAAGGAGAGGAAATAGTGGATGGGGCTTAGGCATTGAAGCTTCCTGAGCACCATTGAGGAGCGGAAATAGTAGATAGGGCTTATGCATGGAAGCTACCCAAAGAGGAAACAAGGGCTTATGCATAGTTAGCAACCCAGGGATATGAATATTGGGACTTAATCTAGGATGGAGGCTTGATGAAGAAAACTCCCAGAAGGAGAAAGATGGGGTAACAAAGGTCCCCATGCCCATCTCTCCTATGGTCTTTGGAATGGAAGAAGAGAGGAGGAGCATGGATGCTACCTCCCGCAAGAAAGGTCAGGGCCTTACACAAAGAAGGTTTCCCTTCCCCGCAGATATACGTCGCACCAACAAAGAGGATCTCATTCCATGTGAGGAAGATATCACTCCTGTGGATACGAGCAGTTATAGAGAATTTATGAGGTGGGTCACCCCGTCTATATTGAATAGGGTGAGGCCACATTTTAACAACATGTTCTGAGAATGATGGTTCTTAGCAGTTCAACGTCATGCAGCTTGAATGAGGCGAGTTCACTTCACACCCATAGGACTTACATGACCAATACCTACCAACCCTTGGGGAAGTGAAGGCATCAGAAATTACATGGAGAGGTTGTGTTATGGAGTGATCCACTGAGGGTCCCACATTAGTGTGGCTATGCAAAGAAACAATAGTTGTTATTGCGTCATCCCATAGGGAGTACTATAGCTTATAGTCATATTGATAGGACTGTTGGAATCTTATGCTTGGTGAACATAGAATATCTTGTTTGGAACAAGAGGCATCCTATTATTAAATGATATGTCATGATACAGTTTATAGTCATGTAGAGAGGACTATTGGCATCTTATGCTTG
The DNA here is from genome assembly GCA_963277665.1 of Viscum album. Taxonomy (NCBI): domain Eukaryota; kingdom Viridiplantae; phylum Streptophyta; class Magnoliopsida; order Santalales; family Viscaceae; genus Viscum; species Viscum album. Next base: position 3,240,306 of record CAUJRU010000022.1, read on the forward strand.
GATCATTAGGCGTCAATTATTTGGAGCAAGAGGCATCCTATATTTTTCACATAGGGAGAAGTACAGTTTATAGTCATATATATAGGACTATTAGGCATAAGGCGTATAACAATGGATGTTGTTGGGGATTACACTACAGAGGACCTTTATAGTTCAACCTGGTATAGAAGTTAGGTGATTGGGTTTGGAGGAGTTGCTTGAGGAACGGTTCAACGCAATATTATTAAGGAATTGGAGATGAGAATATCAACTCATGACATTTGAAAGGGAACAAGATGAACATTTAAACTCAAGGTATTTCATGGATTTTGGATGAGTGTCTCTAATCATGGTATTCCATAGGTGGAATATGGCTGTGCATAAGGGCAAAATGGAAAATGTTAACGTTGTAGCTCGAAAATTTCTCAGTGTGACTATACATTATTCATTAGGGTTAGTGATGGAAGTGAAGGAACCGGCCCTGGAGGGCCGAAACGCTGCATGGAAGTGATCCCAAGTAGAGGTGAGGGGGTTCATCCCCCATGGTATGGACTGGTTGGAATGAATGTAGGAGCTTCGCGAAGGAAATGTGCTCACAGAGCATAGGGGATCGCGAAGCAGCTTCACGAAGGAAATGTGCTCGCGGAACTTGGGGTCTCGAAAAGCATGGGGCTTCATAGAGCTCTGGGTATCGTGGAGCATGGGGCCTCATTGAGCACAGGGTATCATAGAGAAAAGGGGCATCATTGATCTTAGGGCCTTGTGGAGAAAATGTATTTATAGATCCTACAGTCTCGTGGAGCAAAGGGGCTTTGCGGAGCCTCGAGCAACCCAAAGGAGCTCCCTCCTTCGCAAAGGGTGGATCCCTTTTCAAAGGGCATCACTTCGTGGTCCTCAGGAGCACCGCGAAATGGGAGAAGAGCTACCGAAAGGGCAGTGTAATCGTGCTTATAAAGGGGGGTGAGCCAGCTATTTATCGGTGATGGAGTTCGGCGGAGCACGCTACGGAGATCAAATGCCCGTTGAGAAGGACGTCACACTCTGCAACGAGAGGGATTTCCCTTAAGTTTCTTTTAGTCGTGGAGGCTACCGTGGCGTCCTTAGAGATGTTCACGATGGATCCACTCAAGTTCCCTTAAGTTTCTAGTAGTCCTAGAGGCTACCTTCACGGCCTTCACAGTGCTCACGGAGGCTTCGGACAAGTTCTTCTACTCCGCGATCACAGAGGGAGATTCACAAATGGGCTCCATCCTGAATGGACCAAAGGTCTCCATTTTTATTGATTATTTGATAACCCCACTTTCAAGGGATGAGGGGAAAACCTTAAAAAGCCCGTATGCTTAGTGATTACATGAACCATAGGTTTAAGAGACATTACATGACCCGAGGGTCTTAGAGAATTCAACCAGACCATAACATGTTTTCCAGCCTAACTTCGAAAGTCCATAACTCCAAATCTTTAACACTATTTAGGCTCAATGACCATTAAAATTAAAGCTTGAGAAATAGGATAAAATCTTGGATCATGTATGGAAGTATTAAGAATATCTTGTGGACACTTTTTCCAGTGTTAAAAAATATCCTTTCATATCTTTCTTAGTACACTTCATGGAATCCTAGGGAAAGAAATAAAATAAGGGTGAGGTCAAATTCTCAGTAAGGGTCATGTATAAGTGAAAATATAATGAATCAATTATAATAGACAAAATTAATTGGTAATAACTGAATACACATTTCATGTAATCAATAAACTGATAAGGAAGTTCATAAACAATATGAAAAGATAAATAACTAAAAACACCTTCCATTTAAATAATTGGATAATGAAAAATCAATATGGAAAGGTAAGAAACTGAAAAAACAATCCATTTTATCAATAAAATGAGAATTAAATTCATCCATATACTTTTTCATAGTGAAAATATCATGGATAATAAATACTGAATCAAAATGAAAGAAATTATTAATTGTTTGACATCATGTCTAAGGAACATTAAAACCTATATCATCAAGAAATTTCAAAATATGGTTTAAAACTACATACAAAAACCTATTTAATTTTTGCAACTAAGTTTTCTCATGAGAACCTTTCAATGCATAAAAACGCTATATAAAGTTTGGGGCCCACCATTCACTAGTTGTTCAAATAATTTCTTATATAAAGTAATCAATTTAATTAATAAAATATATTCCTTATAAAATATCTGTGTTAAATAAAGGATATGAATTCATCAATATCTACCCAGATAATCATATAAATATAAAAGTAAACATTGTATTTAAAAATTATATATGGTTTAGGCAATGAACATATCCATGATAAATGATATGGATAATTAGGGGAAATTAAAAGTTCAATGATCATAGGAATTGAATATTTCAAGGGGACCATCAAAGGAATCAAGGATGTGAATTTCCAAACTATCTTTGTCCAAATAAATCATAAACCTTATATTGAATGAATTGGGATGATATTAATACAACATATCCCAAGTGGATTAAAAATAAAGGGTTATTATAGCTTATAAATAGAAGTATATTTTAAAAACATTCTTGAGTAAAATATATTTTTATTTTGAAAAACATTTTAAAAATAATTTTCTTTTAAAATAACTTTTGAAAAAAATTCTTTAAAAATTATCCTTTAAACTTGAAAATTAATCTTCAACGTAATGACTATAGGTAAATATATGCATATCATACAAGGTAAAAACAATTAGGTGACAAATAGTTGAAAAATGGTACTATTAATTTTAACATGTCATGAAAAAATAGATGAGAATAAAATAAAATGGTTTATTGAAAAATGATCTAATAATTTATTCTAATTGAAATTCATGTGTAAACAATCCTAAAAAAATGGTATTGTGAAGTAAAACCTTGAAAAGAACATAATTTGATGTGAGAATAAATCGATTAATAGATTGGGTGTTTAAAATGTAAATCCAAATAAAAAAAGTGTAAATAAGAAATATATAATAAAATGTGATTACACAGATAATTTTGGAATATTAACAACAGCAAAGAATTCATACAATCCAAAGAAAATAAATTGTATTTTGAAATTATTTTTCACCTGGTAACACATAATTAAAATTCAATTTGATGAAATAATTCAATTTAAAACTAAAAATATATAGAATAATTAATTAATCATGATTTTATTTTTCAAAGTGGTCTTGAGGACAAAATATATAAGAAATTATTTGCACCAAAATAAGATGAGTCTCAAAGAATGGAAATTGAGGCGATGTCCCTTACTAGTTTGTGACTTTTGAATTATAATACCCAAGAAAGAAATAAATTTAAATGAAACACTAAATACCTTGAATATAAAATAATTAATGATATAAAATACAAAAGGGGCAGTATATAATCCACAAAAAATAAATAAGTGGTGAAAATGGTGTATGCCTCACGGAAGGAAAAGTGAGAAAATGATCCCTTACCTTGCGTTTCCTTTTTGGTGAATGTCATTTAACCTCCTTCATAATGGTTTTAAAATTTTAAATAAATTATAATAAACTATAATCATATATATAATATCATATATTAACTTCTTATAATATTTTATTACATGTTTGTTAATAATCTTTCATTATTTTCCCTATTTTGGGTGTTAATTTCCTAGTTTGTCGAGTATGTTTTAACTTGTTACTTGTTTTATTTATTAATTATATAATTATTTAATAATATGAATAATGTAAAACATTATTTAAATATCATATATATCAAATATATATATATATTCATAAAAAACTATAAAATTTTGAGATAATAAATGAAATGAACCTTTCAGGGAGATGGTAGGTCATACAAACGCATGAACACTACTTTAATTTCTTTTCCATATTTAAAAAAAGGAAAATTAAATGTTATATATGTTATTATAAATATATTATCATATTTACGTCATATTTTTTATATATGTTGATTAAAACTGTCCTTTATGTGTCACATGTATAGTGTCAACGAATCACATCGCTTTGAGGAATCAGTAGTCCACACTTCCAAAAACGATATTATTGTATTCCCACTAAATGGAAAGCATAAATGTATATTTTATATAAATTTTAAATAAGAATAAAAACATAAAAAATATGATATATATCATATAAAAATAACTTTTCCATCATAATTCCCAACCATGATAGGTGGTAAAGGAAAACCGAATGACATCTTTTTGTGAGGCGGTAGTTCTCCATACACATAAATTGTAAGTTCATTACCCATTAGATAGAAGTGTGTAAAAGTTTAGGTAAAATAATTATAATAAAAATATATAAGTACGTTGAGGATATTTTGGATTTTATATAAAAATATAATAAGAAGAGTTTATGGGGGTGGAAAAGGAAATAAAATGAAAGTGATAGTTGAGGAATGTTACCTCGTTTTCAAGTAACTCCTTTTGAATTATAACAAAATACTTACTTGGTTGGATTTCTTCTCAATTTTCAGATTATAGGTTGAGGGTAGGGATATTTTTATATTATTTTATCATATTTTTTTGATACAATGGTATTTATATGTGTGAATAATTATAAGGGGTGAGTGCATTTTTATAGTGGAGGAGGGGTGGCATTCTTGTAATTTTTTGAAAAAGTAATTCCACCCACATCTATTCTATGAACATTGGATCCAATAATAGTATGATTTAAATAAAAATTAATATAAGTTCTGAATATGAACAATAAATTTCATTTGGAAAAGTTTCTAGATCATTTTGGCCCTTAATTATAACATTTAGTCCCTTGTTTAGCTAAGTTTTCTCTTAATCACTATAATTAATTTTAATCACTTTCACTAATATTTAAAAAATAATAATTATACCATATTAGACATTATAAATTATTATAATTCCAAATATTTAATTCATTTTTCCAAGTTCCAATAAATGAAGTGGTATAAATTAATTTAAATTTTATCCCGCAGACGGGACGACAAAGCGGGTTTTTAAAGTAAGATGTTCAAACGTTTTCAATGTTTTTATATTCAATTTCAATGTGAAATTGATTCCAATTCACCAAATTATTTTAACTGATATAAAATATATATAATTTAAATTTAAATCCAATCAATAATATAATTTAACCTTATAAGTAAATTAGAAAAAAACACAGTTTTGAATTAAAATTTTGTACTTTTTCCTATTGATCAAAAAATGAAACTTCACAGAAAAATACCAAATATTCACCCTAGACTAATTCTTATGTTTATATTTAAAAAATTAAGTTTATTTTTATTTATAAAATTTAAAAAAGTTCCAAAAGATGGATTTAAAATATTTTCTTCATTAAAAGGCCGTAAAATTATATTTAGAAAAATATAGGTTTTTTTAAATAAAATTAGTTTTTGTCTTATCTTATTCTTATCAAATATTTTTGATGAATATAAAAAATATTTTACTGAATATATAATATATAAATTTCATTAATATCACTCACTAATAATAATTAATTTAACTTATTAAGATAAAATGCCTTTGGGAGCATAAAAATAAAAATATATCCTTTATATACAATTGGTTTATTTTTGTTTCTAATTAATTGGTAACCAATGAATTTATCTTATATTTTTATAAAAAATATATTTTAATAAGTTTTTTAATATTATTCATAACCAATAATTCAACATCTTGGTTATATCAAATGATATTAAATAATAATATATTAATAATATATTCTTGTTCAGTAAAACTAGGCCTTGCCTATAATGAAAGTCATCGAAGAAAGTTGTTTTATGTGACACATGATAACTTAATATCATGTGCATTGTAAGGTATATTATGGATTTTTTTTTAATGTATTAAATATATTATAAAGTCTCAGGATATTATATTACCTTACATTTTTGGTGTTGCATGTCATCCATGTTATCGAATAAAAGGTTCTGAATTTTGAATTTTGGGTCCTTATAGTCCTGGTGGTATTATTGGAAGTGAGGAGATGTAAATGTTGAAACTTCTAAGAATTGTGGTTTCCATGTTCACATGACATTGCAACATATGCCTCTATGAAGATATCAAGGGAAGCATATGTTGATCCAGTGCACCGATTTTACACCATTGATTACTGTTACGATGCGCCATGGACACCTATTCAAGAGTTTCAACATTTTCCAATGCCTGAAGACTAGTCATTGTTGATACCAGACATCAACAGGTTGCAATATAAAGGATTACGGAAGTCTGGTAGGATGCATAATGAGATTTTCTATCCTCAAGAACAAGGGAAATGTTTTAATAGCATCATATGTCATCAGGAAGGTTATAATAAGAAATGAAGCCCCAAAATTTTTGGATCCAGTTCACACACTTGTCCACAATGATATATTTTCACTAATGTGAACTTCTCTTATTATCAATTACGTGGTATTAATATAAAATCCTAAATTTTTTAAAATTTTGTAAAATTTACAAACACTTTTACTATCAAATAAAAAATAGTTGATAAATTAAACCACCATTTACATAAATCACACACAAGATAAACATTCCTAAATATTATATAATTAGAATAAATAAATGTTTTTCTATATAATGAACTTGCCTTTACAAATATATTTAATATGATAAAAACATTTTGTAAACAATCATTTGGTTCCCAATATTATCCTTTCATATTCACATTTCCAGGAATATGCAAATTACATGTGAGATTACATGGAAGCATAATAAAACTATCTATAGATACGCCATAAAGAAAGCATTAACAAAAAAACCATGAAATATACCATCATGTGAGAAATCATACACAAATGAAAAAGAACGTGATTTGGGATCTAACCTATTGGTATATGTGATAGACATGATATAAATCCTCAATCCATAAGGTGGATCCAACTGGTATAACATACGTGTGCACAAATCTGTTCTTAGAGTAAAAACCCCTTTAGAAACATGTGTATATTCTAACAAGAACATAGGAAAAACCAATCACCATAACAAAAATTCAAAACTAAACCACTTGAAAAATAAAAAATTCAAGTAATCCTTTAAAATTCATTTTATTTTATTTTATAAAACAAATATGTTTTTATAAAATAATTTATAGACATAGATCATGTAAAAACGAATCTATAATAAAAACATGATCAAAATATGCTCATATATAACCAAATGGCATAATAAAGGTGATCCTAAAATCAACAACATATAGCCATGTAAATTTAAATGAATAAATGAAAATAATAACTATCATCACATAAAATGGAGCTACTTAAATTCATAAAGCATATAAACCAATCCAGAATTAGTAATGTGAACCTTGGTGCTTTAACTATTAGGACTTTCATGAGTGGGTAAACAAGTATGCCACATACTCCATTCCAACACATCAAAAGAAATTTCCCATATCAATCAAGACATAACATAATCTATTTCATAAATCAAACATTTGAAATTAAAAAAACACCCTTTACAAGGTAAAATAATATCTAAAACCACTTTATAAAAATTATTTGAGAAACATGAAGACGCACCCTTTTCTTTTGTTTAGAAAAACTTCATAAAATAGTGGTACTAGACACATTATGTGTTACATTTTACCTATCATAACATTATGTTGTCCAAAATGTTATATTTATATTTTAAACTAAATTAAGATACTTTTATGTTTTATTTGTAGAGATAGAGGATACTATGATATCACTAAGCATTATTGGAATGTTTCATGTGACATGCTAATGGATCATGAGGTTTGACAGATCAAGGTGCATAGATCCCACCGTTATCATCACATTACACTACCAAAAACCATTATTCCATACCTACACCATGTTGGATTCTATGGTGTTGTTGTATCTGATTTTAAATTCCTTGATCATCACCTCCTTTCTTCCCTCACTGAGATATGGAGTCATGAGACACACACATTCCAATTTACTGAGGGAGAGATGACTATCACCATTGAGGATGTGGCCGTTATTCTTGGTCTTCTAATCTAGGTGGATACATTTATAGGACCCATCCATGGAGAGTGGACTGATATTGCATAGTGATTTCTGGGCCTTGAGATGTGTAGTAACCCACTTACACTCATGAGTAGATGGAGGGTTGATATCTATGATATGGACTGAGAAGAACTTCTCAATGTTACTTGATGACATTGATCAGAAAACTATCACGTGATAGGCTTGTGCATATATCTCGCAACTCATTGGAGGGACATTGTGCACTGATCACTTTGGTATGTATGTTCACATGATATATTTGGGGATATTGGAGGATTTTTATTAGGCTTGGAGATATAGCAGGGGATCTCTGTGCCTGTTATACACTTACAGAGGATTATGCACAACATGCCTATCAGATCACACTGATCGTGGGGGATGTGTCATCCTTATTCAGATGTGGGAATAAGAGTGAATCCCTCCCATCTCTAGTATTGTTGATGGTCAACAACTTCATATTGATGCACTGCATGAACTTCCGTATGGATTCCAGTATGATCAATCATATTTATTGTTTTCTGACACTACTATGTGTTGTTGAATTTAATTCCTTATTATTTATTAATTTCCATGTTTTATGTTATAGGTGTATTCAAGAACACCACATTTTTAGGATGTCGAGGCATAACTTAGGGGAATATCGTCTCATGTTGGATAGTCTAGTACCCACCGATGTAAGTATATAAAGTCTTTACATGACTAATCAATTTTATAATATTATATTTTTGGTTTATTAGTAATAAGTTTTTTAACAAAAATGTCACATGTCATTTTAGATTACATGGATGCCATACTAGGATCCATTTCACCAGCTTCCTATATACTATAATGATGAGATTCACGATGCCATGTTTGTAATGACTCTCATTCACTTTAATATTATTGAGTGGCACAAGCATGATAGAGTGATGCACTAGTTCTTATATGTTTAACATATTCCCATTCCACCTAGACAATTAGCAGCTCTTCATTATGTGAAGTTGGTAGGTGGGCAAGATGTTGACTGACTGTGACAACATAAAGAGTATCTAGATCTCTAGGTTAAAGAGTATAATTTCATATTAAGGGTATGAATATGATGAAATTACCTATAGATGAAAATCTTGATTATGCTCCATGGTATAGCATACTTGATTACAATATATTATCCACATGTATGATCAAGAGGAGGAAGTTTTTAGCCAAGAAGGCACCATACTACATCACAGGGGATGATGATATCATATCGTGTTCTAAATGATATTATGTTTTATCATCCACCCCAAGTATATGATGTTCCTACTCAAGGAGTTGAGTCTTATATACAAGAACCTCCCCCAGTAGCTACTAATTTTTAGGAGCCAGGATGATGATGATGCACACTATGTAATGATGCATGTGAGGACTCACCTATTCCACAGGTAGAGGTCACACCTCTAACAATCCATCCTCATCCAATTTAAGATGTGAATTAGGAGGCCTGATATCCATTTGTATTGTCAGGATATCCATAGTTTTTTCAAGTTACAACTGATCTCCTTTTTGATCAAGGGTCATCTCCCATTCCTCCAACTTTCATGCATGATCCTTCATATGACCTGTGGTTCCCCTAAGAGATGGTGGAAGTTCATTATACTTATGTAGTGGTAGATAGATCAGGTTCACATAAACACATCCAGATGAAACATCTTCAGGATGGGTCATAGACATAGAATTTGATATTCGAGGTTCTAGTGTCTGGGAATATCCCTCTGAAGCTCACCATACTCCACACCAGCATAGTGGTCGGTGATCTTGATACGGGCATCCCATTTTCAGAAAAGATTGTTGGAAGTGGCCACATCATAGATAGTGATTGTACCCATTAATTTATATCTTTTATGTTGACTTATGGTATTTGAAATAAAAATTCATTCTATCATATATATTATTATTTTCTCTATAAAATTTATGAAATTCATTTTACTATCAACCATTTTTTACATTTTTTTCGTGTTTTAATTTTCATTTATATGTTTATTATAGTTTAGTTTTTATAATATTTCTAAGTGGACTACATAAAACATAAGAAAACTTATTAAATCTCAAGTGGGTATCTTTAAAATAATATAAAATATAAACTATATATACAATCTACTTAAAACTAAAAATATAGCACAAACATGTAAAAATTTGTGGAAAATAACAATAATTTCATCAATGCATTCAACTGGAATTAATTTTTATAAAAAATAAATTATTTATTTAAAACATTATATTTACACCTTAAAAAATATATGCATAAAAATAATAGTATAACTAAAATCTAGATGAAATTTAAAACACTTAATAAATATATAAAAATAATTAAAAATAAACGGATTGTCAAACAAATTATAAATACAAATGTAATGTTTTTAAAAAACAATATATTATGACAATAAAAATATTTTTCATTATTTGTTTTTATAAAATAATTATTATTTTCAATTATTTTTTATATGTTCAGTAAGTGTGTTAAATTATATTTAGATTTTCTATCTATAATATATTTTTTACTTTCAAAGTCTCATACTCAAAAATTTATTATATTTCATGTTGATGAATTTGAACATGTATAAATTATATAATTTAAATACAATCTAAATGAAATTGGACAAATCAGCTCAACATATAAAAAATAATTAAAAATATATAAAATCAGAAATATAAAAAACAAAACATAATTTACAATTCATAAAATTTATTTCTTAAAAATGTAACATTGTCACTTTCAAATATCAATGGTCATAATTATTATTAAGTATTATATTATTAATCACATTACTATGAAGAATTATTAATTATGTTACTATAATTAAATGATAGTAATTAAATTATTAATATATATTAATTATAACATTAAATATTTACAACAATTAAAATAATAAATATTAATAATGATGTAAATAATATAAGTGTTAATGCAACTAATAAAGTAACTAACGATATATTTTTAAAATAAATATTAATTATATTAGTAATATAAAAAATTTAATTACTCCTAATAATGATATCATTAAAAAATTGTTTTTATATATCTAAATCTAAGAAAAATTAAAATAAAATAAGATATATATAAAATATACAAACACATATATATAATTTAAAATTTTAATTTGTACAAAGGTGTCTTCAGACTTGCTGCATTTGGACTAAAACCCAAAGACGGAAAGGTCGATGCTACTTTGGTGAATTATTTTTAAGAATATTTTTAACCTTGAATTATTTTATTTAATATTTAAAAAAAGATAAAAAAAACTCACTAGAACTGATGTCCAACAAGAAAGGTCATACTGCTAGTCATTCTACCTATGCTCATACACTATAAGATAGCTGATGAACTCCCCAATTGGATGTCACACCAACAATAAAAATTCACGTAAAACTGACTGGGAATGTCACGACCCGACCCTACCCGGGCTCGAGCCGCAACTACCCCAGGCCCGCCTTCATAGGCCAGGGGCTGGCGACCAGCGCCGAAGGCACAACAACTCGTGGAGGCCTTTGCCTAAGTACCTGTACACACACACGCAGCACGCTCAATGCAAAAGTGCAGAGTAAAAGAAAAGGAAACCAGAGTAAAGTGCAGCTGCTATAGATAAACCACAAGTGCATCGAACTCTAATAGTACAAAGTACAAGCTGAAAAGAAAGGGGCAAAACACGCGCCCAACCAAAAAGTGTCACAACCCGGCAATAGGTAAACAAAAGAAACAGTTGATGGGTCTCCCACCTGGAACCCAGCCACGACCACCGCACGCGGTCCAAGCTCCCAAGCTCCTACGCTCCTACGCTCCATTGAAGCCATGCTCCACATGTCCGTCGTCTGTAAGGGCACACCAAGTGTGGGAAAAGCCCTAGCAGGGGTGAGTATAAAAATACTCAGTAGGATACCCCGAAGGCTCAAGGGAGCAACAAAAGGAGGTACCAAAGGGTGAGCAGTAGAGCGATCAGGGGAAAGCAAAGAGTGTACAACAGAGAGTGCAGTAAAGAGTTCAGCTCAACCCAACAAGAAAAAAAGGTAGACTCATCCAGACACAAGGAGCTGGAAACGGTGAGAAGATGAACTTCCCGTCGAGTCTTTGCTACCTATAGAAGGAGAGTAGACTCGTCCAACCACGAGAAGCTAGACATGGAAAGCACGTGGCATACCCCGCACGTCTTCGCCTCTCCTGGAAGGAGAGTAACCAAACCCAAGAAGAGGGTACCAGAACATGGTATATACATATCCTTATGCCGAATCAAGAAGCCCGAACAACATCGAAAGGGGATCTCCATCCCATAGCACAACCCAAGGAAAGAGTAGCCAACAGTCCCAGAAGTAAACTCCATCGATGCCCAGCATCCCGCACGTCTACCCTGAACTACAAGTAAAGGGGCTCAAACCACCGCACCTCGACACTATCCTCTTTGGGAGGAATTGACTCACCCGCACGGTTTTAGGTCACGTCACAAGGACGCGTATCGGTGGGGGGAAGAGCCCCTCGTACTTGAGAGTTCTGGGGGAACGTCAAACCACAACTCGTCACTGCCCCACAGTCGAGAGGTCTCCTCATAGTCAAAGTCGTTCCGTCACCGACCCGTACAACCAAGGGTCCCGCTCCAGTAATCACGGAGGAAAGGAACAGGCTAGCCTAGTAGAAAGGACTGAGCCTGAAATGCCAATATGTGTCCCACTGCCCAGCCCTGCGGGAGGGTAATTCATAACCAGATATCGGGTGACCCACTTCCCTTCCCTGCTAGAGGGTAAACCCTAACACATCATCAAGCGACCCACTGCCCAGCCCCACTGGAGGGTAAACCATATTAAGATACTGGGTGACCCACTGCCCAGCCCTGGTGGTGGGTAAACCATAATACATCTTCAGGCGACCTACTGCCCAGTCCCGCTGGAGGGTAAACCATAATACATCATCAGCGACCCACTGCCCAGCCCCGCCGGAGGGTAAACCTGGAATAAGTCGACAGACGACCCACTGCCCAGCCGCACTGGAGGGTAGACCTGGAATGCGACAGGCGACCCACTGCCTAGCCGTGCTGGATGGTAGACCTGGAATAAGTCGACAGGCGACCCACTGCCCAGCCGTGCTGGAGGGTAGACCTGGAACTAGACGACGAGCGACCCACTGCCCAGCCCTGTTGGAGGGTAGACCCTAAGAGGTCGTCGGGTGACCCACTGCCCAGTCTCTGCTGGAGGGTAGACCCAAAGTGTGTCGGGTGACCCACTACCCAGTCTCTACTGGAGGGTAAACCCTAGAAGTCAGTGAGCAACCCACTCCCCAGCCCCGCTGGAGGGTAGAACTCAGAACTGTTCTAGCCATCTCTACTGAAGGGTATACCACTGGAAAACCGAACACGGAGTGGGTATCGCACAACCACCCAACTCCAGAACATCTCACCAAAGAAGTTCAGCGCCTGTTCCATCACAGGGTGCCACTAGCACCGCTACTGGCCGATCCATCGAGAACGAAACCAGGGGGAGACCACTCAACCCTATTGGTCAACAAACGAGCACCGAGCCAGGGGAAAAACTCCACCCTGCTGTCCAAACAAACACACAGAGGGACCCTCTACGTCGCGAGAGGTCAAAGTACGCAAAGCAGAGAACGACACACACATGGGGCCCACACGATGTGTGTCCCCACGTCAAGCCCAACTGAGCGCCCGAACGTTCTCAGGTACAAACCACACGTACCTCCAAGCGCTCCCATATACTCCCAGAGTATACCTCATTCCAGCCCAAATGCTATCGTGCACTCGACACCCAACGTCAACGTGAAGGCGTGATGTAACAACTCCACCCCAAAGGCCCAGACACGTCCAACCACAACTTGTGAACCATTTATATCACTCTCCCAAGAGTGCACGATCACACGCCAAGGGTCCGCTACAAACAAGGTAGGGCGAACCACCACTAGAGCACCTTTCATGCTTCCACTATTAATAAGATCGCGCAAGAGGATCCGTACAGCCAAACGGATCACACCGTTGTAATCCTTGTGGAAAACAAGCGAGTTAGACAACTCACTCGCCCGAGACGGTCAACAGGTGAAAAAGGGTACTATTTACCATGAACAAACCCGTGTGGGGCCCACCCCAATATCCCGAAACTGAACCAACGGATCACGCCACTGCGATCCCCTCAGAAAAACACACGGGATTGAGTACTCAATCGCCCGAAATGGACAGCCGATGAAAAAGGTACTATTCACCGTAGCCAGGTCGGGTGGGTCCCACACCACCTTCCTGAAAAAAATTCGGGCAGACTGCGCCATTGCAAAGCTCTCGGAAAAGCACGTCAAATTGACTGCTTACTTGCGTGGAATGAGTACCTGGAGAAAAAGATGTGTTCCCGCGCACCGCACACGAGCGGTGCTTCGTGGGACCTGCAACCCGGTCTCGAAACTCAACGAACGGATTGCACCATTGCGATCCTCTCGAAAAAGCACACAAGATGGACTATTCACTTGTCCAAAACGGTCACCCGGTGACAACGATGGAAAATCATCGTCGACGCCCAAATGACCCTCGTGGGCCCCGCACCATCGTGCCGAATTAGGGCGGGTGGATTGCACCATTGCAATCCCCTCAGAAAAACACCCAACATCGACTGCTCGCACGCCCCGAACGGACGTCCGGTGAAAAAGGTGTGAAACGCCGCACGCAGCTCGAAAGACGGGCCGTGGGGCCCACACCTCAAATCCAGACCCAACGCCCGAAACAGCCCTGGAAACCTTCGCCCCTGCGCCAGGGTCCCAACACAATTGACGGCACTCAAAGCGATTGTCGCATGCGTCCGCGCCGTCCAAAACAAGAAACTCGGGGAATACGCTCGCCCACTTAAGGACACGTCGCGCCTCCACGGACCCTCGTTTCGGGAATTAAAAATTCCCTAAACTAGCTCTAAACATTCCCCACGACACAAGGTCCGCGCTGCCGCTGACGGAGCGCAAAACGGACGCCCGTAACGAAAGTTACAGGCGTCGGAAATTCAAAGGGGCACTCCCTTGGGCCGACCGGCCCGGACCGGTCGGTCCGCCCACAGCTGGCCCGCGGCCCGGCCGTGGGTCCGGTTCAAGCCGCCGCGGCCAGGTGGCCGCAGCCTGTCGCCACCAACCGGCCGTCAAGGCCGGTCTCCCACTTTCCGCAGCGACCCGTGACACGCGGGGCGCGGTCATGCCGCACGGGGTCGCGCACCCCGTGCCCCTCCTCCATCGCGCTACGCCGGCGCCGCTCGACCGAAGCCCACCACCACGGACCGGCCTGCCGCCGCGTTGCTCGCCTGAAGCCGCCCGCGCCGCAGGAACCCACCCGAAAACACACCAAAAACCCCTAATTCCCGCAACCTTCGGCGAACCCCTGCGGGCTTCTCCGAACTCGGATTTCAAATCCGAGAAAAGTGTTGGAAAGGGGATAAAATCTACTACGCTTTCATTGGATTCGCTTGACGTTTAAGCAGCAATTCGACACATCAAATTGGAATCAAAGTAGGTTCGGGGATTAAAACGAAATGTTAAACAAGATCCTACCTGCAGGGGCGTTGCCCAAAGCTTCACGGGCGATCCGCCGCCACGTTGTCGCCTTGCCGGAGCTACCTCACCGGAGGAGGAGGAGGAGAGGGAGGAGCTCCTCCTTGCTGCTGTCCAGGTGAGGGAGAGGAAGAGGGTGTGGGTGACTTAAGCGTTTAAATAGAAACGCTTAACCACCCGCCTGTCGGCCCGAACCCGAACCCCCAGCAGGGTCGAGGTTAAGCCTCTCCTGGGGTAAACACCACCTCTCGAGCACAACGGCGGTCTAGGAATTTTAATCCGAGACCCTGTTCAAAAGTTATAAAATTTAACGTCTGAAGCCGCTAAATTACGAAAATTCCCCTGGGGCCATTTTTCACAAACAACCCACACCCGTGAAACTTATACCCCTCCTAGGGTAAACGGCACACTCCGAACTCAACGGTGCTCTCGGTTTTCCAAGCCGAGCCACCGTTGAAGAGATACTAGAATTTCACCCTTAAACGAATTAATTTATTTATTTAATCCGTTTAACATTCCAGAAGCGGGCGAGGGGTCGGAACGTCCCGTGCTGACAAGTTTTATGTCGTTCCTAGGGTAAAAACCCCATTCCGGACCCATCCGTACACTCGGATCTCTGATCCGGAACTCTGTTTAGGAGTTATCCCATTTATTTGGCGTTTCCAGTGTGAACGCACTGAAAATTTAATTCCGGCCACCCCAGGGCTCGGAATCACACGCCGTCTGAAGGCACTGCTCTGGAATATCATCAGGAATATTCCAAAGTCTTTCACAGAAAAAACCGGGTTCTTACATCATTCCCTCCTTCAAGATTTTCGTCCTCGAAAAGCAAAACTAGGGAGCAACACAGGGTACTAAGTCCACACCTGGCTTTCCCATACCCAGAAGAACCCACGCACAGCTCCGCGTCACCGCACACGGACCAAAGGATTGATCTGTTCACACGAGGTCGGCCCTTGCCGATGTCGTGGACCCACTCCAGACTTTGGGGTTAGGGCAAGGCAGTAGGGTACCTCGCCATCCCTTTGCATGGTCTCAAACGGCCCGAAGGCTCTCGGGGGTAGCTCACCTCCCCAAATGAACCTCTACATCGCATGCCGCGACTAGAATCACCGCCCGCACCTGAAACAAGGCCCGGTGATTCCCTCCTTCAGAATATCCATATGGTGAAACACCCAAGGATATCTGGTCACGCTAGGTTCCACAGTCGATGTTATCTTACACGCTCAAAAGGCGAAGGAGTAAACACCATCGACTAAAGGAAAAGGTCTCATGCCTTTTTCCTTACCAACACAGGGTTACACCCGACGCCCTGCATCACCCTGGTAACACCTCAATCAAGGAGCAGGGAGAAACGCCTTTCACACCCGGAGCCTAACAATTATACTGCAATTAGTAGAAGAGTCGCAAGGGGTACCTCTCACTATCCCGTGCTCTGCAGGATCGTAGACATCCAAAACTTGCGGCCACCCGCGATCCCAACCGTCAGCTCCCGGAGCCTGACGCGGACCGCCTAGTGGTGATGGGGAGATAACATAACGTGATCCCCCACCCCCAGCTCCTCCCGCTCCTCTGCTAGCACCACCTCTCTGGCCACTACTCCGATCACGGCGCTGCCTCTACCATGGTGGTGCGCCTGATGGCTACCCGAAGCTCTCAACAACTCGGGTTAGGCACTCTCGTGCCAAGTGACCTCGACCGTCACAAGCATAGCACCGACTCTCTCCGGGCCGCACTGGTGCCCTCCGGCGCCACTGTGGTGTACGAACACGCCTCTGAGTCCGGTTGTCAGTAAGCCACCTGCGTCAAGGTTCTGCTTGCTGACGCCCACTAGCTACGGCAGACGTCTCAGCTCCAACGTGCATGCTGACACCACCAACACTAGAATGCGACATGAAGCCCTCTGTCACCAACGCCTGCTCTAGCACCCCGACATATGTGGAAATGCCCAAGGGTACTATGACATCACGAATCTCTCGGCGAAGACCCTACTCAAACTTCCGCGATCGGGGGTTGCTGTCATGGACCAAGTCCGGGTAAAGGCGTGCATGGTCTGCAAAACTAGCCGCGTACTCAACCACCATCATCCCTCCCTGCTGAAACTGCAGGAACTCCTGAATCCAAACGGAGCACAAGCAGGAGGGGAAAACTCCTCACGAAACGACAACAGAATGTCGTCCCTCGAAAGATATGACTCGTCAAGAAGACGAGTCACCAGACTCCACCAACGCCAAGCTGATCCACGAACAAGGGTGGCTGCCAAAGCCACTCTCTGATCTGTCGGTGTCTGCACAAGCCTGAAAAGGTGAACCACTCCCTCGAGCCAAACCTCTGCTGCCTGAGGGTCTGGCTCACCACTGAACCTCAGCGGTCTCTGCCGTCGGAGCGCGCTCAACCAGTGCTCAAACTCAGCCTGCTCCGCTGAAGCTGTCTGCTGCTCAACAGGTGGGGGTGCTGCTACCTGCCCACCCGGAGAAAAGGGCTGGAACGATGGGTCCTGGACTGTGGCCTCGTAGCTCACAGGGTCGTCGTCAGAAACCAGAGTTGGTATCCTGGCTGGCTGTCTTCATAGAGACGTCCTGAATATTATCAAGGAGTGCCCTGGTCAGATGAGCATATATGTATATACCACAACAACAACGATGGTGAGTTGAATCGAGAAGGACAGTCAAGACTCAGTCCTATGTGATGCACAAACCAATTTTCCCTACAACGAGTGTCTCAGCATGCAGAGTTGAAAAGTGGGTTATCAAGGTCCTGGTGAATGGATACGTCGGCCACCGCACCATCACTGGACTCCTTGGCCTGAGAGCCTCTCTTGAGACACGTTAACACTGTTGCCCTAAATCCCAACTAATTCCTCTTTTAGGGATGTCCGCGCAACTTCCCAAGGAACGAACCACCTTTGATACCACTTTGTCACGACCCGACCCTACCCGGGCTTGAGCCGCAACTACCCCAGGCCCGCCTCCATAGGCCAGGGGCTGGCGACCAGCGCCGAAGGCACAACAACTCGGGGAGGCCTTTGCCTAAGTACCTGTACACACACACGCAACACGCTCAATGCAAAAGTGCAGAGTAAAAGAAAAGACAAGCAGAGTAAAGTGCAGCTGCTATAGATAAACCACAAGTGAATTGACCTCTAATAGTACAAAGTACAAGCTGAAAAGAAAGGGAAAAAACATGCGCCCAACCAAAAAGTGCCACAACCCGGCAATAGGTAAACAAAAGAAACAGTTGACGGGTCTCCCACCTGGAACCCGACCACGACCACTGCACACGGTCCAAGCTCCAAAGCTCTTACGCTCCTACGCTCCACTGATGCCACGCTCCACCTGTCCGTCATCTGCAAGGGCACACCAAGTGCGGGCAATTCCCAAGCAGGGGTGAGTATAAAAATACTCAGTAGGATACCCCGAAGGCTCGAGGGAGCAACAAAAGGCGGTACCGAAGGGTGAGCAGTAGAGCGAGCAGGGGAAAGCAAAGAGAGTACAACAGAGAGTGTAATAAAGAGTCCAGCTCAACCCAACAAGAGAAAGGAGGTAGAGTCATCCAGACAAAAGGAGCTGGAAACGGTGAGAAGATGAACTTCCCGTCGAGTCTTTGATACCTATAACAGGTGAGTAGACTCGTCCAACCACGAGAAACTAGACATGGAAAGCACGTGGCATACCCCGCGCGTCTTCGCCTCTCCTGGAAGGAGAGTAACCAAACCCAAGCAGTGGGTATCGGAACATGGTATATACATATCCTTATGCCGAATCAAGAAGCCCGAACAATGTCGTAAGGGGATCTCCATCCCGTAGCTCAGCCGAAGAAAAGAGTATCCAATAGTTCCAGAAGTAATCTCCATCGATGCCCAGCATCCCGCACGTCTATCCCGAACTACAAGTCAAGGGGCCCAAACCACCACACCTCGACACTATCCGCTTTGGGCGGCACTGACTCGCCCGCACGGTTTTAGGTCGCGTCACAAGGACGCGTCTCGGTGGGGGGAAACGTCCCTCGTACTTGAGAGTTCTGGGGGAACGTCAAACCACAACTCGTCACTGCCCCGCAGTCGAGAAGTCTCCTCAAAGTCAAAGTTGTTCCATCACCGACCTATACAACCAAGGGTCCCACTCCAGTAATCACGAAATAAAGGAACATGCTAGCCTAGTAGAAAGGACTGAGCCTGAAATGCCAATAGGTGTCCCACTATCCAGCCCCGCTGGAGGGTAATTCATAACCAGATATCAGGTGACCCACTGCCCAGCCCTACTGGAGGGTAAACCCTATCACATCATCAAGTGACCCACTACCCAGCCCCACTGGAGGGTAAACCATATTAAGATACTGGGTGACCCACTGCCAAGCCCTGCTGGAGGGTAAACCATAATACATCGTCAGGAAACCCACTGCCCAGTCCCGCTGGAGGGTAAACCATAATACATCATCAGTGACCCACTGCCCAGCCCCGCTGGAGGGTAAACCTGGAATAAGTCGATAGGCGACCCAATGCCCAGCCGTGCTGGAGGGTAGACCTGGAATAAGTCGACAGGCGACCCACTGCCCAGCCGTGCTAGAGGGTAGACCTGGAACTAGACGATGGGCGACCCACTGCCCAGCCCTGCTGGAGGGTTGACCCTAAGAGGTCGTCGGGTGACCCACTGCCCAGTCTCTGCTGGAGGGTAGACCCAAAGTGTGTCGGGTGACCTAGTGCCCAGTCTCTGCTGGAGGGTAAACCCTAGAAGTCAGCGAGCAACCCACTGCCCAGCCCCGCTGGAGGGTAGAACTCAGAACTATTCTATCCATCTCTACTGAAGGGTATACCACTGGCCAACCGAACATAGAGTGGGTATCGCACAACCACCCAACTCCAGAACATCTCACCAAAGAGGTTCAACGCCTGTTCCATCATGGGGTGCCACTAGCACCGCTAAAGGCCGATCCATCGAGAACAAAACCAGGGGGAGACCACTCAACCCTGCTGGTCAACAAACGAGCACCGAGCCAGGGGAAAAACACCACCCTGCTGGACAAACAAACACACAGAGGGACCCACTACGTCACGAGAGGTCAAAGTACGCAAAGCAGAACACGACACGCACATGGGGCCCACATGACGTGTGGCCCCACGTCAACCCCAACTGAGTGCACGAACTTTCTCAGGTACAAACCACACGTACCTCCAAGCGCTCCCGTATACTCCCGGAGTATACCTCATTCCAGCCCAAAGGCTATCGTACACACGACACCCAACGTCAACGTGAAGGCGTGACCTAACAACTCCACCCCAAAGGCCCAGGCACGACCAACCACAACTTGTGAACCATTTATATCACTCTCCCAAGAGTGCGCGATCACACGCCAAGGGTCCTCTACAAACAAGGTAGGGCGAACCACCACTAGAGCACCTTTCATGCTTCCACTTTTAATAAGATCGCACAAGAGGCTCTGTACAGGAAAACGAATCACACCGTTGTAATCCTTGCGAAAAAACACGCGAGTTAGACTACTCACTCGCCCGAGACGGTCAACAGGTGAAAAAGGGTATTATTCACCGTGACCAAACCCCGTGTGGGGCCCACCCCAATATCCCGAAACTGAACCAACGGATCACGTCACTGCGATCCTCTCGAAAAAACACACGGGATTGTGTACTCAATCGCCCATAATGGACATCCGGTAAAAAAGGTACTATTCACCATAGCCAGGTAGGGTGGGTCCCACACCACGTCCCCAAAAAAAAGTCGAGCGGACTGCGCCATTGCAATTCTCTTGGAAAAGCACGTCAAATTGACTGCTTACTTGCTTGGAACGGGTACCCGGAGAAAAAGATGCGTTCCGGCGCACCGCACACGAGCGGTGCTTCGTGGGACCCACACCCCGGTCCCAAAACTCAATGAATGGATCACACCGTTGCAATCCTCTTGAAAAAGCACACAAGATGGACTACTCACTTGTCCAAAACGGTCGCCCAGTGATAAAGATGGAAAATCACCGTCGACGCCCAAACGGCCCTTGTGGGCCCCGCACCATCGTGCCGAATTAGGGCGGGCGGATTTCACCATTGCAATCCCCTCGGAAAAACACCCAACATCGACTGCTCGCACGCCCCGAACGGACGTCCGGTGAAAAAGGCGTGAAACGATGCACACAACTCGAAAGACGGGCTGTGGGGACCACGCCTCAAATCCAGTCCCAACTCCCGAAACCACCCTGGAAACCTTCTCCCATGCAACAGGGTCCCAACGCAACTAAAGGCACTCAAATCGGACATCACATGCGTCCGCACCGTCCAAAACAAGAAACTCGGGGAATACGCACGCCCACTTAAGGACACGTCGCGCCTCCGCAGCCCCTCGTTTCGGGAATTAAAAATTCCCGAAACTAGCTCTAAACATTCCCCACGATGCAAGGTCTGCGCTGCCGTTGACGGCGCGCAAAATGGACGCCCGTAACATTCGTTACGGGTGTCGGAAATTCAAAGGGGCACTCCCTTGGGCCGGACCGGCCCAAACCGGCCGGTCCGCCCACAGCCGGCCCGCGGCCCGGCCGCGGGTCCGGTTCAAGCCACTGCGGCCAGGTGGCCGCGGCCTTTTTCCACTGACCGGCCGTCAAGGCCGGTATCGCCCTTTCCGCAGCGACCCGCTCCACGCGGGTCACGGTCGCGCCGCACGGGTCGAGCACCCCGTGCCCCTCCTCCTTCGCGCTACGCCGACGCCGCTCGACCGAAGCCCGCCGCCACGGACTGGACTGCCGCCGCATCGCCTGCCTGAAGCCACCCACATCGTCGGGGCTACCGCCTGAAGCCGACGAGCCCGAGCTGCACCACCCGCCTGAGGACGCCGCCCACCACCAGCCGAAGCCCCTGCCGCCGCCGGAACCCGCCAGAAAACACCGCAAAAACCCCTAATTCCCGCAACATTCGGCGAACCCCTGCGGGCTTCTCCGAACTCGGATTTCAAATCCGAGAAAAGCATTGGAAAGGGGATAAAATCTACTATGCGTTCATTGGATTCGCTCGATGTTTAAGCAGAAATTAAACACATCAAATTGGAATCAAAGTAGGTTCGGGGATTAAAACGAAACGTTAAACAAGATCCTACCTGCAGGGGCGTTGCCTGAAGCTTCACGGGCGATCCGCCACCGCGTTGTCGCCTTGTCGGAGCTGCCTCGCCAGAGGAGGAGGAGGAGAGGTAGGAGCTCCTCCTTGCTGTTTTCCAGGTGAGGGAGAGGAAGAGGGTGTGGGTGACTTAAGCATTTAAATAGAAACGCTTAACCACCCGCCCGTCGGCCCGAACCCGAACCCCCAGCAGGGTCGAGGTTAAGCCTCTCCTGGGGTAAACACCACCTCTCGAGCACAACGGAGGTCTCGGAATTTTAATCCGAGACCCTGTTCAAAAGTTATAAAATTTAACGTCTGAAGCCGCTAAATTACGAAAATGCCCCTGGGGCCATTTTTCACAAACAACCCACACCCGTGAAACTTATACCCCTCCTAGGGTAAACGGCACACTCCGAACTCAACGGTGCTCTCGGTTTTCCAAGCCGAGCCACCGTTGAAGAGATACTATAATTTCACCCTTAAACGAATTAATTTATTTATTTAATCCGTTTAACATTCCAGAAGCGGGCGAGGGGTCCAAACGTCCTGTGCTGACAAGTTTTATATCATTCCTAGGGTAAACACCCCATTCCAGACCCATCCGTACACTCGGATCTCTGATCCTGAACTCTGTTTAGGAGTTATCCCATTTATTTGGCGTTTCCAGTGTGAACGCACTGAAAATTTAATTCCGGCCACCCCAGGGCTCGGAATCACACGCCGTCTGAAGGCCCTGCTCTGGAATATCATCAGGAATATTCCAAAGTCTTTCACAGAAAAAACCGGGTTCTTACATCATTCCCTCCTTCAAGATTTTCGTCCTCGAAAAGCAAAACTAGGGAGCAACACAGGGTACTAAGTCCACACCTGGCTTTCCCATACCCAGAAGAACCCACGCACAGCTCCGCGTCACCGCACACGGACCAAAGGATTGATCTGTTCACACGAGGTCGGCCCTTGCCGATGTCGTGCACCCACTCCAGACTTTGGGGTTAGGGCAAGGCAGTAGGGTACCTCGCCATCCCTTTGCACGGTCTCAAACGACCCGAAGGCTCTCGGGGGTAGCTCACCTCCCCAAATGAACCTCTACGTCGCATGCCGTGACTAGAATCACCGCCCGCACCTGAAACAAGGCCCGGTGATTCCCTCCTTCAGAATATCCATATGGTGAAACACCCAAGGATATCTGGTCACGCTAGGTTCCACAGTCGATGCTATTTTACACTCTCAAAAGGCGAAGGAGTAAACACCATCGACTAAAGGAAAAGGTCTCACGCCTTTTTCCTTACCAACACAGGGTTACACCCGACGCCCTGCATCACCCTGGTAACACCTCAAACAAGGAGCAGGGAGAAACGCCTTTCACACCCGGAGCCTAACAATTCTTCTGCAATTAGTAGAAGAGTCGCATGGGGTACCTCTCACTATCCCGTGCTCTGCAGGATCGTAGACATCTAAAACTTGCGGCTACCCGCGATCCCAACCGTCAGCTCCCGGAGCCTGACGCGGACCGCCTAGTGGTGATGGGGAGATCACATAACGTCATCCCCCACACCCAGCTCCTCCCGCTCCTCTGCTAGCACCACCTCTCTGGCCACTACTCCGATCACGGTGCTGCCTCTACCATGGTGGTGCGCCTGATGCCTACCCGAAGCTCTCAACAACTCGGGTTAGGCACTCTCGTGCCAAGTGACCTCGACCGTCACAAGCATAGCACCGACTCTCTCCGGGACGCACTGGTGCCCTCTGGCGCCACTGTGGTGTACGAACACGCCTCTGAGTCCGGTTGTCAGTAAGCCACCTACGTCAAGGTTCTGCTTGCTGACGCCCACTAGCTACGGCAGACGTCTCAGCTCCAACGTGCATGCTGCCACCACCAACACTAGAATGCGACATGAATCCCTCTGTCACCAACGCCTGCTCTAGCACCCCGACATATGTGGAAATGCCCAAGGGTACTATGACATCACGAATCTCTCGGCGAAGACCCTACTCAAACTTCCGCGCTCGGGGGTTGCTGTCATGGACCAAGTCCGGGTAAAAGCGTGCATGGTCTGCAAAACTAGCCGCGTACTCAACCACCATCATCCCTCCCTGCTGAAACTGCAGGAACTCCTGAATCCAAACGGAGCACAAGCAGGAGGGGAAAACTCCTCACGAAACGACAACAGAATGTCGTCCCTTGAAAGATATGACTCGTCAAGAAGACGAGTCACCAGACTCCACCAACGCCAAGCTGATCCACGAACAAGGGTGGCTGCCAAAGCCACTCTCTGATCTGTCGGTGTCTGCACAAGCCTGAAAAGGTGAACCACTCCCTCGAGCCAAACCTCTGCTGCCTGAGGGTCTGGCTCACCAATGAACCTCAGCGGTCTCTGCCATCGGAGCGCGCTCAACCAGCGCTCAAACTCAGCCTGCTCTGCTGAAGCTGTCTGCTGCTCAACAGGTGGGGGAGCTGCTACCGCCCCACCCGGAGAAAAGGGCTGGAACGATGGGTCCTGGACTGTGGCCTCGAAGCTCACAGGGTCGTCGTCAGAAACCAGAGTTGGTATCCTGGCTGGCTGTCTTCACAGAGACGTCTTGAATATTATCAAGGAGTGCCCTGGTCAGATGAGCATATATGTATATACCACAACAACAACGATGGGGAGTTGAATCGAGAAGGACAGTCAAGACTCAGTCCTATGTGATGCACAAACCAATTTTCCCTACAACGAGTGTCTTAGCATGGAGAGTTGAAAAGTGGGTTATCAAGGTCCTGGTGAATGGATACGTCGGCCACCGCACCATCACTGGACTCCTTGGCCTGAGAGCCTCTCTTGAGACACGTTAACACTGTTGCCCTAAATCCAAACTAATTCCTCTTTTAGGGATGTCCGTGCAACTTCCCAAGGAACGAACCACCTTTGATACCACTTTGTCACGACCCGACCCTACCCGGGCTCGAGCCGCAACTACCCCAGGCCCGCCTCCATAGGCCAGGGGCTGGCGACCAGCGCCGAAGGCACAACAACTCGGGGAGGCCTTTGCCTAAGTACCTATACACACACACACAGAACGCTCAATGCAAAAGTGCAGAGTAAAAGAAAAGACAAGCAGAGTAAAGTGCAGCTGCTATAGATAAACCACAAGTGAATTGACCTCTAATAGTACAAAGTACAAGCTGAAAAGAAAGGGGAAAAACATGCGCTCAACCAAAAAGTGCCACAACCTGGAAATAGGTAAACAAAAGAAACAGTTGACGGGTCTCCCACCTGGAACCCGACCACGACCACTGCACACGGTCCAAGCTCCAAAGCTCTTACGCTCCTACGCTCCACTGAAGCCACGCTCCACCTGTCCGTCATCTGCAAGGGCACACCAAGTGCGGGCAATGCCCAAGCAGGGGTGAGTATAAAAATACTCAGTAGGATACCCCGAAGGCTCGAGGGAGCAACAAAAGGCGGTACCGAAGGGTGAGCAGTAGAGCGAGCAGGGGAAAGCAAAGAGAGTACAACAGAGAGTGTAATAAAGAGTCCAGCTCAACCCAACAAGAGAAAGGAGGTAGAGTCATCCAGACACAAGGAGCTGGAAACGGTGAGAAGATGAACTTCCCGTCGAGTCTTTGCTACCTATAACAGGTGAGTAGACTCGTCCAACCATGAGAAACTAGACATGGAAAGCACGTGGCATACCCCGCGCGTCTTCGCCTCTCCTGGAAGGAGAGTAACCAAACCCAAGCAGTGGGTATCGGAACATGGTATATACATATCCTTATGCCGAATCAAGAAGCCCGAACAATGTCGTAAGGGGATCTCCATCCCGTAGCTCAGCCCAAGGAAAGAGTATCCAATAGTCCCAGAAGTAAACTCCATCGATGCCCAGCATCCCGCACGTCTATCCTGAACTACAAGTCAAGGGGCCCAAACCACCACACCTCGACACTATCCGCTTTGGGCGGCACTGACTCGCCCGCACGGTTTTAGGTCGCGTCACAAGGACGCGTCTCGGTGGGGGGAAGCGTCCCTCGTACTTGAGAGTTCTGGGGGAACGTCAAACCACAACTCGTCACTGCCCCGCAGTCGAGAAGTCTCCTCAAAGTCAAAGCTGTTCCATCACCGACCTATACAACCAAGGGTCCCACTCCAGTAATCACGAAAGAAAGGCACATGCTAGCCTAGTAGAAAGGACTGAGCCTGAAATGCCAATAGGTGTCCCACTATCCAGCCCCACTGGAGGGTAATTCATAACCAGATATCAGGTGACCCACTACCCAGCCCTACTGGAGGGTAAACCCTAACACATCATCAAGTGACCCACTACCCAGCCCCACTGGAGGGTAAACCATATTAAGATACTGGGTGACCCACTGCCCAGCCCTGCTGGAGGGTAAACCATAATACATCGTCAAGAAACCCACTGCCCAGTCCCGCTGGAGGGTAAACCATAATACATCATCAGTGACCCACTGCCTAGCCCCGCTGGAGGGTAAACCTGGAATAAGTCGATAGGCGACCCAATGCCCAGCCGTGCTGGAGGGTAGACCTGGAATAAGTCGACAGGCGACCCACTGCCCAGCCGTGCTGGAGGGTAAACCTGGAACTAGACGATGGGCGACCCACTGCCCAGCCCTGCTGGAGGGTTGACCCTAAGAGGTCGTCGGGTGACCCACTGCCCAGTCTCTGCTGGAGGGTAGACCCAAAGTGTGTCGGGTGACCTAGTGCCCAGTCTCTGCTGGAGGGTAAACCCTAGAAGTCAGAGAGCAACCCACTGCCCAGCCCCGCTGGAGGGTAGAACTCAGAACTATTCTAGCCATCTTTACTGAAGGGTATAGCACTGGCCAACCGAACATAGAGTGGGTATCGCACAACCACCCAACTCCAGAACATCTCACCAAAGAGGTTCAATGCCTGTTCCATCATGGGGTGCCACTAGCACCGCTAATGGTCGATCCATCGAGAACAAAACTAGGGGGAGACCACTCAACCCTGCTGGTCAACAAACGAGCACCGAGCTAGGGGAAAAACACCACCCAGCTGGCCAAACAAACACACAGAGGGACCCACTACGTCACGAGAGGTCAAAGTACGCAAAGCAGAACACGACACACACATGGGGCCCACACGACGTGTGGCCCCACGTCAACCCCAACTGAGTGCACGAACTTTCTCAGGTACAAACCACACGTACCTCCAAGCGCTCCCGTATACTCCCGGAGTATACCTCATTCCAGCCCAAAGGCTATCGTGCACACGACACCCAACGTCAACGTGAAGGCGTGACCTAACAACTCCACCCCAAAGGCCCAGGCACGACCAACCACAACTTGTGAACCATTTATATCACTCTCCCAAGAGTGCGCGATCACACGCCAAGGGTCCTCTACAAACAAGGTAGGGCGAACCAACACTAGTGCACCTTTCATGCTTCCACTTTTAATAAGATCGCACAAGAGGCACTGTACAGGAAAACGAATCACACCATTGTAATCCTTGCGGAAAAAACACGCGAGTTAGACTACTCACTCGCCCGAGACGGTCAACAGGTGAAAAAGGGTATTATTCACCGTGACCAAACCCCGTGTGGGTCCCACCCCAATATCCCGAAACTGAACCAACGGATCACGTCACTGCGATCCTCTCAAAAAAACACACGGGATTGTGTACTCAATCGCCCATAATGGACACCCGGTAAAAAAGGTACTATTCACCATAGCCAGGTAGGGTGGGTCCCACACCACGTCCCCAAAAAAAAGTCGAGCGGACTGCGCCACTGCAATTCTCTTGGAAAAGCACGTCAAATTGACTGCTTACTTGCTTGGAACGGGTACCTGGAGAAAAAGATGCGTTCCGGCGCACCGCACACGAGCGGTGCTTCGTGGGACCCACACCCCGGTCCCAAAACTCAATTAATGGATCACACCGTTGCAATCCTCTTGAAAAAGCACACAAGATGGACTACTCACTTGTCCAAAACGGTCGCCCAGTGATAAAGATGGAAAATCACCGTCGACGCCCAAACGGCCCTTGTGGGCCCCGCACCATCGTGCCGCATTAGGGCGGGCGGATTTCACCATTGCAATCCCCTCGGAAAAACACCCAACATCGACTGCTCGCACGCCCCGAACGGACGTCCGGTGAAAAAGGCGTGAAACGATGCACACAGCTCGAAAGACGGGCTGTGGGGACCACGCCTCAAATCCAGTCCCAACTCCCGAAACCACCCTGGAAACCTTCTCCCATGCGCCAGGGTCCCAAAGCAACTGACGGCACTCAAATCGGACATCGCATGCGTCTGCACCGTCCAAAACAAGAAACTCGGGGAATACGCACGCCCACTTAAGGACACGTCGCGCCTCCGCAGCCCCTCGTTTCGGGAATTAAAAATTCCCGAAACTAGCTCTAAACATTCCCCACGATGCAAGGTCTGCGATGCCGTTTACGGCGTGCAAAACGGACGCCCGTAACATTCATTACGGGTGTCGGAAATTCAAAAGGGCACTCCCTTGGGCCGGACCGGCCCAAACCGGCCGGTCCGCCCACAGCCGGCCCGCGGCCCGGCCGCGGGTCCGGTTCAAGCCGCCGCGGCCAGGTGGCCGCGGCCTTTTTCCACTGACCGGCCGTCAAGGCCGGTATCGCCCTTTCCGCAGCGACCCGCTCCACGCGGGTCACGGTCGCGCCGCACGGGTCGCGCACCCCGTGCCCCTCCTCCTTCGCGCTACGCCGACGCCGCTCGACCGAAGCCCGCCGCCACGGACTGGACTGCCGCCGCATCGCCTGCCTGAAGCCACCCACATCGTCGGGGCTACCGCCTGAAGCCGATGAGCCCGAGCTGCACCACCCGCCTGAGGACGCCGCCCACCGCCAACCGAAGCCCCTGCCGCCGCCGGAACCCGCCGGAAAACACCCCTAATTCCCGCAACATTCGGCGAACCCCTGCGGGCTTCTCCGAACTCGGATTTCAAATCCGAGAAAAGCGTTGGAAAGGGGATAAAATCTACTATGCGTTCATTGGATTCGCTCGATGTTTAAGCAGAAATTAAACACATCAAATTGGAATCAAAGTAGGTTCGGGGATTAAAAAGAAACGTTAAACAAGATCCTACCTGCAGGGGCGTTGCCTGAAGCTTCACGGGCGATCCGCCACCGCGCCATCGCCTTGTCGGAGCTGCCTCGCCAGAGGAGGAGGAGGAGAGGTAGGAGCTCCTCCTTGCTGTTTTCCAGGTGAGGGAGAGGAAGAGGGTGTGGGTGACTTAAGCGTTTAAATAGAAACGCTTAACCACCCGCCCGTCGGCCCGAACCCGAACCCTCTGCAGGGTCGAGGTTAAGCCTCTCCTGAGGTAAAGACCACCTCCCGAGCACAATGGCGGTCTCATAATTTTAATCCGAGACACCGTTCAAAAGTTATAAAATTTAGCGTCCGAAGCCGCTAAATTACGAAAACACCCCTGGGGCCATTTTTCACAAACGGCCTGCGCCCATGAAACTTATACCCCTCCTAGGGTAAACGGCATGCTCCGAAATCAATGGTGTTGTCAGTTTTCCAAGCTGATCCACCGTTTAATAGATACTAGTGTTTCTCCCTTAATCGAATTAATTAATTTATTTAATCCGTATAACATTCCAGAAGCGGGTGAGGGGTCCAAACGTCCCGTGCTGACAAGTTTTATGTCGTTCCTAGGGTAAACACCCCATTCCGGACCCATCCGTACACTCGGATCTCTGATCCGGAACTCTGTTTAGGAGTTATCCCATTTATTTGGCATTTCCAGTGTGAACGCACTGAAAATTTAATTCCGGCCACCCCGGGGCTCGGAATCGCACGTCGTCTGAAGGCGCTTCTCTGGAATATCATCGAGATTATTCCAAAGCCTTTCACAGAAAAAACCGGGTTCTTACAGGGAAACCCTCCAGCCACTCACAACCTCAAATCCATGGCACGATGTCACAACCATGGAAGGGTAGCACTGTGATAACCTCGTGAGAAAAAACCCTGGAAAACAACCCATACCATATCCCAAACTAATTAGGGGAAACCATGGGACATGAGA
This sequence comes from Viscum album, assembly GCA_963277665.1. Lineage (NCBI taxonomy): Eukaryota > Viridiplantae > Streptophyta > Magnoliopsida > Santalales > Viscaceae > Viscum > Viscum album. Next base: position 3,270,882 of record CAUJRU010000022.1, read on the forward strand.
AGAAAAGTGAGGAAGAACCGATCATAACCCACACAGCTAAATACCACATGAGTAACATTAATTTTAATATTCTATTATAGATGATAGAAGGATTGGACCCATTGAAACATAATGAAACATGGAAAAGGAAACCATTAAAGGACATGAGCTAGTGAACCACAATAGCCTCCACCACCCTAGGCCCTACGACTCAACGGAGAGAGTAGAGGGGAGACCGGGACTATCACTTGGAAAATATATATATATATTATACTACCATATATATTTATATATTCTAGTAATTATTTATTTATATATTATTTTTTATTATATCAGATGTTCTCTACACAATATCTGTTATGATTTTTGTATAATTGTATATTTATTCATATAACTATCACAATAAATAATTTAGTTCAAATATAACTCCAAATTCCTATATCTTGATTAAATAATTAAATTAAAAAAAATTAAATATTTTTTAGATTTTTTTTGGTAAATTAAATTTATTTTTTCGATCATTTTGAAAAATATAATTATTAAGAATTAATGTCGGAAATTTTTAGAAATTTTATTTTTTTAGGCTAAAAAATTGTAGTTTTTTTAAATGGACCTAAGAGTAAATATTATCACTTTTATATTTATCGGTTAATGTCACTATTGAATTGAAAATTAAAAGTGGGAATAATTTAGTTTATTAGTAACAATAGTAGAGATAAAATAAAATAGAATTTAATAAATGAGGAATGAGGGAGAAAAAACTGTACAATGCTTAATTATATCCCTCTTGTGTTTTTAGTTTTTTATATTTTGGGGAAAAGTGGGGTTCCTTACCATTTATTAGTGATTTTAGGCTTGGATGGAGGGAATCACATTGATTTTTGGTAACACTTGTCTATGAAGAGTATAAATAAGTACAAAAATCCTTTGTAATAAGATCTAAAACATTTTCATTTGAATTAAATGAAACATATTTATTAACATACACTACCACATATTTTACTTTTTCCAGTGCAACCCTATATTAGTGGTAAAAAAGTACTGATAAAGGGGGAAATTTTATCATCACAAAAAAAATGATATCCATTTTTTTGAAAAAAAATGTTTGAATATTTATATACCTATACAACTTATATATAATGTATATATATAAATATATTTTTCTTTTTGTCTATATTAACAAAATAATATATACTATCTATATATTCTAATATATGTTCACAAATATTATAATATAATATATGTAAATAAATATAAATATTTGTAATTATATTTATAGGTACACATATAAATAATATATATAAATGTATGTGTGTTGTATATATATATGTATGTATGTATGTATTTATTTATTTATATAAATACATACACGCAAGAAATATTTATTAGTGTATTTAAACATAATCATATAATTATATATTATTATATGAATAAATATATGGATAAAAATATAACTATATATATATATATATCATAAAATAAAGAACAAGGAAACATAGAGTAGTGATAATGGTGCAGGCGCACGGGGGTGACTTCTCAGGTTTGAATCTAAGGGGAGGCATGTCCCACCCCAACCTCATATCCTTTTTATTTTTTTCCTTTTATAGTTCTTAGGTCTTTTGGTTGAATTTTTGTTTGAGATCCCGATTTTACATTTTTCGAGTTTGGAAGTATTTTGTTTGTTTTAGGCCTATTCCTGGGAACCTCTATAGCATCCCGCCATTTTATAACATAAAATTTCATTACATTACACAAAACTGAGGATCGTTAAGGTTTAGTGTCTTGGAAACAAGGATCATAATAAAAAAAACATAAAAACATTATTCTTAAACACTTGAAAGGTTTCTCCTTTAGTTCATCCTATGTTCATTATGCATCTCATAACCTGGGGACATACATCAAAAGAAAGGGTGATCAGAAGGCCCAGTAAGGGAAACAAGAGAAACATTTTACATGTGAACTTGAGATACTTCAATAAGGACATGAAAAGAACTTTAAGGCATGAGAAAGAAATCATGAGGCATTTCATAATAAAAATAACATTTTTCATAACTTGAAGATGTGGCTACATCATTTAACATAGCCAATCATGAACATATCACCAAAGTCCATCCCCAAGGTGTCATTTGAAAATTACCAAGGTTATTCACCAAGGTATCATGAAAATTGTAATCTCTAGTGGTTACATCATTACCCAATGCATTGGAGCGCTATCAGGGCGCACCCTTAAATTTGCCTTTATTATCATGTGAGCCACATATATCATCATCAAACATTTCATAAATAACCCACATAGCATAAAATAAATGGGTTTCATTTCATAATCATAACGTTTTAAAAACTGCTTTAAAGACATGATCTTTACGTCACTTTAAACCCACGGAAAGGGAAAGCGGGTCTCATGTATGTAAACCCCAGAATTTAAAATGGAAAATTTTGATATATATGTGAATACCCTTGTAGAAATAAGATCTCTGATTATTCACTTTATAACATAAAATAATTTTTGAGAAAAGAGAGAGGCATTTTGAGGGGAAAATTCTGCAGCATAACGGCTAAGTTTCGGGGTTTTAGAAAACATTGAAATGAGAGGGGACATGGGTCACCCACTCATAAATGATCCATAAAACAGTATGGTGAAAGAATAAGAAGGACATATGGACATGGTAATGAAATTTTAGGGACATACCATTTGAAATGAAAAACATGGAAGGAAAAAGATTAGATTTCTCTTATGAAAATTCGGCAGCCTTACGGCGTCACTTAACTTCAAAAGGAAATGATTTGACAAGATCAAATAGGGTCCCTCATCATATGATCATAAGAGATCAGTATGATAGATATAGAGATCATACCCCAACATAATAAAAAGGAACTTGAAAGACTTGACATGAAAATCAAACTTGAAAAATGAGAAGGGTGAAAGAATCCCTTAAAAATACGGCAGCCTAACGACGTCACTTAAACTTTCATAAAACGAAATGATGAGAGTAAGAGGGGATCTCTCATCATATAAACATGAAAGGGCAGTAAGAGGAATATAAAAGAGCATCCTCTCACATAAAAACATGGAGCAGAAAAGGAATGACATAAAAGAGATTACATGAAAAGAAAGAGAGGGGTCGGATCCCTTACCTTAAAACGTGACTCTTGAAACTCAAAGGATTGGACCTTGAGGGCTTGGGGGCACCTTGGGAGGACTCCTTGGAAGGTAAGAAGACCAGAACTTCGTTGGGGGAGAGTTGGGAGTGAAAACTAAAGGAGGAAAGGGTGGGTATTTATAGGGAAAGTGAGGGGACAAAGCATTAAAGGCCAAGGGACACCTCACTAGTGGTTTTGGCAAAACCATGGGCTTGCCCATGGTATTTGCCCATGGTATTGGCCATTTGGGACACCTCACACCTTATCTTACTATTCATAATTCGACCATATTGAATATATACTTAATACATCATTTAATGATGTCATTAAACACCCGTAACTTAAAAACTATACTTTCACTATTCACCGAAAATTCAACTTTCTCAGAATAATCCCAAAATTTCACCTTAACCAAATATCAATGCTATGATTTCAAAAATGAACTCCATTTTATAAAAATAATTTTCTAAATATTTTTAATTTTATTTTTAAATAAATACACTATTCACCGAAAATTTATTTTTTTAGAAAAATCCCCAAAAATTACCATAACATAATATCGATGCTCTGAGTTCAAAAATAAAGTCATTTTTATAAAAATAATTTTCTAATTATTTTTAATTAAATTTTTAATTAAAAAACACTATTCATCCGAAAAAACTAATACTTGAATAATAATTTATGAAACCGTTATTTACCCATTTTATTGAATCACATTACTTAATCAAGGTGCCTAGATTATATTAAAACATTCTTTGAGTGAAAATTACTAATCCATTTGGTCACATTACTAATCCTAAGCGTAAAATCACTATTCATAATTTACTATTCATCAAAAATTAAGTTGATCTTATTAGACTCCAAATTCCTTACTGAACACTTTTGTAGAAGACCATTTTTTGAAAATCATTACACATCATTAGTTATTTAGGGTTTACATAAATATTTCAAAATATCCCATTTTCAAAATTCATCAATAAAATACATTCTAAAATTATCTAGACATTTGAAATTTCACAAACATCACTAAAGGAAGAAATCTCAATTTATTCACCCGAAAGGATTACACAAGGAAACTGGGGTCTCATCACATAGCCCCTTATAACACTGGCATAAGACCTAAGTGTAAGGTGTGCTATGGTGAGAGAATCTGAGGGAGTCTCAGATAACATTGCCCTAGTAGCAATCTCCACTAACTTGAACTTCTCCTGCAAGCGTTTTCGTTCAAGCTTGACACGCTGGAGCTCGGCTTGGGCTTGGTCCAAAGCGAAGCCCACAGATGCTACCTCCTTCCCAAGCTCTGATAAGTGGGCTTCGTAAGGGTTGAGTCTACTGGATGAAGCCATCAACTCCTCTTTCTGCATTAACCATTAACATCTTAATAAATCAATAAGAGTAAGTTAATATACTACTCAAAAAGATTAGGTCGTTACATTCTTCCCCCCTTAAGAAATTTCGTCCCCGAAATTTATACTTGAGGCCTAGTTGAAAAGGTGAGGGTACTTTTGCTTCATCGTTTCCTCAGGCTCCCAAGTTGCTTCTTCATATTTATGATTCCTCCACAACACTTTCACAAGGTGGGTAGTCTTGTTTCGTAGGACCTTGTCTCTACGGTCCAGGATATCCACTGGCTGCTCCTCATAAGAGAGGTCATGTTCAAGTTGTACCACCTCTGGGTTCAGTACATGCGAAGGGTCGGGTATGTACTTCCTCAAGAGAGATACATGGAAGACATCATGAACTTGAGCTAGGTTCGGTGGAAGTGCTAGACGATAGGCCACTGCTCCTATGCGATCAAGGATTTCATAGGGGCCGATGTACCTAGGGCTGAGCTTCCCTTTCTTCCCAAACCGCATGACTCTCTTCCATGGAGAAATTCGAAGGAAGACTTTGTCACCAACACCAAACTCCAAGTCCCTTCGACGATTGTCAGCATAGCTCTTCTGCCGACTCTGAGCAGCCTTTATGTGTTGTTGGATGGCATGAACCTGTTCTGTCATCTCTTGCACAAGATCAGGCCCAAGATGCTTCCTCTCACCAGTTTCATCCCAACAAGTAGGAGTTCTACACCGCTTTCCATACAGAGCTTCATAGGGTGCCATCTGAATACTCGCATGGAAGCTGTTGTTATAGGAGAACTCCACTAATGGGAGGTGTTGATCCCATCCACCCTTAAATTCCATTGAGCATAATCTCAACATGTCTTCGAGTGTCTGAATAGTCCTTTCAGATTGGCCATCAGTTTGAGGATGATAGGCCGTACTAAAATTCAATTCAGTATTCAGAGCATGCTGAAGACTTCTCCAGAATTTTGATGTGAATCTTGGGTCACGATCAGATACAATGGATAGTGGTACCCCATGCAGCCTTACCACTTCCTTCACGTATATCTTGGCAAGCTGATCTAGAGAGAAATCTTCCCGAATAGGGATAAAATGGGATGTATTGGTGAGACGGTCCACAATAACCCATATCGCATTGTTCCCTTTGGATGTTTTCGGGAGACCAGTTACAAAGTCCATAGTGATATTATCCCACTTCCATACTGGTATGGGTAGCGGTTGTAATACCCCCTTAGGAAGTTGTCTTTCTGCCTTTACTTGCTGACACACCAGGCACCTTGTAGTGTAATCGGCAATCTCCCTCTTCATGTTATCCCACCAATAATGATCACGAAGGTCTCTATACATCTTAGTGCTTCCCGGATGTATAGAGAAAGTAGAGCTATGAGTTTCATCCATCAGTTCTTTCTTTATCTCCGGAATAGATGGAACACATAGTCTTGTACGAAATTTCAATACACCTTCTTGATCAATATTGAAATCAGGGAACTTCCCATCCTTTAAAGCCTCGAACTTCTCCTGCAGTAAAGGATCTTCTTTTTGAGCCTTCTTGATCTTCTCTAGTAATGAAGGTTGAGAAATCATTTGGGATAGGGTTGATGATGTCCCTTTCCTTATAATTCCCATGTCCAGTTTTACTAGATCTTTAATCAAGGGATATCCCAGGATCCTCATTGTTGCTAGAACAACAGGATCTTTCCTGCTTAACGCATCCGTGACTTTGTTTGCTCTTCCAGGGTGATAATGAATTGGACAATCATAGTCTTTAATAAGCTCCAACCATCTCCTTTGTCTCATGTTCAATTCTTTCTGAGTGAAAATATACTTTAGACTTTGGTGGTCAGTGTATATATCACATTTCTCCCCATAAAGATAGTGCCTCCATATCATTAGAGCAAAAACAACTGCCGCCAGCTCTAGATCATGCGTAGGATAATTCTGATCATGAATCTTCAACTGTCGAGATGCATAAGCAATTACTTTGTCATTTTGCATGAGGACGCACCCAAGCCCTTTCAGAGATGCATCGCTAAAAATAACGAATCCTTCTCCGATAGAGGGTAGTGTTAACACAGGTGCTGTAACCAATCTCTTCTTCAGCTCTTGGAAACTTTCCTCGCATTCCTTTGTCCAGATGAACTTAACCCCTTTTCGAGTCAACTTGGTTAGTGGATTAGAAAGCCGTGAAAATTTTTTCACAAACCTCCTATAATATCCCGCTAAACCAAGGAAACTACGAATCTCAGTTACTGTTGTGGGTTGAGGCCACTCCTCCACAACCATTGTCTTTGCAGGGTCAACCGAGATTCCTTCATTGGTTACGATGTGCCCCAAGAAAGCCACTTGTTGTAACCAAAACTCACACTTGCTGAACTTCCCAAAGAGCCTCTCCTTCCGTAGAGTTTTCAAAATAACCCTCAGATGATCTTCATGCTCCTCACGACTTTTTGAATATATCAAAATATCATCAATAAAAACTACCACAAAGTTATCAAGGTAGTCCTTAAAGACTCTATTCATCAAATCCATGAAAATAGCAGGAGCATTAGTCAAGACGAAGGGCATAACAGTAAACTCATAATGCCCATATCTTGATCGGAAGGCAGTCTTTGAAATATCTTCCTTCTTCACCCTCAGTTGATGATAACCAGATCGAAGATCAATCTTAGAGAAGAATTGAGCCCCACGAAGTTGGTCAAATAAATCATCAATTCTTGGAAGAGGGTATCTGTTCTTCACTGTGATCCCGTTCAGTTCTCTATAATCAATGCATAGCCGCATTGATCCATCCTTCTTCTTCACAAAGAGAACTGGTGCTCCCCAAGGAGACACACTCGGTCGGATAAACCCCTTCTCCAACAAGTCTTGGAGTTGTTTCTTTAGCTCCTCTAGCTCCACATTTGCCATTCTATACGGAGTCTTTGATATCGGTTGAGACCCAGGTACGAGTTCAATGGAGAACTCTACCTCTCTTTCTGGGGGAGGTCCAGGTAACTCCTCAGGAAATACATCCATGTATTCCTGAACAATCGGAACATCTTCAATTTGTATGCTCCCCTTCCCTTCTTCCTCATCAACGATTAACTCCATAAAGAAAGCTATAGGAGGTGCTTCTAGATAGGGATCAGTTCGGGATATCTCTCCTCGGAAGATAACTGTAGGTCGTTCATTCAAGACTACTGAGATTTCCTTACTTCTGCATTTTATCTTAGCATTATACTTTGAGAGCCAGTCCATCCCTAGTATAACGTCGAATTCCATCATGGGGATGACTACTAGATTTGCGATAAGATTGTGCTCACCAAAGTAAACACTAGAGTCTCTAAACACTGTTGATGCATGGATAATCCCACTTGGAGTCTTGACTGACAACTCTACCTCAAGCAATTCGGGGATTGATTCTATATTCTTTGCAAACTTGGAAGAAATAAAGGAATGCGTAGAACCAGAATCAAATAAAGCACTTGCTAGTTTTGAGAGGACAACAAGAGTACCTGCTACCACATCGTTCGGAACTTCAACTTCAGTTGTTGTGATAGCGAAAGCACGACCTTGCTCCCTTGGCCTCTGCTGAGGTTGATGGTGATTCCCCTCCACCGCCCTCGGATTTGGACATTGATTAGCAAAGTGCCCAAGTTGTCCACACTTGAAGCATGTGACTTCGGGTAGGGCCAGAACCATCTTTCCTCTGTTGTTAGTGTTGGGAAGTTGAGGCTTCACATCACCACGACAATTCCGAGAAATATGGCCTTCTTTTCCACACCTATAGCACTTGCCACTTCCGATCAAGCAGTTCCCCGGATGCTTCTTCCCACATTTATTTCATGTGGCATGTTGCATATGCTTTCCACCTCTTTCCTAATCAAAACTTCTTCCCAGGCTCGGTTCTAGAGTTCTCTTCTTCTCATTAGATTTGTGAGACCATTGTGTCTCCCCAAACTCTAGTTCAACTTTCATGGCACTTCGAACTATTTCTTCATAGCTATCATAGTCCCTGTTGGCTAGATTCTTCCGCAGATGAGGTCTTAGTCCACCAAAGAATCTATCAACCTTCCCATTAGGGTCCATGACAAAACTTGAGGTATAACGGGAAAGCCTTGTGAAGTTCATCTCATAGCTTCCGACAGATTCGTTCTCCTTCTGCTTCAGCTCGAGAAACTCTTTCTCCATTTTCGTTCTCATTGAACGAGGGAAATACTTGTTAAAGAAAATCCCCCGAAATTCTTCCCACTCCATAGCTTCCATCTCTCCTCGTGGCTTCGTGTTTTTGATCAGTGACCACCACTGATCAGCTTCTCCCTCTAGACGGTAAACAGCAAGGGTGACTTTTTCTTGTTCCGAACAATGAAGTACAGAAAAGATCTTTTCAATGGAGCTTATCCATTGTTCCGCAACCAATGGGTCAGTAGATCCACTGAATGTTGGCGGTCGTTGACGCATGAAGGACTCAACAGAAAGTTGTTCCCTTCATGGTGAGGTCGGCCTCTCAGCTTGATTCAAGTTATTACTCATAACTTGAGTCAGTTGGTTCATCATTCGCATGAATGTTTCCATTCCGGCTTCCATCGGAGGGCCGTCATCACATGGTGCATTTCGGTCACCATCGGCACGGTTTCTCCTATTGCCCGCCATTTTCTAAAAGAATAAAACCTTAGTGAGAAACTTATTTCATTTATGAATCTTTTAACTAAGACTTCATGCTTATACAATTACACTTTTCTATAATTCCATCATAATGATTCATAAAAAGCTCGTGATTAACCAAACATATCCCCCGGGAGTGTCATAACCAAGAGTGCAGCAAGGCCCGTTATCGTGCACCAGTTCCCGTTCGAGTCTAGCTCAAAGCGGTGTTTTCGGGTTTCACCCCTATGTACATCTGTGCCAGAGTCGCCTCTACCTGCTCGTATCCAGACAGGGATGTATTTGTTTGATAGACCACTTACTCAATACTTACCAAAATACCAGGAAGTTTTCCTATATTTAAACTTTTCTATAGGGTTCTTCCTAAATTTTTTATATCCTAATTTCTATAAATAACTAAACCATCCTTTGATACCAACTATAGAATCCCGCCATTTTATAACATAAACTTTCATTACATTACACAAAACTGAGGATCGTTAAGGTTTAGTGTCTTGGAAACAAGGATCATAATACAAAAAAAACATAAAAACATTCTTCTTAAACACTTGAAAGGCTTCTCATTTAGTTCATCCTATGTTCATTATGCATCTCATAACCTGGGGACATACATCAAAAGAAAGGGTGAGCAGAAGGCCCAGTAAGGGAAACAAGAGAAACATTTTACATGTGAACTTGAGATACTTCAATAAGGACATGAAAAGAACTTTAAGGCATGAGAAAGAAATCATGAGGCATTTCATAATAAAAATAACAATTTTCATATCTTGAAGATGTGGCTACATCATTTAACATAGCCAATCATGAACATATCACCAAGGTCCATCCCCAAGGTGTCATTTGAAAATTACCAAGGATATTCACCAAGGTATCATGAAAATTGAAATCTCTAGTGGTTACATCATTACCCAATGCATTGGAGCGCTATCAGGGCGCACCCTTAAATTTGCCTTTATTATCATGTGAGCCACATATATCATCATCAAACATTTCATAAATAACCCACATAGCATAAAATAAATGGGTTTCATTTCATAATCATAACGTTTTAAAAACTGCTTTAAAGACATGATCTTTACGTCACTTTAAACCCACGGAAAGGGAAAGCGGGTCTCATGTATGTAAACCCCAGAATTTAAAATGGAAAATTTTGATATATATGTGAATACCCTTGTAGAAATAAGAGCTCTGAGTATTCACTTTATAACATAAAATAATTTTTGAGAAAAGAGAGAGGCATTTTGAGGGGAAAATTCTGCAGCATAACGGCTAAGTTTCGGGGTTTTAGAAAACATTGAAATGAGAGGGGAAATGTGTCACCCACTCATAAATGATCCATAAAACAGTAGGGTGAAAAAATAAGAAGGACATATGGACATGGTAATGAAATTTTAGGGACATACCATTTGAAATGAAAAACATGGTAGGAAAAAGATTAGATTTCTCTTATGAAAATTCGGCAGTCTTACGGCGTCACTTAACTTCAAAAGGAAATCATTTGACAAGATCAAATAGGGTCCCTCATCATATGATCATAAGAGATCAGTATGATAGATATAGAGATCATACCCCAACATAATAAAAAGGAACATGAAAGACTTGACATGAAAATCAAACTTGAAAAATGAGAAGGGTGAAAGAATCCCTTAAAAATACGGCAGCCTAACGACGTCACTTAAACTTTCATAAAACGAAATGATGAGAGTAAGAGGGGATCTCTCATCATATAAACATGAAAGGGCAGTAAGAGGAATATAAAAGAGCATCCTCTCACATAAAAACATGGAGCAGAAAAGGAATGACATAAAAGAGATTACATGAAAAGAAAGAGAGGGGTCGGATACCTTACCTTAAAACGTGACTCTTGAAACTCAAAGGATTGGACCTTGAGGGCTTGGGGGCACCTTGGGAGGACTCCTTGGAAGGTAAGAAGACCAGAACTTCGTTGGGGGAGAGTTGGGAGTGAAAACTAAAGGAGGAAAGGGTGGGTATTTATAGGGAAAGTGAGGGGACAAAGCATTAAAGGCCAAGGGACACCTCACTAGTGGTTTTGGAAAAACCATGGGCTTGCCCATGGTATTTGCCCATGGTATTGGCCACTTGGGACACCTCACACCATATCATACTATTCATAATTCTACCATATTGAATATATACTTAATACATCATTTAATGATGTCATTAAACACCCGTAACTTAAAAACTATACTTTCACTATTTACTGAAAATTCAACTTTCTCAGAATAATCCCAAAATTTCACCTTAACCAAATATCAATGCTATGATTTCAAAAATGAACTCCATTTTATAAAAATAATTTTCTAAATATTTTTAATTTTATTTTTAAATAAATACACTATTCACCGAAAATTTATTTTTTTAGAAAAATCCCCAAAAATTACCATAACATAATATCGATGCTCTGAGTTCAAAAATAAAGTCATTTTTATAAAAATAATTTTCTAATTATTTTTAATTAAATTTTTAATTAAAAAACAATATTCATCCGAAAAAACTAATACTTGAATAATAATTTATGAAACCGATATTTACCCATTTTATTGAATCACATTACTTAATCAAGGTGCCTAGATTATATTAAAACATTCTTTGAGTGAAAATTACTAATCCATTTGGTCACATTACTAATCCTAAGCGTAAAATCACTATTCATAATTTACTATTCATCAAAAATTAAGTTGATCTTATTAGACTCCAAATTCCTTACTGAACACTTTTGTAGAAGACCATTTTTTGAAAATCATTACACATCATTAGTTATTTAGGGTTTACATAAATATTTCAAAATATCCCATTTTCAAAATTCATCAATAAAATACATTCTAAAATTATCTAGACATTTGAAATTTCACAAACATCACTAAAGGAAGAAATCTCAATTTATTCACCCGAAAGGATTACACAAGGAAACTAGGGTCTCATCACATAGCCCCTTATAACACTGGCATAAGACCTAAGTGTAAGGTGTGCTATGGTGAGAGAATCCGAGGGAGTCTCAGATAACATTGCCCTAGTAGCAATCTCCACTAACTTGAACTTCTCCTGCAAGCGTTTTCGTTCAAGCTTGACACGCTGGAGCTCGGCTTGGGCTTGGTCCAAAGCGAAGCCCACAGATGCTACCTCCTTCCCAAGCTTTGATAAGTGGGCTTCGTAAGGGTTGAGTCTACTGGATGAAGCCATCAACTCCTCTTTCTGCATTAACCATTAACATCTTAATAAATCAATAAGAGTAAGTTAATATACTACTCAAAAAGATTGGGTCGTTACAACCTCAGGGTTAAAAAAACCATACGGTCAGCCCAGGTACCTGTGCGACCTCTTCTCGAATGGACAGAAGCCACCATATGGTTCGTGCAGGTTCGCTTGAGCCATTTGGGGTAACCACGTGGTTGCCCATCCAACGGACATACCTCATCATGGTGTGGTAAGCCTCCCCTCTCCCCTTGCTCATACGCAACTTACTCCAGACAAGTTGCTCCACGAGTCGCTCTTACCCTATAGCGACCTTCTTCCATTGGTTTGGTGTGCGGACCCCCCTTCGTTGAGTATCATCTCCCTTTACCCTCTCTATTTCTAGGATTTTAATGGGGGATTCTTGTTTTTTAAAACCCTAATGGATAGGGTTTGTGTGTGGTTTGTGTTTCTTTGGATTTCGGGTATTTGTTTGGTCCTAGAGGCCCTGTTCTTCCTTCCATAGAAGCACCATTGCATCTTCACCCCTTTGAGGTAGGTGAATTCTTGTTTTTTCCTTTTTCGTGTATTTCGTTGACACTTTTATTCTTTTAATTAATTTTAAAACTTGATTTGTGTGCTTGTGGTTCATATGGTCAGCTTATTGTTGTGTTTCGATACTGGTAGAATTTATTTTAAATATATTTTTAGGTGATTCTTGGTTTATGCTTATGTGTCAATGTTAAATGTTTTTTATTAATGTCCAATTTTGTTTAAATAAATTTTTATATATGATTCAAAAATTCATAATTCTTATGCCTACCCTATTGTGGTGTTTTTATGGTAATATAATTTTTTAAAAATAGCTTTTCAGCTAAATCTTTCATTATGCCTAAGTATTCACACACCCAAAAGGGTTTGAGTAAATGTCATTTTAGTTTTAATAGTTAAATTGGTTTATTTTTGTAGTGTTCTCCTTTAGAATTATTTTTTTAAAATGGTTTTATTGTGAATTGGGATTTTACATGGAACATAGTGTTTTTTGTCATGATTTGTAAGTTGTTTTGGAATGTTCTAATGGATTCTAAAATGCTCATTGGATCTTTTGGAAATTATGTGGAATTGATGGGTTTGGTTTGAGAAGAAAGTGTTAGTTTTAAAAAATGGATTTTGGTCTTTCATGGAATTTAGAAGGTGTCATTAGATGATGTAACATCCATGTGTTCACTAGGTACACACATGGATGTGAATTCAAGTGAAGACAACACTCTTAATCTCTTTTCCATTAAAGAGTCTCATCTCTCCTTCCTTCACTTTTTCTTGAAATGGTCCCATATCTTTCCAAATGGTAATGTTTCTCTTAATATGGTTTGAGATTAGGAGTTTAAATGTATTCCATAAATCTTGGCTATTTGGATCAATAAAATTCTTGGTAAATGTTTAGGAACGTAGAGAAATATTTGGCATTGAAAAAACAGAATTGGTATATGGTGTTGTTTTGGAAATAGAATGAAAATGATTTTAATAAATGAATTGGGTTATGTAAAAATTAAGGCTGGGTTTTCAACAATTATATTTTAAAATAAATGATTTAAATGTATAAATTAAGTGATGACTCAGTTGGAACCATGTATGATGTGATAAATAAATATATATATATAGAGAGAGAGAGAGAGAGAGAGCAATCCTCTAGTAGGGATATCCCTTATAGGTTATCATATAAGGTGTCTGTGTTTGGGGTAGGAAATTGTGGTGATGGAAAGTAACATGAGTCACGCATGCAAGGGCCTCCTACTAACATAGTACTACTACCACCATAGGTTTCTACAAGTATTTTTAAGATAGAGTAAAAATTACTAATCATCCATGATTTGACTATTTAGTACCCCATATATTTGTTGTTATGCTAGGTGGGTTGTGCCACTAGTGAGGATATTTTAAGGTAGTTAGTTGGTTATTGACTTAGGAGATTCCACATACACCGACATGTGATTCGGAACTTAGTACGACCTGGGGCAATTTAGGGATGTTTAGGAAAGCCCATGGTTACTATTTTTATCTTCCTATTTAATTTCCATTCCATTTAGTTTTCATAATGCAATGTTTATTTAGTTATTTATTTATTTTGAAAACAGACCTGTATTGTTTTGATTAGGTATTTCATTTAGTTTGTGGTGTTAAATGGATAATATTGTTTGAAAATGAAATGTGGAGTGTGCTGGTTTTAAAAATTGGAAAGACTATGCTTGTTAAGTAAAATGTGAAAACCCTATTTTTTTAATTTCACTTTCGAACTAAAGTGAATGGAATGTTTTTTGGAAAGAAAAATACACGGATCCTGTGTTGATTTCCTACTGAACTATTATCTCACACCCAAATTGTACCATTCGGTGTCGGTAGACCTGAACTATTTTGCCAGTTTAGTTTCTTATTTAGGTTATCTGTTTTAAGATGGATGTTGTAGCGGTTTATTCTTGGGATAGTGGTGAACTTGAGGTCACATGGAGATATTTTGAAGAATTTTAGTTTGGTTTCATTTAGTTTTAGTTTTGTATTTACTTTTCCAGCCATGTTTATTGGTTGTAATCGAATCTGTTTATTTAGATCCATTTAGGTTCAGTTGTTGGTTATATTCTTTTCTGGTTTATTAATCTAATCCTGGTATTTTGGGCTCAAATAATTCCCATTGGATTTATTTTTTTGATTCTTGACACTAGTTTACACCCTTTGGGGATCGAGAACATACTCTAGGCCTTATCGCTGGCCCGGTCGACTGTCAGTTCGGATGATATCCTAGGCTGGTTTGTGACAAAATCGTATCAGAGGAGGCCCTTGTTATTTGGGGTGTCTAGTAGTTATAGATTAGGATTGTCAGGACTGAGGAGGTAGGAATGGGAAGGACATCATGTACCCTTGTCGTACCGATCCTCGAGTTACCAGGGGTAGTTCGAGAATTGAGTCTTTTGTCTTTATTATTGATTGAGGGATAAAAACGGAGGTGATCTAGTGTTATATTGTGATCCCACATGTAGTAGTGACCCATGTGGAGTCCAAGTGAACAGTTAAAGTCCATCTTAGTGTTATAAATTACTTGGGGAATGCATCACTACTATGTAACTGAGTTAGGAATATAAACTAGTTCTTTATTTTGGTGGTTCAGTGCAAATTGTGATTTATCTTGTCTTTGGGGGGTGTAAGGGTGATTTGCGAATAAAAATGGGTTTTGAAATGAGAGTGTTTTCCCTTAAATGGTTTTAAATTTGTATAGTGGGTTTTAAAATTAGCCTTTTTGGATTTGAGAATTCGAAAAATGTTTGGATTTTCTAAATAAATGGTTTGAGTGCAATATTAGGTACTCATTATGAACATTTTAATATGTGAGTGTGTGTATGGAAAGTATGTGTTGGAGCGTATGGATGGAAGCGGATGAACACATGTGAAACATTTCGTGGGATTAATTATGTGTGTATTTAAAATTAAAGGAATTGATTTGTTTTTTCTAAGAGAATTCATAATAGTAAATGATTTTGGAAACAAATTTTGTTTAAATAGATGGTTTTGGTATTTGTAAAATGGCCTTGGAAGAAGGTATTTTTGAAATTAAATGAAAAATGGAGGCTTTGAAAAAGGGATATCTTGGTTATTCCTGTTTGTGTTTGACTTTAGAGCTGGTTGTTTTGGCTCAAGTTTTTCCTTTCAGTTTTTTTTTGTTTCATGAAGGTTTGAATTCGTATTTTCCATGTTGTTCATAAAATGTCACCTAGAAAGGTCCCGAAATTTTCTGATGATTCATTCCTAGTTTTTGGTTATTCTCAAATGTTTCATGTTCTTCATATTGATTAAGGTTAGTTAGAGGTAATGGAGTGACTTGAGGAAGTGGAGTGTGTCTTCAGGGTGTTGGGAAATCTTGAGTCTATCAGAGTTCGACCGACCCTGGTGTTGTTTAAAGGTCCATATTTGGAAGGATGAGAGCTGTTCATGCCTCCATCATTGTAGTTGTTTGGTTCATCTGTAGAAGTTTTATAGGAATCATAACTCAAAGATGGATATGTGACTAGGGGATATTAGTGCCTGATTGTGAGGAAGGAGATGCTTCAGCCATTAGATCCCTATCCATAGGTCTTAGGATGAAGCATATGTATAGTCCGGAGTTACAGGGGGTGAGTGAAACCTTGGACTGGTTTTGTTCTAAGTGTTGGGATGGATGTATCTAAAGTTTCCTTGTTTTAGTTTTTTTTATTATCGTGGGTTCATCTTCTCATATTAAAAGTGTTATGAACTTTTTGTTTCACATTATAAATGTTTGATTTTATCTAAATGTATCTTTTTTAACCATTAGTTCTCTTTAAAGTGCGATAAACCCTTGTGTCGGTAGGTTTTGGTTTAGGTGGTGCTTATCTGGCGATGCGAGTTCTTAGGTTGTTTGGGAAGTGGTAAATGGTGTATCCAGTTTTAGATTGAGTTCTTATCATGGGTTTTCCCTTTTTTGGGGGCTCATTTTGTGTAGGAAACCTCTAGTTTTTTTAGTGGTGTTGTTTCACTTGTGCTATGGAAACTGTATTAGTTTGTGTTGGGAATTCCCTAGTTCCCAGTTACTGTGAGGGTGTTGTTTGGATGGTATAGAGATGATTTCCTTGTATTTTGGGTAGCTTATAGTGGGGTTTTCCATTTAATTCTCAGTGGTTTTGTTCATCTTATGTAGAGAAGTCGGGTATGTTTGGGTTGGGAGTTCCTGAATTTCCCCCTCCCCAGGGTGGTGTGTTTGGGATTTAATTTCTATGCTTGTTGAGTCTTTGTGTTGGGGATAACCCTATCATGTTCTCCCATTATCATGTGTTTTGGTTTATTTTGGGTCATTCTGGTGTGAATTTTGGTGTTAAAGGTCACCCCGAGGTTCTTGGTTTCTCTCAGTTTTGACTAGGCATGCATTCGAGTTTTGGCTATCTTTGAGCATTGTGACTTTATAGGGGAAGAAAGTGTCTATGGTGGGGATAATTGTCACACCCCAACCTTGGATCCATTTTAATTTATCCTTTTATTTGTATTTTATCTTTCAGTCTACTTTTAGATTGGTTATTTCTTTTAAAATTTTGAAGGATGGAATTTTTTGGTGGGTTTTAGGCCTGTGAATGGGCATCACACGGTTAGTGGAAATCGTGCAGTCAGCCCAAATACATGTATGACCACTTTTGAAATGGATAGAAGAAACCACACAGTTCATTCATGATCTTTTGATCCATGGGGTGTAACCGTGTGGTTTCCCAATATTCAAATAAATAAAATAAATTTAGATAAAAAATTAAAATAAAACAAACATAATGTTGTAACCATAATAATAATATTATTATTGTTTTGGATAATAATATTATTATTATTAACATTATTATTATTATTATTATTATTATTATTATTATTATGTTGTTATTATTAATTTTTTTTATTATTAGGTTTTTAATTAAACCATAAAGTGGGTTTCTCCCCTTCTCTCTCACCCCCTTATGTGTCGCCCCTTTCCCCTTCTCTCTCCCTACATGCACCACCACCTGCACACCTCCTCTCCTTCGGTGGATGCCCACCTCCTTTGGTGGAAGTACCTCCTCGGGGCATGGTTGGACTCCCCTTTCCCCACTTCTCACATGCGACCAGCTACGGATGAGGTCCTCCAGTGTGCCGCTCCTACCCGACAACGGCCATTTTCCACCATATTGGTGTGTGGACTTGCCTCCAGTGAGTATCCTCTCAACTTCTCCTCTCTCTTTCTTGGGTTTTAATGGGGGTTTCTTGTTTGGACAAACAATAATGATTATGGTTTTCATGTGGTTTGTGTTTCTTTGAATTTAGGGTATGTGGTTGGTCCAGGAGGCCTTGTTCTACCTTCCGTTGAAGCAACATTGCATCTTCACCCATTTGAGGTAGGTGAATTCATGTTTCTCCTTTCTAAATCATTCTGTTGATACTTTGAATTTTTAAGTTAATTTTTAAACATAATTCTCATACTTTTTGTCCATTTGGTTAGCTTCTTGAAGTTTTTCCATGATTCTATAATTTATTAAAAATCAGGTTTGAGGTGATTCTTGGTTTATACTTATATGTTTAAACGATAAATGTGTTCGAATAATTCCCTATTTGGTTTAAATAATTTTTTATATATGATTCACACTTTTATAATTATTATTCATACCCCATTAGGGTATTTTTATTGTTATAGAATTTTTTAAAAATATCTTTGGAGGTGAATATTTAATTATGCCTAAGTAGGAACACACAAAAAAAGGTTTGATTAAATTTAATTTTAGTTTGAAAAGCTAAATTGGTTGATTTTTGTGGTGTTTTCTGTAAAGACCTGGATTTTTTCATGATTTTTTTACTTATATGGGAATATTACGAGTCCGAAAAAATTGACGGTGTGTGATTCTAAGGCCCAGAGTGCCCTGAATGAATTTATGATCTTTTTTTAAGTATGTTCAGTAAACGTGTGAGCGGGTTTTTGTAACTTTTGAACCAGTGTTCAGAATTGAAATCTGAGGACACCATTGAACTCACAGCGCCGGTATTCACTTAATGAGAACATCACCTTGACCATAGTAGGTCGAGGGTGGAAGATATTATTTTAGTTTTTCATGGAAGAAGAAAAATAAAATAATTAAAATTTTCTTTTTCTTTTGAAACCTCTCTTTTTTAGTTATGAAGGTGGGGACCACGCGAGCTAGAAAACCTCCCAATCTTAATTTTTTGGTGGGGAATACCCAAACCCCTAATAATGTGGGAAAACCTTTAAACTATTAAATTAATTAATTATGCCACCTTCAATTAATTAATTATTCCAACATAAACTTAATTAAGGGATAACTCTGATTAAATTAATAAAACTTAATTTAATAAGTTGGAAATTATTTTTCCTGGGGGGAAATCGCTGACAAAGGTGAGAGTTGGGAGAACATTGGAGAAACATTTCTTCCAAATGCAGAATTCACTCTCTAATGAAGAACAAACTTCATAATCAAGAAAGAGGACGATGCACGAGCCCAACCTCGGAAGCATATTACGGAAGTGATGATCGTTGGAAACCTCATCGCCTTCACCAACATCATCTCACGACACTTCCAACGAGAAATTGAGGTAGGGATTGTTGTTTGTATACCCCTTACCATGTTCTTGATGTTAATCTTGATTTAAGAACAATTATACTGCTTGCTACCATTATAACGTGGAGGGTGTGGGCCAAACGAACACGGCCCAACCTCTCCTCAATCTTTATGGTATTTTTATTATCTTGAATCGATGGTGACATTTTGAGGTGAGTGCAAGAGTCTACAGAATGAAGGACGGGATAATGGGGAACGCCCGGTGACCCAAGGTACATCGCCAGAAGGGCTCGGGAGTGGCGGCAGACCATGAAGATGGCGGCGGCGCAACCACGCTGCCAAAGGAGAACCACGGCCTGTCGGCTGCGGAGGATCAGAGGTGGCGACCGGTGCTCGTTCGGCCGCGTGAAAGCAGTGGCGGTGCGCGACCGCGCCGACAGCATGTAGGGACCATGGTATAAGGCCGCGACGACAAAGGAGGGTGGCTGGATTGCTACCGACCACTGGTGGGGGCGCGTCGTGCGACCACGCTCTGGAGGAGGGTGAGCTGCAAGTCGCCCAGTGCGGGCCGCGCACCACAGGCCGCCCAATGAGCCTCCCATCGTGGGCCGCACTGTGGGCTATGCCGGCTAGCCGGGCCAGACCCAGCAGGTTGGTTTAGATCCCTCAGGCTGGGTCAGACCCAGGGCTAGACCCAAGTCGAGTCGGCCCAAACCGGGTCGGGTCGGGTCGGCCCGACCAGGTCGGAGCAGTCCCAGACCAGCTTCAACCCTTTTTCTCTCTTTTGACCATAACATGAGCTATGTGCGTCTGTTTGAAGAACCGTCAACGACGCCGAAAAACTTGGACCGATATGGTCCTTTTGGTATACCCTACTTGAGATTTGGATAAAGTAGGGGTACGACCGAGTTGGATCGAATATGAATCCAATCGGGCCCTCAGGACTAAAAGGACAATAACTTATAGATAGGGCATCTGATTGACGCACCATCTTTTGCGTTGAGACCCCTTTTATGTGACGGTCCTTCAGGATACTTCATTATGGGACTTCATGGAAGATGGAGTATCGACCTGTGGCTTGAGGAGAAGACCCTCCCAGGATCAAGCGAGCTTAGTGCTAGATTCATGTGGTTGGCTGTAACATGAGAAAAGGATCATATGTGGGTATATGCTTTGGGATCCTACATGGTTCAGTGTTCGAGAGTCCCACATGGATCCACTCTAGGAAATCCACGTGGGACTACTCTAGGATCCTACATGGGTCTACTGTAGTAGGATCGTACATGGGTTTAATGAATTAGGATCCTACATGGGTCTGATGATTTAGGATCCTACATGGGTCTGCCTCTTAACAGAGTAAGATGATTAAACAGTTACATCTAATCATCTTCACTACCATACCTAAGTTATACCTGGTGTGAGATGAGTCTTTACCTTTGTGGTAATCATATGTGTGGTTTACCTTTGGGGTGCATACCTTTGTGGTGATACCTTTGTGGTATTCTTCCATGTGGTGTTACCTTTTTGGTACTTACCTTCGTGGTGTGACCTTCATGGTAATATTTCCTTTGTGGAAAAGTTGATATCTTGGATAAAAGAGTTGGGCCTTGTGTTTTCCTTATGAATGAGATGGGTGTACTTGATATGTTTGGTATATGTATGGTCATATACCAAAGTAGAGTTATTAGTAGTTTTCATGCTTTGTGGTATATCCTTTGTGGATTTTGTGAGACCATTGAGGGTCTCAGGGTCCCTACTAAGTATCGTTATACTCACCCATGCATGGGATATGCCCACACCTTATTGTGTTTGGTGCAGATGATGGAAAACGCTGATGTAGGACGAGGGTACTATGACTGGAGCTAGTTTGGAGGTGGAAATTAGACGAGGCGTACCGTATGGATGACCGTTCGAGAGCTGTACCTACCCTTCAGGTAGGATCCTTGGAGGGTGTTCACTGGATCTGTTTACAGTTTTACTTGTACTTCCAGTTTAGATGTAAATTACTGTTGGGCTTGTATTCTAGCCCCCTTTTCTTTTCTGTACACACCCTGTGTACTATACAGTTTCACTTGGTATTTTTATCCTTCTTTGTGCTTAGTTGTGTGAGATACAGGTTATAAAGGCAATGCCTTCCCAGTTTTAGGGAATACACCTTTCGGTGCTTGTCACCCACCCCTGGCCTATTGAAGGCGGGCCTGGGGTAGTCACGGCACAGGCCCTGGGGTACGGGTCATGACATTTTCCTTTAGAATTATTATGTTAAAATGGTTAGATTTTTATTTGGGCTTTTATGTGGAACATAGTGTTTTTGGACATAATATGTAAGTTGTTTTGGAATGTTCTATTAGTTTATAAAATTATCATTGGGACTTTTGGAAATTAGGTGGAATTCATGGGTTTGGTTTTAAAATCAACTTTTAGTTTTAAAAATGGTTTTTGGACTTTCATAGAATTTAGAGGGTTTCATTGGATGATGACACATCTATGGGTGCACTATGTGCACACATGGATGTGCATTCAAGTAAATATGGAACTCTTAAATTATTTCTCATTAAAATATTCTCATCTCTCCTTACTCTCCTTTTTCTTGAGATGGTTCCATGTCTTTCCAAAAAGGTAAAATTTCAATTCAAGAGGTTTGAGATGATGATTTTAATTCTACTCCATAAAGCTTTTCCTGTTTTTCTTGAAAATTTGTTCGGTAAATGTTTGGGAACTTAAAAGCCCGTTTGTCACCAAAAAAATAGATTTGGTATTTGGTGTTGTTTTTGAAATAGTTTTAAAATTATTTTATTAAATGCATTGGGTTTTGTAAAGGTAAAGGACCAGTTAAAAACACTCTTGTTTTTAAAGAAATTATTTAAATGTCTAAATGAAATGACGACATGGTTTTCACCTTGTATGATGTGCTAAATATATATATATATATATATATATATATGGCTCCTCTATAGAAGGGATATCCCTTATGGGTTATCATATAGGGTGTTCGTGTTTGGGGTAGGCAAGTGTGGTGACAGAAGGTAAGGTGAGTTATGTATGTAAGGACCTCATAATTACATAATACTACTACCATAATGAGTTTCTGGGTGTCTTTTAATGGATTTAGTGATGGATGTTGATCAAACCCGATGGTACCCCTAGATTTTTTGTTAGCCTAGGTGGGTCATTCCAGTGGTGAGGATAGTTTAGGGTAAAAAGTTGGTTATTGACTTAGGGGTTTCACCATATGTTGGCAGCTGATTCCGAACTGAGTACATCAAAGGGTTTTACAGGGATGTTTAGGAAATCCCATGGTTACTATTTTTATCTTCTTATTTACTTTCCTTTGCTTTTAGTTTTCATCATGTAGAATTTATTTCTTTATTTTCAGCACATCCCTGTATTGTTTGGATTAGGTATTTGGTTTAGTTTTTGGTATCCAATGGATAATCTGTTTTGAAAATGAAATGTGGTGTGTGTTTGTTTTTAAAATTGGAAAGACTATGCTTGCAAAGTAAAATGTGAAAACCCTATTTTTGTAACTGTATTTTCAAACTAGTGTTAATCGAATGTTTTCAGGAGAGAAAAATACATGGATCCTTCGGTGATTTCCTTCTGAGCTATTATCTCAAAACCTACTTTTACCATTTGTTTTTGGTAGAACTGAACTACATTATTGGTTTAGTTTCTTATTCATGTTATCGGTTTTGAGCTGGATCTTATAGTAGTTCAGTGTTGGGATTGTGATGACCTTGAGGACACTCGGATATTGTTGGCAGAAAGTTTATTTTCCTTCAGTTTTTTTGTATTATTTTTCCTTCCATGTTTATCGGTTGTAACTGAATCTATTTATTTATATTCTTTGAGGTTCATTTTTCGGTTATCTACTTGTCTAGTTTATTTATCTGGTCCTATTATTTTGGGCTTAAATTGTTCCCATTGGTTTTATGTTTTGATGCCTGAAACTAGTTTCTAGTCTATGGGGATTAGTAATTTAATACGGGCCTTGTCATGGACCAATTCAGGTGTTGGTTCGGATGACATCTCAGGATAGCTCATGATAAGGCACACATGAGTGCAGGCATGAGATAGTACTGCTCTAACACTGATAAAGGGAAAAAGGAGGGCTATACAAGTGTTGATAAAAAAGTTGGGTTGGTGTCTCAAGCTGATAAAATTATGGTGGCCACCCTTCCAAAAATCACGCCTATTTACAGAATATATATATATATATATATATATTACTTTAAAGAGGTCTTTTTTAGCACTGATAATGGTACCTTTTATCATAACTACAAAAATGAAGTATTAAAGGGGGCTTTTTATTGGCACTTTTTTTAGCACTAATAAAAGATCCCCTTTAAAAGTCTTTTTTTAACACTGATAAAAGAGTCCTTTATCAAGTATTTCTTTATAAGGGATAAAAATGAATTCATTTTAATGGTTATTAAATTAAAAACACTTTTTTAGTGATGATAAATACTTTTTATAGCACTCTTAAAAGTCAGTTTTGTATTAGTGATACCACACCGCTCATGAAGAAACCAATACTTATCTTCAAATGTGTTTAAAGAAGTTTCCATATTATATGTGTATACAATAATCCTCCTTCTAATGGTATCTATGGTATTTATGATTTCCTTGACACGTTATGTATGATTTCTCTCACACTGTTGAGTTGAAAGAACCATTGAGTTAAAGAGTAGAGAAATAAAAGCTACAACTAAAGGTGATTTTTCTATGATAAAATCACATTCATGTAACATTTTAGAAGGATTGAACCACTTCATATATATCTCTATTGATGGTCCCTATATTCCTAAAGGTAATGTTCATCCATAACTCAAACATTTCTAAAAATTTCATAATGTTACAACTAATTTCAATGTTTCATTAAACATCAAATAAAAAATATAACTCTTAAGGTATTTCATAAACTATCACAAAAATCCTTTAAACATCATTAAATGTTTATATAATAACTATATAAAAACTTATAGTTGAGTATGATTGATACATGTGTTATATTATAACACATTCACTTCTATTTACCTAAACACAATGTTTTTATATTTACTAAAACATTATTTTCTTGAACAAAAAACCTAGACATGTTTAAAATATTCATGTTATGATTTATCTTTACTGTATATTTATATAAATCTATCCATTTTGTTAAAGTATCATAGAATTTATAAACTCTTACATTATATCACATGATATGTAATAACTCATAAAATCATATCCAAAACCCCCTTTTTCATTTTCTGAATAAAACCATTTGGAGAAGATATCATTATGCTATCAAAGTTTTTGTATAAATAATTTCGAAAAACTTATCCTTATTGATACACACGCACACAGACCTAAAAGAAAGTTCATATCCCCCCGAGGGATAACCCACCCAAATAGCTACTTTATTTCATTATATATATTTGGCTTGAAGGCCTAGTGGGATTGAATCCCATTACATGACACGTAGGCTGAAAATTTGTCCTCGTGACCATTATGTGAATAATAATACTGCTACAGTACCTATGCTGCTACAGTTCCTACTACAATAGCACCATTTCTATAGTACCACCGGTACTAAAGTTATTCCTGCCACTTCAACAATACCTTCCACTACTACCATGAGACTTTATAGTGTTGAAAATAATTACTCATTCTCTAATCCATAATTATAATATAGGAGAAACATCTCGAAAATTTTCAATTATACTCAAGCTATAAAAGGATCTAGCATGATTTCCTTCATAAACATGTCTCTATATACCTATGTCTACCAGATATATTTTATACATCATGTACAACTATACAATCCCTTTTCAAATGAATTGAGTGATCATCAGACACAAAATATGTAAATATTATATTTTATTATTTATACATTGTTTATTATTTGAGTAAAGAAAAAATAATATAACTAGACATAATTTCATTTATCCATGAAGATGAATAAATTACATGTTATTCACCAAAGTATATCAGTACATGTAATGTCCTGTGTTTTGGACCATGTCTGAATTTTCAAGAGAATTTGAACTTTTCTTGTTTAGTGGACGAGCCAAATATTAAAATATGCCTCAGAACATAATTAAAATAATTTTATCACTTGTAATTGATTTTTTGGGAGAGGTTTAAGTCTTGGGATGTGTCCCAATAATTTGGATCAGTTTTAGATGCGTCTAGATATGAAAACATAGTTCTGGAAGAAGAAACTATTTGAACGTGGTTGGCACACAATTAGTTTAACCGCACGGGTCAACCGTGCGACCAATTTTCTTAAGGGGAGTAGTTTTTTTAATCCATGCAACCTCACAGGGGTAATTTTGAATCTTTTTTCAGGCGGGTAGAGGTGGATCAAATGGGTTGTGCATGGTTTTCCAAAACTTTTTACCTAGCCCACACCCTTAGTTCCACTTAACTTGTAACTATACATGTTTGGAACATGGTTTTTGAAACTGTGTGGTCACACCACGTGGATATTTAATGAGTCGGAAAGGATTTTTTTTACCTCAAACCTATTTCTTCCCCCTATTTCTTCTTCACTCATGCATGATAGGGGGATCTGTGTGGGAGATCCTTCCTCTCCTATTATAGGATTTGAGTTAGGATCTTCATCCGACCTCCAAATCAAGCGCCACAAGGTGTATTAGAACCATATCAGAAAGTTCTTGATTCCTCATTATTATCTTGTTCGTTTACCTTTCCATATGGAATACTAAATCTGTTTGATCTATTTGTCCCTATTTGCATGGAATTTGAGGTTTTTTTTTCTGATTTCTTCCATTAAGGATCAAACCGAAGCCTGATAATGGATGATTAGACCTTCTTAATCATTAGGTATGCGGTCTATATGATTTTACATTAATGTTTCATCATTATTATGATATATATTTTGTTCATTGTGACAGACCTTTTGGGTTTCTCTTTTATATTATTAAATTCTTATAACGAAATCGCAAGACCATATTTTTTCTGTTTTATACCACTTTGATATTGATGGAGGTTATTACCTCAACTCGAACAAACCCATAGGGTGTATTTTCTAAATCAAATAACAATAATGGATCAACTTATGACTAAACCACCCTTGGGATGTGTTAACTAGAATTGTCGTGCTTATATTAATTTCCATGTTTGGATTTCATTATAACATCCCCTATTTTGGTGTATTTAATTAATCCTCTTTAATGGGATACTTAATTTTAACTAAATGAACCGTTTGATGGAAATTTAATGTCTTCTAATAAAACCAAATTTTGAGGTTTTTTGTCTTATAAATAAAAGGTGAATTTATAGTTGATGTTCGTGGTGTTTTGTCTCATGGAATGGATGATTCCCAAGGACATTATAGTTATTGTAAAATGAAATATACCTGTTATGATTTATAAACAGAATTGAATAGTGATATAAATTGAATTTATTATGGCATGGATGGTCTTATGAAAAATTATTTAAGATTTTAAACTAGTTTATACTAAAAAATTTCCACATTACCTTGAGGGATGCCAATTTCTTATATACAAAATGTTGGGATAAGGGATCATAGGGTAAGTTGTATTACCTTATTTTTTTAATATTACTGGAGGAAACATGGGTTGGTTCAGTGAGCATGATGTATCCCACACACAGGTTGAGGATGATAGGAATGGAGTCTCACATCACCTGGGTTTTTGGGTATAACATGTCTTTCCCCATTGATTAGAATGTTGAGTATGACAATCACATCCATGATAAAGATGATCGAAATTAATTCTATATACCATTTTAGATAAGGGGATTATGACCTATTTATTCTAAGAACATGGTCTATCATTATTAATTTTTCCCTTGAGACTATTAGATGATATGTCCTTATTTGTTCTTTGATACGTTATGGGAATTAAATCCCTTATATAGTATAACACTCTTATGATTATATAAGGATGCCTAAGTTATGCCTCAAGCCCTAACTATTATGAAACATTTATATATATGGATATATATGATGGTATGAGTAGAGTACACATATATAAATAATCACAAACAAAAACACACACACAAATATATATATATATATATAGGGTGACATTTTTAGAGATATCCTAGATTAGGTTGAAGCAGGTATAGTCAGCTAGGTGTCCTTGAGAAACCTTATCCTGACTTTTTCACATTTATTATACAACATTTCTTTACATATGATATACTTGAAAACTACTTTCTTTTATATTCATGGACTATATAGTGAATTATAAACCAATAGTGGAGGCCTACTAAGTATATCTCACACCCATTTTGGGACTCCATTGCATTTGGGTACTTGAACAGGTGTCATGTTTGTGGGATCAGGTTCAGAGATTGTACTTGCTCATTTTTATCCTTCTTGGTTAGGATGGAGTATTGAAGAAGAAAACCAACAATGTACTCATCATGCTATTTGAGATATTTTTTGTGTATTTTATTTATTTATTTCCATTTTCAATATTTTTATGTCCTGATCATGCATGCTATATTATGTTATAGCATGCTCATGCATGAAAATTATTCATTCCCTATTGATTTTCATTTATTATTATATTTCATTTCGTTTATGTTTATCACTTATTATTTATTTATTACTATTTCAGAGTGTATATTCCTCCCATTTTATAATCATTATACCTTCACTGCTACTTATCAAACTATGGCATAAGGTGATGTGCGCTTAAGGCCTAACAACCATCTGGATCGGGGTACTATTTTATTGGCTCATGGGTCAGGAAGATACACGTGGTATTGGTGGTTTATTTTCTTATTTCGTTTTATAATTTTGGGAATGGTAGAAAGGATATTAGGAATGTTTCATTAATTGGTAAATAATTTTTTTTTGGGTCCGACCATCCCACACACAAGGGAAAGATAAAGTTTCTATGGATGAGTCTATGTTTCATGACACTATTATTATAGTTGATTATTATTTCACCTTCAGTGACTATCACACTTTCTCTAATTATTGATTTATGTATTTTATGTATTTTACCTCTCGTCCTAGTATGTAAAGAGGCAAGGTGTGTTAAATGAATCATTATAAGTAGGTATATATTTACATGCAATGAATATTCCATGTTGTGTAGGTTACATTGTAGATTTATTGATTGTTGTTATAAAACATCCATGTTTTTAAGATAAAAATATATGACTAAATTCCTTTTACATATCTACAACATGATTATATGAATTATACCAAGATTTTATATAATTATTGCACTGTGATAGCAGTCCATGTGATAATTGTGAATTAAGGTTGATTAAATAAATTGTCTGAATCAACCTAAATTATGGTTTCCCTCGTATATTGATGGTGGAATTCTATTTAATCACCCAATTATTTTATTTTTAAGACATGAACCATTGGTTTTATGGGATGAATCATTAATGGTTTTGATTAAATGGCTTATATATTTCAATTTAAAAAGTGTATGAATGCTTTATAAATTGGGAAGTGGTGACTCATATGATCGAACCATCCTGTATATACTTGTTATAGTTTGAAAGTAGCTGTCGAAATATGGTTTCCATTAAATAGGAACCAATGGAAAAAAATTTAAAGTGTATAGACCTTTAAAAATTAGATAATGGTAACCTATATTATTAGACCATTACATATATATACTTTTTTTATTCTAAAAACAATGGGAAAATCTAGGTTGCAATTACGTGAATGCCAATTGTAAATTTTATAGGCACATACCTCCATAAGTTAGGAATGGAGATTCATATAACCCAACTAGTTTGTGGAAAAACAAATTTTTAATATTCAATTATAAATTAATGGTTAATGATTTAACCTATCATGACCTTAAATTGTAAATAAGTTAATTTGTTTTGCGAAATTTAAACAATTACTTATTAATTATAGTTAAACGTGTGATAAATTGAAAATTATAAAATCTTACACTACTATTTTTTGGGAATTATGTACCATATGAATAAATTTACAAATAAATAACTGGAACCAAGTAGGTCATTTGGGGCATTTTTCTTATGAGATAACTTGCAGTCGACCCAAGTAGGTTTGTCTTGTCATGATTCTTATGAGACAGACCCATTAAGGGTGTTCTGAAACTTTAATTATATAAACTATGATGGGTTTTATTTTATTGAACCAATATTTTCATGATAAGACCCTCTTAGGTCACCTTAATCATTATATGCTTTCGTACTTAACCCCATGGGGTTATTCTAATGTTAATTTTATGGTTATTTAATGTTTTTGAAACCATTTATATTGTGATTTGTATAAAATTGTGGTGTCATCTTACTTGACCAGTCCCATTAATTAATAAAATCCCTATAATTTAACTGTGAGATTTATTATTATTAGGAATAAATTAATTAAAATTCCAATTAAAAAATAAATATTTTTTTCTAATTTATATTGGAAATTGAAATTTTATTTAACAAAGATTGTTTTGGAAACACTTAAATCAAATAAATTATTGAAAATAAAATTATAAGATAATTGGTCTAAAATTTTGTGTAATGTTAACTAAATAAATTAAATGGTATGATTTATCTAACAACTAGTACTTGATATCCTTGATGTATAAGCTGATTAAAATTTTTAATAAATGATCCTTGTTTAAATTCCTTAAAAGTGAAGCCAAAGGTTGGTGTTTCTAGTGGGGCCCTCGTGTAATGGTTAGTTTTTTATGTTCCTTGGAGTGTAAATTTATATTCCTCCCATAGACCCTAGCTGACTTATTCCTAGGGCTGTTGGACCTAAAGTTTATGTGGTAAGGGCTAGTGATATTTTTAGGTCTGGCCTTGTTTTAGGATCAACACCTTATGATTTAGTAAGGGTCTATCCCTGTAGTAGTTTCTCTCTCATAACCTTTAAGAATTTTTAAATTATTCTTTCCTATTTTTAGATGAGTGGATTCATTCAGGTGATTGTTTTTTATGTAGGACTTTTAAATAATGAAATGACACCCCCAAGCAGGCATGTGGTTGTCTTGTGAGTTTGAACTTTGAGGTGTATTCTCTTATATGGGTATCATCAGTTTTTATCTTTGTATACCTTGTGTTAGTGTTGTGGCCTTTATATGCTAAATCTCCTATTTGGATGATCTATGATGATCATGGATTGGTATCCAATGTTTTTAGGTGATTCTATTTCACCTATAGAGATAGATTCTAATCCAAATAGGTCAATAATTTCATAAATTATATAGTTTAACCTCCTCAGGAAGAGGGTTTCCAAGCACATGAGACGTTTTATAATATAATCCCATGAAGGGTGTATGGTTATCATATGAGAGAACTTAGGGATAGGTGGATGTAACTAGATTCCCTCACTTTGACTGATACCCTAGTAGGTCAAATGCCGTTTTTGTTAAGGAAAACGTGTATAAGAGGTTGTTTCATTACTACATTTTCTTCTTTTCGGTAATATTTGTTTCCTGATATTTTATAGACTGAGCCATGGTAGGTGCTTGAGTATTTGGATTCAGGAATGGTGATTCAATTACCTCTAAAAATAACACTGAGTGATTGTATGTCCAAACTAGATGTGTTGGTAGGACTATTTGGGTGCCTCACCCAGTTGACCAATAGTTGTTAATTTATGCATTCTTATTAGAGACGACACCATGATGTGGGTGATCATTCGAAGAATCATGTAATATATGGGATTCATGATTTTGAAGAGGCGTTTCAAGGTAACTCTTGGTGTATTCAAATAATGATGTTCCATGTAATACTGTTAGTTTGACTCTACTGATGGATGAATCTCATGTCTGTGAGTTGAGTCATGAATCAGGTGGTACAAGATATACACCTACTAAGTATGATAATCCTAG
This sequence comes from Viscum album, assembly GCA_963277665.1. NCBI lineage: Eukaryota > Viridiplantae > Streptophyta > Magnoliopsida > Santalales > Viscaceae > Viscum > Viscum album. The sequence continues at coordinate 3,302,076 of CAUJRU010000022.1, forward strand.
TTTTCACCAATTTTAATATATAGATTTTATATATGAAACATTAATGATAGGACATGTGTGGGATGAGGATTAATTGTTTTCCAAATGTGATTCATGCAGGTAGAGTGACCCAAAGATTTGGCTAAGGCTATTATAAGCTAATTTTGATACAAGTGTGGATCAAGAGAGTTGTAAATGCTTGTTGTTAAAATATAAATGTCCTCCTAGTTAGAGGTGATCATTCCCCTTATCTTAACATCTCACTGTTTATGCCAAGAGAGCATCATTTATACCCCAATCTACCTATTTAAATAGATGTTACGGTTTGATGAAAGGGCACTTTCAGAGTTGTGATCAAGAAATAGTTTGAATACATGAAAAATGTTGTGTAGAACACCATTGATCATTTAAGGGTGGTGACCCTAGTTATGCTCAATGTTTGGATTCCACCTTATGAAACATTCTTTGAATGTGAGAACTGGAAATGGATAGCATTTATGTTGATGCTTGGGATGAGAGGGTTCTTGGTCTTCCCAGTTTGTACATCCAGTGTGGACAAGGTATGACCTTTTTTGACCACCTTATATTTTTGTTGATGCGATGACTATTATGCCCCAATGTGGGGACCAGAGTGTCCATCACTAGAAAATGACCCTCAGTTTGGAAGGGTTCTGTTATTTTGAAACTGGTTGTGTGATAGTCATCCAGGATCTCTTGTGTTTTTTTATAAAAAGAACCAAGAATGGTTCATTGAGGAGACATCATTGAACTTTTTTTGTGGTCTTTGGTGGACGTACTCAATGTGATCTCGATATGCCTTTGATTAAGGGCATTGAAAGATATTATTTGAAATGAGATGACTGTATAAGATGATCATTTTTGAGAATATTCATCCACAAGTGGTTCGGAAAGAGATCCTTATAAGTTAGTTATATGGTAATTATGGAATTATTTCGTGTATTCCATGAGTTTGGGCAGGTTTCGGGAAAGGGTCATCTGATCTTTTCAATAGAAGCCAAAGTGACCAGTTTTGAACTGGGATAAATAGAGTTGACCATTAATGTCTGAATGAGGACTAAGAATAGTTTCCTTTTCTATAATTAATAGTATCATTTTGATAAACATGTTGAGAACATTTTTAGAATGAAATGGATGTTCTTTGGTAGGTAATTCCAATGGTTCAGGTGCTGTAACTCATAATTTTCCATTCAATGGTTAATACCTTGGGTGGGAACCACAATGGGACACTTGTTAAGAGAGATGATGATGAGATCATGACTTGGGTTAGATGGGATTAGGTATGCTCTTTCTAGACATTTTAGCCTTAGTTATGGTACATGGATTGAGGTTTGGTGTTTTAATATCCATATGTTCAAAATTACTTTGGGAGGCATTGGAATTTTCGAGACACAACGCGACAGTTTCAGCGGGAATTCCCTTCCCTAGTAGGCCAGGTGTTGTATTTTTTCCCCCCAAGGATTTTCAGGGATGATAAGTTATATGTGTGGGAGATTATAATTTCCCATGTCTTGGACCAGGTTGTAATTTTAAGGAGAATTTGACCTTTTTTAGTGGATGATTAGGATCTTAAACTGAGATTCAAACAATAATTATGAGCACCATATCACTTTGAAGTGATTTTTTGGGTGATTTTAAGTCCCAAGAGGCGTCCCAATCATTATGATGCGTTTTAGATATATTTGGCTCCAAAAACATAGTTTTGGGTGGAATTACCTATAGGTGCACGATTTGATGCATGGTTAATTTAACCATGTGGGTCAACCGTGTGGAGAATTTTTTTAAGGGTTGTGGTTTTTTTAAACCATAGAACCTCTCAAGGGTAACCATACACATTTTTATAGGTATGTATAGGTTACCCACATGGATTGTGCATAGTTTTACTAAACTGTGTGCATATCCCTCACCCTTATAATCACTTAACCAATAGCCATTCATGGTTGGTACACTATTAGATCAAACCATTCGACCTAATCATATGGGGCGTTACACTTAGGAAGAAGAGGAATAATGATTCGAACATGGTTTTAATAACTTTTTATACAATGCATGTGGTTATTTAATTACATAGAAATAAAAATTTCCCCTCCAAACTATTTGTTTCCTCCCCCTTCTTGTTTCTTCACTCGTGCATAGCTGGGGGAGCTATGTGGGAGATATTTTTTCTCCTCTCCTTGGCTTTGAGATAGGATCATCATATGACCTTAGAATCAAGAACCATCAGCTGTTTTGGAACTATATCTTTATGATATAGACTCCTCATGATTATATTCTTCATTTACCTCAGTATATGAACTCTAAATTCATGAGAGATCTTTTTCCCTATTTTAAGGGCATTTGGTGAATCTTCTAATTTCTTCTGTTGCAACACAAACCAAGGTCTGATAATTGATTATTTGACCATCCTAATAATGTGATAGGTGGTCTATATTATTTTACATTACATTCAATTCATTTTATTTTATTTATCTATTTCTTTGTGCACCATAATTTCTAGGTGTCACTTTTAAATTATGAGATTTCTTTAATGAAATGCTTAGACCACCTTGTTTTTTGTTTTATACCAATTTGATATGGTTTGATGTTATTAACTCCACTTCAACTACCACTTTGTTTGGGTTCACTAAAAATAATAATATTCACAATTCAATTTATGACTAAACCACCATTAGTGTGTATTAATTTGAATGCTTGTGCTTATAGTAATTTCCATGTTTGTCTTGCATTCCAACTTCCCCTATTATTTTGTAGTAAATTAATCCTATTGAAGGAGATGATTTATTTGGGATAGATGTTATATTTGATGTAAATCTCATGTTTTTTAATAAAAAAAACTTTTTAGGTGCACTACCTTATAATAAAATGTGAATTTATTTAAGATGTGCATGGTGTTTTGTCTCATGGAATGTGTGCTTGTCGTGGCCATTATAGATATTGTTAATTGTAATGGACCTCTTTTGGTTTATAAATATAATTTACTAGTGATATAAATTTAATTTATTATTGTATGTTTTGTATTATGACTAGTTATTTAATATGCTAAATGGTTTATACTAAAAAGGATCCATTGCGTCTTGAGTGATGTGAGTTTCCTCTTTACGGAAGATCATGCTAAGGGATCATAGATTATGTGGGATTCCATTAATTGTTTTATTAATATCAGAGGGACCATCGTTAGAGACTTTGAGAAGGACATATTACAACCCCAGGTCAGTATGATGGGATTATAGTCTCACATCACATGGGTTGTTGGTCCAATCATCTCATGCCCCCTCGATTAGGATTTTCAGCATTACAGTCACATACATGAGCAGGATGAGAGACATGACTTCCATATCTCTTTACTATTATTGGTATTATTAACCATTTATTGTAAGAACCTAATTTATAATTATTAATTTTTACCCTAACACTATTAGTTGGGATGTCCTTATTTGAACATTGAGGCATTATGGTCATGACATCCCTTATAGAGTATGATACTCTTACGATTATATAAGGAAACCTGAGTTATGTCTCGGGTTCAGACTTGTATGAAATATTTATATATGTGTATATATATTCTATTACAAATAGATTAAATATATTTAAATACACACTTATATGTGTATATATATAGGGTGAAATGTTCAAAGATATACCAGCTTGGGCTGAAGAAGGTATAGTCAGCTAGGTGTCCTTGAGAAACCTGAGTCTAACTTATTTACATTTATTACACAACACTGATTTACTTTTTATATACATGCACACTTTACATTAATATACTAGTTTATGCATTAGAAACTATTGTTGTTGCACTAATGAGTATATCTCATGCCCTGTTTGGACCACCATTGCACTGAAGTACCAAAAAAGATCTCATGTTTGTAGGACTAGGTTCTCGAATTGTACTTTCTTGTTGTTTTTCTTCTTGGATAAGATAGAGTATGAGAATAGAGGACCATGTTTGTGCTCATGATTCTACAAGATATATCTGTTGTGTATTTTATTTATTTATTTATTTTTCCATTCTTGCTATGTACTATGTATGTCTGCCGGTATTATGTCAGAGCATGTTCATGCGTGATCATTATTTATTCATTATTAAGTGAAAATTATTATTAAATTATACTACATTAATTTTTATCACTAATATTATACTTATTACTGATCTAGAGGGTATAGTCTCCCTGATGTACCGCCATTAGACCCATGCTACTAGTCGGAAACATCGAACTTATTGGGTGGCGTGATTGAGGCCTAGTGGACAACTGGATCAGGGCACTGTTTTAGTGTCTCTCCGGACAAGATGGTATAGTACATAACATGTGACGCCCCAAAATTATAATGTAAGAAACTTTTATTTGATAGTATGTATGACACATAACCCCAAACATAAAAAGAAGTATAAACTATCAAGAATTTAATGTTATATTTACTATTTTAAATAAATTTCATATATTCTATAGATTTCAATTCTTGTAATACAAATTTATCTTGCTTCACATAAAACAATGAGTTTTTTCTATAGCTTGTGTTACATGAAAGACTGAGTTTTACTGAAAAACAATACATTATTAAAATATTATTATTTAATATAATTAAACTAGACGTTAAATTAGTAGTTATAAATAGTATTAACTACATTATGAGAATTTACATAAATATATATGTTAATGTATATTCAATAATTTATTTTGAAATAATTCAAATATGTTTTATAGTTATAATATAAGAGCAAACCCAATATTACACATAAAAACCTATATTTTCTAAATGAATATTTTCCACCTTTTAATGGTGCGCCTATTTTAAATATAAAATTTTGGAAATTTTATAATTTTAATATGTAAAAAGAAATTATTTTCTAAATTGGAATTTCAAAATTATCCAAAGGTGAATTTATGGAATTGTTTTGAGAAATTTCATTTTTTGATTTATAATTAAAAATATTATATTATAATTGAAAATTGTAGTTTCATGTAATTTATTTATATAGTTAAATTTTATTTGGTTTTAAAGAATAATTAGATAAATCTTACATAAAATAATAACATTTATGTAATGAAATTAAATTTTACATTGAAATTGAATATAAAAATAAAGCATACTTTTGAAAAGTTACTTTAAAAACTTGCTTTGTCGCCCCATTTGTGGAATTAATTTTAAATTAATTTATACCAATTATGTGATTAGAATTTGTTAAAAAGGATTAAATATTTTGAATAATCATAATTCATAATTTCTAATAAGGTCAACTTAGTTTTTGACCAAAAATATTAGTGAAAGTGGTTAAAATTAATTATAGTGATTAAGTGAAAATACAACTTGATAAAGGACTAAACCTTAAACATAAGGCCCAAAATGACATATAAAATTGTCCAAAATAAATTTAATGCTAATATTTAGACTCTATACTACCTTGTATATATTTTTTAAAATTATTGGAGTCACTAAACATGGTAAAAACATGGGTGGAATTCCCTTTTCCCAAATTTACAAGAACACCACTACTCCTCCACTATAAAAGTCACTCACCCTCCCACTTATTCACTCCTATCAAGAACTATGTATTGTAAAAAACATGACCAAATAATATCAAGAATTTCATACCCTCTTCTTATAATCCTCACTATGGTCAGAAATAAAACCGATGAATTCATTTGGTATAATCAAAAAGAAGTGACCCAAATAAGAAGTAATGTTCTTCAACAATCACTTTAGTTTTATTTCTTTCTCAACTCCTTCAATTATTTTTATATCATGATTATATTATAACATTAGTATATTAAATATAATTATATGTTGTTATTATAATATTTTTACCTAAAATTTCACACACATCCATCAAATGGGATACACAAACATCATTTTTGTGTACGACACACTACCGCCTCGCGAACCGATGTCATTCGTTCTTCCATTTACCACATTTAAAGGTTGGAGTGATGATGGATTTATAATTTATATATGATATATATATATATATAATTATTATACTATATTTAGGCTTTTAAAATTTTAATATAATACATACCTCCATGCTTTCCATATTGTGATAATACGATAACATCATTTGTGAAAGTGTGGACTACTGCATCCTCAAAGCGATGTGAGTCATTCACATTATACATGAAATATATTAAGGATGGTTTTAATAAAACTATGTGACATATTTGACATAAATATGAGACTATAATTATAATACTGATATATTTATACAATTGACTTTTCAATCTTTTAAAAAATGATAAGGAATTGACGTAGCGTTCACTACTGGAAATAAGACTTTTCCCAACACTTGCATACCAACGGTTCAAAAAAACCGTTGGTATAGGTAGTATTTCCCAACGGTTTCATAAAACTGTTGGGAAAGATGTTTTAAAAGTCTCTTTTCCCAATGGTTTAATGAAACTGTTGGGAAAGAGTTTCTTTTCCCAGCGGTTTGATGAAACCGTTGGGAAAGATGGGTAAAAATATCCCTTTTCCCAACGGTTCCATTAAACAGTTGGGAAAAAAATGCTCCTAATTAGACAGAAGTCTCCCCATGATTCTAGAACCATTCCGCTAATCTCCAGAAGCTCTCCAGAAGTGATTCCTTTGCAGAAACCCTTGAGAAGCCCCACCTTTTCCATCGGATCAGCTGCTTCCAGGTTACACTCCTTCCATATTTTATTAAGGATATAGTTCCTCCCCTTATCAATCATATCCTTCTATTCTCAAGGATTTGGTTAATCCCAATTTTTAGGGTTTTGGTAAAATTTTATGATTCACTAATCCATGAATTGTGTACTCAAATCACTACATCGGTGTATGTCCAATTAATTTTTTCATTACAAATTTACATTTATAAAGGCATGGTGTCTATTGTGTTCTAATTTTAATGATTCATAGTTTTTTTCAATATCAATGCTTCAAATATTAAATCTTCATGTATATAAACTCATAAGAAATTGTTTGTAATATTTATTGATATCATTTCAAGAAAATCATTCCTTTCATTAAGATCATGTCAAACATGAAGATCTTGTTCATCTTAATTTTTTTACACTATGTGTATTACATAACAAGTATGTATCATGTTTCTATAAAAATATATATATATATATATATAAAATGACACACTGTTCACTTATCCTTTGCACAATAGAACATATGGAGTATCTTCTGGAACTTTGCAAAATAGTATGTGGTCCCTAATTAGTACTTCTTCTTTCTTCATGAAACTAATTCATAGAATGTCAAATTCGCAATATTAGTTAATATTAGTTTTTCTAATATAACCATTCTGCCTTCGACATCATACATGTGTTATTCGATTACCTTTTTAAAACACAATGACCATTTTCACTGATTTGGGGTTCCTCAAAATGCTTGGGAAAATCAAAAAAATGCATGTATTGAATCGTGTTTCTCATATGGTTTCATAGATACAGTTTTATCTCGAAAATCATGACTGCGTGGTTCAAATATCATGCGGACCATGAGATTATTATTTTTCACACAAATGATGTTTTTTTCTGCAACTATGTGTTTTTGTTTTCACTTTTGAATTGGCCGAAAGGGGAGGTTTGTGGTTATTAATCATGGTTATGGGTGGCCATTTAGGATGTAAGATAGTGAGACATCATTTTACTTGATATAACCAATATTATTATTGATTTATGTTCAATTTGATTATCTTTAACAAGTGATGTTGTTTAATAAGTTGTTATTAATGGTTGTAATAATGAAAATATGGCCCCCCGGACACCCCTCGGACATCCCCTTGGATAGCCCCATGGACAGCCCCCCACCCTCCACCCTGGACCCCAGACAGCCCCCTGGACACCCCCCAAACAACCCTCGGACAGCCCCCGGACAGCCCTCGGACAGCCCCCGGACAGCCCCCGGACAGCCCCCCAGACAGCCCCCCGGACAGCCCCCCCACCCTCCTCCCTGGACCCTAGAGAGCCCCCCAGACACCCCCCGGACAGCCCCCCACCCTCCTCCCTGGACCCCAGACAGCCCCTCGGACACCCCCGAACAACCCCCGAACAGCCCCCGGACAGCGCCCCGGACACCCACCGGACAACCCCAGACAGCGCCCCCACCCTCCTCCCTGGTCCCCGGACAGGCCCCCGGACACCCCCCAGACAGCCCCCTGGACTCCCCCCGGACATCCCCCCCAACCTCCTCCTTGGTACCCGGACCACCCCCCAGACATGCCCTCAGACAGCCCTGACCAGGCCCCCGGACCCCCCTCGGGACCACTCAAACTGTCTCTCTTTTGTTCAAAATGGACTAAATTTTAAGTGAAATCAACAACTGACATACGGGAAACTGAACAAATGCCTTCTTATTCTGTTTAAACTTTAGGAAAATGATTCATGGGTCATATGAGACATGTAGGAGTCAGCCTCGTCTCAATACAAGGCGCTGTGTGGCTGACATCACCCAAACTGTCTCTCTTTTGTTTAAAATGGACAATATTTTACGTACATATGCCAAACCGACCAAACACCTACGGATTCGGTTGAAACTTTAGTAAAATGATCCATGGGTCATATGTGACGTGTACAAGTCAACCCTGCCACAAACTGAGCCGCAGTGTGGCTGGGACCACTCAAATTTTCTCTCTTTTGATCAAAATGGACTAAATTGTAAGTGAAATCAAAAACTGTCATACGGGAAACTGACCAAAATCCTTCAGATTCTGTTGAAAATTTAGGAAAATGATACATGGGTCATATGTGACATTTATGAGTCAACCCCGCCTCAATCCGAGATACCGTGGGGCCGGGACCACCCAAACTGCCTCTCTTTTGTTCCAAATGGACAATATTTTATGTACATAGGCCAAACCGATCAAACGGATTCTGATTATGTTGAAACATTAGGAAAATGATCCATGGAACATATGTGACGTGTAAGAGTAAACCCCGCCTCAATCCGAGGCCCGGTGTGGCCGACACCACTCAACGTGCCTCTTTTTTTTAAATGTACTTTATTTTAAGTGAAAACAAAAACTGTCATACGGAAAACTGACCAAAAACCTAAGGATTCTGTTGAAACTTTAGGAAAATGGTCCGTGGGTCATATGTGACGTGTACGAGTCAACCCCACCTCAATCTGAGGCACTGTGGGGCCGGGACCACCCAAACTGCCTCTCTTTTGTTGAAAATGGACTAAATTGTAAGTGAAATCAACAACTGTCATACAGGAAACTGACCAAACATCTTCCGATTCTATTGAAACTTTACGAAAATGATCCATGGGTCATATGTGATGTGTAATAGTCAATCCTGCCTCAATCTGAGGTGATGTGTGGTCGAAACCACCCAAACTGTCTCTCTTATGTTAAAAATGGACAATATTTTATGTACATACGCCAAACTAATCAAACGGATTTTGATTGTGTTGAAACATTAGGACAACTATCCATGGCTCATATGCGACGTGTAAGAGTCAACCCCGCCTCAATCGAAGGCCCGGTGTGGCCGACACCACTCAATGTGCCTCTGTTTTGTTTAAAATGGACTTAATTTTAAGTGAAAACAACAACTTACATACGCCAAACCAACCAAACACCTTAGAATTCTATTGAAACATTATTAAAACGATCCATGGGTCATATTTGATGTGTAAGAGTCAACCCCACCTCAATCTGAGCCGCGGTGTGGCCGAGACCACTCAAACTGTCTCTCTTTTGTTCAAAAATGACTAAATTGTAAGTGATATCAACAAATGACACACGGGAAACCTACCAAACACCTTAGGATTATTTTTAAACCTTAGGACAATGATCCATGGTTCATATGTGATGTGCACGAGTAAACCCCGCCTCAATCCGAGGCACCGTGTGGCCGAGACCACCCAAACCGCCTCTCTTTTGTTCAAAATGGACAATAGTTTACGTACATACGCCAAACCAATCAAAAAGATTCTATTTCTGTTGAAACATTAGTAAAATGATCCAATTCTCATATGTGACGTGTATGAGTCAGCCCCGCCTCAATCTAGGCCCGGTGTGGCCGACACCACTCAAAGTGCCTCTCATTTGTTTAAAATGAACTTAATTTTTAGGGAAAACAACAACTGACATAATCCAAACAGAACAAAAACCTTCAGATTATGTTGAAACTTTAGGAAAACAATCCATGGGTCACATGTGACATGTACGAGTCAACCTTGCTTCAATCCGAGCTGCGGTGTGGCTGGGACCACTCAAACTGTCTCTCTTTTGTTGAAAATAGACTAAATTGTAAGTGAAATGAACAACTGTCATATGGGAAATCAAACAAATGCATTCGGATTCTATTGACACTTTAGAAAAACAATCAATGGGTCATATTTGATGTGTAAGAGTCAATACCGTCTCAATCTGAGGCGCGATGTGGCCGACACGACCCAAACTATCTCTATTATGTTAAAAATGGACAATATTTTACGTACATATGCTAAAATGATAAAATGGATTCTGATTGTATTGAAACATTAGGAAAAAGATCCATGGATCATATGTGACGTGTACGAGTAAACCCCGCCTCAATCCTAGGCCCGGTGTGGCCGACACCACTCAAAGTGCCTCTCTTTTGTTTAAAAGGGACTTAATTTTAAGTGAAAACAACAACTGAAACAAGCCAAACCGACCAAATGCTTTCAGATTATATTGAAACTTTAGGAAAACGATCCACGGGACATATGTGACATGTAAGAGTCAACCTTGACTAAATACGAGCTGCGGTGTGGCTGGGACTACTCAAACTGTCTCTCTTTTGTTCAAAATGGACTAAATTGTAAGTGATATCAACAACTGACATATGGGAAACGGACCAAACTCCTTCATATTCTATAGAAACTTTAGGAAAACGATCCATGTGTCATATGTGACATGTACAAGTCAACCGCGCCTCAATCTGAGGCACCGTGGGGCCGGGACCACCCAAACTACCTCTCTTTTGTTCCAAATGGACAATATTTTATGTACATACGCCAAACCGATCAAAAGGATTCTTATTGTGTTGAAACATTAGAACAATGATCCATGGATCATATGTGATGTGTACGAGTCAACCCTGCCTCAATCCGAGGCTCAGTGTGGCTGACACCACTCAAAGTGCCTCTTTTTTTTTAAATGTAATAAATTTTAAGTTAAAACAACAACTGTCATGTGGAAAACTAACCAAAAACCTATGGATTATGTTGAAACATTATGAAAACTATACATGGGTCATATGTGACTTTTAGGAGTCAACCCCAACTCAATCCGAGCCGCAGTGTGGCTGGAACCACTAAAATTGTCTCTCTTTTGTTGAAAATGGATTAAATTGTAAGTGAAATCAACAACTGTCATACGGGAAACTGACCAAACGCCTTCAGATTCTATTGAAACTTTAGGAAAATGATACATGGGTCATATGTGATGTGTACGAGTCAATCCCGCCTCAATATGAGGCGCGTTGTGGCCGACACCATCCAAACTGTCTCTCTTATGTTAAAAATGGACAATATTTTATGTACATATGCCAAACTAATCAAAAGGATTCTGATTGTGTTGAAACATTAGGACAATGATCCATGGCTCATATGTGACGTGTCAAATTCATCCCTACCTCAATACAAGGCTCGGTGTGGCCGACACCACTCAAAGCGTCTCTCTTTTGTTGAAAATGGACTTAATTTTAAGTGAAAACAACAACTGACATACGCCAAACCAACCAAATGCCTTCGGATTCTATTGAAACTTTAGTAAAATGATCCATGGGTCATATTTGACGTGTACGAGTCAAATCCCCCTCAATCCGAGCTGCGGTGTGGCCGGGACCACTCAAACTTTCTCTCTTTTGTTCAAAATGGATTAAATTGTAAGTGATATCAACAACTGACATATGGGAAACGGACCAAACACCTTCGGATTCTATTGAAACTTTAGGAAAACGATCCATGTGTCATATGTGATGTGTAAGAGTCAACCCCTCCTCAATTAGAGTCACCGTGGGTCCAGGACCACCCAAAATGTCTCTCTTTTGTTCAAAATGGACAATATTTTACGTACATACGCCAAACCGATCAAACAGATTCTGATTCTATTGAATCTTTAGGACAATGATTCATGGATCATATGTGACATGTACCAGTCAACCCCTCCTCAATTTGAGGCCCGGTGTGGCACTTATGGAGTCACAAGTGATGAGACTCCTAAGAAAATATCTTTTCACCACATATTAGAAAAGTGGTTGTCATATGAAGATTGAAATGGGTGTAAATAATATTTGAGTTACTGAAACTCTTATTCAACTATACTGGATGATTGTTGTCATATGAAGATTAAAATGGGGAATTATTCACCATGTCTCTAATCAAAGAGGTGGTGTTCTGTTTTGTTCTTTTAAGTTTGTCACTGTTTTTAAGTGCTGTTTTTTATGCAGGTGTATTCACTGGAAGGGCTACCGGAGGGGCTTCTGTGCAACAATTCTGGAAATACACAATACCAACGGTTTACAACCGTTGGTATACTTTGAGAAAGAATTATACCAACGGTTCAATAAACCGTTGGTAAAAAGAACTTTCCCAACGGTTACAAACCGTTGGTATAGTATTTTTTATTGAACATATGCCAATGGTTTCATTGAAACCGTTGGAAAAAAAACTATACCAACGGTTGTAAACCGTTGGTATAATATAAAAATCATAGAATTACTAATGGTTCTAAACCGTTGGGTAAACCTATACCAATGGTTCAGTGGGCTATTCCAACGGTTTAGTTCAAACTGTTGGTATAGATCTTTCCCCACGCCTTACTTCCCTATGGTTTGGACAACCATTGGTATAGAATATACCAACGGTTTTCCAGCCTATACCAACGGTTTAGAACTGTTGGTATATCCTCCATTTCCAGTAGTGGTTCATGCGCACGTACGACCTACCGTCTCCATGAACGGTGCATTTCATTTATTATCTATAAATATTATGGATAACTATAAATACATATATAAATACATATATATAATATTTAAATAATTTTTTAAATTATGGGTATGAATAAATCATGTTCTAATTAATAGGAACAACAAGTAACAAGTCCAAACATACTCAAAAATTAGATAATTAACACCTAAAATAGTGAAAATAATGAATGATTTTTTAGAAATGGGTAATAAGATTTTATAAGAAGATAATATATGATATTATAAATATGATTATTTTTTATAATTTATGAAAATATTTAGAACCCTTATACAAGTGTATAAAGGGATTCCACCCAAAAGTAAATGCAAGGTAAGAGATTATAGTCTCACTTTTTCTTCAGTGATGCACACATCATTTTCACCACATATTTATTTTTTATGGTGTATATAGTGCCCCTATTATATTTTATATAATTAATAAATTTATATTCGTGGTATTTAAAGTTTAATCTTATGTTATTTCTTTCATGGGGACTATGATTTTAAAGTTACCAAGTGTTGAGGGACTTCATCTGAATTTCAATTCTCTAAGGCATACTTTATTATTATGAACATAATTTATTATATATGGTGTAAATCATTACAATTTAGCTTGTAATATCATGATTAATTAATTATTCATTATATTTTTTTTTTTATTTGAATTATTCTCTCTATGTGTATTTACACTTAAATTTACCAAGTGGTAAATAAATTTCATAACTCAATTCCTTTTCATTGGGTAATATTACTTACTCATTATCATTAACATTATTTAACTATGTGTATAATTTCATTGAATATCTATGGATGTATTTTAACTTATTATATATGGGTTTCATAACCCAATTACTTGTGTGACATGTACATAATTACCTACTATAATTTATTTGAATCTTCTTTGCAATTTTAAAAGGTTACTTTTTAATGAAACTATTTTTGAAATTATTTCATAGAACATGATTTCAAGATGTTTTTCAAAATAAAAAGTATATTTCCCTCAAAAAACATTTAAAAAACATTTTTATAATATTTCTATTCATCAATGATAAAAACCCTTATCCTTACACCTCGTGGATATGACATATTGATACTATACTTATTCTTCCTCTGGATAGTTTCTAATTTATTTGACCAAGGATAGTATTGAAATTAACATCCTTGATTTCATTGTTAGTCCCCTTGAATTATTTAATTTCCTATTATCATTATACATTCAATTTCCCATAATTATCCATATAATTTATCATGGATATGTTTATTCCATAAACCATATATCATTTTTACAGACATTGTTTACTTTGATTGTTATTTTATTTTCTGTGGAAATATTGAAATATATATATCATTTATTCAACATAGATATTTGATAAGCCTTGTTTTTAAAAGGATACCTTGAAGTATTCTAAGAAAGATATGAAAGGATACACTAGATGGAATAAAGATATTATCCTTGAAAAAAATGTTGCAATTTTTGTATTAATTTTTAATAAAATACTCATGTATGTATCTATTTTATCAAGACTAATAAACTATTAGAACATTTGGGACATGATTTACTTGTATCTTATTCCAATTTAATTTTAGTAGGCACTAGCTCCAGGCGGTTAGGGTCAAGGTCACTACATAATAAGAAAATTTTCTAGGTATATCCATATTATTCTTGAGTCCTTGTAAATTAAAGTCCAAGATGTTGTACATGCAATAATTGATGTAAAATCCTATCACAATTAATAAAAAACCTTACATATGATTATAAACAAACCTAACCATCACTTTATTAGCCCAAGCTTAAAGATGTCATAAGATATCAATGTATTAAGGTTCACATGCAAGATTACTTATTAACCTTGATTAATGGGGAGTGATATGAAACATGAACCCCAAATATAATAATGATATAATGAATGACATTTTATTTAGTCTATATAATATGTTATATATAAAATAAAATAAATATGTAATTTTCCTAGGTGTGAGAATAGAGCAAAATGATAGGGGGTGAGGTGGGTGATTTAGTGCTCATAAAAAAATTCCCAAAAAACATATGAAAAACTATTATGATTAGTGTATAAAGTCTTAAAATGATCAGATAAAAGTATTGATGCTAGATAATAAGTGATTAAAACAACAAACAAACAAACAAGATTTCTATAAGGTTAACTGAATCTTTATGAGTGGCTAATACTTGGTGATCAATAGTTTTTACCCTATATCACACATTCTTGTATTATTATCAACGAATAATAAATCATGGTGGTGGAATATATTCTTAGAAACCATAAATTTATTAAATATACAATACAAGGGAATAAAGATCAATAACGATCATGGAAAAGTATGCAATTTATTCTTTTATCCACTTCAAGTGCCTTCAATTCAAGGATGATGTGTGATCCTTATTCTTCTCTAAATGTTAAAATTTTACCCCCTGTAATTATCTCTTGAAAATTTTAATAGTTATATCTCTCTTATCTCTAAGGAGAACTCTATTTTTATATAAATTCTATCAAACTGTGATCTGGTGCCCTAAACCATGACACAGGTTTTCCCAGTCAACCTAAGTTCTAAAAATCATGGATAAAAATAGTAGGATTACTATAAATTAAAAGTTTATATCCTTTTTAAATTTTTATCTATAACTAGAATCATGATGTGGTTTGTTCCTCACTACGATATGGTTTCCCATCAATATTCCTTTACCTTCCTTTAACAACAATGAGTAACAGATCACATTCATTTATTTTCTTCAAAATGTGATGTTTTCCATGAAAACATGGAATGATTATGTAGAACATGGTGGAATGTATCCCTAATAAACATCTCAAGATTCTCCAATAAACAATATCAATTTACTATGAGATTGTTTTATCCACGCTATCAAATATCTTGAGAAATCATGTTATTTTTTTATTCATCATAGTGGATAATGACTTAAATAAATTTTCCAAAAAAACCCTATTAGATCATAATAAATAAACATGATTATTTCTTTCAAACCATGATGTGGGTTTCTAAACCATGGATATTTTTCATTATTTCTTCATAGATAATTTTCTTCAATCATAAATGATTATGTATTTTGTACCAAACTATGACATAATTTTGATGTGAGTGAGAATTATTCATGATGACCGTTAACACCTTGTTGTGGTCAGTCTCGCACTATGATTTGGATTCCTAATTCCCTTAATTTACATATTCCTTTGTACCCTATTCAACTATAATAAATCTAAAACTAATTCATGATCATGTTGAAACTAAATAAATCACAAAATTAATTTTATAGTCCATGAATCAATAAATAAATAAACTAGTCTTAGTATGCCCCCAATGTGAGAGTTATATAAAAACCACATTACCATATTAAGTGATAATTAAGAGATAACTAAAAATATTAGTGTAAATAATATTATTATATTGATTAAGTTGCATTAATATCTATCCAATCTCCCCCTTTATAATTTTTTGGAAACAAACATTGAGAAAAAAATAAATTTTATTAAACTAACATATATTTATTCCACTACCTCAAGGAAACTCCCATCAAACCATTTCTATAATTATTTATTCTCATTAATTAACTATAAATTATAACGATTCTCAAATAAATCCTCTAATGCATTCTCCTAATTTACCAATAAATTAATAGGAATAAATGAGGGAAAATATGCAACATGTACTCAATAAATTAATAGTAATAAATGATGGAAAATATACTATATGTACTCCCATTGAATATGAGAGACACTAAACTTCCAATAACGCTCTAAAATAATATAATACATCATTGTTAAGTAATTTTTAGAGATATACATGGCTTAGTATTTTAATTAAATAAGATCCAATTTTAGGTAAACACATTCTTCCTTCTTGTTAATGAATTGGTAATTGATGTTAATGAGTTTTGACATTGAATGTTTCCATATATTCTTTGAAATGAATTCCCATTATTTTATTGTATTATCATGATTATTGTGTCATCCTTAAATCTCTAAAAGATAAAAAATTCTTTAAAAAACAACCTCAATTCTAATTTTATCTCACCAAATTCTTCCTTATCCTTAATTAATTGGTATATGATATTAATGAGTTTCGACATCGAATGTTTCCCAAGATTATTTGAAATAAATTCACATTATTTTATTATCCTATCATGATTATTGCATCATCGTTAAATCTCTCAATGATATAATATTTTTTTTTAAAAACAACCGCATTTCCATTATTTTACAATTGAGATAGAAATAAAAAATTATGTTTTAGTCTATAAGTTAAGGTAAAATCATTTAAAGTTATTTTTCCCACATCAAATTGGGTGATTCCATATCCATTATTATTTATTGAACCATATAACCTAAATTTAATAACACCACCATCATTATTTTTAATTAATTTGAATATACTTTAATTTATAGTCATACATGATGAGAAACCACTATCTAAGATCCAAGGTATTTCATTCTTTAACTCTTTATAAGAAACCATAACCACCATCACATGCACTTGATCACTCTTTGTATTATGATATTTTAGAATATTGTTTTCCTTCTACTACTCTAGTAGAATATTTATACATTTATTGGCATGGTATTATTATTTTTTACTCCAACCACAACTTACCATTACCATACCAAATCTATTTTTCTCCTTTACTTCAATTTTAGGCTTTTATATTGGTTTCCTCCTCGAAATTTAATATTTTATCCCACTAAAATCATACCATTTCCATGATTGCATGAAACAAATTTAATACCAAAAAAAAATCTGTCATGTGTGTATAATCTATAGAACACCAATATATATCTTTGAACCTAAATCACCATATATGATAGAAATTTTTCTATTCAAAATATTCTTATTTCATTTCCCCCAATTTTGAAAAATGTAGTTTTTTTCAAATTTCTCGTCCTTGGTTGAGAATTTATTTTTAGTAATTTTGATCTCTTAGCCTCTAACACCTTCTTATTCGATAAACTATTATATTTGATATTTTTTAGTATAACCATTTTATGTATCAATTTTTGTATCACATTTTCTTAGAGAGTATACTCTTTTATTTCATTTTTTTATCTTCTCTGAATTTAATTTCTTGACATATTAGTGTGCATAATGTTATTATTGTTTAACTATTAGGATATTCATCATGCTTCTTAGTATAATTGATTTTTTTTCAAATCAAATTTATAATTCATCAATTGTATTAACACAATTTTTGAAATAAATATGAATCTTATTCAAAGACCTTTTAAAATTATAAAACAATAATTCATGTATATAGATATATTATTACTTTATAATCAATGAATCTGACATATGATCAAGTATCTTATCCCTTTGAATAATAATAACATTTATTCCACTAATATTACTAAAAATTTCAATTTAATTTTCAACATATATCATGGAATTAAATTCATCAATGGTTTTATTTAATGATTCATTATTATTAAAAAGTATTTTCCAAGAGGAAATACATAATATTTATTCTTCTTTTATTCTTTTCTTTCTCATCCTCTTATGTATTTTATTTTTTACCAGTGAATTCATTAGTGTGATTATATTAGGAGAACAATCCTTGATCACCTTTATCCTTCAAGTCTTACTTTTCCACTTCACCTCCATTATCATAAAATAAAGCTTCATGAATAAAAAGAAAATACTTATCCCTTATTGAATTTACCTACTATTTCTTAGAAAAATTCATTCAAGTTTGACCACTTATCACCTTATTCTTCTTATTAAATTATCATTTGGGTTGATCATCATCATCATCATCATCAGTATTCTCATGAATATTAATTCAAAAATGATTAATATTTCTATAATTAAAAAAAATTAAAATAAATTTTACCTTTTCTATTACCTTTTACTATTTTAAATCCTTTAATGGAAAATAACATAAACAAGTTAAAATTTATTCCATAATCATCAACCATATATTAATCATCATGAAAATTAATTTAGTTATTGAAATCCAAGCCTTTGATGGCATTAAAGGTAGTCTTATTCTTGTACCTCCCATTATTAGTCAAGGTATTGAATCTTATCATCTAACAAGATATCAATATATTGATGTGTTTTTTAGTTATAAATCATCCAATTCTCAATCTTTATGAGTATAATTTCTTATATAAAATTGTTCTTGTAGTATTATCATAAATTAGGTTAGCATGATTGAATTTTTAATTATCCTCTCACCTTCAATGATTGTTAAATAATGATGTATGATTTTTAGAATAAATATTTTTATGTGAAATGAGGTGGTTTGCTTAATTTTTTTGAATATATTGTGTGGATTTTTTGACTTGTGCATGCCAAGTGTTTTTTAAATTTCATGGTTAGATTTTGGAAGTGGATTTCTATTCATAAAAGCACAGTTTGGTCTTTTAAATGCATTTGTTTCATCTAAAATAGTATTTGGTGTTTCCCAAATGGATTTTATAAATTGTTTTGGTATTGAAAGGGGCTTGTGTGTAGTTTTTCAAGAAAAGGTTTGATATGTGAATGTATTGTAAGGCCGAGTTGGAACTTTAGAAATAGTTTTATTGTAAAACCCTTATAATTAGTCAAATTCCTTGTTGGTTGAAAAATTGGTAGGAGTGTCCTCATTTTAGGACCCCACTAGTGCAATAATTCTTATAAGGCATGAGACTAATCCTTGAGGAGGCCAGGGTGGTGCCGATTTGTGTGACTTATATGATATCATGTATGTATGGTTATTTCTTGGTTTTATTGGCACAACCCTTTGTGACCATGACAAGGGAACCTATAATATCTATGAGGATTTCTGAGAATGATTACTATAGTAGTTTAGTTTACGCACTAGCTAGTGGCCCATTGCTGAGTGATATTTTGTTATTATTGCTATGGGATTGCGCCCCTCGGTCAGGCTAGTTAGGTCAATGATCGGGAATTTGGGTGTCATGATATCATCTGGTTAGTAATGAATTCATGATGAGTCACATGTATAAGTATGTTTTAGTTCTCCTTTGAGGTCCTAAGAATTCATGTGTTTCTCCGGCTCTAGTATCATTAGTCCCATTTCCCCCATTATGACAGAGGTGAGGAAGAAGATAGAGATGTGCGGTCTTTGACAGGTTGTTGGATAAATGTTGGATTATATCATCTATTCGGATACCTAGTTCCATATGATCAAACTTATGTTGAAAATGACCCCTTGAAGGCTTAAAAGTTTGAGTATGGGCTCCATCCTAATATACAGTCGAAGGTGTTAGAGATCAACTTAACCAATTTTTCTAATGTGGTGAGGCAATCTATTCATGTTGAAGTTATGATACCAGGTGTTATTGAGATGAATGACCTTCCTCTAGTCTCTATAAATGGTGAAGCGAATTCTAGTAAGAGTAATGGGAAGTAGCCTGAAGCTGGTGGTGTTGGTAAGGGAATTAAGAGGTCGTCATAACTGTCATCAAACTATTCGGGGTGTAATATCCTAATGTGTAATTAGTGTGGTAAGTGTGATCATACAAATTAATCATGTCAAAGTGCACCTAATACCATCCACGCTTGTGGGTTCCTAGGTCACTTATAATGGTTCTATTGGGGTGTTTCTAGGAAGTGTTGTGGACCCATATCCAACTCTTCGTAAGAAAACCTAGCCCGTTTGCAGGAGTAGGGGACTGTTTGTGATTAGATTAATGTTTATATCATTTTATAGTTTCTTTATTATAATGGTTTTATTTGGTGGGGTTTTGTGGTATTTCCTTATCTTTGAATTATATGAATGGATGTTGTTACTTTTACAAGAAAATCTATTTCAATGGAACTATGTTTCTTTCAGAAACTCCAATTTCATTAATTCTAAATGGATGTGTCTTCTATGTGTATCTATTGAATTATTATCTTGGTAATACGATATTTTTATCTCCTAACTATGGGGTAGAATATGATTTTAATATTAGGGCTCTAGAAATAGGTCTCAGAGTTAATTTTTTCACACAGTTGGGAAACTGACAGTGGTGTAGGGATCATTGGCATAGTTCTTATCTCCTCCATCGATGAGTGGATGGTATAAATGTTATTGTTTTAGTTTTTTGTATGGTTAAAAGTTCCTCCTTCTGAATTGGTTGGGTTTTGGTTGTTGTTTGGATCAATGTTTCTTTTTTTTTCCTCTACCTCCTCCCCTTATGATGGGGGGTTTTTGGCCCATGTGGGATAGTTCTTGTGTTGTGTCTTGTTGGAACATCCATATTGTCTCATGTTATCAGTCCAAGATAGTTGGTTATTAATAGTAGGGATACCCACATCGGGTCTTGATGAAGTCTCTTCTGATCCGATAAGTGTTAGTTCCTTCATAATGGTGGGGAGTATGTTCAGACATACCATATTGAGGATTCAGTTTAATTTTAGATGTTGGTATAACATGAAATGGTTTTTGTTTTTTCATTGTTTTGAGAAAGAGGAGTGAGTTCCATTAGGTTGTAGTTGACGTGTTCTTGGTTTTTGAGATTGTATTATGTGGATGTAGAAATCCTTATTCTTCGATTGATCAACTGGAACATGTTGTGTCTTTCTAGGGGTAAAACATGTAATGGTGGGGAGAAGTGTCACACCTGGGATTTCATTTCCATAATTTTTTCAAATTTATTTTTGGTTCTTGTTTTTTCTCTTGGGATTCAAGTGTTCTGGGTTTAAATATAGTGTTTATGGTGTTCTAGATTTAAATTTTCAATATTGGATGTTCTAGGTGGTATTTGTCCTTGTCCATTGTTAGGGGAAGGTATGAGGATGAGGTTTCTTGGAAAATGAGTTTGTAACACTCATAATGGCACCTTTTTATGGGGTATGTGTGTTTGATGGTTTATCCCCTTGAGTTAGATGAGTTTTGGGGTGAAAAGTGTGTTTTTTTGGTGACTTTTTCAAGGTCAAATGGTTAAGGTGCATGGTTAGTTTAACCATGAAGAAAGTGCGCAGGGGATCACACAGTTTGTAAATAGGTTAACTAACCATTAAACCAAAGTGTGCATCCCATCCAGACCTAGATAGTGGTGAATTGCACAGTTTGCACATGGTTTGTTAAACTGTGCGAGCTAACCGTGAAACCCACTCAGGAAAGTGTATTTTGAGGTTTTTTTCCTTATTTTATAATTGGTTATTCTCCCCTTAGACCCCTCATTCAAACTCCCCTGACCAAAACAACTTCCTTGGGGGTTTTGGCACCACCAAGACCCTCCAAGTGGGATTTAATGTGGTTCCTTAGTGATTTTTCACCTAGATAAAAAGGTTAGGGATCCATTACCCTTCTCCTTTGCTTTTATTCCTTTTTCCCCTTCTCCTCTAACCCTAGTGGCTATTTTTGGCTGATTTTAATTCCTAAGGGAAGAGCGAGTTTGGGGGGGTTTCTTTCTTAGGGTTACTTGGGGATTCTATTACTTCCCGCAACCTTTGTAGAGTCATTTTGGTTGGGAATTATTTAAATAGAATTGATTTTAGGTAGGATATCCTTGAATCTATTATTTAAATTCAATATTTCATTTATTGGTTGATTTTCCCACCTTCTGTGATAGTTAAATAGTTATATATGGTATCTAGAATAAATTTTTTATGTGAAAAGTGGTGGTTTTCTTAATTTTTTGAATATATTGGGTGGATTTTCTAACTTGTTCATGCAAAGTGTTTGTTAAATTTCCAAGGTGACTTTTCAAGGGTTTTGTGATTCTTAAAAGCATGATTTCATTTAGGAAATATATTTGTATCATTGAAAATGGTGGCTGTTGTTTCCCCAATGGATTTTCTAAATTATTTTGGCCTTGAAAGTGGATTTTGTGTAGTTTTTTAAGAAATGGTTTGCTATGTTAAAGTTTTTTGGAGTCCTATTTGGCACTATTGAAATGGTTTTTTTTGGAAAACCCTTATTGGAATAATTTAGTTGCCTTGTTGGTTGAAAAATAGTTGGAAGTGTCTTCAGTTTCGGACCTTAGCTATGTAAATATTGTTTTAGGGTAAGAGACTACTCCTTGAGGAGGTCGAGGTTGTGCTAGTATGTGTGACTTATATGATAGAATGTGCGTATGGTTGCTTCTTAGTGTTGTTGGAACACCCCTTGGTGAACATGACATGAGAAACTATCATAGATACGAGGATTTATAAGAAATATTGTGGCACTAGTTTAGTTTCAACACTAGCTAATGGCCCATAATGGGGGGATATTTTGTTATTATTGATATGGTATTGGGCCCCTTAGTCAAGCCAGGTAGGGTGATGATCTGGAATTTGAGAATTATGATTTCATTAGGTAGGTAATACCTTTAGGATGAGTCACATATAAAAGTATGTTCTGGTTCTCCTATGAGTTCCAAGGTATTATCATATTTCTCCTGCTTAGGTATCATAAGTCCCATTACCCACATTGTGTGGAATCATATTTCTTTCTCATGGTTTTTGTTTTTTATTGGTAAATAGAGAATGTTTGGTTTTTTTAAAGAGGTTTTCATGATATATGTTTTTAAGGAACAAGTATTCTCCCCCTTTTTACTTTTTTGAAAAATGAATATTTTCTATTTGGGTCCCTTTCCCTCACTTCTTTCTGAACCTAACTCTCCCCCATGAATAGAATCTAGTTTTAAAATTGTGTGGGAAGTGGATTGTGATTTTTATTCATTAAAATGAAAATTGTGGAAAACCTATGTTTATATATTATATTTCAAACTTTAAAATCAATGTTAATTTAATTAAAGTAAATACCTTGGGAATAGATTTATTCGGGCTTAACTGCTGTGTTTTAGTACTCACACCGATAATTCATTCTTGTTTTTAGTTTCTACTACAGGTTCAAACTGGAGTTTGATCACTTTGGGTGAATATTGGTTATTAGTTGGAGAGTGACCCTCAAGGTCACATAGAGATGTTGTAGATGTCAGGTTCATTTTTTAGTTTTTTCTATATAGTTCTTTTATCTAGCTTGTTGTATTCTCAGTTTTTGTATAAATGATGTTCAGATTGGAAATAAGATTTTTTTGTTGCTATTTTATTATTCTACTAATTCCCTTTAGTTGTTCCCATTGACACTATTTTGCTTCCCTTGGTGCTTTTTCCTATCCTGGGGGGATTGGGAATACCTCTCGGGCCTTACCATAGATCAGATCGAGTGACTGATTCGGGGTCGACCTGGGTTGGTTTGTGATATTTTTGTGTTAAAATGTAATTTATTGAATCCTAAAATTCATTTTGATATTTTTTCTTCCATTTTATTCTGATTAAGATGTAAAAAAACTAAATAGGATAAATATGGATATTATATAAGAATGTTGGATAAATAAGATCTTTTATATACTTTTATTAAGATGTTTTTTTCAACTCTTGATGGTGAATTTTTTATGTTCATTAAATATAGGAATTTCCTTATTTTTTCTTTTAGTGTCAAACCTTTTATCATATGAAAGAACAATTTCCAAAAAATTTAATTTGTCCACATTGCTATAGGAAGGGTCATGAATTGAAGGAATACTAAATGGAACATAAAAATAAGGAGATGCATGTATAAGTGGAAGCAATTGGATCATTCCATCCAAACACCTCATAGGTGAGAGAGGAGTTTTCCCATAAAGTGGGGTCGTAGAAGTTTCCATCCACACGGGAAGGTTGTGCTGATGGAGGAATAAAGAAGGCATAGATACGGGAAACAATAAGAGTAGATAAGAAATATGAAAATTCCATTTAGATTAATACCATTGGAACTATTGGGCTGAGGCCGTTGTATCTCATGATTTATATTCCTAGAAATTGTGGAGGAATAAATCTAATTACCTGAACTAGGAAAAAAACAAAAATGTAGGGAAGTGTAATAGATTTATGAGTAATGGGATTGTGTTGAAGTATGAAAACCCACGTAATACAAGAAATAAATAAATTTTTTTATTTATAAGTATTTATTTTTTGGATTTATATACATCATAGTTTTATAAATGAAATTATATATTTTTTAATAAAAAATTAATAGTTTTATTAAACTAAAATTTTTTCCCACATATTACAAGAGTTTATTAAAAAGTTCAATTTATTAATTTTAAAATTTTAAATTGATAAAATTTATTGAAATTTTAGATTCATCATGTCAAATATATCTTAGGGTTATTTTTTGGGAATTTTTCAGAGAATATTGAATTTTTGTTGAATATTGAAAAATAACAAATTTTAATAAAATTCTCATTTATTTTCATGTATTTAATAAGTAAAACTATATATTGGATTTTTTAAAGTGAACTTATTCCCCTCTATCAAATAATAATACAATAACTTCCATATTAATTAGTATTATACTTTATTTTTGTATAAAATATGTTTATGCTTAAAAATAATTTTTCTATAAAACAAATTTCATTGTGTTTTGCGTATTTATATTAAAATTAATTTATATATATTTTTAAATTTTAATCATAAATAATTTATTAAATATTTATAATTATGAGGTTAAAATTTTGTAATAATTATATTTTTATTTTTCATTATGAATAGTTACCATGGTAAAGGATTAAATATGTTAATTATGGTACAAACTAAGAGATAAGAGCACAAAATCTTATCATAAATCTTTTTGGATTATGTTATTTATAGCCTTATCACATTATATTATAAATTTTAATGTTTTAGATCCAATTTAACATGATTAATATATTAAATTATTTTAAAACTTGGAAAAACTACAAGTGTGTCACTCCCCTCACATATAATAGGGAACCTACTTTCCTCACTTCTCTACATACTTCATGCCCTTTAGCAAGAGCAATACATGAAACGATGCTATAAAAACGTTCCTAAACATTTCCTATAGGACCATTTCTCACCAAAAAAAACAACCTAAGAAGACTAAAGGTATAATCCTATGGAGGATTTCCAAAGAAGATGTAAACTTTCAATAGAGTGTCTCATTTTTATTTCCTTTTCTACCAACTCCAAATATTATTTATCCAAGATAAAATAAAAAACTATATATTCCATATATTTAAATGTTATTATGGTTATTTTACAACAATTTTTTGTCTCTTTTTCTATCTTATGGAAAATTAAAACATCACTCGTGCATACATGTGGACTACCACCTCTATGAAGTGACGTGTTTAGTTTTTCATCACTAGATCATATGGATGGTAAATATTATGGATAAAATACTAATATATCACATTTATAAACTATTTATGATTCTATAAAATTAAAATATTATCCATTTTCTTTCTTTTTCACTCATTAGATAAATGAAAACATCATTCATGGATACATATTGACAATCATCTCCATGAAATAATGTGATTCATTTTTTATGAACACCTTACATTGTTTGTTTTAAAAGTGTATTTAATTTATAATATTGAAAATTATAAAATTTTTAATATTATGGAGGTAATTTAACCATAATTACTTTGACCATGGTCAACAAACTGATGTTGTTTTGAGGTTATAAATCGAAGGACCCCAAAACAGCCAACATGAACTTAACCATTTTACTAACTAAATAAAGCAAGGTAAAAATGAAATAAAAGAAATAGTAATAATGAAATAAACAAAAATGAGATTATTAATAAATTTATAAACTAATAAAATGTTATTATTCTGGATTTAGATAATGAAAAAATCTAAATAAAACTCAAGGTAATGGATTCTCTTTTAAAACGTAGTGTTAAATATTTTAAACACTTTAGCCTCCATATCCATGTTCAAAAAAATGTTAAAATAATTTTATTATTTATACATATTTTTTAAAAATTAATCTTCAAATAAATCATATTTTTTATATTTTTTAAAATTTATATTATAATCATTCACACTTTGGGTTATTTTGACTGCTTTTAATTAAAGTGTAAAAGAATATTTTTTACCATATAATTCTTAACATACTTTTCTAGCCATCATATATATTATTATTATTATCAATATTAATCTATAAGTTAACATGGGTTTTAAAATAATATACTATTCAAAATCTTCTTGGAATTTTTCATTTTTAATAGATTTTAAATAAAATGGATATTTCTTTTTATGATTATGTGAAAATGGGAAGTTTTCTACTTATGGGTTCAAATTATTTTTTCAAGGGATTTGTAATAAAAAAGTGAAATATTACAAAATTTTTATTCATGATATGATACATAAAAAATATAGATGATGATGGGTAAGCCAAATATTTCCCTCCAATGAATTGGGTAATGATATAATCTTCGAATGAGAAAAGAGGGTAGATAAGTAGGTAGATTAATCCTATGGAATTAACTTGGATTTAGATATTATAAAATCATATAAACATGAGTAAGTATAGGTTATGAGTATGATGTTCCAAGATAACTATATTATCTTTTAAAAAATAATTTTATGCAAATATTTTAATTTCATGATGTAAGAAAAGTTTAAAGGTGAAGTGTTTTTTTAAAAGGAATGTTTTCATGAGTTCTCTAACTACTTAAGATGATTTATTAGGTTTTACTTGCTTTCAAATGGGCTTATTTTTTTTCCCTTGATCTAAGACTGATT
Organism: Viscum album; assembly: GCA_963277665.1. Taxonomy (NCBI): domain Eukaryota; kingdom Viridiplantae; phylum Streptophyta; class Magnoliopsida; order Santalales; family Viscaceae; genus Viscum; species Viscum album. The sequence continues at coordinate 3,329,465 of CAUJRU010000022.1, forward strand.
TTCACTTGTGGAAATTCTTTATGTATATGTTCAAAGTTTTATTGTGAAAAGGTAAATTTCGTTATGGGTTTTCATGTTTTTCACTAGACTAAAAAAATTCCTTTATTTTTATATCCTTTATCAAGATTTTTTTTTCTCATCCCATGTTTTCAAATGTTTCTTACAATATCTAAGGATGAGTAGAAATTTCTCAACCATAATATTTATACTATGGATATTCACATTAATCCAAGTGAAAGTGCCTTGAATGAAATAGGGGTGTAAACATAATGCTCTATTATTTTGTAAAAAATGTACACTCTGTAAAAATTTATACTTTTTATGTAATTGTTTACCTAATTAACTAAAAGTATAAACTAAAAAGACCATTAAATTTTAAGAAATTGGAACCCTTTTCCTAAATAATAAAATTATAGGATGATTTTGTTATGGTTCTTTCTACATAGTATCAAAGGAATGTTTTAGATAACTTTACATCTTTAGATAATGTTTAAATTATCTTCAAAGATATTCTAATTTATGATTATATTATAATGAGATATATTTTGAAGATTTCTATGTTAATTCATCTAATCCATGTATTTTCAGAATGGTTTTCCCTATAGAAAACAAGGTATCTGATGTTAAAAGTAATTAGGATGATAATAAACTTTTGATCAAAAACATGGAATGGGTAGTAAAAATAAGTATGTGGAAGTGTTAACTCACTTTACATAGGATATTAATAATTTCACCCATTAGTGTGAGTGATCTAATTACCCACAAAAGAAATTGTCTATAGTATAATATTTCACATAACAACACCCTCTAAATTTTTGTGGATCTTAAAATCTAATGAAATATGAAGGATTTATAAATTCATTAGAGAATATATTTAAATATTTGGTATTTATGGATCATAAAAATGTAACTATTTCAATTTATTATTTTGATGGTGAATTTGATCGATGGTGGTCTCTAATAAGAATACCAAGGGAAAGGATGAGATTGATTGTATGGAGCGGATGGTATTTAATGGTTGTTTCATTGAAAATTATTTTTCCTAAATCTATTTGACATAGAATGGAAATTTAATTTCTAGATTAGAAGAAAAATAAAGATGATCTAGTGTCCACTTATGAATAATATTTTACAATATTTGCCATGTAGGCGCAAAATTTCATTATGGATCATGAAAGTGAAATTTATATATTTTATATAACTCTAAAATCAAGTTTATGAAGATAAATGGACTATCATTGATTTAAAAAAACATGAATAGGTTTTTCATTGTGTTTATTAATTTGAGATAAAGTTTCTTAACACTTATTTACTTCGTGACATTAAGGGTAAGAAATGGTCATGGTGGAAAGAAATGGAGAAGATGTCTACTAAGAAATATGGAGGTAATCCCCAAAAATGACTCAAATGTGGTAAAATAAATTTTATAGATTGTTTTATGTGATTAGTTATGTTTTAATGATGTAGTAAGTATATTAATTTATCTCATTACTGTAAGTAAAAGAGTTCTGATCAGAAAATTAATGGAAAATAGATAATCAAACAACAAAAAGTTTTTTTAATTATAGTGAGTTAGGTAATTATTCTAATGTATGCCCAAAGTTATTTACTCAAGGTGGGAATCATAAAGATATAAAAAAAAGGTGAACCAAAGTATTATACTACTATTATGGCATATACCAGACCCTAAAATGAGGCAGTGAAAGGTAGATTAGTTATTTATTCAGATTATGCCAATGTCTTGTTTGATTTAGGATCCAAACATTCTTTTATATCTTGAACACTTTTATGTAAAATGGAAATACCACATTCATAATTGAATTTATTGGTAAAATCGTGGTGGTAGTATAAATTTAACAAGAATTTATAGAAATCATTCTATTATCATATTGGAATGTTTTTTATTGAAAACCATATTGTTATAACCATTATAGAGTTTGTTATTATTCTGTGTACGAGTTGGATTTCAGTTTATCATATTAAAATATTTTTCAGAGATAAATAAGTTATTTTTAGAATGAATTTTAGTTTGTATATAAGAATGAATTCACACCTTTTATAATATATCAATAATCAAAAAACTAATACAATATGTTAGTGGAAGTTATCTTGCATGTATTTTTTAAAAGAAAGTAACTATAAAAATTTATGATGTTCTAGTGGTAAATTAATTCCTGGTTATATTTGCTAATTATTTTCCTAGTGTTATTCATAATTATGAAGTGAATTTAATATTGACTTAGTTCCTAAATCTAATAAAATTTCAAAACCCCCTTATCGAATGGACATAGTATAACTTTTGGAATTGAAAAATATGTGACAAGAGTTACTTGATAATGGTATCATCTGCCCTATTACATCACCTTCATATTCTCTTGTTTTTTTTGTTAAAAAAAGGATAGTTCCATTAGAATTTTCATTTGTTATATATTAATCTATAACATCGCTATTAATAATAAATATTAGTTACATTATATTGATAACTTGTATGATCATCTCAAGTGAGCTCATTATTTTGTCAAATATTGTTTTCATGTCCATGTATCATCCACATAAGGTGGTGGAGGAAGAAACTACAATGGTGAAATTCCAGACTAGGTATGGAAATTATGAGTTTTTGGTTATTCATTTTTGGTTGATTAATTCACCTGCTGTATTTATGGATCTTATGATAGAGTTTTCCATGTCTATTTGGATAAATTTTTTCTGATTTCCTTGATGATTTTATTTTTCACTCTAAAATTTATGAGCAACATGAGAAAAATATTAGTGTTTTTCTTAAGAAATTAAAAAAATAAGTTTTATGAGAAATTCAATAAATGTGATTTTTGGTTACAAAATATTTCATTTTTAAGTATATTGATTCGAAATATGTCATAATTGTGGATCCTATTAAAACTAAAGTGGTGAAAGAGTGTATAAGGCCTATAAATTTCAATATGATTCCATGTTTTCTTAGATGAATGGATTAGTACCAATACTTTTTTGAAAAAATTTCTTGGTTGTTTAGCCCACTTACTAAGGTAAATTTAAATGGTGTTAAGTTTATATAGATAAAATAATGTGATGAATCATTTTAGGAATTTAAAAGAAAACCAATTAATGTTACAATGTTGTCTTTTCCAATAATAATTATTGATTTTTTTATTCATTATGATTTTTATTTGAAGGGAATTGGTTGTGTCTTGATGAAAGATGATCAAATAATTTCATATAATTCACTTTAATTAAAGCTCCATGAGTGGAATTACCCTACACAAGATCTTGAGAAAACATCGATGGTTTTTTATTTAAAAATTTAGAGGCATGTTTTATATGGGGTAAAATGTGAAATATATACATTCCATAAAATTTTAAAGTATATATTCGCTCAAAAAGAGTTGAAAATGAGGCTGAGAGGAATGTTTAAACTGAAAAAATATTATTATTGCACAATTCAATATCATCAAAGTAAAGTAAACAAGATATCCAATTCCTTGAGTAAAAAAGATAATGTATTATTAACCATGTTACGTTTGAAACATGATCGTCGGTTAATGATTTGATTAGTGATGGACTAGAAATCATGCATTAAAGAACTCCCAATATTATGGTTTAGGTATCATTGTAGTAATGATTGTCAGATATAATTAAGCATGCTCATATGGAAGAATTTGATTTGTAAGTAATAGTGTAATTGATCAAGAAGGGTAAGTTTCTTGAATTTAACATTATAGAAGGCGTTGTTTTGAAATTTGGAAGGTAATTGTGTATACCAAGTGATTCTAAGTTGAGCTAGGAATTTTTAAGTGAATATAATAATTGTAACATCCTGTGATTTAAAAATTAAAAATCGTGTTCAATGTCATACAAAATATTCCACATCGGGCTTAAAGAAATGACTAAATAGTATAATTTAAATGTAACTATTATAACATAGAAATTAATTTTGCAGGAATAAACAACATAAATAAATTATTAAATATATAGTGGACTTACTCATTAATAAATTACTTATTAATTATTTTTAAATAATCACACTATTTTTTAGTAAAGCCATTTTTTTCTCAAAAATTCATTTTCTTCAAAAAATGGGGTTTCTTTCATTTTATGAGTGAATATTATAATTAATTTTCATAATATTTAGAAAATAAATTTCATATAATAAAATACAATTTAAAAAAATATCATGTTTTACTTTCAGTGAAATATTGGGATTTTTCAAAAAATATTGGGTTTTATGTTAATAGTGGAAAATACTGTTTTTTGTAAAAATATCATTTATTTTAAATAAATTAATAAAATTAAAAGTCCAATTAGGTTTTAAATATGTATTAAACTAAAATAAATATTATTTATTTATATTTCATAAACATTAATTCTTTTTAATCAAATTTATATTTTATTTTTGAAAATGTTTTTTTTTTGTTAAAAATTGGATTTTTTTAAAAACGATTTTAATGTATATAATGTTTATTCTTTTTAATTAATTAAAATAATTCAAAAATTGTAATGTTTTAAATAATATATATATATATATATATTATCATTAAATATTAATTTACTTTCATACAATTATTATTAAAAATCATATAGTTATTATGAAATCATCTTTTTCTTGAAAAATATACTTCTTGAAAACTGAATTTTTCATCGCACCTGGGGGTTTTATTTAAAATATAATTTTTCTAATTATATTAATTTAATTTGGTAAAATGGATTACATGTTTTTAATCATGAAATAAAACTTAGTTTTTAATTCCATTTTCATTTGTAGTCATAAAAAAGTGATTGTGGTAAAAAAACTATTTACCAAGTATTGGTAAAAGAATGAACCGAGTTAATGTTAAAAGGTAAAAGAATAAAGTACCTTAAAAACAAATTTAAATGGGTGTTTAATGTGTTACTAGATAATAAAAATCTTTTAAACCATTAATTATTAATCTAATTCGTTGTAATTAATTCCACCCCAATGTGGTTGGCTTTAAATATAAAATAATCATTATTTAATCACTTAAAACCACCCCTCCTCATGTATAAATACCACCCCTCACCACCCCCTTTCTCATCACAAGACTTAAAACACATGAATTGAATTAAAAACATCTCCTTCTCACCATCACCACATCCAAGTGCTTCTAGTCTCCCCAATTGACCAATTCCAATCTCTTTAAGTGGTCATTCAAGGAGGTGATATTAAAGAGGTAACTTTCTCAAATCACCTCTCTTAATTTTTTTTCTTCTCATAACATCTCCTCAAATCCATAATCCATCAACTAATAATGACTCCAATATAATTTATATAATTTAATTTTATGTTTATAATGTAATAACTCATATATATTCTTTTTTTCTGATCACCACTTATTCAAAGAAATGAAACCATTGTCCAAATTATAGCGTTTAACCATCTTTGTAAATAATTATTTTGTTATTTCACCATTACCACCTTCAATGATGGTCATAAAAGTATTATTATGGTAAAATAATTTTTTAATAGGTATATTATAACCTATTTCACGTTCTGGAACTAATATGTAGGCATAATTTAAAATAAAATGATATTAGTTCATGATGCTCAGAAAAACTGTAAAAATAAAACTAATCATTTATCATTAACATTTTATCAAATTAATAATCCTCATGTAAGAAATTAAAATTATATGTGAGACCATTTATAATTTTTATGTTTAATAATACCATTTAATTTCACTTCTATATTTTTATTTCCATTTGAAAAGATCAACCATAATTATATACAAGTGAACCAACCATGAAACCATGAAACAAATGCTCCCAAAATAATCAAAATAATGAAATATTATTAATGAATGGGTCATAAGATGTTATAAATTAATCATATAAGGTATTATAAATATTAATATTTTTTTTAATTAGTTAATAAAATTTCTTAAACCGTTATACAAGAGTTTCAATTACACCAAAACTAATGGTAAGCGTGAGGTAAGGGTTTCTCGTCTCACTCTTACTTTTGTGAGACATATTCTTTATTCACCAATTATTTATTTTTTGTGCTGTATATACATCCCCTTGATATATCATATCATGAATTATATTTTATCAAAGTTATTAGATGTTTCAATTGATAATTATTACATTTATGGTGCATATGATTCGACTGGTTACAAAATTTAAAGGAATTCTCAACCCAATGTCCATTCTTTGGGTTAAAATTTAACTTCACTGATAATGTATTGATAATATTACATGTGAAACGAATTTATATTTTTATTATGAGTAATTTAAAAATTTTACGTGTATTTATAGTGTATACACATAATTTATTCATTTTATTAATGCTCCCTTCAATTATATTATATTTGTAAGGTACTTTTAAAAAAATCCTCTATTAAATTTCCTCTTTAAAAAGAATGTTTTTTTACATATACGACATGAATGTAATTTCTTTATTTCATATCAATTTAATATTTTTAATATTATATTAAATTTTATATTCTTACTTTCAAATAATTTTTTTTATGTTGTACAAGATACATTTTCTTAAAATGATTTATTTTGAAATGAAAGATTTATTTTCTTCAAATAATGTTTTTATGATGTAATATTTCCTGATTTATGTATATGTTATAGTTATATGGTCATTATTTATGATTAAGGGTGGTTATGTGATAAACTAATGATCTGTGGTTATGTTATAAAATAATTATGTGTGGATATGTGATAAACCAATGATGGGAGGTTCTATGATAAACGAAAGACGAGTTGTTACATTATAACCTCTAATGCATTAGGTACTTTAGAGTTGGAGGTTATCCATATCAGTTACTCCATTTGTAAAAGTGACATGAAAAATGATTTCCCATGTTTACTAATTATATATTATACTATTTATTATGCATTTTAATTAAAATATATTTATTTTAAAAAGGTAATATACTGATCTTTTTAGAAAGTTGATTCCATTTTCATGGTAAAAATGAATGTTTTTATGAAAATGTTTTTATTGGTTTTAACAGGACTAACTGCTTCCCTTTTTATGATACTTATATGTATTCAATTGCAATGTATGGGTTTACCATGTATGATTTATTCCTAAGTCCCTAAAAATATAAACCTAAAATATCCCTAGTATTTTATTAATGTTAATTCTACTTTAAAATCACTAGAATATGTAATGTTCAAGGATAGGTCCTCAAAGTTTGTATCTGATGATAGTTTAGATAAATTCAAAGGAAAGAATTTTATTTTATCATAAGTAAAAAAAATCATATATAACCATAATGTTTAGAATAATAGGGTATTCAAAGTTATTTTGTAAAATTGAATGAGTTTTAGATTACATGAATAAGGAAATTTTAGTGCTTATCCTCCTCATAAGATTGTATATTATGATATAATTGATATTCTCACACAAAATTTTTGGTTTTAGTAAATAGATGTATCCCATAGGAACTAAAGTAATAATTTATGTGAAATAAAATGTGGGGGTTTTATGAATGAGAAACCAAATTAAATGGGTGATGTAATGAAAACTCTTGTGGTTATTCTAAACCATCTATTATGAGAAATGATTTTCCACTTGAGTCATGGTTAGTTTCCCAATGCATCAAATATGAGATAAATGAACCCCTGTGGATGTTCATGTGAAAAATATCAAAAAGGTAAATATATTCAATGAAATATTTGTTAAGATTATGGAAATAATCACATAGGAAAACGTATTAAAAAGATAGGATGATATTTTACATGTGGTAAAGGAGGTCATAAATCAATAAGCTATGAAGGAAAAATGAAAGTTATCAGTTAACTCCACGAAGGGGAATTATGTTCTTCTTGAATTACCAATTTAATGTTTTAAATGTGGGAAGAATGGTCATTATGAAAATTTATGTCCAAGGAATAAGGCTGACAAATGGGCTTCGGAGGACCAGGCAAATATTTTTTTATCAATACATAATTCCATTAAACATGACGATGACGATATTGTAAATTACATTTAAAAGTTATAGATTATTTATTAGGTCATGTTTTGAAATTATTTAATCTTAGGAAATGATTAATATTTTTTTATAGGAATAATTTATAAAATAATAATATGGAAAATAATTGTTAAGGGATTATAAAGAATGTTAAATAATTAAGATGACTACATATGTGGTATTTGAGAGTTATGGTAGATTTAATGATGATGAAATATTTAAATGTATTATTAATCTTTTGATGATGTGAGTAATTTGGAATATTTTTATTAATATTGATTTATATTTAACCCTTAATTTTATCATGTGAAAATTTTATTTGAGGAAATATTTTATTTTCATTTTTTGAACATAATTTTAAAGGTGTGTCTAAAATTTAGTGTTTATACGATCTCTGATTTTGAGTTAATTATGGGTTCTTAGTTTTTGGGATAAAAAATGGAAGGTATGATATAACCTTTGAGGAAAATACATTTATTTAATGTTGAATTTAATAAGGTCATTTTTTAAGGTGATTCAATCGTTTTGGTAATTTTACAAGGTTAATATTATTATAGTTTTATAAAAAGGACAATATGCCGAATGAGTGAAATCTGATCACGTCTATCAAGGTCGTAGAAATTGAACCCATAACTAAACAGTGAAAAGGTTGTATCACCTACTAATAACCTACCTGATGTCCTGGTTAGTATGATATTTTCATTTTTTTAGAAAAACATTTAATCAATGAAATATATGTCTATTTTTGGAATATATGTTTTATCTTATAGATAACCAGGATATTGAATAAAATGATTTTGTGATTAAGTGACTAATGTTATTTCAGAATAGATTCAATTTTTTGGTAACCTAATATGATTAAATTAAACATAATACCAATGGATTTTATTTTAGAATTAAAATATTAATTATCTTTTTGAAATTTATATGATTTGTAGTGATTCAGGTTATTTATGGAAATGATTATGTGACAAGGGGAATTACATTTTGGTATGATAATTTAAGAGTGATCGATATCATTTAAAGGTAAATGTTAAATTTATTTTGGAAGACTACTTGATAAAATGCTTCAAATTTTTTGTGTTTTAGTTTTAGACTAAAATATTTTTAGGAATATTATGGATAGTCATTTTTGAGTTATCTATGTTGAAATTTTGTTATTAGTATTAAATTTAAGAGATTAAAGTAGTTTTTATTTATTTAAATGCTTATTATTTTGGGGAAATTATCTTAACTTGTACTAACCATTTTGTTTTTCGTTAATTCCTAAGTATACGAGGAATAGATAGTTATAATATTATGGATTTTTGTATCCTTATAAGTTTATTCTAATGCTTCGGGTATGAAAATTCTACATCAGTACTCATCATTTGGATAAAATATGAGATTGTGGTGGAAATTGATTAAAAGATGAAATTATACGTTTCAAGTAAGTATATTTCCTTATGTTATTAGTATATGTAGTAAAATAATCCTTAAATTTTAAGAAATGGTTTTTGAAAAAAAATGTTATCCATTTACTCTTCTTACTAAGTAACTAGTGGCCTTTTAATCCACCATATAGTTATGGTTTTATGGTGGTTAACATTCTCATGAACATGTTTCCTATCAATCTATATCATTCCTTGAAAATTAAAATTTCTCTTCCTTGTCTGTGTTTTTTTATATGTAAACTTTGTATGTGTTATCTTAGGTGACATTCAACCCTTCCTTTATCTCTTCTCAAAATGAACTTTTATTGATCCTTTTTATGATGTGGTATTTCAAAAACGGTATTTTGAAAATTCAAACCCCAATTTATCTATCCTAAATTAAAATTGTGTGGACATAATTAATTATTGGGGTAGGGTAATCTAATGTCCTAATATTTTAAAAGAAAACACTTTCTTCAATATCAAACAAGATACGCCACATCAAGATTAAACGAAAGACTAAACATTATTATCTAAATATGATCATTATAAAATAAACATTAAATTGGTGGTAATATACAGTATTGATGATATTATTAAATATATAATGTTCATAATCATTGAAAAATTATTAATTAATTATTTTAACCAATCACCCCAATTTTCAGAAGTCATTCTATTTCAAAAAAATACAATTTATTCAAAAATGGTGTTTCTTTCATTTTATGAGTGAATATTAAAATTAATTTTTAGAAATTTTAGAAAATTAATTTAATAAAATGAAATTAATTTTTTAATTTAATATATCATTTTTTTACATTGGGTGAAATATTGATATTTTTTGGAAAATATTGGGTTTTCATTTAATAGTGAAAAATAGTGATTTTTGTCAAAATATCATTTCATTTCACAAAACTATAAAATTTTCAAAGTACCATTATGTATTAAATATTTTTTAATGTAACATAAGTATTATTTAATTTAATCTTATCCAATTAAATTCTTTTAAATCAACTTTATATTGTATTATAGAAAAAGTTTATTTTTAGGTTTAAAAAAGTGATTTTTCTGAAAACAATTTTAAAGTATATAATATTTATCCTTTTAAATTAATTAAAATAATACCTAATGTAGAATATTTTAAATTAAATTTATAGATTATATATTATTAAATAATTAGTGAGTTTAATACAATGATTATTATTAATCATAGAGTTTTTATTAATTCATCTTTTTCATAAAAAATACACTTCTTGAAACCCCTCTTTTTCATTTCTTATGTTGGTTTGGATTTAAATATAATCTTTCCAATTATATAAATTGAAATTGTTAAAAGGGATTTTATAATTGGAATCATAATTTGAAAATTGTTTTTTAACGTTTTTTTAATTTTTAGGCAAAAAAATATTACCGTAGTAATGGGAAAATAGTGAAACATGTTAAAGTTTCAATGTAAAATCTTAAAATAACTAAAAAATAAAAAAACGGGTGGTTGATGTGTTTATAAACCATAACCATAATTAGAAACATTAATTATTAATCTAATTTTTGGAATTAATTCTACGCAAGGTGGTTGGATTTAAATATAAAATATTAATTATCTAATTGCTTAAAACCACCCCTCCTAAAGTATAAATACAACTAACTACCACCCCATTTCTCATAAAAAGGATTTAATATCCTAAAATATATAGAAAAAATTTAATACACACCCTCAACACATCCGAGTTTTTATTTTTTTCACCAAAATACTAGTTCCATGGGCTTTAAGAGGTCATTCAAGGATGTGATATTCCAGAGGTAACATTCCCAAAGAATCTCTCTTAAATTATGTTATTATTATACCATCTCCTCAACTCATTAATCCATCATGTAATAATAAATCCAGTATTATTTATATTATTTTATTTTATTTTTCTAATGGGATATATCATATCCATTCCTTTCATTATTTCCTCTTATACAAATAAATGAAACTAACACATATTATGGTGTTTAACCGTCTTTGTGAACAATGATTTTGTTTGTTTTCAATTACTTCGTTTAATGATGGTCCTGAAATTATTGTTCTGATTAAATAAGATTTTAATAGTTATATTATAATATAATTTATTTTTTTGAACTTATATATAGAAATAATTTTATATAAAGTAAAACTAGATCATGATGTTCAAAAAAATGTCCCAAATAAACAAAAAAATTATCATTACCAATTTTTCAAATGAGTCTTCCTCCTGTAAGAAATAAAAATTATTTATGGGAGCATTTAAAATATTTTATTTTCATTAATACCATTTAATATCACTTATGGAGTTTTATTTCCTTTTGAAAAGAACATTCATAATTATATAAAAGTGAACCAACCATGAAACCATGAAAAGAAGGCTCCCAAAACAATAAAAAATAATGAAATATTATTAATTAATGGGTCATAATATGTCATAAAATCATCATAAAAGGTATTATAAATATCAATATAGTTCTCTAATGAGTTATTAGCATTCTTTAAACCATTATAAATGAGGTTAATGTAGGAAAAACTTAATGGAATCATGAGGTAAGGGTTTCTCGTCTCACTCTTACTTATATTAGATATATTTCATAATAAACATATATTTATTTTTTGTGGTGTATATACTTCCTTTTGATATACCATATCATTAATACCATTTTATTCATGGTATTAAATGTTTTAGTTGATAATTTTTACTTTTATGGTGAATACTATTTGACTAATTTCAATGTGTAAGGGAATTCTCAACCTAATTTCCTTTCCTTGGGTAAAACATCATCTTCATTGAAAATATCCCCCTATGATCATGTATGAAATGAATTTTAATCTTTATTATGATGTATTAACAATTTATTTATGTGTATTTACAATGTATACACTTAATCCATTCATTTTATTAATGATCACTTCAATGATATGATATTTATAAGGGACTTTCTTTTAAAATCATATTTTAAATTTTCTTTTTCAAAAAGAATGCTCTTATTACATATAAAAAATAAATTTAATTTACCACTTTTCTATCACTTTAATATTTTGAGGTATAACTTACAAGATTATATGGTTTCTTTCAAATAAAATTGTTTCCTTTTTTATGTGTGAAAATTTTCAAAATGGGTGGTTTCAAAATGAATAGTTTATTTTCTTCAAATAGTGTTTTTATAATGCAATTTTCATGATTTATGTTTATGTTATAGTTATTGGGAATTATTTATGATGAAATTTGGTTACGTGATAAACTATTGATGGGTTTTTATGTGATAAACCATTGATGGGTGGTTCTATGATAAATCAAGGATAGTTAGTTATGTTATAACCTCCAATGCATTGGGTACTATAGATTTGGAGGTTTGCCATATCGATTACTCCCTTTATAATAGTGATATGGAAAATGATGTCCCAAGTAACCTACTTATATATTATATTATTTATTATGATTTTTCATGAATATATCTTGATTTTCAAAAGGTAATATGATGATATTTTTTAAAATATGATTCCTTTTTCGAGGTAAAATGTATTGCTTTAAGAAAATGTTTTTATCGGTTTTCAATGGACTAACTGTTTACCTTATTTTATGACCCTTACTGAGATTTTGTTCTCATATGAAGTTTTAAAATGTTTTCCTTGGGATTTAAGGGTGAATAGAGGAAAGTATGAGATTAAAGGGAAAACTATGAATATTTTTCATCTAGAGAAATCTTGTTTTATTTTAATGAATTTTTTTATGGAAAAATGAAAAATGTGTATATGTTTCTACTTGTAATGTATGGTTTTACTATGTATGATTTAGTATTAATTATATAAAACTATAATCCTAAAAGATCTTTGGTATTGTAATAATGTGAATTATTGTTTAATATCACTAGAATATTTAATATTTAAGTCCAGGTCCTTACAATAACTATCCATTTCATGTCTATTCCGACAACACAATGATGTAAAGACACCTTCAAGAATATTATTGGTGGGGTAGAATGACGGATTATATTACTAATTTTACTATGAAATTTTTTATTTTTGAATAGGTTAAAGATGAGAGACAACTATCAAAGGGATTGTTTCATTATTTTCTTGTTCATGAAAAGAATTGAGAGAATATATCCATGGATTTAAAGGGAGTTTATCGAATACATCTTTCGGTAATAATCTGATTTGGGTTATTGTTGATCATTTGAATAAATCTTCATATTTTCTATCTATTTGAGATACTATGTATTAATATAAACATTCTATTTTTTATATTAAATATATATTCAGATTAAAGAGTGTCCATATCTTTATTTTATCTGATCCTTATCCCATAATTACCTCAAATATTTTAGAAAGGACTCTAATAGTCATTTGGAGGTGAATTAAATTTCAGTAGAACTATTCATACTCAATCCAATTGGTAGTTAGAATGAAAAATTTATAATTGGGAATATATGAATCATTCTTTATCTTATGATTATTAGGGATGTTGGGATCAACATCTTTCCATGGATTAATTTTTGTATAATTAAATCTTCATTCCAATATACAGATGGAAACTTTTGAGTAATTATATGGAAAACCATGTCGAACACTATCATGTAGGCATGCATATTTTGAAAGTATATTTCTTGGACTATAATTGGAGGAATATATGTGTGAGAAATTAAATATAATTAAACACCATACGAGGTCATCTTAGAGAAGAAAAAATAGTTATACAAATTACCCGAGGAAATAAATTTCATTTGGTGTAGGATATCTTGTTTTTTTTAATGTATCTCTTTGAAGTGTTATTCATTTTGTTAAAATAGGAACGTTACCTATATGTTTCAATATATCTAATGAAATTATAAAAAAAATTGGGTCAGTTTTTTACCAAGTAGCCTTACCTCTGAGTTTATCTCAAGCATGTGATTTTTTTCATGTTTCATTGCGATGGAAATATATACATGATGCATATTTTGATCCCTGAGGTGGTAAAGTTTGAAGATAATATTACTTATGATGAAAATATAGTTCATATTTTGGTTCAATGAGAGAAGGTACTATGAAATAATTTGATTCAGCAAGTAAAGGTTTTATAGAATAGTCACATAATTGAGGAAGCTATATGGAAATTAGAATATGCTATGAGGAAAAAATATCTTCAATTTTTTAGTTAATGAATAAAATTGTGAGGATAAATTTTCATAAATTGGGATGGACAGAAAAACTGGGTAATCAAAGTAATTAATCAATATTATGATTTATATGTTTATATTTTTTGGATTCATATTCATTAAAGTTTTTAAAATGAATTTATATAATTTTTCAATTTAAAAAGGAATAGTTTTATTTAACTAAATTATCTCTCCATTAGTTACATGTTTTCATTTTAAAGTTAAACATTTGGATTATAGAGTTTGAAATTCATAAAATTAATTTCATTTTTGGATCCAGAATATAAAATCTATGGGTTATTTTTTTTGAATTATTTAAAAAATATTTCTTTTTTGGTGAATAGTTAACATATAATTTGAATAAAATTTTAATTTTTGTTCAATTATTTAAAAACACCATTATTTCATGGATTGGTTTTAAACTAAAATTAGTCCAATTCTACCAAACATGTAATGTGTTTGATTTTTTGTGTATTAATTTTGGATATTATATGGATTATTTTTGAGACCAGGCATTAAGAGGCATAAAATTCCAAGGCCTAATGTGCTTGAAATAAATGTTTGAAATATATAAAATATATTAAATAGAACATGGACACATATTTCATAAAAAATATAATAAATCTCGAATAGTATCCCGGATAAGAAATCATAGGGAACCATTGAGTTAATAACACATGTTTTACCCTAGAAGCAATACTATCTTAATCGATGTGAGACGTTTTTTAAAAACTCATCGCAGAAAAAATTAAAATAAATAAATTAAATAAATATATTTTTTTATTTTGATTTTGATACGGTGATAGTTTCTTATTTAAATGAATTATTATAGAATTTTCTCATGTTTGGTCGCTCAATCACTGGAGATTTAGAGAAATCATTAGAGAGATTTTCATAGCAGATGATGAAAGATCCGGATCAAATCATGGATTTTCATACCAACGGAGTATATGGATTTCATTAATAATGGAAACATGACAATATTTTGTCAAATATTGATCAAAACTCTAGGTATGATGTTTTTATTTTTTATTTTCCATGCCTTTATTTAATCCCAGGATAACACAGATCAATTCCACAAACTAAATTGATTCAAACATCACCAATAGATTTAATTCAATGCAATTATATATATTGTTCGTTGATTTACCCATCTTCATTCATATTTTATATGATAAATAATCGAGTCCAAATGAATAACTACTAAGTTCCATTCCTTACTTTTATGTCTTAGGTATTTCTTCCTCCATTATTTTCATGTTCATTATGGTCGTTTCCTTTTGGACCATAGTTTGAAAAATACCCAGTGTTAGATCATTTCATGACAGTTATTAGGTACCATGGATTTATAGCATGGGTGAGTTTCATGATCAATTGTGAAATTGTGGTGTGATGACAAGGGTGGATAATTGGGAGCGTAATAGACGGATTTTGGGTTCCCATTTTTTCCCGATGTTGACAAATGGTGACTTTTTTTCTCAAAAAATCAAATTATGAGTGGATTCGAACCCCAAAATCATGAGATATGGAAACTATAGGCCTGTCCAAACCCCGATCTATATTTTATATCATGTTTTGTTGATCTGGTGAAGTGCATGATGACATGGTGGTGGATAAGGAAATCACGAGCAACAGGGTGTGTGATCCAGGTTGACACGTTGTGTGGGCCCCATTTCCTCAGTTCTAGGGTTTTAGCCTGAGTTAAAGATCACATGAATTGAAACCCCTATCACATGACATGCGACCCATTTTGTGTGGCACGACATGTACTTTGGAGAGTAAACAGATTTGGGATATGTATACGGCCATATGGCATACTGTGTACTTGTACATGGACACGACTTGGTGTACACAGACTGGTACATGGGCATAGCCACTGTACATGAATACAGCCAGCTGACATGTGCAATATTTCTTATGTCTTTAAATTCCATGTAATCCTTCTATATGTCATGTATATGGAAACTACATGTCGTGTGAGGCTATTCCACATGGGTAGTCACGGGGATAGCTAGACACACCTTGTACCCCCTAGTACAGATCGTATATCCCCTTGAATAGTGATTTTGGTTATTTGTTTTCTTAGTTTGGACAAGTATAGGTTGAGTGTGTTTCCCTTGTTCCTTTACCTTGAGGGTATAGTTTATAATTACATCCATATCACTGGATTGTGATCCTATCTAGAGGTTGAGTATCAGATAGAGTTATGGTGTCCCTTCATGGGACTGGAGATTTATCCTATATCATCCATTGTTCCCTAGGTGGAATTTTTGGAATCATCATGACCTACATAATTCGGGAGTTGATCCTCCATCAAGTAATTTGTATCAGTATGGTTTTTTGGAATCATTGGCTTATGATCCTCTGCATAACATGTTGATCCAGAATGGTTTCGTCATGTCCCCCAGTGGTTTTGGGCATGACCCCTATCAATGTACCAATGTATTCTAAGAATAGTGATATTTTTTATGTGGGGACCAATGATCTTGACCTCTTCATAGATTTTCATCATTGATATAATTAATTTTTAAATGGATTATCTTGGAATGAGCGTTGCTTCGAGTTGAATCCTTTGGATAACAGTTGGTTATGGTTGCCTAGTGGCATGGTGTATTTCCTGAGTATATATGGGTGTTTCTATTATAAAATTATTTTTATATATTTTATTGAATTTACTATACTTATTTCCTCGGGTTTAGTGTTAATGGGGTGTCCTGCTAATTATTGTTATACTCACACCTGCATGGGCTTTGCCTGCACCAACTGTGTCTTATGCAGATGATGACCCTTTTGACGATGTCTTGGGAGGACATGGTGTAGGAAACTCATAGGTGGATCTTGGTAGACCAAGGTGTTTTAACAATATATTTCTTTGGACTGAGTCCTCTTCCTTAGAGTAGGTTGTACTGTTACAGTTTTTGGTTGGTGTTGTATTTGTACCCTTTTAAATTTTTGGTACTTTTATTGTCGTAATATGTTGTGGAATCTTAAATATATTCATGAATTGTTTTTGGTGTTTTTCACTTAATCACCATGTGGGATTAGATATATGATAATCTGTACAATAAAATTAGTTTATTGCCTCCCATTTGTGGGATATGCCTACTCAGAACTGGTCACCATCCTCTAGCCTATTAGAGGTGGGTTTTGGGTAGTCATGGGTTGAACCTTAACAATTCGCTTCGTGAAAAAAAAATACAATTATTTTTATAGTAATCATAATTATATGTGATTTTGGTGTAAAATAATTTTTATTATTAAATAGAAAATTTTTATAAAAAATATATTCTTTACAATGTGAGTATTTATATTAAAATTAAATTCCACCACTTTTTCAAATTGAATATTGAAAAATAGACTTTATAATTGGAATCTTGTGGTTAAAATTTTGGTAATAATTTCAATTTAATTTTTTTAATATGAATAGTTACCATGATAATAATTATTTACCTTGATAATTGGTAAAACTATAACGCCACAAGATTTTATTTTTATTTACATTCAAATAAACTTTAAGTATTTGATAACATTCTTTACAGACAACCATGAATCTAAACAAACCCATTATATAGTATAACTATATAACCTCACTAATATATTGGTGGGTATTTATAGGATTAATAACAAAATAATATATTTATATTTTAAAAAAAATTAAAATGTATTGACAAATGCCTAAGAAATAACCATAAATGTTTTAATAAAATCATTTAATTAAAAGGACAATTTTTTTGAAGAAATGTATTTTTATACATGTTATGTATTATTATATATAAAATGTATATTTATTACAATTAAAATTTTATTTTAATTAAATTTATTTTTTATTTATGAATTAATCCCCATATATTAGTTCTATACATGTTTGGAATATAGATAAATTTATTCAAAGGTATAAGAGTTATTTTTCATAAAACTATTCTTATGTGTAAAAAGTGTTTTTATCATAACAAATCAAATAAACCCTTAATTATTAATTTTTTATTTAATCATATAGATTATATAGTCAATTAAATATTTGATCATTAATTTTATAGTTTTTACTAGGCAAGGAATGAAATTAAATTAAATTTTATTCTTAGAAATGCATTTTTTTAAACAGATTTTCATTGTGTTTCATGTGCTTATTTTAAATTTAATTTATGATAATTATAGAAATTTAATTTCATAAAATGGAATTTATATTTTGAATAATAATTTCAATGTTTTTTATGAGTCCACTTTCATTTTTATTCATAATAAATAGTAAAAATAGAATTCTTGGTTTAGGTTAAAATGGGTTTACCAGGGGGATAAACTATGAGTTAATGATTGTATTTACAAATAAAAATGTCAAATTATTACTGTTTTATGATATTTATACTCTATATCATCATACCATTAAATATATGTACATTTTTAATCATTATACTTGTAAAATAAGTTGATTATATTTAAATCTTTACAGTAATTCAATGTGTTCCTTCTCCCGCACTTATAAAAGGCATAATTCTATCCTCACATATTCATGAATTTTGAGACTTATATATGTTACAATAAACACCCTAATACCTTCATATATTCCTTCATTTCATCATAGATCCCCTTTTATTTTTCTAAGACATATATTTCAAGCCATAAGGTGTAAATCCAAAGGTGATCTTTCAAAGAAGATGCATAAATCCTAATTGAGACCTTTCAATTTTATTTCTTCTTAAAGATTATCTAAAACTATTATATATATCATAAAATATACTTAGATATTATTTTAATGATTTCATGACCATATTCAACCTCCATTCGATCAAAAGGGAAATGAAAGTATCACTCATGGATATGTGTGGACTACCACCTCTGTGTAATGATATGATTCATTCGAATCACATTAATGGATACAATTAAGAATTTAATATATATATATATATATTATTTATTATTTCACAATAAATTTTCATGATAAATTATTATTTTTATTTCCATCCTTTTTTCATTTAGAAAATGAAAACAACGTTCATGCGTACGTTCTGACTACCATCTCCATGAATGGTGTAATTAATTTTTTTGTCAATAAACATTACAAAATGATATAAATATGTACATAATTAATATATATGATATTTATATAATTAATAAAATTATATATATGATGTAACAATGATCAATTTACCTTCATTGGAACCTCCAAACAGAGACTTTCATAAAAAAATGAAAAAGTTAACACCATAAAATGAAACTTTTAATAATTAATTATTAATAAATGGGATGAAAAATTTTACAAGTGGAAAATATTTATTATATTAAACATGAATATTTTTCTATTATAGATTCATAATAAAATTAAATTTATTTTACAGGATGTTATAGTGCTTATGAAGCAATACATACTTGAGGTAAGAGTTTTACGTTACAATATAATTTTTATTGGGATTATTGGTGCTTAAATTTATGTTGATGATATTAGATTATATATATATTCAATGTTTTATATATTTTCATATCCTAGGGGTTTTTCTATATATTTCATGTTTTCCATTCATTTTCATCTCTTTAATTATTCAAAAGTTTAGTATAATGTTTTTAAGAAAAATTGACTTTGTTTTTCACTTCAATCGAGAACATTTTTCATTCATGTAAAAAATTTATTTAAAATAAGTTCAAGAATATGTTTAATATTTCCTAATTATTTACTAAATTAATTTTTATCCATGTTTTAATTTTGAATTATTTTTAATGTAATTATCTTATCATTTTTTGAAAAATATATTTTTTACCAAATGTGTGAACATAATCTTTGTTTTGACATATAATACATGAAACTTTTTCCCCAATATCAATAATAATATTTATATTTAATATTAATCTATAGGAATATATTTTTATTTTCAAATAATATGATTTCCTTAATGTTTGGGAAATTTTTATATTTTAAATATGTGATTGAAAAATGAAAATTGTATATTCCTCTAAATATTTTCAATGATCTTTTAAAGTAATTTTTCATCTATGATAAAATACCTTTATGTTACATAATATTCGTTGGAAATATGATTATATGATACTGTTATTATTCTGTATTTTAATTTTTTATAGTTATGTTGATGAAATATTGACAAAACTTATTTTATTTTCCATGGGTTATGTTATGATGAATGAAAAATGTTTTTAAGATCTTATGACATACATATGAATGGATTATGATTTTGTGATAGATGATTCTATTATAGAACTATATTATATTGGGTAAAAATTAAATTTTTATAAGCTAAAAGGGTAAATGAGAGGTTATCCCAAGCCTAAAATATGGTACATGAAATGTTATCCTAAGCCTAAAACAGGGGCACAGGAGGTTATCCCAAGCCTAAAGAAGGAACACGTGTAGTTATCCCAAGTATAACATGTGATGAATGTATTAGTTGGTAGCATTGAAATAATATTTCATTATTTTTATTATGCCACACTTTATTACACTCTTTTATGACATGATCTTCGGCCAATATTATTCTCTCATGAATCATGTTATTTGATTCCTTTATGATTTGGGTCTTACGAACTTCCAAGATTTATTCCATTACTCATGATTTCGATCTATGAATTATTGGGTATGTTTTTCAAAATGTTAAGATGATTTTCTCATAAACTTAATCTCAAGTTATTCTTAAATTATCCTTGATATGTCTCTTTTTTCTTTATTTAGCATATGATATCACCATTAATTATGAGTCATTTTTTCAGGATATGAAGAATAGTTTCATGCATGATATGTTTAAGAAATGTTAAAGTTGTAAACAAATTAGTAGAAGATGATATATATCTTTTATGTGCTGATTTGTTTATCTATCAACGTTTTTAAAGACACCAAAACTTTATGGTTTTGATTTGGATAATAATGATAAATAATGAATATTCATATAATAAGATATAATATTTATGTATTTAAAGTTTGGTTCTCCTTAGTCGGAATTAGATAATGGTTTTGTTATTTTTTGAATCTAGGATGAGAAAACATTAGTAATAACATTTAGGATAATACTAATAAGAGTATAACACCCTAAGTTATGATAAGTAAAGTAGTTTGGTATTCCTAGAAAATACATCCCTATCTAGATACCAGAAAGTGGATGAATCTAGGACACTGATGAAACAATGGGTAATAACTCTAAAAGGGTCAGAATTGGGTATGAACTAAATCTTCATCGATGCATGATGAGTGGGACATGGACTATACACATTGTCTAGACACTCCCAGGGGATATTATTGAGTTAATTCATATTTTCATTACGAAAAATTATGAATTATTTGAATTGATAATGACCATGGGTGAATTAGGTCAATCATACCATGTCATATATTTAGAATAAGGTGTCATGATTTAGAAATCCTGTAAATAATTTTATTTATTATGTGGTTTATCACTATGATTATTGTTTCCCACACTCTGATTTTTGGTTTTAGTCAATGGTTAGGACTCAAAGGAACCATGTTAACATTGAATGTAATGGACTCTGTAATGATTTTAATCATGAGAAACTATATTTTATGGGACTTGGAATGAATGAAATTATTGTTATACATACAAAACATTCTCAATACGTGAATCAAGTTGAACTTTCAAATGACCGAAGTAGGGGAAAATGTTCTATTGAGTCCTTTTTGAGACAACATCCAACTTATTTTAGTGGGTTTTTTGATACACTAATTACTGAGCAGTGGATCAGTACCACTGAAATGATATTTTCTATTTTTCAGTTTTTAAATAATGAAAATGTTTTATTGAATATTTATCATTTTGAATGAGAAGAAGATCAATGGTGGGTTCTTATCAAGAACATGAGGCAATAGTAATAAATTGAGTCTATGAAGTGGGATGAGTTTATAAGTTTATTTCTCAACAAGTACTTTCCTAATATTATTTTTATGCAAATATAGATATATTTCCTTGATCTAAAGTAAATGGATGATGAATCTATTAGTACCTATGTGGTTAATTTTAAAATACTTTTGAGGTAAACTTATGGTATTATCATCAAAATTGGAAGTATGATTGATTAATTATATAATGGATTACAACCAAGTCTCTAAAGGGAAATAATAATAAAATACATTAGTAGCTATAAAGAAATAATTCGATGTAATATCAAGATAGAAATAGATATTGGAGTCACCCATAAATAAAATGGTTTTGATAATAAAATAAATATGGATTTGTAATGAAAATTTAATAATAATAACCATGGAGGGAAGAATATGAGTCTTCCTTTATGCAAAAGTCATGGAAAGAAACATAGAGTAAATTTTATTTAGGGGACTAGTAAATTATTCAAATGTGGAAAGGGAGGTCATCTGGAAATCAAATGATGAAGTTATTATAATAAGTAAGATAATGATGTGAATGGAGATAAATCTCTACAAAATGCACTACCCACACTCTATTATTTCAAATGAAATGTGTATGGTCATTATACTAATCAGTACTAAAATTTGACATTTAATGACGATGACTAATGTCAAAAAACTCTAAAACCTGGAGAAAAAGGAAAAGGTCATTTCATAACTATTCTTGATGTGAGAAATGAAAACTAAGATGTGAATGGTATACTTACCATCTACTTTAGAATTGTTAAAGAATTATTTTATTATATATCTACCAACTAATTTATATCTGAAGAATTTTATTTAAGTATAAAATTACCAACATAATAATCTCATGTCTAATTAGAAGTGAAAATTCATAATTTTATGATGGTTTCATATCAAGTATATAATTATTATATAATTTAAGTTTGTGGGAATATGAATCCATTAAATATCATTATTCTTCCACTAGTTTAAATTGATGTTATTTTGGGAGTGGATTGATTTTTTATATAAACCCCATATCAATTTACAAGGAAGATAAGTCACATTTGACATCATTAACTAGACTATGATTTTCTATTTGTATGAGGATAAATATAAAGTTGGAACATAATATTGATTCCTATTCCAAGTGGGTATTGATCTTAAATGTTTGGTGAAAAACTCAACCTCAATGATATACCTATTATATGGAATTTTTTTGATGTATTTATAGAATAGTTTACATGTTTTCCTCTAAATATAAAATTTGAGTTTTAAAAATAACTCATACATGGAGCTACACCTATTTCAAAGACTCCATATAGAACTACCCCGATTGAGATATATAAATTGAAGAATAAACACTAGAAGAATTTTGATGAGGGATTTATTCAACTAAGTGAATCACAATGGGGTGAACCTATTATTTTTTTAAGAATAAAGATGGATCATGTAAAATATATATTGATTATTGGGAACTTAACAAGATCATGATAAATAATAAGTATCTTCTACCCCATATTGATGATTTGTCTGATCAATTAAGACAAGCTCGGTTTTTATCCATGATTTACCTTGTTTACAGATACTATTAATTGAAGTTAAAAAGTGGATACATACCCATGAAATACTTATATATGAAATATGGAAACTATGAATTTATAGTCAAAAAATATTTCTTACTAATGACCACACAATCTTTATGTATTATATTAGTAATGTCTTTTTAGATTACCTGGATCAGTTTATGGTCGATTTTATAGATGATTGTAAGATATTGATTTTTTTTGAAATATAAAACCTTTAAATATCATTAATTTTTTATTCTAATGTAAGTGCTTAATGGTTTAAGGAAGGTTTTTAGAGAATCCGAGGATCATTTATAGCTTGGATCTCTATTTTATGGAGGAATGGGCAGATGAAAATAACTCACAGATGGTTAGTAGTATAGTGTGGCTCAATCATGTGGCCCTGAATGAAGTAGAGCATGGTTTATAAATCAAGTGAGGTTGGTAACATGAAAATTTTAGTAGGTTAAAAAAAGTAGAGGGTATGTGATGAATTCCTATCACAAGGTGCAGAAAAAGAAAATAATTTTCATAGTGTAGAATAGTTTTTTACCACGGTAATCTCACTTCGGGGTCTTCACACATTATTCACTTTCATAATACAATTCAGCTAAGAACTATTTTTTATTGTTATTATTTTACTAAAACAGTATTTAATTTTGGTTTTGATTAGTTTCTAAAATAGTGAAATGAAATGAAATTAGGAAAATTTAAACTAAACTAGAATGAAATTATAAACCAAATGAGTTAATAAAGAAATAACATGGTCCTAAGTTGATTTTTTTTCTATCATTATTATCCTATATTTTGTTGATTCTAGTTTGATAATAAAATCATGAAATATATTGTCTGATTACTATCAATTTTTTAGAAACTATGATTTATTGAATGAATAATCAATCTAAATTCCACCAACTCTTATAATCAATGTTGATGAGACACCTTAGTTGAGGGTGTTCTATCTTCTATGACCCATATCTATTGATGCCATTTCATACGTTTATTGGCTCAAATCCATCGTGTGAAGAGTTAACCAAATGGATAGAGGGAAAAAAGATTTAAAAAGATAACTGAAATAAATTTGAGTGTATGGACTATTGGAAAATCACCACAACTTTCAATGTCACTCTCATTTGTCAAAATCATAAAATAAAATTTATATAACAATTCAAGAAAACCTTGACCTCTCTTAGGAAAAATATCAGGACGACCTACCATTATTGGGAGTAATAGATAAAAATGGTGGAATGTGAAAGAAGAGAATAAAATAAAATAAAAATAATATATAAAAATAATAAAGGGAAAATTAGAATAGAATAAAAAGTAGAATGGGGGATGAGAAATAAATAAGAGGGATATAGAGGGAAAATAAAAAAAATGATATAAGGAGAAGAATAAATGAAAATAAATAAGATGAATAAGATGAATAATAGTACGATATAATGTGGATGGTGGAGAAACACTTTAAATTTAAATTTACAAATTGTTTTAATAAAATAAATTGAAATTTAAATTACAAATGAAATAAAATAAAATGAATGAAGGAATAATCAAAAGAAAAAAAATAAAATAAAATGAAGAAAAATAACATGGAGCAGTGGCTCGATCCCTCATGTGGTTGTATTACCTTCCTAGTTGTGTCGATATCTCCTATATGGTAGTATTGGATTCATCTTTTATATGAAAAAATGAGTATACTCCACCTCCTTTAATCAAGAAAAATACATTAAATTTCTCTCTCTGAAATTACACCCATGAGACCAGGGGTATCTTCAAAGATACACCTGAGTCTCTCATGTGTTTAATTTTTTCAAAGTAGAATAAATCTACATGGGCACAATTTAAACACCATGGAATCCTTCTTAATGAATATAGACATAAAAATTGGGATAGTGTCTTGGTATAGCGGTGCTTGACAATGGTCTGTGAAGCACGGTAGCACCAAGGTGGAAATGGCTTGACCAAGCCCCATAAGGCCTTCATAGTGGATGAATGATTCAAAATAGACACCATGGAATTCATTTTAGGGTGATGAGGTGATCCATAGTGGAATAATTCTTTGAAAGTGGGGTTTGGATCAAGATAAAGCTACGAAAGTGGTGAACATTGAGGTTTTCTAACATTGTAGTGGAAGTGGCGATGTCGAGGGGTGGTGTAGAGGGGTAGTGAAGAGTGGCAGGCACAATGGCGTGTTATAACCGAGTTCGGGCAAGGTGAATTTTTAAAGTATGAATATTAACCACTCATAATAGTGTCCCGCATCAAAATATAGGAAGGATTATTGGGAAGATATAAACTAATGTGTGCGATTAACCGGTCAGAATCCCACACTAGGGTGGTCTAGCCACACTACTCAGCCCACCTAGGCTTAGGCATAGAATATGAACCTGCGACCTCTTTCTGAAGTCCTAATATTCTAAGTATTGGGTAGTTTTCTCAAGGTTTGGTATGGCTAGATGGCTCTTTTATCCAGCTATATGATAGGCTAGATCCCTTGATTTGAGGTTGTGTAGCTGCAAAGATAATTTTTTTATTAAAAAAACATTTAAAGATATGATATTTCAATACCTAAGAAAATTATCACAATTTTTTATGATTAAAACAAATAACCAAAATTAAACAACCTTTATCCATTTTAAACCATTTTAATCCCACAATTAATAATTTCCTAAATTTTAATAAAACATTAAATATATAGGCATTATTCATTTAAATTATTTTAAAATCCCTAAACATTAATTAAAAATTAGACATTTAATATGCCTAGATCAAGATTTGTATGGTCTACACACAGCTTTTAAAACCATTCCCCTATCCCACATGGGTAGTTCCACATAGGCAGTGACCCTTCATGGTTGGCGCATGGTTTGGAAAAACCATACAAGTACACCATGCGACCCATTTTTAAATGGGGTATTTACAATTTTCCATCATTTCTTATTTAAGTTAAATCCTCTATTATACTCCCTTTTTCATAGACCCTCCCTCAAATTAGATACCCCTTCTCCTCCCATCCTATTATTGAGGATAACTTTTTCATCTGAGCTCAGAATCTTTATATGTTCGTCATGTTGGATATATATCAGTACACTCTATAATTATCTTATTTCCTTCCAAAGATTGTCTTTTAATATGGAACTCTAAATCTATGGGATCTAATATCCTATTCTTTCTGGGTATTCATCTATTTCATCAACTTTTCCCATTCTAGACATAATTAGAATCTGATATTGGAAGGGGAACTACTACAAACTAATGTAGGTGGTATCATGATTTTCCCTTGAAGTCAAACTGTTAATATAATTCACTTTTGTGCTACTGATCGATATTTTCATGAGTCACTTCCTAAAGTGAGTTTATCTTAAGTAAAATGAGTGATCCTATGTTTATATAATCCATATGACCTGTAATCACTGATGAAAGATGAAGAACCCAAATAGAACAACCCCTTTGGATGTTCTTCTAAATTAGACAAAAAAACAATGAGTTTCTCATGAATTGATTCACCTTTCACAATGTGTTATTTACCCCTTATAATAAGGAGGTCTCAATTAAATATTTTTAATTAAATAAAAGGATTTAAGCCATTATATTCCTTTTATGCATGGTCTATATAATTAAACAAACTTCTAAGGTGAGTAAGAATTATTTATTTTAAACGAAATGAACATTTAATTAAATGTGAAGTTAAAAGGTATGGTTAGATAGAGAACCCATGACCATTCATTATGTTATACCATGGTTAAAACATAGGTTTCAACTTAAAATTCCATGAATAGAATCATTGGGATTATTTAAATTAAATTAATTATAAATGGAATTATATCAATCTTGGAGTGATACATGGGTTCTTATTTTAACACCATAGATGGGAACACATGGTGGGTTGATTATTTTATGCCATGAGTGGCACTTGGGTTACTTATATGGAATTATAAGGATGGAATCTGAGGGAAGTACATAATAATACACCCCAAGTTACACTTGGGTTACCTATTTGGAATTTCATGGATCGAATCAGAGGGCGATGATTGTATACCACGTTAAGAGAGATACCTGGGTTCCTATGTAGAATTCCATGGATGGGATTATAGGGTGATGGGTTCATATTACACCCATAGCTATATCTAGGTTCCACTAACGAAACTCCTTGGATGGTCCCAAGTTACTGATTAATTAATTGATAAATTAATCAAGGTAATTATTCTTTCAAGTTGAAGAACATACTTGAATTTTTTTAATACTTTAAATACATGAAGACCTTGTTATATTCCATTATAAACTATAATGAAAAGGGATGTGTTCATACCTTATACTGATATGATCTACAAGGGACTCATTTTCTATGATACAGGTTCTAATCCTCTTATATAAATAAAATCACAAATGTGAAATATTTCAAAGACATTCTGTCATAGGTTGAAGCATGTGGTATTGGTTCAGAATCCCTTTGGGGACTAGGCCTGACCTGGGTATTTAATATTTCACTTATATTTTTCATTATTACATGTACACTACTTTCTTATATATTCACAGACCATATAAATTTACAAAATATTCATAGTGGACTACTGATTCGCATCTTGTTCAACCCACCATATGGTACTTAAGATGACTTTATGGATGCAGGAAGGGAAAATGGAAAGAGACTTTCTATGAACACTTGATTTATCTATACAAGGATGGATTACTGGAGTAGAGGACTGATCTGATTCTTATTTTTATATTGCAGACAACTTTTAATATTTGGTTTTTTTTATAGAATGTTGTATATTCCTACTACTCCATATTCGGTGTATTCCAATTTTTTATATTAGTATTACATGATCAACATCATTTTTTATGACATTTTAAATTTTTTACAGTAGTTTATTTATGATATCAAGGTGATTTACTTATTCCACTACCAGTTATTTATTCGTTGTGCTTCCAATATTGATTACTTATATGTCTCCACTATTCCATGATCTAATCATGAGGGTATAGTCTCCCCATCATCATCTTACAGACCCTCACTACTAGACGATAGTCTATGATGTATGGGGGATCTGTTGAGGCCATGTGGCCATGTGTTCTACTATTAATATTGACTTATTTGACCCAGGAGGTCACAAAGTGGTTCCAAAAAATCTATTCCTATTTCTATTTTTGTTTGGGTTATTAGGTAGAATACTTGAAATGAGTTGTAATTAGGTAATGAACATTCTCCAAGGAGTAGGTAACCTACATATAGGGAAAAACCAAATTTCATAGGAAGGTTTGTTACTACTCTATATTATTCTTATTATAGTTGTATTAATTTCACCATTAGGTGACACACTTGATATGTGTCTTTTATTATCATTGTTATGGATTAAATTTTACCCTTGGCCTAGTACGACTAGGATTTATTCATCTCAATCATCTTTATAAGTACTCAAGGATTTATATGCCATCCATGTTCAATGCCAAATTTATATTACTACGTGAATTTCCTACTGCATATTACTAGTGCATGTATTTCTATGTTACAACAGTGATAATGTTTTATGCAGGAAGTGGATAAGTTATTCATTATTAAAGTGTCTAAAATTAAACTAAATTTTTTTTTCTTGAGTAAATTGATGTTGATTGTAGCATCCCAGCCCAAGTTCCACATACTAGTGCCTAGAGTCAGTTTTTTATAAGACCTAAATTGCGCCTCTTCATATGCTAGAGGTTTTCAACTATCAATAATGGTCTAACATGTCACATGGGCAGACTATATCCTATTTATCAAAGAAATAAAATAATATAAATAAATATAAAAAATATCCAAGATAATACAAATATCAATAACCAACAAGAATCACATGAATAATTCCCAAAATAGGGAAAATGACCATAAACCAAACCAGTATATATTTCGTGATATATAAGTGTCAAATACCAAATGAAAACCTAAAATAAGGACACTGAAAACTCCCTAGTGGGTTCTGATATCATGCATATTTCCCTCATCTAGAATCCACCCTCAATCCCAACTCATCCATCTAATATAAATATCTTGCCCTTGTTTTTTCCTACAAATTTGAAGTCTATTCGGTTAATAATCGGTGGCCCGATAGGGTGTGATTACAACTTAGTGGCCCACCACTAATGATTTTTAATGAAATATTTAGTCTATAACAGTGTATGTAGTTTTATAAATAATATAAGACAAAATGAAAAATGCAAACTGGATTCACATTTGTTACTCTTTAATCAACCACATTGGCCCTTGAGTTCATGGAGACACCCAAGATAATCATACCTACTTCACCCCATGATAGAGTCTTAACAATAACCCATAGGTATTTTACAATTTATTCTTACAAGGGATTTTATTATTCAATTAATTCCATTTTAATTTTGGTTTCGTGGATCATTATTCTAGGTACCATTATCATAAATACTTGGAGCATGAGTCTAGTATCATTATCTGGGGTACTTTGAGTGTTAGTTCAACACCAATATCATTGGTACTTATAAGTTCATTCTAGCACAAAATCTTAGGTACTTGGAAAATTAGTCCAACACCAGTTAACATTCATGCATCAAGGGCCTATATCATCAGTCTAGACACCTGTGGGAACATCAAGCATCATTCTAGAACCCACAACACATTGTTCACATTTATATATATAAATCACATTTTGAAATAAGTAACATTATTATCAATCATTAACAACATGGATCAATTTCATTTACAATATTTCCATTTAACCCAATTACAATCAATCTTCTCACATATCATCAACACTTACATGTTAAGATAAATAATTATTTGTAATAAGTTATCATTCCTACACATTCAAAATTGGTTTAATTTCATTAACAAATTAATTTCCCTTTCTCATTCCATAATTATCAATTCAATAAAATTTGACACACCCTAGGGGTTTCCATCATGCTCGGTCTCGTAATATCTAAAAGATCCAATGGGGTTTGAGAAGGGTCTCGTAATATCAAGAGAATTAAATTCCATTTTTAAATTTGAAATAAATTACACAATATGAAAACACAAATATAAAGAAACACAATTCATTATCAAGACTATGGTAATTATAACACCTACCTTAGGATCCTTTCCAAATTCTCACCCAATCGTCACCCCTATTTTGAGGTAGAATGGCTAAAATCAAAACAGTGAAGAGGTTCTAGTGTCAAAACCAAGGATCAAGATCCAATGAAACATGACCCATTAAAACCTAGATATATACCATTAAAAATGGTATAATTAAACCCTCACAATAAGGATAGAAATACATAATAGATATAAACATAAATAAGTAAGGAATTACATACCTAATATGAGTTAATATTCTTTTACCAGATCATTGATTCACAAAGTAAGATGTTTGAGAGGCCAAGGAATCCTCTAGAGACCCTCCTAGATCAAGGGAAAACATATTAGGTCTAATGGGGCTGAATAGGGAAATAAATCAGGGGTATATTATTTTTTTAATTTAAATTTAAGGGTTTAAATGTCTATGTTCACAGTTTCCTAGATAGGCCACACAGTTAGAAGTAAGCGTGTTCCCTGAATAGTGATTCTATTTGTGGTGCACAGTTTGGACACAGACTTACATTAACCATGAACCAAACGTGCATCATCCCTCTATCCAAGGTTTCTAGGGTGCACGATTTATAATGGGTGGCCACATGATTTGACAAACCATGTTCCAACCATGAGAACCCCCTATCTCCAAGGGTGATGGGGTGCATATTTTTCTGGGGAAAACTGCACAGTTTTCCCTAATCTATCACTAACCATGCATAACCCCATGAGATTCCAAAATTCTCCAAATTAACTTGACATAATCCCAAAGAAATACACAACCAAATTATGATCAAAAAATAGGAAAATAATATCTATAAACGAGTATGAGACATCTCAAGAAAACCCATGATATTAAAATCTCCCTGCCTTATAAAAACTCATACTTGAGCTATACTAACTAGAACCACTAGGCCTCCGAGGTGAAAATTTAGGGACACTAGGACCACATATACAATTTCTTATCTCATGTTACCTCCTAAACATGAACATTATGTCGAAACACATGGAGAAACAACACAATATTTCCCCGTAAAACATTCTCCCATAAATCTAAAATATGAATTGAATGTTCCATAAAGGACTCATCAGACTCATGATCAGCATCATCAAAATCAGTCACATGAGAAGTTTTGTGGTGATATTTTTGAATATGTGACATCTGGAAGACATTGTGAATAGAGCTATATCAATGTGGAATTTCTAATAGATATGCCAAAAATCTGATCGTCTCCATAATCTCAAATGGTACAAAAAACCTAGCTTCCCTCTTGATTTGATTCTGAATATGAAGGCTACCCAATCCAGGAGACACCTATATGAAAACATGATCACCCATTATAAACTCAATAGGTCAATTAAATCAATCTGCATAAGAATTTTTTCGACTTTACACTATAGCCATACATTCCTAAATCAACTGAATTTTTTTTGACATCCCCTACATTAGACCTGATCCCAACGACTCTGACTTTTATGCCTCCATCCAACATAAAGGTAATCTTCATGGCCTACCATAAAGTGCCTTATATGGTTCCATCTGAATATTTTTCAAATATTTGTTTTCATAGGAGAAATAAATGAGTACTTAGTTCTTCTCCCAATATCCACAAATGTCTATTACATATACTCATAGCATGTCCTCCTGCACTTTGTTAGTATGTTCTGATTTCCTGTCTATCTATGGGTGGAAGGTTATATTTAGAAACACATAATTCATAGTGCATTTTGAATGAATTTCCCAAAGTGAGATGTAAAACATGGATCATGATCTAAAACTATACTCTTCAGAACCCTATGAAAATAGAATATATCTCGAACATATATATCTCCCAACTAATCAATGATGAACATCTGCCTATCTGGAAATAAATGGGACACTTTTTTCAATCGATCCACAATTACCCTTATCGCATCATTCTTACAAATAATCCTTGTAATACCTACCATGAATTCCATGGTAACATCATACCACTTCCACTCTGGAATGGGTAATGATCGTAAAATAAAATAGTTTACGGATTATCAGTCTCAACCTACTAATATGTGTAGAACCTTGTGAAGTAACCTACAATATCCTTTTTTAAACCCAACTAACAATACTATCTCAGTATATTGCAGTACATATTGGTCAGACTAGGGTGCTCTACCCACTTAGATGCATGAAACTCACACATGAACTCCTCTTGCATATAGTTAGTCACAACAACATGACCACAAACATAGATGATCTCACCATCATAGATGACTCAATTAGAAGGTGATTCCCCACCTTCTAGGATTTCCTTCAAGGCCAAGCACTCGTAATCCCCATACCGCTTCTCCTTGATCAAACTCAGAAGTGTGGACTCCATTAGTATGGATATGAGTTTGATCATATCTTGGACCTCCACAACCTCAGTGTGCATATCACTAAACAAGGCCATCATCTTCCACTCTGAACTAAAATCTTGGAATACCAGAGGCTGTGTGTTTTGGCCCCAAGGTGAAGCAACACTGTTCCATTTTTAGGTGTATAGGCTAGTTCAAATTCAAAAAACTATATATAATCAACCCATTTCTACTACCGTAGATTAAAATATCATTGAAAAAATATTTACATTAAACTTTTATTATTGTTATACCCAATGATCCTTTTCCCCCAAAAGTAATGTCATCGAAAGATTAAGGAATAAACCACTATGGAAAGCTTGAGATCATATGTAGGGTAATTCCAGTCATGTGTCCTCAATTTTAATAACCCATATGCCATGACCCGATCTCCCGATATCAATACTACTCCAAGTCCAATTCTAGAAGCATCAAAAAACAAGGAATCCTCCTCACCCGACTTGGGTAGGATCAAAATTAGTGCATTGGTTAAATGCTTCAATAACTCCTAAAAGTCACTCTCGCATGATCCAAACCATTCAAACTTCATATCCTTCTTAGTCAATATTGAAAATTGTGCTAATATAAGAGAAAAATATTGGATGAATCTCCAATAATTTCTTTCCAAACAAAAAAAGATTCAGATATCAAAAACATTTTTGGGATACTCCTAAGAAACAACTATGTAAACATTATCTTGACCAACCGAGACACTATCCATAGAGATAATGTAACCTAAAAAAATGTATGCATTCAATCCATAATTTAAATTTAGATATTTTGGAATATATTCTTCGCTCTCTCATTGTACATAGGGAAATTTCAATATGTTTGGCATGATCATCATGAGTTTGGGAGTAGACCAAGATTTTATCGATTAAAACAAACCAAAACCAGATTCATGTATGGGTGGGAAGTTTAGTTCATTATGGTTTTAAACACAGTATTCATCATTTTAAAACCAAACAGAAACATGCAGAAATCGTACAGGCTATACCTACTCCAGAAAGTAATCTATTTTATATACAAATGTTTACCTCTCAACTGATGACACCATGACCTCAAATAAATCTTGGAGAACACACAAGAACCTATCAAATAGTGAAAAAGATAATAAATACAAGCTATAGGATACTGGTTCTTTACTATCATCTTATTTAACTTCCTATAATCAACAGATAATCATAATGCCCCATCATCCTTCATAGAAAAAAAAATTGGATAGACCCAAGGTGATGTGCTCGGACAGATAAATTACTTATACATAAATTTTTAAAGCTGAGTTTTAAACTCTTGATGATCTACCATTACCATTTTATATGGTGGAATAGAAACTATTTCTGCTCTAGTAATCAACACAATTGTGAACCGAATACCCCTCTTAGGTGGAATCCATAAAAAGTTCTCTAGAAACATGTACTAAAAATTATACACTATGGGTGGAAAGAAACTATGCTTCACACCCTTCATTATCCAATAAAATAATTTCAACCTGAGTGGTTTGATCCCCCATTTTCTGATTAACCAACCCCACATGGATTGTCTAGATATCCCATTATCTATGATAAACAAATATTTCACCCTTAAGGAATGTGAAGGTTACTCTCATACTATAAAAATCGATGTGGGATCCATATGATACAAACCAATACATACCCAAAATAATGTTAAAAAAGACATCTAAAGTAAGTACAGATCCTAAAGGAAATGATACTCACCAACCTCAAGGGAACGCCCCTTGCACAGATAGGTTTCCTCTGACTGTACTCCTAACAGTATGTCAATCATTATAAAACCACACAAATGATCCACTATCAGAATCATACCATCCTCAAATTGGGTAGATATAAAATAATATGAATCTCCTGTATCCAATAAAGTTATGGACTGCATAAGCTATAATAATTGTACCTTTGATTATCTATGGTCTATCCTCACTATTAATAAGTGCGGGATGAACTATATACAACTGACATGTCCCTATATCGTGTACTCTAGTATGAGTCATTTTTCATTCACTACACATCTAATATGATTTCTCTTACCCTGAAGTACCATGCCCACTAACCTAACTCGCTTAGACAATATAACTCCAACTAACTGATTGTTATGAGGTAGATAACCCCCTTACAGTACCCTGGTTCAAACAAGATCCTCCATCACTTATCATCAGTCGAAGGCTCTTATATAACCTCTATAAGTGTCCCATACTACCACAATATCGGCACTCCATTGGTGGTCAAGAACACGGGATGTGAATGTTACCTAGTCTACCAAACTAATGGAAAACACTCAATTAATACCCTATGTAACTAATACATCCCCTTAGATACTCTATTTTACACTTCTCTAGTAATAGTTCTCATAAAAATTCTTCCTACATTCGAAAGAATTATCTCCTGGTCGTTTAGTAGAAACAACATATCCTTCACTAGAAGCCTCCTTTAAGTTCCCCTTATAAATTAAATCATGATTCACTATTGTGGAAAACTTATTAAATTAGAATATATTATTATGCGCATAATATTACTTTTAAATCCATCATAAAAATGTCTCACAATAGTTACCTCCTCCCCAAAAAGTACCAAGAAAAGAATGATGTATTTCACTAAAGAAACCTACATAGTCCCTCACTGACTTGTTTCCCTGGGTAAAACACATAGACTCTGCCTCCATATCATACCTCAGTGTCTACAGGTAAAGGTTTTCTGGGAACATCTACTAGAATTCCTTCCAAACCATTCCCATATCTTCTCATCTCAAGCCTGAATATCCCAAAAGTACTTCATTGGTCCCCATAAAAAATAAGTATCCAACTAGACTCTTTTATTCAGAGGAGTCTCTAAAGTATATTTTTCTCAAGAAATTTTTTCATTAGATATTTCATAATAATTTCCTATCTTAGATAACATCCAATGGTGGTACTAATTACTTTATGGGGAAATTATTCAATTTTACATTCAAATTATTTTTCTGAATGGATTATGTTATGATGGCATGATGTTTATAAAACCTATTTCTCTTTCATGGGTTGTATTATTTTAAAACCATCTTCTTTTCACTGGTTATGTTTATGATGAAATGATTATTAAACCTATATTTTTCCACATGTTATGATATGATTACATGTTTATAATACCCATTTCATTTCATGGTTCATGATATGATTATTTATGATCTTGTGGGACATGAATGCATTCTTTCAATATGAGATGGGTAGGACCTATATCTACCTCCAATGCATTGGGTAAAGATTTATATCTCATGAGATAGACATGGATGGAACATGAAATAAACATGGTTAAGTATTACATGGATGTAATAGGAAATGAACTCGGTTCATCATTACTGGGATGGAATATAGACTAAATCCAGTTTAGCAATACAAGCCTAGAACAGGGTGTGAACCCGGTTTAGTAAAATAGTTTTCCCACTAAGATGGGCTTGGAATCAATGCATTGACTACTATGGAAATCATTATATATGATTATATGTTTACCATAATTAGATGTTTTATTCAAAGGTTATTATTTCAAGGCTTATGTTATTTATTTTCTTATTATTCATGTCTTATGAACTACCAAGCCATATGCTCATGATTATTCTTACATATCTCCCTTGTTTACCCTTACTGATCATTTGAGCTCACCACTTTTTATGTTTCCTTCCCCTGGTAATGAAGATATGTATGATTTTTGATGTCTCTAAGAAGGTTTTTAGTCATGAATATCCTAGTGTGAGATAATTTAGAACACTTATATATTAATTTTTATGCTTCCATGTTTCCAATGGCACTAGACTAGTATGGTATTTGGTTATTTTTTTGTATAATTTTTTATGTATTTCACAAAAAATATGTAATATTAATGTATGAAAAGAGAGGGTCTCTATAGTTGGTATTAGAGAAAAGGTTTAGTTAACCTTTGGAATCTAGGATGGGAAAACCTTAGTGATAACTCTACATACATGTATAATGATAAATATAAGGATAATGAAATTATAGGAAGCTTTAATGAATTTTGGTAAGGGGTAGAGTGAGGGGTTTCCTAGAAAAATATCCATGTATGTATACTAAAAGTGGGTGTGGCTCTAGAATATATGTACCTAGGGATAAAAAATCTAACAAGATGTTTTGGGCCTGACTCGAGGTAATCTGCAACACAAAAATGGGCCTTGTTTCAAACCTAGTTTAGCACTCTTTGGGGATATGCTTTGGAAATTCAAAAACTCTTCACAGACCATCATGAAGTATTTAAATAGAGTTTTGATATTAATAACCAAGTCTAAAGCTATGTTGTAATAGATTAAGTAAGGTTTTATAATTTAGACATCCTATAAGTGAATTTTCATGATTAAGTGGTTCCTAAATAAGATAACTATTTCTCAATCTATACTTTTGGTTTTAGTCAATGGATGGAACCCAAAGGAACCACATTAATGGTGATTGTGACAGAGAATTCCATGATTTTCCTCTTGATAAACCAAATTATATGGGAGCTGGATCGAAAAATCTTGTTTCTATGCTCACCTATATTTCTCAATAAATTAATCATGGTGGAATTAAAAATTAGAAAGAGAGAGAACAACATTTAGTTGAGTTTTTCATGAGGAAACTTCCACCTTAATTCAGATGGTCTTCTGATCCACTTGTTTCTGAACAATGGATTAGTACTATTGAAATGATATTATGTGTTATTCGGTGTTCAGAGCATGAGAAATTCATTTTTGATATTTATAAGTTATAAGGATAAGAAGATCAGTGGTGGAATCTAATAAATAATATGAGGCAGTAATATGAGATTGAATCCATGGATTGGGACTAGTTCAATAACTTATGTTCAAATAATTACTTTCCTTAAAATCTTCAAAAAAATATAGAGAAAGGGTTCACTGAGTTGAAGCAAAGGGGTGATGAATTTTTTGGTACCTACGAGGCTAATTTCATGAGACTTTCATGGTACACGTCATGAATTTTCATACAAACCAAAAATAATGTTGATAGGTTCTTTAGTCACTTAAATGCATGTTTCGGAAGGGTGTTGTCCATAAGAGACCTTAATAGCTATGAAGAGATTGTTTGTTGTGCAATCAAAGTTGAAATTATGGTTGGAGTTACATATCTTCCTCAAGGTTTTCACAAGAAGAGGAAGATGGTGTTTAAAAAAAATCTAAAAACAATGAAGAGAATATTATGAGCTTACCTTTATTCTCTATGTTTGGGAAGAAGAATGGAAGAAATTTCCTTAAGGGTTCTAATAAATTTTTTAAGTGTGGAAGGGAAGACCTTTGGGTATTTGATTGCTAAAGTTATGGGAATAAGTTAGCTAATGTTGTGAATAGGGAAAGAGTGGAACAAAATGCACCTCTAATGATTCAGTTCTACAAGTGTAAGGAGAATGGAAATTATTCTAACCACTGCCCAAACCCAAGGTTGGGTGATGATGATCAACTTTAGTAACCTCTTAATCTAAGGGACAAGGGAAAATATCATACAATCACTATTTCTAATTAGGGTTGTAATAACGACATAATGAAAGGTACACTTACCATCAACTCTAGATCTTTTACTTTCATATTTGATTTTGGATCTACCCA
Organism: Viscum album; assembly: GCA_963277665.1. Taxonomy (NCBI): domain Eukaryota; kingdom Viridiplantae; phylum Streptophyta; class Magnoliopsida; order Santalales; family Viscaceae; genus Viscum; species Viscum album. The sequence continues at coordinate 3,368,371 of CAUJRU010000022.1, forward strand.
CCCTTTCATATTTAATGAATTTTCTATGAGTATTATGATTACACCAAAATAATTATAGGTGTAATTAATAGTGAAAACCCCTAATGGTACAATGATTTCATCCCAGGTCTATTATTCTTCTCTGGTTGAATTTTGTGGGAATGTTCTTATTATAGATTTTTTTATTCTTTATTTGGATGAATTTAATTTCTAATTAAGAATGGATTGGATTTCTCTACATAAATCACACATCAATTGTCAATAAAGGGAAGTCATGTTTGATAATTCAAACCCTCCTATGATCACACATCATTGTTACGATAAGTATGGAATACTTTTGGAGATTACATCCATTGTATGGGTCTTAATTCCCATTCAAAAGGGTTGTTTATCTCAAATCGTTATGGAGAAAATCGACATCGATGATATGCATATTGGTTAATATTTTTTGGATGCCTTTTTAGAAGAGTTTCCTAGTATTCCACCAAAACATGAAGTTGAGTTCTCAATATAACTTACACCCAGTTCCAAACTAATTTCAAGGACTCCTTATAGAATGGATTTGAACATTTTACAATAATTGAATAAGAAACTCCAAGAAAATCTTGATAAGGGGTTCACTCAGCCAAGTCTGTCACCTTGGGGTGAAACAGTTCTTTTTGTGAAAATGAAAGATGGATCCATGTGGCTGTACATTGATTATCAGTAGTTGAACAAGATCACAACAAAGAAAAAAGTATCATCTTCCCTGTATTGAAGAATTTTTTATCAACTTCATGGAGCTCAATACATTTCCAAGATTGACCTTCATTCTGGATACCATAAATTGAGGGTCAAGAAGGCATTTATACCCAAGACATAATTTCGTACAAGGTATGGACACTATTAATATATAGTGATGTATTTTGGTCTTCTAATACCCCTGATCTTTACATATTTAATTAATATAGTATTTAGATATTACCTTGATCAATTGTTGGTATTATTTATAGTTGATATTGTTATCTTTTCAAAGAGAAAGGAATAGAATAATCACTTGATAATTATACTAAAACCCCTGAGGAAGGAGAAGCTATATGAAAAAATTAAAGAGTGTCAATTTTGGATGAAAACGGTTTCATTTTTAGGTCACAAAATGTCAAGAGATGGTATAGTTGTAGATCCATCAAAGAAAAAGGATATTGAATGTTTTCATTGACCAAACATGGTGACTGAGATCTGTAGATTTCTATATTTATATAGATATTATCGATGGTTTGTGGAAAACTTCTGATTAATATCTAATCCTCTGCCCAAGTTAACTCGGAAGTGTATCATGTTCCTCTGGATAGATCAATGTGGAGAACATTTCAAGGAATTGAAGAGAAGGTTAGTATGTGAACTTGTGATTACATTACCCTATAGTAGATAAGTGTTTGTAATCTTTAGAGAGGCATCCAAGAAGGAATTGAGATGTTTTATTATGCATAATAACATCTTTATCGCTTATGCCTCACGTTAATTGAAGATTCATGAGAACAATTACCCAAATCATGATATAGAGTTAACATCGATAAATATTCTTCATTAACGATATAGAGGAATTATATTAATGGAGAAAAGTGTGATATATATATTAATAATAAAATTATGAAATTTATATTCACATATAATGATTTTAACAAGCACCAAATATGATGGTTAGGGTTTATAAAGGATTATGACTAATCAATACGTTACTACCATGGTAAAGTGAACATTGTGGGTTATGCTTTGAGTCATAAGGATCAAGCTAGATTATCTATGATGAGAATCCAAAAAGATCCAATATTCCTAGATTTGCAAAGGATGGATCTATAAATCATAAAGAAAGGGGAAAAAATATTACCTTTCTCAATTGAATGTTTAACCCTCTATCCTAGTGAATATTAAGTAGGCATATAAGGAAGATGAAAATATATAAAATAAAGTAAAAAATGTTCTTGATTTTAACCTTGATCCATATTGAATGATATGGTTTAGGAATTGTGTATGTGTTCCTTCCATACCAGATTTGAAGAAGCATCTACTAGTGGAAGCTCATATTTCTTCATTATTTATTCATCCTAGAAGTACCAAGATATATAAGGACTTGAAGGAATACTTTTAGTGGCATGAAATGAAGAGGGATATTTTTGATTTTCTATCTCAGTTCTTGGTATGCCAACAGGTTAAGGCTGAAAGGAAAATGTCAAAGGGGATGTTGCATCCATTACCTATAACAAAATAGAAATGGGAGAACAACACTATAGATTTTTTCATTAGACTGACCAAAACCTCTAAATGGTTTAATGCTATATCGGTGGTAGTTGATCATCTTACTAATTCAGAACACTTAATATCTATCAGAGAATAATTTTATTTGGATCAAGTTTCCATGATATATATTAAATAAGTGGTAAGGTTGCATGGATTACCAAATTCAAATATATCATATCAGGATCTGAGGTTTGCCTCAATGTTCTGGTGAAGTCTTCAGCAATCACTTGATATAGAAATGAGTTTCATCACATCTTTTCATTTTCAGATGGATTTTCCATCTAAAAGAATAATTAAAATACTAGAGGATATGTTAATATCTTGTTCTCTAAATTTTAAAGGATGTTGGGATAAACACCTTCCTCTAGTTGATTTTTCTTACAATAATCATTTTCACTCAAGCATTAAGATGGCACATTATTAAGCCCTCTATAGAAAGAAATGTAGAGCATCAACGTATTGGGATAAAGTTGTATAATAAAAGATATTAGGACCTAATATTTCCCAAACAAATGTCGATATGGTTAGAACCATTCTGTATTATATCAAGGCAGCTCAAAATCAGAAGAAACGTTATGATAATAACTGTCGGCATGATCTAAAATTTCTAGTTGGTGAAACAAATTCTATGAATCTCACCCTGGAAGAAGGTTATTAGATCTGGGAATAAATGGAAACTAATCCTTATGTATATCGGTTCCTTTGAGATTTTTAATCATATCGTGATGGTAGACTATCACATGGAACTTCCTCCAAATCTTTGTCAGTTTCATGATGTGTTCCATGTATCTCTCCAGAGGAATTATGTCACACGCCAAAAATCTAAAGTAAGAAACCTGTATTTGATAGAGTGTATGACACGCAACAAAAAGAAAATAGGGTTATATAATATCCCAAGACTCAACTATATATTTAATATTTAAAATAGATTCTATATATTAAAATTCACACAACACCAATTTATCTTGCATTACATGCAAGAATGACATTCCTTGATAGCTCATGTTACATGTAAGATTGACCTTCTATAATAGCGTGTGTTACACGCAAGACCGAGTTTCACCAAATAACAATGTATTGTTAAAATATTATTATTTAATATAATATTACTTAACCTAGCCATCATGTTAGTGGTTATGAATAGTATTAAATAAATTACAAAATTATATGGTTTATATTAATATAAAATGAATTCAAGGGTTACTAATTAATGATAAACGAAAATAAGAACCAATTAGATATAAAAAAGAAATATTAGTATTTTTATGATTCCAATGGAGTTTTGTCTTAATAAACATAAATAATTACAATTAGAGAATGATTATAATGAAATATATATTTTATATATTAAACCAAATATTTTTTATATTCATCCATTAGTTTTGATATCCATAGGATAAGAACAAACTCTATTTTACACAAAAAAATATATTTTATAAAAGTAATTTTACCACCCTTTAACATTGAACCCATTTTAGAACTTAATTTTGATACTTTAATTGATTTAATATGTCAAAATAAACTTTATATTTGAAAAAGAAGATAAAAAATACTTTAGGGTAAATTTTTGAATTTTTTTTAAAAACGTATCATTTTTTAATGAATAACTAAAAATACTGAATTTTAGTTCACAACTAATTTTTCACCTAATCTATTAACACATTTAAATTGTAATTTTAGTGGTTTTAAAGTTTAATTAGATAATATATTTTTAAATTAATAAAATTTATGTCATTGGAATCAATTAACTTTTAATTTGATTATAAAAACATAGCAATCTTTTGAACATTTTTACTTTAAAAACCCACATTGACGTCCCAAATATGGAATGAGTTTAAAAAAAATTATTCCACTTATGTGATTGTAATTTGGAAAAATGGATTTCATATTTAGAATCAACATAATTTATAATATCTAATAAGACCAACATTTTTTTTCCAAAATCATTAGTGAAAGTAATTAAAATTAATTACAATTATTAAGGAATAATTGATCTTAATAATGGAATAAACCATTAAGTTAGGGGCCTAAATGACCCAAAAACATTTCCAACACTCATTTTTTAGAAACCACTAGTTTCAATAATGTGACCCTTTATTTATGTTTTTATATGTATATAAAGTATATGGGTGGGGTTGGAAGGATTTTTGAGAACTTTTCAAGATTTTTTTGGGATTTTCTATAGATGCACAGTTTGGGAAAACCATGAAACACTTTTATGAAACTGTTTATAGTTTTATAGAGGAAAACATTATGGAACACGTTCGGTGCAGTATTTTCCTAAACTGTGCATCCACTAAGGTTAAACTGTGCACTTTGAAAAATGGATTTGGTCATTTTGAGGTAGTGGATCTGGCATGGTTAGAGTGCGATTTAGAGATCGTATGAGATGACCATGTGAGATTCATCCTTAAACAAGTGGCTAACGCATGGTTAGTACTTGGTTTCTCTAACTGTGTGACTAAACTGTGCATGGTTAAAATGAAGATCCTTAAAAAGTGTATCTTGGTCTGCTTAAGGTTTTTACCCCTCTTTTTCTTCCTATATGGCCACAACTCTGGATTTTTCTCTATCCAAGGTCAAGGATGGTTCTTCTATTTATCTAAAGGAAATATGAAGGATTCCCTTGGGGTTTAGAGCTGTTTTTTCGGGTTATGTGATTGTTCTTCATTGTTCTTGTTAGTTTTCTTTGATCAACATCGCTCTACCTCTATCATTTTATTAGATATATGCCCATTGTAGATATATCTAAATTTTTTTATGTCAAATATGTTTATATTTGGAATTTTTATGATAGCGGATGAGATATGAGGTGGGTTCATGGAAATCCAACTCAGTTTTAGGGTGTTTTTCATGCTATTTATCAATTTCTCTAACACTCTCGATGTAGTTGGATTCAATCTCATTTACTCTTTATATAACTAATTGGATTTGTTTCAAATTGATTTAATGGAATGAAATTTATAATTAAATTTCAGGTCAAAAAATGTTATAAATCCTCTATAGTAATGATTTATGGTTTTTGGTGAAATTGTGGAATTGTTGTATTTTCTTGTGCAATGTGATTTGATAAATTATTTTAAAATGTTTATTTTAATATAATTTCTTGATTTAATTTATGGAAAAAGGTTATCAATAAAATTTTGATTTATTTAATTAGGTTGGAATTGAAATGGATTTATGGAAAAGGGGTTTTCAATAAAAGGGATAATTTATTTAAATGGTTTTGGCATGGTTTTTGAAAAAACATGGTGTGTATGTGTGTGTTCATATTGAATTTATAAGTCTTGGTTGAAATATGACCTTGTGATCAGTGCCAAAGGTGTAATGGAATATGGGATTTTATTACCTGGTGATTTCTTGGTAGATTGATGAGAAACCTCTCATGACTATGGAACTGTCATCACGATGCATTCATGGATGGTAGTGTGGATATGTGGAATGGAATGGTAATGCCAAGGGGAATTTTTGAAATGGTTTTAATGAATTTTTTGGATTTTTTTCTTTGATAAATTTATTTTTTTGGAAAGCTATTTTATATGAAATTTGTTATATTTAGTTATAAACAGTTATAGAAATTGTTTTTTATAAATTTTTCAACATTTCAATCATAGTGGCGTGAGTAGGGAAGTCGTTGGTGAAAACCTACTAAGTTTTAGTACTCATCCCTACATTGATAAATTTGTTGTTTTCAAGATGTTATCTATTGGTACATGGGAAAAGTTAAAGTATCACATTTCATTAGCACTACTTCATGATACATAGTTTGTTTGATGAAGTTGGAGCATTAAGATTGTGGAGCTTAGAGTCTAGTCATAGTCTTTTAGTTTGGTAGTTTGACTTACACTATTTACATTGATATTGTAGTCTTTCGCTGTGAAAATTGAATTTGGTATAATTTTGATAAATAAAATATTTATTTTTTTTCATTATTATTTTGAATCACATAGTGGTTGTTTGGTTATGGTTTTTTTGGTTAGTAGTTTTATTCTTAAAGGAAAATCACCCCCGCTTGTATTGAATCCCTTTGGCATTTATTGTTAGCCTATGTCATCTTGGGGATATTTCATAAGGACTGGTAATGTCTCACTACCCTCTAAATACAATGAGAAGGGGCAGGACATTACTGATGGTATTTAATTTGTTTTGTCCAAAATATGTTTGAGGCAAGTGGTCTTCAGTTTCTTGGTCTTTGAGTTGATAGTTATTTGGGTCAATTCCTTATGTCGGGCTGGTAGAAAAGAGTATGATCTTTAGTACATGATGTGTAGAGGATAAAAAGACATATCTAACCTCTTCATGCAGAACTTTAACTTACCAAGGAGTTGGGAACATAAATGTTTTGGAGACACTTATAGGATTTTGAAATATCATTACCATGGGTTTATCCAATGAGACGAGCATGAAATAAGTTATAGGAACGACTTACCATTAAGATTTTAAATCTCATTTTGAATGATCACATATGATTTTATGAAAGGTGAGAAACATTCATAAAAATGTTGAAATTTTTTTCAAATGAAAGATTTTGAAAAAGATCATAGTAGTGGTATTTTATAAATGTTTCGATTTTAAAAAGAATGTTTAATTTTTTTTCAAAAACAATGATGAACATGGTAATGGTTTATTTTGTAATGAATTATTGTGATAGTGGATATGGTATAATTTGAAATTATAAGTCATTATTTTCAAGAGACTAAGACTTATGGCAGTTGTTGTTTGTTTATAAAATGGCCCCAATCGACATCATAGAAACCAACTAGAGGAATCTTTGGAGAATGTGGTTTCACATGAACTATAGGTGAAACAACAACTGGTTTAGAGTATCCTCCATGTATTTCAATCTGTGGACATAGGGAACCAGATGGATCATCCAAGAAAAGTGGATCATTTCATCCAGTTATAGAAGTATTATCCAACCATCTTCTAGGGTGATTATGAACCAGAAATGGAAGTGGTGTGGCTAAACATGATGAATCATATCTTGGATTTCATTGGAACACCACCATAGTTGAAAGTGAATATTGTGATTTATATTCTATAGGATCATTCATATTAGTGGTGGGATATAGCTATGAAGGCTAAAGTGGATCAGGGACTTTGTTGGGTGGTTGAGGAATCTTCTAACAAAATATTCTATCCCAACACGTTAAAAATTCATAGAATGATGGACTTATTCAATCTGAAGTATGAAAATCTATATTTATTTGAGTTCATAGATAAATTCATGAATTTAGTGTTCTTTTCACCTAAATTTACTTCTAGTGCATCCTTAAAGGAACACATATTTGAATTAGTGATGATATAGGAGACTCGCTTGAATATTTTTGCGCTTTGTATTAATGACTATACATATATAGTAAATAGAGTGATGGTAGATGAATGAGAAATCTTAGGATCTATTAGAGGGTGAATTATGTTGATACCTACCGGAAATAGCGGTAATTCCAATGCTGGGAGCAAGTGGAATAGGGACACCTACATCTAAGGTGGGAGGGTGAATCATAATCAAATGGAGGGATCAATAAATCTTCCTCTGATAACAACGATAAAAGCTTGATGTTTCCAATGTGGTTCATTCAACCACATGAATTGAGAGTGTACGACACAACCAAGATCATGTATAATTACAACAATATGGTATATCTTTATCACTATTGTTGTAGTGCTTCATGGTCAAGTGATCGAGACACTTCTTAGGTATCGCAGGTGTCGTATTCTTCAATGGTGTAAGGAGAGTAAAATATGTCTATTTAGAAGAATAGAGCTAGCCATGGTTATTCCAAGAATACCATGACTCCATGGGTAGTGAAATTTAAAAAAGGAAACTATGAAAAAAGTTAGAATTTGAAGAAATTATATGGAGATGAGTATGTGATTGTGGAAGATTGTGATAGACCATCTATGGTGAGAGGTTCGATTATTTGAAATTCTGCCATTATGTGAGTGTTGTTTGATACTGGTGCATCACATTCCTTTTTTTCTTCTTGTGATATTGATTTATTATGTTTAAAACATGAGATGATGCCTTTTGTGATAAAACTTCAAACTCCTCTTGGGGAAAGAGAATGTTGTGCCTTTCTATGTAAAGAATGTTCTATAACCATTGATAGTGCATAGATGAAATGGGATTTATTTGTTTTGGATATGTATGTATATTATGTAAACTTGGGTATTGATTGGTTGAAGACATTCAAGGATCACATCAATTATTATAAAATAATAGTTAATTTTAAAATTTAGAATGGTGTCGAGCATCTATTTAAAGGAGAAAGGGTCATAAAGATTGGTAAAATGGGATTGTTGGCACCATAAGTTGGAATGATCTCATACCAATTGGTAGTGATGACTTTGGCATCGATGGAAGTGATTGAGAATAGCAGTTTTCCAGCATTGGTGGATCAGTTTCCAGATGTGTTTACCAAAAAATTATATGGGTTACCACCTATGTGGATTTTATGATTGATCTTCTCCCGGGGACCATTAGTATCTCTATTCCATCTTATCAGATGGAACCCACATAATTAATGGAGTAAAATGTACATTTGAAATAACTAGAAGACAAGGGTTTCATTCGAACGAGCATGTCTATGTGGGAAGTACCAGTCCTATTTGTAAAGAAATAAGATTGAAATATAAGGAAGTGTGTGGATTATCGTAATATTATCCATGTTATGATAAATAATAGGTATCCATACCCATGAATTGATGATTTATTTTATACATTGAGGGGACCTCAGTGCTTCTCTATGGTTTAATTATGCTCAGGCTATCACCAATTGCGATTTCAGAAATAGGATATTCCAAAATAATCTTTAAAAATAAGATATGGACATTATGAATATGTGGTAATTCCATTCAGTCTTATGAATTCACTAGATGTATTTATTGAATTGAGGAATCATATAATTTAGGAATATCTAGATTCTTTTATTGTGGTGTTTATGGATGACATCTTGGGGTATGAAAGGACAATGGATGAGCATGATAATCAATTAGTGATAGTATTGGAAATCTTGAGAGACCATCATTCGTATGAAAAACTATAAATGTGACATTTTTGGATATAAGAGGTAAGTTTTATGGGCCATTTAATTTCTAAAAGATCTATTTTAGTGGATCTAGAAAAAATAAAAGTTGTTATATCTTGGAAAGCACCAAATAATTTTGTTGAGATGTGATGTTCTCTTGGTCTACCTGGTTATTACTGATTCTTTTTGTGTGACATATCATGGCCAGTCTCTCTAAGGATAGATTTTATAAAGAAGAATGGTCCATTAAAATTGAATAATGTATGAAAAAAATATTTCCAAGAGTTGAAAGTTCACCTTACATCAGCACCAATATTTATTTATCCAGAATTAAGACAAGGGTACGTGGTGTATTATGATGCTTCAGGATATGGGTTGGGGTGTGTTATCATATAAGGAGACCACATTGTTTTTTATGGTTCAAGGTTGTTAAGGGTTCATGAGAAAACTACCCAACACAAGATTTGGAGTTAGATGTAGTCATCCATGCTTTAAATACTTTGTGTTATTATCTATTTAGTGAAAAAATTTGTTGTGTCTGTGGATCATAAGAGCTTGAAGAATATTTTATCACAATGATATTTTAATCTGATGAAAATAATATGAATAAAATATCTCAGAATTAATGAATTCGACTTAATGTCTACATCGGTTAAAGGCAATTCAGTGGATGATGCATTAATCAGAAAGTTTTATTCTTAGTTGTAAAAATAATCTTCAGATGAGTGGTAGTTGATGTTGGTTCTCGTCGGCATGCATGTAGAATTTGAAGACCGAGGTGATGTTTCTATTTTCATTCTAGTTTTTCTTATTATTGACTTAGGGAAGATGGTAATGGAGGAACATACATCTCATGTATAATTTTATGTAATGAGTTCAAATATCAATGGTGGATAGACCATTGTGGGATGGATGTAAGATGAGAGTTTGATGTTTTGGTACATGAATTGGGTGATTTTACCTATGGATTTTTAGGATCAACTTCTTCATTATTACCACAATTCAATATGGGCTGATTGTCTAGGAATACAAAACATGTATAAGGTGTTGAAGATAAAGTTTTGGTGGGTCCAGATGAAAAGGAAGGTGGTTGAGTTTATTTCTATATTCTTAACTTGTAATAAAGTTAAGGAAAATCATCAGCAACAATCATGTATGTTATAGTCTTTACCAATTCTAGTGTGGAAATGGGATCATGTAGCTATGGATTTTGTAAAAGGTCTCCCAAGAATGGTTCAGAAACATGATTCCATATAGGTGATAGTGGATCTTCTTACCATGTCGACCCATTTCATCCCTATTCATGAAACTCATATAGTGGAGGATATAAACAAAATCTATATCAGATAAGTGGTAAAGAGACATAGAATGCCAGTTTAGATAGTGTTAAATAGATATCATAGTTTCGCGTCTTGTTTCTGGAAATATTTATAGAAATACCTTGGGACTAAGTTGACTATGAGTTTTAAATATCATCATCAGATAGAAGAGAAAACTAAAAGGATGATACAAATGTTGGAAGACAGGTTGTGGGCTTGTGTAATGGATTTTGGTGGCTCACCGGAAGAGAATGACCCATTAGTGGAGTTCTCGTATAAAAAAATCTATCAAACCTTGATACATTTGGATCTATTTGAAGCTTTTTGTGGGAATCCTTATTGTTCTCCACTTTGTTGGGTGGAAATAGGTGAGACCTCACTAGTTGGGTCGAGCCTTGTCCAATAGACAACAGAGAAGATTCAATTGATCGGTAAGAGGGTGGAATAGCCCAAAGTCCTATAAAATCATATGTGGATCATCATCGATGGCCATTTTCATTTTCAGTGAGTGATCATGTGTTCCTAAGGATTTATCAAAGTCTCATAAATTGATGACTTTGGATGCTGGATAAGTAATCTCCTTGATACATATTCCCTTTTGAGATATTGAAATAGGTTGCAGAGGTGGTGTCTCATTTGGAATTTCCACCATGGTTTTGTGTCTTGTATAATGTATTCCATGTATCCCAGTTGAAAAATTATCAGCCTGATCCTGACCATGTGATCAGATGGGATCACATTGACCTCTAGATATATGATTATTTGGTACATATCCTCGTGTGGATTTTTGATAGCTGAGAGAAATCCTTTTGGGGAAAAATCATTGGTCTAGTGTGGATTTTGTGGCAACATGGTCATGTTCAGGAAGATACTTGGGAACATGATAATGAGATGAAGGAGAAATCACTGTAACTCATTCATGATGATGGGGGTTTTCTACTTTTTGGGGATGAAAAACCCAATGGGGGTAGAAGGTTGCACCCCTATTTTCAATAATATAACCCTTTATTTGATCCTTCTATGTATATAAAGTATATTGTTGTCGTTTGGGAGAGTTTGGAGATTTTTTGGATAGTATTTTGGGTTTTCCTACAGGTGCATGATTGGTGCACAATTTGGTAAAATTTTGCAACACCTGTAGGAACCCGTACATAGTGAAATGATGGGAAAATGATGGTGCACTGCTGGTGCAAGATTTTCCTAAATTGTGCATCCACTAAGGAGAAATTGCACGCTTTCAAAAAGGGATTTAGTCATTTTGAGGTAGTGGATCTGACACTATTAAAGTATGGTTTGGATATTGTGTCATATGATCATACAAGAGTCATTATTAAGGTACTGGATAATGTACGGTTAGCGCCTGGATTTCCTAACCATGCAACTAAACCATGTGCTGATAAAACAAGATCCTTCAAAGGTGGATCAAGTTCGGCATAAGGATTTTGACCCTTTTTTCTTCCTATAAGGCCCTAACATAGGATTTTACTCTCTCAAAGTCCAAGGAGGGGTCTTCCATCGATCTAGAGGCGATATGGAGGCTTCTCTTGGTGTTTAGAATCTGTTTCCTCGTGGTAAGTGATTTTTCTTCATTGTTCGTGTTAGTTTTATTAGATCCACATCGCTTTATCTCTCTCATATTATTATATCTAAACCTGTTGTGGGTAGACCTAAGGTTTTGGATGCCAAATATGTTTATATTTTGATAATTTTATGATATGGGAGGATATCTAAGGTGGTTATGTGGAAAATGCAACCTGGTTTAGTGACATTTTTCGTACCATTTATCATTTTCACTAAAACTATCGAGGTAGGTGGATTCACTCTTAAATCTTCTTGCTAGAACAGATTGGATTATTTTCAGATTGATTTAATGTAATTAAACTGATTGTGAAATTATGGGTAAAACCATGTTATAAATCCTCTTTAGTGATGATTTATGGTTTTTGGTGAAATTTTGGAATTTTAGTGCTTGGTTGTGAAATGTTATTTGATAAATGATTTTAAAATAATTTCTTGATTTGGATTATGGAAAAAGGTTTTCAATAAAATGTTTGTTTATTAAAATGGGTTTTAATTGAACTATTTTGATGAAAAAAGGTTTTTCAATAAATGGTTTGATTTAATGAAATGGTTTTAGCATGGTTTTTGGGCATACTTTGTGTGTGTGTTCATATTGAATTTACGAGGGTTGGTTAAAATATGACCTTTTACTTGGTGCCAAAGGTGTAATGGAACATGGGATATAACTACCTTATGATGACTTGGAAGATAGATGAGAAAACACTCATGAGTATGGAACTGTCACAACAATACATTCATGGTTGGTAGTGTGGATATATGGAATAGAATGGTAATTCCAAAGGGAACTTGTGAAATTGTTATGAGGAATTGTTTGGTTGATTTCATTGAAAAGTGGATTTTGTTTAAAACTGGTTAATACGACTATTATTATATTTAGTTATAAATGGTTTTCAAAATTGTTTTATATAAATTATTATATATAATTTTTTCTGTCTTTTCTATCCTGGTGGTGTGATTAGGTAATTCATTGGGTAAAACCTACAATGTTTTATTACTCACCCCTTCTTTGGAAATTTGGTTCTTTTACAGACATCATCTACCGGGACATTGGAAAAGGTAAAGTATCACATGTCTTTATCACTACATCATGATACTTAGGTTGTTTGATGAATTTGGAGCATGGATCTTGTGGAGCTATGAGTCTTGTTGTAGTCTTTGAGTTTGATAGATTTTCTCCCGATGTTTACTTTGATATTGTAGTCTTCTGTAATGACACTAGAATTTGGTATGATTTTGATAAATGAAATTTTGATATGTCTTTAATTGTTATGAGGAATCATATAGTGGTAGTTTGGTTGTTGATTGTTTTATTGGAAATTTTATTCATAAAGGGAAAATCTTCCCCCACATGTATTTAATCCCTTTGACATTTATTTCCAGCCTTTGGTGTCTTGGGGTGTCGCTTAAGGCCTAGTAACATATCACTACCCTCTCGACCCAATGAGAAGGGGTAGGATGTTGTAAATCGGTTGTACATACTTATGATGTTCAACTTAAATTCTTCATTTTATTTTGTTTGGTATGATATTTTTAGGTGAGAACATGTGTACACCTAACTTCTTTTCAAAAATACCCAGTGAGTCTTTTCCCCCTTATAAAAGACCCCATCTCCCCCCTTTCGTCACACCTATCAAACCACTTAGGTTTAGACAAGCTATATCCATGTAGATTTCCCACATCCCTCCCATTTACCTTTAAGCATCCATTTGGGAAAAAATCCTTCAAAGGAAGACTTTTGGTACACAACATAAGGAGTTACCCGATTAAGAGGTAACATTTTTCCTTAACCACTTTAGTTTTATTTCCAGTTTCAAACCCATAAAATATTCTTATTCTATACTTTCATAAAAAATACAGTATCATAAATATACTAGGATTTTTTTATAATAAGGGTTTTACCTCCACTTACACACACATCCATCTAATGTGTAACAAACTTATTGTTTCTGCATACGACGAACTATTGCTTCATGAAATGATGATTGTTCATTTTTTACTTTATCACATCTCAAGGTAGAAATTATGATTGAAAATCTTCTTATATATGATATATATGATATTTATTACTTCATTATACATCTTTAATACTTTTATTCCAGATACCTTTAATACTTTCCATTTTACATTAATACAATCACATCATTTGAGGAAGTGTGGACTACTGCCCCCCTCAAAGTGATGTGATTTTTTCACACTATACATGGAATGTATAAAGGATGGTTTTAATTAATAATATGTTACATAAAAATTATATATGATATTCATTACATAATTACCATTTTTAATATATACTATATATATATATCATTTCCTTTATTACCCTTTCAGGTGGTAAGTTTGTTTGTGGACGTGTGGACTACCGCCTCCTCGTCACGATGTGATTCCTTTTACATCACAATAATTATATATAAGTATACATGATTAAATAACATTTTAATTATGATAGAATTATAATTTTGTAAATATATGGTGTTACTTACCTTCTTTCCATTACATTCATTGAAAAATGGGAACGTTACTCATGCATATGTACGGCCTACCGTCTCCATGACCGTAACATTGATTCATTTTACATAACCATATTTAATGATTTCTTATAAAAGTATAATTTATGTATATTATTTCATTATTATTATTATTATTTATATGTTATATAATTATCCCCTCGATGATAGTTGACATACCAAAGTTGTTTTGGACACATAAACCAATTTTGTCCAAAACACCTGATGTAAACTTAATTGTTTAAGTAGTTGTATACAACAAAGTAATAGGTGAAACAAAAGTAATTATAAACATAATAATGGTTATCAAGAAATTATAAAATTAACATAAGTTTATTGTACAATAGTTTAAAGGATTTTCACCCAAAAGGATACTCAAGGTAAGGGAATTTCATCTCAATTTACATTCCATGGAGACCTATTTGTTATTATATATCAATTCACTTCTATTCGATGTATATACTTCCTTTTTCATGTTACATCTTGAATCTAGTTATTCTCATGATATTATAAGATTCATTTAATTTCATACCTTTCTGTATATTAGGATTCAAATGTTTTAATGTTTTATGGGACACATTGGAATGTTTAAAGATCATTCTCCTCAAGAATGTTCTTAATGATTATCTATATAATCTCACTTACTTTTGTGATTCTTAAATTTATATTGAAACAATCACTTTGTTGTAATAATTTTTAATTTGAAATTACCTTGAATATCCATAACCTCACACAATTCATATTATTATTTTGTAAATTGTATATCATTTTACATACGGTGTTCACTTTGATAGTTATTTGATTAACTGGGAATTATTGATAAATCCATATCTTCTATTCAACACGGATACATTTTGATAATGAATTTTTTTTATTAAATATATGAGGAATGATTTGGATATTAAATACCTGGGTTAGGGACCATTTAAGTAAAGATATATGGGTTGGGGACCACTTAATTTAAGCCCCTTGATGCATAAGTAGTATCATGGGATGAATTAGTTGCGCAAATTAGAAAATTATAAAATGTCACCTGACGATAAAGGTATAATGTGCCTGGAAAACATAAAATTCAGTAATTAAGAATTTCCCACATTTATTTTTGGTCATAATTCATCCATGCGATCTTTCATCGATATATCTATGGATACATTTCATTTTTAGTTCATTGATTAAATGGAATGTGTTTCAGTTTCTTACCTTTCTATACTCATTTTTTTATATCTATTTATTTGAATGTAATTTTTTTCCATGTATTACAATTCCATATTGTTTATATGATTACTTATTATTGTTTTTGAATATATGGTATGAATGTTCTATTATTTACAATTCCAAAATTATTATTCTCATTGATTCATTATTACTTCCCCTATGCTTTACCCTTAAGGAGCATTTGAGGTCACCATAATTTTGTTTCTCTCTATAGGAATCCAATAAGATTACTGTGAAAGATATGAATGGATATACTATATGTATTATTTTTATACTCGAATTCATTTATTAATAAATAAGAAGAAAATTTATGTTCAAATTAGTGTATTTTTTTGTAATACAATACAAATTTATTTTTCTGGTTTACTAAGACTACTAAACTCTTTGGTCATTCGGGGCTTGATTCCTTATAATCAAGCTAATTAAATTTTTAGAAGACACCATCTATTGGCTATCTAGGTTTGTTAATATATAGTTGGTATCAAATTAAGTCTAATTGCAACCTTGGTAACTAGATTTAGGAAAACACGGGTTAGAGAGCATAACCTGAAGGTATAATTTAAGGGTAATTATATAAGAATATCCTATAATTTAGTTAAGGTGGTAATTATGTGGGTCTTCCTATCAATACATCCCTATATAGATATTGTGGGTGGATATTTTTCTGGAATAGATATAACTATGAGTAATAACTCTGACAAGGTGTTTCAGGATTACTTGTGGTAAACTGGTACACCAAAATGAGCCTTATTATCACATAGTTTGGCACTCCTGAGGGATATTCTTAGGATAATTAATATTTTCTTTACAAAACATTATGAAATATTTTGGAAATGAAAATTCTAGGTTAATCCTAAGGTTTTTTAGAATGAAAATATGGTGGCATGATTTAGAAATCCTAGAAATGATATTATTGATAAAATATAGACCAAGGAATGAACTTCTTAGAAATAAATAGATGTAAGTATTTTTGTGTTAGGGTTATATTGAATACCTTTATTAAAATTATATTTAGTGATTAACCATATTTAAATAATTTACATAATATTTATTTTTGAAGTTATAATAATATGGTTTTTGAAAATAAAAAAATGTAATTCAGGTGACAACTAATAAAATCTGTCAAGGATGTGGGTCTTGAACCCATGATTGAAGGATGATAAGGGTTTCAAGAAAAAAAAATGACCTACGAAATGTCCTGGCTAAATTTTAATTTTTTTAGTTAAAAATATTTATGAATAAATGTTAATGATGAACCAATAGTATAACTTTTCATGATTATAGATTGATCTATGAACCATATTGGTTTTAGAAGATATTTAAAGACAAATAGTTTGACGTATCACTCTTTTTCAGGCCTTATGATCCTTTTTATAGTATATTTTAGTGCCTTGAGAAATAAAACAAATACTTTTTGATAAATAATTTCTTGGAGTAAAGAGATGAATTATAATTTGATTGAAGCACAACCAAAGGTTAGGATTGTTCATTTGAATTTGAAACATGTAAAGTAAGTGTATTTATTTATATTCTTGGTCATTAAAATATTTACCAAACATTGGTAAACTGAATTATAAATAAACTTTTATTCTAATACCTTAATTTATATTGAATTGATGATCTTCTAAAGCATCAAAAATTTATGGATTTGAGGCCCTCAACATTCCATTCATCATTAAATTTTTTGTGATTAATAACCTCATTCACTCCCTATAAATGTTTACACTTTTACTCCAAGTACATATTTTCACTTTCCACTAATTTTATCCTACTTAGAGACCTAGTTATATGGTAGTCCATGTGACCTTTATGCTTCCCATTCTCTCTTTTCTAGAGGATGTTTTACGAACCCTTCTCACGATATGGGATTTCAATGTAGGAAATATCAAAGAATATATCACCAAGATCAATTTAAAATTTTTATAATTCAATTAAATTAAGTTGGATAGAATGTAACACCCTGCAAATCTAAATTAAGAACCTTGTATTTGATAGCGTGTATGACACGCGACACCAAGCGTGTAAGGGAATATAATATCCTGAGACTCCACTATATATTTACTATTTAAAATATATTCTACGTATTTCAATGAACGTAACATTGAGTTATATTAAATTACACAAAAGAGAGACCTTCCTCGATATCTTTCACTACATGCAAAGACGACCTTCCATGATAGCTTGTGATACATGCAAGACTGTGTTCCACCAAATAAAAATGTATTATTAAAATATTATTGTTTAATATAATATGATATAACCTGGCCATTATGTTAGAGATTATGAATATTATTAACTAAATTATTAAAATATATGGTTTATATAAATATAAAATGAATTCAATTGTTACAAATTAATGAGAAATCAAAATAAGAACCAATCGGATAAAAAAAGTAATATTTTTATTTTTATGCTTCCAAAGGAGTTTTTGTCTTAATAAACATAATTAATTACAATTAAGGAATTATTTTAATAAAATTTATATTTTAAATATTCAATGAAACATTTTTTTATATTCATAAATTCGTTTTAATAGTCATAATATAATAACAAACTCTATTTTACACATAAAAACCCATATTTTTTTATAAAGGCAATTTTACGATCTTTTAATGGAGAACCCATTTTAAAATTTAATTTTTACACTTTAATTGATTTATTATGTTAAAATATAATTTATATTATAAATTTAAACATAAAAATTAGGTTATGTTAAATTTTTTATATTTTTCGGAAACATGTCATTTTTTAATGAATAGTTAAAAATTCTGAATTTTAGTTCAAAATTTATTTTTCATATAATTTGGTTATAAGGATAAATTATACTTTTAGTTTTTTTTAAAGTTTAATTAGATAAAAGTTTTATCAATTAATAAAATTTATTTCACCTGAATTGATTTCACTTTGAAATTTATTATTAAAACATAGAAAACTTTCAAACGTTTCACATTAAAACCCCACATTGTCGTCCCGCATGCGGGATGAATTTTAAAATAATTTATTCCACTTATATGAGTTAAATTTGGATAAATGGATTCCATATTTTTAATAAGTATATTTTATAATTTCTAATAACACCAACTTTGTTTTTTACCAAAATAATTAGTGAATCTAATTAAACTTAATTACAAATATTAAGGCATAATTATGCTTAATAAAGGACTAAACCATTAACATAGGGGCCCAAATGGCATAGAAACATGTCCAAAACCCATTTTATGTCCATAATTAGTCCATTAACATTAAATTAATGAGTTTAATTTGTTTTTTTATGACTTTTTTTAGGTAATAAAATGTGTACACCTAGCTTATTTAAAAAAATACTAATTGAGTCCCTTTCCTATCTTATAAAAGGCCACCACCTATCCCCATTAATAAAAATATAAAACCACATTGTTTAATACAATATCTACCCAAATATCTTCCCAAAATTCATAATTTATACCTATAAGCCTCCCTTTTTTCATAAATACTTCCATGTAATCCTTTTGGTACACACCAAAAGGAGTTACCTGATTAAGAGGCAACATTTTTCCTTAACCTCTTTAGTTTTATTTCCTTTATCGAACCCCTAAAATGTTATTATGTAAATATTTTATAAAAAATACAGTATAATAAATATACTAGTTTGTTTTTATGCTAAAATTTTGACCTACACTTACACACACTTTCATATAATGGATAACAAACATATTGTTTCTTTGTACGGCGAACTACTGCCTCATGAAACGATGATTGTTCATTTTTTCGTTACAAAATCTCACGGTGGAAATTATTATGGAAACTATATTTATATATGATATATATTATACTTATAATTTATTTATACCTCTTTAATACTTTTATTACACATACCTTTAATACTTTCCATTTTACAATAACACGATTACATCGTTTGGGGAAGTGTGGACTACTACCCCCCTCAATGTAATGTGATTCGTTCACACTATACATGGAACATATAAAGAATGGTTTTAGTTAAAAATATGTGATATAAAAAATTATATTTTATATTCATGAATTAATTAACATTATTTAATATATATTATATATAGAGATCTCATTTTCATTATTTCCCTTTAACACACTTAAAAGTGACAGTGTTTTTCATGGACATGTGGACTACTGCCTCCTCGACCAGATGCAATTCCTTTTACATAATAATGATAATATATATAATGATATATGATTAAATAACATGGTATTTATGATATAATGATCATTATGAAAAGATATGGGGTTTCTTAACTTCATTTTATAACGATCATTCAAAAATGGAAATGTTACTCATGCATACATATGGCATACCGTATCCATGATCGCAATGATGATTCATTTTTCAAAACCATATTTAATGATTAATTTTAAAGCAATAATTTATGTATATTATTTCAGTATTATTATTATGAAGATGTTATGTAATGACCCCTATGATGATAGTTTACATACCAAAGTTGTTTTTGACAAATAAATTGAATTTTCTCAAAAAACTCGATTTAAAATTAATTGATTAAGTAGTTTTATACAACATAGTAAGAATTGAAATAAAATTAATGATAAAAATGAAAACGTTTACAAATCAAGTATAAAATTAGATTAAGTTTATTATAAAGGATTTTAAAGTGTGTTCACCCAAAAGGAAACTCAAGGTAAGAGAATTTCATCTCAATTTACATTCCATTGATACTTATTTGTAATTATATCCCAATTTACTTTTATTTGGTGTATATCCTTCCTTTTTCATGTTATAACATGAGTCCCATTATTCTCTTGATATTATATATTTAATTTAATTTCATACATTTCTAGATATTATGATTCAAATATTTCAATGTGGTATGGGACACTTTGGAATATTTAAAGATTATTCTATTCAAGAATGTTCTTAATGATTATCTATGAAATATAACATCCATTTGAGATTGTTAACTTAATCTTCAAACTATCACTTTATTGTAATCATTTTACAATGTAAATTACCTAAAATATCTATAATCTCATTCAATCTATATTATTATTTCCTAAACCATATATCATTTTACATACGGTGTTCACTTTGACAGTCATTTGATTAAATGGGAATTATTGATAAATCCAGATCTTCTATTCAGTACAGAAATATTTTTTTAAGTCACATTGTTTATTTAATATAGAAGGAATTATTTGGACATTAAATACATGGGCTAGTGGCCATTTAAGAAAATCCCTATGGTTTGGGGACTGGTTTGTGCAAGACCCTTGATGCATCGGTAGAATCCTAGGACAAATTAGTTGCGTAAATTGGAAAAGCTTAAATTGTATCTTGATAATAAAGGTATCATGTGCCTAGTAAACAAGAAGTTCAATAATTAAGAATTTTCTTCATTTATTTTTTGTTATTATTCATCCATGAGATTTTGCATTGACGTATCTATGGATACATTTCATTTTTAGTTCATCGATTACATGGAATGTGTTTCGGTTTCTTACCTTTACATGTTGATTTTTCCTTATCTAGTTATTTTAATGGAATGTGTCTAAATTTATTACCTTTATATATTGTCTATTCACTTTCTTATTAGTTTTTTGATTATATTTTATGTGTGTTATATTATTTTACATGACATAATTATTATTCTCATTGATTCATTATTGCTTCTTTTATATTTTACCCTAACTATGCAGTTGAGGTCACCCATAGTATGTTTCTTTCCTGAGGAATCCAAGAGGATTACTGTGAAAGATTTGCAGGGATATACTAGATAGATTATAGTTATCCTAAATGTCGTTTATTTTGAAAGAAAAAAAATTGTTGTAATTAGTGTATTATTTTTTAATACAAGACTCATTTATGTATCTAGTTTACCAAGACTACTAAAATCTTCAGTCCTTTGGTACTTGATTCATTGTAATCATTCCAATGTAATTAGTAGAATAAACCAACTCTGGGATATCTGGGTTTGGGTAACTACAAAGTAGTAACCTGAACCTTCACATGTACTAAACTAAGAGTTCATACCACTCAAGTAGGATCTGTCTTATGAAGAAAAATCAGTTGAAATTATGGATCAATCAGAGAAAGTTCTACAAAACAAGACCCCTCACCTGGTCAATGTTTCTTGGAGGAATAACCAATTAGAGGAATCTATGTGGGAAATTTAGGATCTGATAGAGTTTAAGAGATCTCATATTTTTACCTGAGTGATGAATTTTGAGGTATAAATTCATTTTAAGGGGGGTATAATGTATCACCCTAAGTTTTTATGGACCTTTGTTTCGAAATAAATTAAATTTTCATTTATGCCTTGCAATGCACTAATTCAAACATTCCATTCACACAGAAACGACTTGGTGTACATTACATGACACAAACTTAGTGTATGATATAGGGAACATTGACATGGTGTATATTATACAGAACATCAACTTGGCTTACATTACTTGGAATAGCGACTTGGCATATGTTACATGAAATACCGATGTTTCTACGAAACATTATTTTATTATTATTATAATTTAAATGACATAATTATATCTAATCCATTAAAATTAGTAATTTTAATAGTAATATATAATTTTAAAATATTTTTTTATAATTGATTTATATAAATAATACATAGTGATAATGAATGAGGTAATTTTTTGTAAAGTCCTTATATGTTTAACAATTTTGTTTTCTCAAACAATCTACTTTTTATGTCCCTATGTGAAAAATGATAAAATTAATTTTTAAACAAATTTGTAAATTTAATTTGATAATATAAACATCATTTTTTAATTTATAATGTCTAAATTATCATATGGTGAAATTTTGGGATTTTTCGGAAAAAACATCATTTTTTGATAAATAGTTAAAAATGCCAGATTTTAATTCAAAACTGCTTTTTCATATAATTTATTTATAAGGATAAATTATATTTTAAATAGGTTTAAATGTATAATTAGATATTATTTTTATAAATTAAAACAATTTAGTTCATTTAGATCAATTTCACAATTAAATTGGATATAAAAAATTAGCAAGCATTGGAATGTTTTTACTTTAAAACCCCGTATTGTTGAATTGATTATGGGATTAATTTTAAATTAATTTATGCCAATTATAAGATTATAATTTGAAAAAATATATTCAATATTTGGAATCAGAATAATTTGTGATGTATAATAAGTATAAATTTTTTTCACCAAAAATATTAGTGAAAATAATTGAAATTAATTACATCAATTAAGGTAAAATTAATCATAACTAAAGACTAAACCATATATTTAAGAACAAAAAAAGACATATAAGCTTATCCAGAGCCATTTTTCTTCAGATTATATGAACATGAACCTTCAAATATTTGTTTTGGTTTTTTTAGGACTTTTTTAGCTAAAAACATGGATACACCTAACTTGTTTTAAAAAATACCAAGTGATTCCTTTCTGTTCCCTATAAAATGCAACCACCTATCCCTCTTATTAAAACCTATCAAACAAATTATTTTAGAAAAAATAGATTCCCAATAAAATTACCAACATCCCTAAATTCTTCCTTGAATCCTCCCTTTGGTCCAAAAGAGACCCAAGGAATCCTTTTGGCACATATCAAATGGAGTTACCCGATTAAGAGGTATCTTCTTCTCTCAAACTCATTTATTTTTATTTTCTTTACCCACCACATCCACTCTATTTACTCAATTATTGTATATAAAACAAGTATAATCAATATAATATTATTTTTTTATACTAATGTTTCGACCTACACTTACACAAACCTCCATCTAATGGGTAATGAACATAGTGTTTATGTGTACGACGAACTACCACCTCACTAAATGATGACGGATAATTTTTCCTTTATCACATATCACGGTGGAAAACTATATTTATAAATGACTTATATTATATTTATTATGTCTTTAATCTTCTATATTCCTTTTACAACACATATCTTTTTTCTTTCCATTTGGTACAAATATTATAATTTCATTTGAGGAAGTGTGGACTACCACCCCCTAAAAGCGATGTGATTCATTCACACACTACATAGAATGTGTTAAGGATGGGTTTAGTGATATTATATGATATATATGACATTATAATGATACTTTAATTATATTATATACACATATACATATATTTCATTTTCTTTCTTTCTTTCAATTTGATAATAATAACGGAAACAACATTCAGGTGTACGTACGTCTTACCCTCTTCATGAATGGTGTATTAAATTTTGTAATTATATATTATATAGATTATTATAATAAAATTATAATGAATATTAATGATATTTATATAACAGTTTACTTTCTATAATCATGATACATGTTTAAGGACCAAAGATATTACAAATTAAGACACATGCGATGAATAAAGCGAATATTGCCCGAAGAGAAACCTTAACATAGGATTGTTAACAAGAGGGTAATATAAGGTAATGATAAAAAAATTTGTGGTATTAGAAATAAAAATATGGTTATTTAAAATTATTATAATAAATTTATATTTATTATACTGGTGGTTTTAATGAGTATGATGAGATTCAAGAGACAAGTAAATGGAATCCCATCTCACTTTTATTTCTGTCAGATACATGCCTTAATAACCACTCCTTTTTTTTTGGTGTATGTAATGCCCATGAATATATTCTAATCCTATTATACATAAATTTAATGGTATTAACATATCAATTTTATGATCTTTATTTTATGAGGTTTATGTTTCAAAATTTACCAAATTGGTAAAATAGTATTGTCTCAATTTTCTTTATTTGAGACTCATGTTTTTTGATGAAACTAAATTATTTTTAAGGTGTATATAAATCCATTTTATATGTTATATCAAGAATCTCCTTAATTTTATGATATTTTAAACTTGAGAAAATTAACATTTATTACATGAAGAGTATGATCCAAAGTTACCAATTAATAAGAGTTTATTGAAACAATATCTTCACTTTTAAAGAATGTTTAAGATTATGCATAAATTAATGAAATATGATGATCTATATCCTAAGAACACTCATAAATTTTCTTATCCTCTGGTTATTCAATATATCTTCATGTATTAGTACCATTGTTTCATTATTTTGTACTTAATATGATTTTTTATGTAAAATATAATCATCTATCTCATCGGTTGAAAATATATTGTATTCAAAAACCATGATTTAAAAAAACAATTTATTTCTAAAGATATTTGAATCCCATTTTCAAGGAAAATGTATTTTTTTTAAAAATCTGGTTTTCAATCCATATTTTATATGTTTTCAAATCTATTTTCAAAGAAAAAGGTTTTTAAAAGGTTTTATATTTTAGAAATAATTTTTCAATGCAGAAATGATATTTTCCTCGAGAAATATCTTTGAAAGATATTTCAGAATTATTTACCATATAAGATAACATCAATTGGTGTTACTAAATCATTTGTGGGGAAATTATTAAATTAACCCATTCATATTATTTCTCTTAATGGATTATGTTTTGATTTTATGATGTTTATGAAAATCATTTCTCATTCACGAGTTAAATAATTTTTAAATCCACTTGTTTTCATGGGCTATTTTTATGATGAATTTATTATGAAACCTATCTTTTATCATGGGTTATAAAATGATTTCATGTTTAAAATACCCACTTCATTTCATGGTCCATGATATGATTATTTATGATCTTATGGAACATGTATTTATTATTTAATTATGATATTGGTGGGGAAAATATCTCACTCCAATACATTGGGTAATGATTTATATCTCATGAGATATACATGGTTAGAATGGAAAATGAACTCAGCTCAGTATTACACGACTGGAATGGGAAATGAACTCGGTTTAGTATTACCTGGCTGGAATGGGGAGTGAACTTGGTTAAGTAATACAGGGTTGTAATGTGGTGTGAACCCAGCTTAGTAAAGGATTTTGTCCAATAAGATGGTCTTGGCAGCAATTCCTTGACTAATATTAAAATAATTATATATTATCAGGTGTCTACCACAATTCCATGTTTTATTCCTATGTTATTCTTTCGTTCCTTATGTTATTTATTTACTTATGATTTATGTCTTATCAACTACCAAGACTTATGCTCTTGATTGTGCTTAAATATCTCCCTTGTTTAACCTTACTGATCATTTGAGCTCACCCATTTTTATGTTTCCTTCCCCAAGTTATGAACATATGTATTTTGTTTTATGTGTCTCGGAAGGGTGATATTCAAGAAGAACATTGGGGAGATAATGTATCTCACTTATGTATCAGTGTTTATGTTTCCATGTTTCCATAGGCACTAGAATAATATAGTATTTAGGAATTTTTTGTATAATGTTTTAAGTATTCTATAAAAGTTATGTAATGTTAATGTATGAAAAGAAAGGGTCACTATACTTACACACTGTGGTTTCCCTATCTGGTGATATGATCATTGAAGCACCCTAATCCCACATGAGCTATGCACAATGTGTGAAATAAGAGATGATACATAATTAGTCACACTACTTATGGATGTGAGACATACATACTGGGATAACCCTTTAGATTTTTATTATAGAGATCATGAATTAGGAAGGTGTCCTATGAATCCTGGTTATGGTTGGAACCATAGTATTCTTAGTTCAATTAGTTCTAGGATTACACATTGAGTTTTCCCTATTATACCCACTGTACAAGTATATCATGCCCTGAGACATATGACTGACATAGCCTAGTTTCTTTCTTTACATCTCTGGTTGTCTTCCAAACATGTTGTATTGTCTTCCAGACATGTCTAGATTTTTGAATGGCATGCACTAGTGATAATCACATGATCCAGGTTGAACTTTCTAGAGGATATCAAAACACCTCACTAAGGATTTTTGGAGACAATCACATGATCAGATCTGACATTCCTGGGGGAGTGTATCACCACATGTATGACTTTTCTAGAGGACGTTTAATGATACTGGTTGACTTGTCTAG
The DNA here is from genome assembly GCA_963277665.1 of Viscum album. Taxonomy (NCBI): domain Eukaryota; kingdom Viridiplantae; phylum Streptophyta; class Magnoliopsida; order Santalales; family Viscaceae; genus Viscum; species Viscum album. The sequence goes on from CAUJRU010000022.1 coordinate 3,395,195, forward strand.
AGTAAATTACAAGACCTAGATTACTTTTCCTGGTTTCGTCATGGGATCTTGGTTGAGAGCCTAAAGGACTTTACAAGAATCTGGTGGGATGTCCAGAGGGAATATCCAACCTAGATGAAACGCATTGAGAGTTCCATAAGATTTGGATAGTAGGACTATAGGGATCTATGAGACCTAGTTGATATGAATTTGTGTCACCATATAATTTGGGTGACATATCTATAGGACATCACAAGAGCTTTATGGATAGCCTATAGGTCTTCACAATATTATGGGTGGAATTATAAAGGGGTATCTTATGACTTTGTTGATGTGGTTTGAGGACATTTCATGATGCAAGTGACATGTCAAGGATATGTAATATGAATTTAGTAACAAATATAGGTGTTGTCTCAAGATCTGAATGAGTCATTCAAAGTGAATGGGGATCAAAAAATATGTCTTCAAATAATTATCTCATATGTAGTATTTATTCCATTTTTTTGCATATGTTCATTATATTTATTCAGGGTGATTTTTTGTCCCCCATGATCTAGCATATCTGTGGGATGTTCTTTTCATAACGCACCAAGGATCCTCCATGTGATTCCAAGATATAATGTGGAGTTACTATGCATGAATTGTGATCTCTTATGTTGGTCCCCAGATTTTTATTGGCGGAAAACCTTTTTGATTGTGAGATTGAACACTCAAAAAGTTCTCTATGATGCTTAGGTGTGTTGGTGTGAAGATCCAAATATTCATTTTTTAATACAGGATTGGGAGATTTATAGGCCTCACCACCCCAATTATATGATGCTTTTCATGGATTGTATTGCGCAAATCCATGCTGGAGTAGGTAGAGGGATTTGTGGTAATGTTCTTCGCAAAATCCCTCCATAGGCGTCGCATGATTTTCAGTGACCACAAGACCATCCTTTTAGTTACCTATTTATTATATTTTTGACATTTAAAGGGGTATTTCCTAACTATATGTTCATCCCAATGTCATTTTTCAAGACCATTACAACATGTCTAGGGGCCTTCTCAAGATTAGGATTTCTGCTGAAAGGATTTCATGTGATCTCATGTGACTTGTCTATGTTCTTTAATGATACAAGTATGGCCTACCCTAGGGACTTCTTGAGATAGATATGGATTGTAAGGGGGCCTTTATGAGACTAGGATGTCTTGAATAGGGGGTTATCTCATGATCAATAGTGAATGGTTGGGTCATATACCTCGGTTATCATAGGATCAATGTATCTTTCCATTGCAAGAAGCTCCCTTCATTTCCCTTTTTATTTCATTGTTCACATGATGTATATTCATACATTTTATAGTTAACAAGTCACATGATATTGATGAACTCATCTAGAATCTGTCAAATGATTAGTGATTGTTTTGGATGCCTTTACATGAGTAGAAAGAATTATCAAAGGGGCTCCATGAGAACTTCTATTAGGTTATGTGCTACATTAGATACCATCATATAACTTTCTGAAGGTCATGAAATCATGTATATTTTGTAATTTTATGCAATATGGGAGTTCTCCCCATGTTACATTTATTTTCTATGAGGGAAAAATGATAACCATATTTAGGTATTTCTTCCCATATGGATTTTTCTATTCTCATTTAGCATCTATCAGAAAATCCCTCCCCCATCAGGAGCGACGTCCGCATGGACAGGTGCTCGGTTTTAAGGAAAGTAAATGACCTTTTGAGGCTTTGTAACTATCATAAATTAGTGTCTTTGGGTGATTTTGGGTATTCCAAGAATTTTTTGGTATTCCTAAAAAGGATGTATAAGTAGGGGGTGGGGAGGGACTCATTCACAGACTACCCAACCTTCAGTTCTCTTATACCCTGACTCTATCACATGACCTTCCCATAAGAACCGACCACGAGATCTATCTGTTAAACCTTTGTGTGATAAATTTTCATGAGAACTGCTTTATAAGAACCGCTTTAGAAATTTATTTTTAAAACTAACCATGAATCCATATTTTTTAATTAGTTAACCTTGTCTATATGGGTTAACGATTGTCTTTGAAGGTGTCTCAAGATCTGTTGGCTCAATCGCATAATGATTCAACTTTTATGTGAATCATGTGCTCATGTGAGGGGTATTTTATCGCAAGTATTGTGATTGATTTTGTGGAATCATGATATCCTTGGTTTTATGTAGTCCGTGTGATCCTTTATGGTCTAGGTGATTCGAAAATCCTTTATGTGATCGTGAATCCATTTTATGATTCATGCGATGCGCATGAGGCTAAAAATTTAATTCATTTCCTTTTAAAAGTTTCTATTTTCATCTGCTTGACAGATGATACTTAATTTTATTTCTATGGCATCTGGATCTTTTCATAGTTATCTCAATCCTTTAAAAGAAAGGGGATAAGGAAAATATGGATCATCAAGATTCTATTGTATTAAGTGTGGATGCTACTAGTTGTCTTGATGTTGTGACATTTTAGATGAGTCTTCAAGAACTTCTTGGAGTAAAACTTAGGTAATACACCCTTACAGATTTCTTGCCCCTTTATGAGTTTGGTCTTGCTAAGTAAACTCTTATTCATTCCATGTATTCACCATTCATACCTCCTTCTTGGGTTCAAAAAACCCATAAAACCTTTCGAGTGATCATCTCTCATGTGGTCTATCTTATTATTTAGGGAGAGAATACATTCAATAAAATATTGATGTAAGTGCTCATAGAAATTCACAGGAATAATCACGAACCTGATTTGGATGTCCCTATGTGTCGCTTGATAATGAAGATGTTTTACTCTATCCAGAAGGTTTCCTCTATCCAGAAGATTTGGTGGGGCCCCAACTAGGAAATTTGATCATGGGGTAACTATGGAATGGATTGGGCATAGAACATCAGGTTGAAATATATTGCTTCCATGTTTTCCATGGAGCTGAAGTATATTGGGATGTACAAGGATACTTGGATCTCAATATTTTTTCCTTATTGAAATAATGTTATGATGTCAAATGTGTTAAGAATCTAGAGTCAACACATAAACACTTTCCACCTCATACATGGTGATGTGGGTATCATAATATATAAAATTGAGAAAATATGTGGTGCACACATATTGGTTGGGATGTATGATGAACTTTTACTCCCATGCTATGTGTGGGATAATGCACAGAGGAATACTCCTCACACCTGAGAGCTGACCAAGATATCCAAAAAGGACCTCTAAAATGAGGCACATCTTGGGATAGACATCCCATTAAATACATGGGTGGGATACTTCATTGAGAAGCCTCGTTCTGAGAAAAAATGCAAGAATCTAAAGACATGTCCTATGAAGGACTCGTGTGGCATGGATGGTTCTTACTGGCCTGAAGGGAAATTTAATGATTAGGGATTGGAGGATTTCTTAGGTATTGAATAATATGTTCAGCTGGCAGGTTTCCTTTCCATGAACCTAGGGGAGTAAATACTCTTGGTAAAGGAGAAGGGTGTGTTTCCCTCGGAATTTGGGGATGACCTCCTTGATTGAAGGTTCAAACATTCCAATCGGTTTCTAACGGGTTTGTTCATAGAGCCGGAAATGTCCAATGATTCCACATCCATTTGGACCTACTTTCCAAAGGTAGGCGCTCATTAGTTTGTGGACTAATGAGGCTTAGGAATTTTCATTGGTCGAGAGGATGGGAGGTTGGACTCATAACACCTTTTGAGGGGAATTATTGTCTACTCTGGTACTCTCTTTAAAGATTTAAGTTATGTTCGTGAATCCTTATTACATTACCAAGTATAAAATGATCTTTCCTTCAGATCTAAAAATCAATGATTAAATATGTAGTAAATTTAGAGAATCTTTTATATGTATTTGAGGTTCTTCATCGATAGAGAATCATCTGTATTTATTAGAGATTCTTGGTCAATGGTATCCTTCGACACATTTATATAGAAGTCTCTTGGTCATTGTGAGGACCATGCTGGTTTTAAATCCACTCAGTGGGGCACTTGAAGTTTATTGTCATTCAAAAGGACATGGATTATTTCTGGGTTGGGATCGAACTCGCAGATGGGCTACCTACGTATCCTTTGTTTAGAAAAGGAATCAGAACCCACATAGTTCGAGTAAGGGAGTATGATGTTTATGATTGATGTCTCACAGAAGGATCTAATAATTACTTTTACACTCTAAGCTCATGTGAGTCATGCTCGGTGTGAGAAATAAGAAGTATTGGTAAAAACAAGACAATTATTCCATTAAAGATGAAATCATAAGAAATAATGTGGGGATTATGTATGTATGACTTCCTAGATATATGAAGATTAGGATTTATTTCAGGGAATAAATCCAAGAATAGGGTGCATAAAGGTATATGTGCTTCATGGAGATTTAAAGACTCTAACTTGGGTCTTACTCCTGAAAAGGAGGCCCAAATTATGAGAGGACTTATGATTGGGTTTTACTCCTGAGAAGGAATCCCATATCAAAGTTAAATTAGGACTGGTTAAGAGAAATTAAGACTGGGGCTTACTCCTGAAAAGGAGGCCCAGGTTAAGAGACATGAAAAATTAAGGGACTTGGGGCTTACTCCTGAGGAGGATACCCATATTTGAGACTAGGGCTTACTCCTAAAAAAGAGGCCTAGGTTAATGAGGACTTGGGACTTATTCCTGAGGAGGATGCCCAGTCTTGAGAATTCTGTTTGGGGCTTACTCCTAAGGAGGATGCCCAAATTAGGGGACTTAGGGCTTACTCCTGAGAAGGAGGCCCAATTAAGAGAACTTGGACTAGGGATTACTCCTGAAAAGGAGGCCCATATTTGATAATTGTTACTGGGGATTACTCTTGAAAAAGAGGCCCAGGTTAATGAGTACTTGGGACTTATTCCTGAGGAGGATTCCCAAATTTGAGACAGGGGATTACTCCTGAAAAGGAGGCCCAGGCTTGAGAATTATTACTGGGGCTTACTCTGGAAAAGAAGGCCCAAGTTAATAGAATTATGGGTGGGGCTTAATCCTGAGGAGGATTCCCAAATTAGGGAATTTTAAGATTGGGTCTTACTCCTAAGGAGGATACCCAGATTAGGGGACTGGGGCTTACTCCTAAGGAGGATTCCCATATTTGAGAATTATTACTGGGGCTTACTCCTGAAATGGTGGCCCAGGTTAATGAGGACTTGGGACTTATTCCTGAGGAGGATGCCCAATCTTGAGAATTATTATTGTGGATTACTTGTGAAAAGGAGGCCCAGGTTAATTAGTTCTCTCATCTTAAAGGATGAGGTTTAATGAATGAAATATCAATCTTTAGTGACATAAAGATGTGTAAATCACTAGGTTTTGAGAGATATTCCACAGAATTCCTTTCAGATAAGTAATTCAAATCAAGAAATCATGCCATAAATGGCTTTGAAGAGTGTCTTGAAGAATGAATCTTGAATAGGAGAGGTGGAATGGCTTAAGAGGGGTGAAATGGGAAAGAAGGGCACCCAAAAAGGCAGGGGCGCACAAGTCCTGGAAGGCGCGCAGGTACTTCGTGGGCGCGCAAGTCCTAGTCGCGCATGTATACCTGCGCGACACATGGGTATTTGTGCGACGGTTAACTAGCAGGGTAATACATGAGTGACTCTTGGTTAAAGCCTTTAGAATCATCTTGAGGTTCTTCCAGAAGAGTGGCGTGCAAGTTCTATTGAAGGAGTTAGGTGGCGCACAAGTGTAGCCATTTCCCTTAGGGGCTGGACACTCAGGCATGGAATTGTTGAGGAGTTTCAACACTTAGGCCTTCCTCCCCCTCTTTAGATCTTCCGTTCTAGGTAATATATTACCTTAGAAGTTTTTCGGAAGCTTTGAGAAGAGACTAGGGCATCGAGAGCTCAAATCTATGTTTCTGGAAAAATTCCTCTCTGAAATGGGGGGCCCACAGGGTCTATTTATATGCTGGAGAAGACACCGGGCGATTATTATTTGGGGCGCGCAAGTCACTTGCACGACCATTAGGCACCGCGCAAGTGGACTTGCGCGACAGTGATGGAACTTGCGTGACCCATGTGCTTTTGAAGCTTTGTTCATGCCTTTATCAATTTTTTATGTTTTCATCAAAGGATGAATCAATTTGTGATAAGTTATTTCCCTTTCCATTCTTTTAGAAAAATGTGACAGAAAATAAGCGTCAACAAAAGTCCCCCCTCAAAGTTGGATCCGAAAGAAATGAGGATGTGACTCTGCGGAAAAGAAGAAAACAAAATGGAAGGCGGCGCGCAAGTGTTGTTGGCACAGAGGGCGGCACGCAAGTGTGAGTCGCGCAGGGCTGGAGCACAGGGGTACGACCTTTAGTCATGAAGGGTCCTGCCCGCAGGGTTCTGGCCACGTCTATAAATAGAGGGCCTCACTTCCGTACAAAGCATCTGGATTTCAAACCTTCAAGCTCTCGCCGCGCAGGTCACCTTCACTGCGCAAGTTGCTCTGTTTTCTGATGTTTCTTTGCTGTCGCGCTGTTGTAAAGGTATTTGGACCTGTGTGGTTTATACTTGTGTGCCAAAACATGCGTGTTTTATACTTGCGTGCCAAAACTTGCGCGGAACATTTAACACTTGCGCGACATATCCATACTTGTGCGCCAAGTTTAGACTTGCGCACCTTTATTCCTTTGCTATTTTTCTAAAAATCCTTCACAAATTTTATGAAAAATCAACTTACTTGAGAGTTAATTATTCAAATTTTGTGCCGATTTAATGGCTCCCAAGAGAATCGGAATGGCTGATGGACTGGCTAGCAAGCGGATTGATGACATGATGAACATTGTTGGCCATGATTACTATGATATCTGCGACATCACTCTCCCAGATTTGGCTAAGTACTTGAAGAAATATCATCTTAATTTCCCACAGAGCATCTACCTGCCTCTATATGGTCATGGTCATCTACAAGGAGTCAATGTTCCAGATGCAAAGAATTATATGCCTGAGATATAGCTGCACTGCTACTCCTCTATTTCAGTTGTGTTGTGCATTAAGAGCAACAACATTGTCATGAACTTTCAAATTTTTCCCGCATGTCATTTCCTTGTAGATATGAAAATGGAAAACCCATGGGCTGAAATGTTTTCCACTGTCGGTTGGTGGAGAGAAGACAAGCATGGTATTAAAACAATATCTAAAAAGATTCCTCTCTCCAAATGGCTCTTTACTTCCAATGCTTCATTCTCAAATCCTTGTATCCATCTTCCAAGTCTCTTGGACAGAAACAGAGTCACTGTTTGATCAGAAGAAAATTTTCTCAAACCACACTCAAGAACATTCTTTTACAATTGTCCCAAGAAGAGCTGGTATCACTGCATCTCTTATGGTATCCAGTTTAATTAATGAATTCCAGGTGGCTGCTGATGAAGCTCGGGATGTTGTAAATCAAATGAAGAGTTATGTTGAAAGTCTTTTGTAATTCCTAAAAAAGATAAGAGACTCCAGTCTTTGGATGTCCTTCTAACGCTTGTGCATCAATGAAAAACACATTTAACTTCAATCATTTGTACCTGCACTCTCATTTTCTATCTTCTTTAGGGTATACCTAAGCAAATGGGCCTAGTAAGCATAGTTTGATTTTTTTTTACTAGGATTAGTGTAAATAACCCTACAAACTTTGAATCTTGTAATTTCTCAATATTACCTAAATCATACAAAATGTATGTTTAGTGAGCTAGAACTTGACTTTTATTCATATTTCCTTTGTCTTTTGTGGGTAGTTTAAAGTCATGCATGTCGTACATAAAAAGGCTAATGTTTATGTTCAAAATATCTTTGACCGAAATGGATTAAAATTGACTCAATTCCTTGAAAATTTATCTAAAAACATATTACCATACTCAAGTATGAGGGAAAATATGTAAACTATGACTTAAGTATATTTGGATCTGAGGAATGATATGAAAAAGAGCTAAAAGGCATTAGAAGAAGTAGTTCCCAAGAATGAAGTTACCATTATTTAACAAAACCGTTATGGGGTTGAATTATGCAGGGCCACCTAAGGGCATTGGCTGCATAGTCAAATAAATAGTATCTTTTGGCTAACATGTCTGTTATGTAGACTGTTTATGCAAGGCCTCCTATGGGCACATGCTGCATAGTCAGGCAAAAGAACCCTCAGAAATTTACTTTCCTGGTGATAAAATCCAGTGAAAGTTTATGGAGATTCAAATTTTACAAAGTATAGAGTTTTCTGTATGGAAAGAGTTACTTGAATATGGAGAAGATATTTCCAAACAAGATTATCGATGAACTAGATGGATATTACTCCTATGAAGGTCTGACCCAAACATAGGGAAGGAGAATATAAACCATAGACATGAATACTTTCAGATCATGAAAAAGGATATGGGACAAATATGTTAAGGATGGATACTTTTGCAGATCCCTACATACTGTCATTTAAGACCAACAAGGACAAAAGAGGATTTCTTCCCAAGAATGAAGTTACCAATATTTAACAAACCCGTTAGGGGGTTGAATTATGCAGGTCCACCTAAGGGCATTGGATGCATAGTCAAATAATAGTATCTTTTGGCTAACAAGTCTGTTATGTAGACTGTTTATGCAAGGCCGCCTATGGGCACATGCTGCATAGTCAGGCAAAATAACTCTCAGAAGTTTGACATTTTTGTGACTAGAAGTCAAGAAAAGGTTTATGAAGATCTGAAAATATTTAATGTTAGGATTATGACACATAAATATGGGTATTGTCCAATGTATGCAAAGATACATAAATCAATACTAACCATAATCATGTTGTGGCTGGGTCCTGAATTGAAATGTTGGACTTCACTACGTATCCCATAAGGATGGGAATCAAGCCATACATAGTTCTTGAACTATAGTTTAACATCATTTGTGACAAAAGGATTAGAGATCTTAGTTTAGGGTCATAGAACTTTGACCATTATAAGAAATACACAGTGTTTGTTTTCATGGGGGATTTTCAGCCAAGGGACTGAAAGTGGAATTTGGGGTTAGGCCCAAAGACTTGGGGCTGGATTCGAGGGACACTCGAACGTTCCTACGTATCCCATAAGGATGGGAATCAAGCCCACGTAGTTCTAGAAATACCCTATGTACAAATTTGGTTCATACATGTGAAGGGTGAAAGGGGACTTTATTGCAACGATGATTTAACCCAAGATAAAAGGTTTGGGAATTTCCATGTATGCACGTAGTCTTTGAAATGAAACATGATTGAAAATCAATGTAAATACTTATTCCCTCTCAGGTGAGGGTGTCAAAGAATATTGTAGTTTATTGTCATACTGGACAAAAGTGTTGTATAGTTTAACGTCGTATAGAAGGGACGAAAGTGAACCAATGTAAAGATATTGATTTTGGATATGGTTTCACGAATCAACATCGTATGATATGGAGGTGAACCGATGTGAAAAGATTGGTTTTGGGCTTGAACCTTGGGAGGTTTCCTACGTACCTAGCCTGTAAGGAAAGGATCAAAGTCCGTGTAGTTCAATTAAAGAATGAATTAACGATCAAGTTGTTCTTGGGTACAACGACCTAAAAATGATGTTGTTGGGACTTACACATGGTTAGTATCCCAGAGAGAGTGTTATGGTTGAGGTTTGATCTAAGATCACGTGAGTCATACTCGGTGTGAGAAACAAGAGGTAACAACAACCTTAACGATGCATAGTTTAATGTCATGTAGGACATATAAAGGGACTATGCAATTTAACGTCTTGCAGTTAGGACTATTCGTGCTGCATAGTTTAGTGTCATGTAGCATGGAAAAAGTACAGTTTAATTTCATGTAGGACGCATCAAGGACTTTATGTACAGTTTAGCATCATGTAGTTAGGACGATGGGGACAACACAGTTTAACGTCATGGAAGACAAAAGGGGGACTGTGCAGTTTAATGTCATGCAGTGAGGACAAAAGAGTACACCATTTAACTTCATGTTGGACATATTAGGGACATTTTCCACATTTTAACGTCATGTTGGACAAAAAAGGGATGATACAGTTTAGCGTCATGTTGGACGAAAGTGCGAATAGTTTAAGGTCATATGCATGGACCGTGGATGGTGTAGTTTAATGTCATGCTGGACATAAGGGACTTCTGTACAGTTTAGCGTCATGTAGTTGGGACGTCACAGTTTTAACGTCATGTGATACGAAAGGAATACAAATAGTTTAATGTCGTATGTATGGACCGTTGTTGTATATTTTAACGTCATATAGCAAGGACGATGAAGGGGACACATTTTACGGTCATCTTGGACATATGTGCAAATAGATTAGGGTCATATGCATGGACCATTGATGATGCAGTTTAGCGTCATGTTGGAGGAAAGTGCGAATAGTTTAAGGTCATATGGACCGAGGTGCAGTTTAAGGTGATACTGGACCATGGTGCAGTTCATGGTCATACTGGACCTAAGATGATATATTGTGTGTTTACACAAAATACATCTTCAAAAATCTGGCATTGTTTGGAGTAGTGATGAGTTCTCCATCCATCGAGATTAATGAATAAGCTCCATTGGAGTAGACCCTATGTATTGAGTAAGGTCCTTCCCATTTTGGCTCATTATTGTGAGGTTTCGTTCCTGGTATCATTGGAGTTCTGAGAACTAATACCAATTCTCCCCGAGTGAATGAACGAAGACGAACTTTTTTGTTAAAAGCTCGTGCTATTCGATTCTGATAGACTTTCAAGTGGTGCAAAGTGCACAATCTTTTCTCATTTAATCATTCCAATTCATTCAGTCGCTTTTGAGATTGTTCATCTGTAGATGATTGATCACAAATGGCAACTCTGAGCGAGGGTAGTTGAACTTCAATTGGAAAGACTGCTTCCGTTCCATATACCAGTGAATATGGAGTTAGCCGAGTTGCAGTGCAGGTGGTAGTCTGATAAGCCCATAAATCATGAAAGAGTTTATCATGCCATGATTTTTTATCTTTATCCACCATATTTTGCAGTATATTTGACGGAGTCTTGTTGAAAGCTTCTATCGGCCATTGGCTGCTGCATGATACCGAGATGAATGGATGGAATTGATGTTGTATTCTTGATACAATTTCTTCACCTCGGATGAACAGAAGTTGGTGCCATTTTCCGTCAATATGGTATGAGGGACACCAAATCTGGTAATGATGTTATACTTGATGAAGCTAACAACGCATTTAGAACTGACTTCCTTGAGAGGTATTTACTCTGCCCATTTGGAAAAGAAGTCAGTAGCAGTAAGAATGTACTTAAACTTCTTGGTCGTAGTCGAAGGGTAAGGTCCCACCACATCCATTCCCCATGTGGAAAATGGCCACGAGTATTTAGTTGTATGAAGAAACTTTGGAGGTTTATGAATGAAGTTGGCATATACTTGGCATGAATGACACCTCTTTGTGAAATCAACACAATCTTGTATCATTGAAGGCCAAAAGTATCCAGGTCTTCGAATCTAATCAGACATTCTATGTCCAGACTGCTGGGCACCACAGACTTCTATATGCACTTCTTTCATGACAGCCATTGTCTCTTCACCATCAATGCATCTGAAGATAACTCCATCAAAACAACGTTTGTAGATAATTTTCTCTAGGTGATTTGGGCTATCATAAAGAGTAAAATTCACCACACATTGCCGGATTTGTTCTTTCTCGGCTCTATCAGGTGGAAGTGTTCCATTTTGAAGGTATTCCTTGATAGGTGACATCCATCCTATAGTATGACCATACGGTTCAGGAATGGGACTAATTTCATTAATTTCCTCTGTTCTGATTCGAACATAAGGTGAAATTGCACGACGGTGGGCAATACTGATGGTTGTCTCGTCCCAATTTGGATCTTCCAGAGCTATGTCTATATTAGCTAGTGCATCAGCTTGAGCATTTTGTGATCTTGGGACATAAGAAAATGTCAGTTCCTAAGGGAATTACTCCATTAACTCTCTGACGTAATCATAAAAAGGGATTAGTTCTTCTTTTCTGAGGGCATAATCCACATTGACTTGTTTGATTACCAGGTCTGAATCACCTTTCACCTTTAAGTGACTCACTTTTGCTTGAAGCGCTAATTACAATCCTGCAATGAGAGCTTGGTATTCTGCTTCATTATTGGTACCACCTTCCCACAATAAAAAGGAATAAGGTAACACTGCCTTTTCTGGAGAAATGAGCACAATTCCTAAGACAACTTTGTTGAATTTAGGATTTTCCATTTTCCTCCCTGTTGGACTTCTGCAAGAACCATCAAAATACATTTCCCATGCCTGAGGACTTTCTTGAATAGAAAAGACTTCCTCATCAGGGAGTTCAATATTTGAATATGTGTCTTCCACTAAAGGGTGTTCAGCCAGGAAATCAGCCAGAGCTTGGCCCTTTATCACCTTTTGAGACACATACTGAATGTCGAATTGCTGCAAAATAACTGTCCACCTTGCCAGACATCCTGTAAGCATTGGACGACTAAGGATGAATTTGAGCGGGTTATTGTGTGATACCAATTGGACCTCATGATGTTGCAGGTAGTGTCTCAACTTCTGAACTACAAATATTAATTCCAGGAAGCACTTCTCAATACTTGAATACCAGGTTTCTGCTTCAAGAATAGTTCGACTGAGATAGTAGAGGTTGTTTTCATTCCAAGCATCATTCTTTTTAGAAAGAAAGGCACCCAATGATCGCTCTAGAGCTATCACGTAGAGGATAATTGGTCTTCCTTCAACAGGTGGCATGAGTACCGGTGGACTCAAGAGGTATTTCTTGAGAATATAGAATTATTCTTGACATTCTTCAGTCCACTGGTAAGTGAATCCCTTCTTCATCAATTTGGTGAAGGGTAAACTTTTGCCTTCCAAATTGGCGATGAAACGCCAAATATAGGCTAAGAGTCCTTGAATTCCTCTTAATTATTTCAAATTTTGAGGAGATGACATACCAAGGATTGACTTGGTCTTCTCATGATCGACTTCAATACCACCATGGTGTACAACAAAGCCGAGAAATTTTCCTGACGTTACCCCAAAAGCACATTTTAAGGGGTTCATCTTCAAATTCTGTTGTCGAAGCTTGCGGAATATGACTTCCAAATCGGCCAAGTGATTAGAACATTGCTTGGATTTAACCACCAAATCGTCTACATAGCATTCAACAAACTTCCCTAAGAAGGGTTTGAAGATACGATGCATGGCACATTGATATGTTGCACCTGCATTCTTTATGCCAAAGGGAATTACTTAGTAGAAAAACACACCCTGAGGGGCTCTGAAGGCTATGGATTCCTCGTCTTTTGGGGCCATTCAGATCTGATTATATCTGGAATATCCATCCATGAAGGAAAGTGCTTCATATCCAGCTGTTGCATCAATTAAAAGTTCTGTAATCGGAACTGGGAAATCATCCTTAGGACAATGCCGATTAAGATCTCTGAAATCGATGCAAACTCTAATTTGTCCATTATTCTTCTTTACAGGGACAATATTATCCAAACACTTGGGATACTGAACTTCTCTGATGAAGTTAGATTTGATAATCGTATCCACTTCAGCTTCAATTTTGGAAGCAAAAGTTGGGTGTGTTCTTCTCACAGCTTGCTTAAATCCTCGATGTTCTTCTGGTAAACCCAAATTATGAGTAGCAACATAAGGATCAAGCCAAGGAATTTCTGTATAGTTCTAAGAAAATATATCTCTATTTTTCTTTAGAAAATAAATATACATCTCTTGCTCATCAATATTCATGGCCGCACTAATTAAACTGGGGCGTGGATCTTCTTTTGTACCCAGATTTATTTCTATGAGTTCATCCACAGTGGTAGAGATACCCTCTTCAAATGTTGGAGGAGAATCTCTGATATCTTCCTCTTGTTCTTCATCATGTGTTATTTCATCCATTTTTACTTGCATAGTGGATGATAAAGCAGAATTTTCATAATCAGAAGGGATTTCAAATTTTGCATATCTTGAAGAAGAAGCTTCCATTTCCGCCACGATTGATGATGATGGGTCTTCTTTGGGTAATAAAGAGGAGATGATGGACTAAGAATCGATATCATTGTTCACCTCCGATGTTGCTATAACTTTTTCTGGCCTAATTGGTGAAGTATAGACTTGTTGGATTTCAGCAGATGAAATTAAGACGTCACCATTTGTGCTTTCATCACTGCTTGGTGGGTTACCAATTTCTCCCATGTTGTCTGGCTCGATTTCCATAATTGAAATTATGGATCTTTCCATAAGAGTATTTTGATTTGGGTCTATCTTGTCAATTTGACTGATAGGAAACACATAATCTGTTCTCACATGTGTAAATGGATTTATTGGAATCTTCTCCAAACCATATGGAGCCTTAACTTTGGTAATCTCCTTTATTGTGAATTTATCCCTTCCATTCATGTGATAGAATTCCGCCTCAATGTATTGAGACTCACATGTCATGAACGGGGCCTTATCACCATACAATGTACCAACTTGACCATAGAAACAATATTTGAGACATTGATGGTATGATGAAGGGATAGCCGCATGTTGATGTAGCCAGGGTCTTCCAAGAAAGATGTTGAAAGCCAAGTCTTGATCAACAACCATGAAATCTGAATTGTATACAAGATCTCCAAACTGAGTTTTGAGTGTAACTTCGCCCAGTGGTTCTTGTTCATTTTTATCATATCCTTGTAACATCATGGTAAAAGGAGATAAATCAGATTCTGTGACTCCCAATCAATGAAGTGTACGAATGGGCATGAGGTTGACTCTTGAACCATTGTCAATGAAATCTATTAGGACGTCCACGCCATTGACCTTGCCAGATAAGTACAAAGGTCTAATATGCCCATGCACAACATCATCTTCATCTTCATCAGTAAAAGATATTATTTCATGGCATTCTACAAGATTATTCTCTATGTGATAGTCTTCAGCTACATCAATTTCAGTTTCAAACTCCTGAGGACTCGACAAAGCCTCAATGAGTGCTTCCCGAAGATCTTTTGACAGATTCAGAGCATCCAGAATTGATAACTTTGCTGGTACATGGTCCAAGTGTTTCAATACATCATACTTTTGATCTAGAGGTCTTTGTTTCCCAAAAAAAATATGTGGTTTAGTAGGTACCTTGGAAGCAGATGCTTTGGAAGTTGATGCATCTTGTATTGGGATAGAAGTTGGAAATATTCCTGGTTTTGGAAGATTAGACCGATTAGATTTATTTACTTACTGAGAGGAAGAAGATGGAACCTTCAACCGGTCTTCCAATATAACTGTTCCAAGACTGAATTTGCTATTGGTAGAAGAAATTTCTTGTTCTTGCTGAGTTCGCTGATGGTCTCTACCACGAGTTTCTGTTGCGTACACAGTTCTAACAGGGGTAGAATTGGAATAGTGGCTTCTAAAAGATCCACGTCTTCCCCTATATCCTGAGCCTCTGGAACTTCCTCTGATTCCCCTGTTTGATACAGGGAATTCAGGCTCATCGAAATCGAAACTGCGACTGGCATATGGATCCATTAATTGAATCATATTAACAGAACCGAAGATTAACTCTTCGTCTGATGAAGACTCTGCTAGATTAGCCTGTTTAGGCTGTGCCGTTTTGTGGGGAGGTGCCCGTGGCTTTGAAGTAGATGGCATGAAGTCTTCCAGAGCCAAAGACAACTTAGGCTTTGACACATACTCATCTTCTTCTGATTATTTTTCTTTCTTTGAATCAAGTTGTTTCTTTGAGGACTTTCCCTCTGACGAAGAGGGTTTTCCGCAATATTTAGGGCAGAAGACACAATCAGTTTCTTTAATTGTGTTCGCAAAATAGCATGAGTTCGGTTGATTATCTTTCTGACCATCCAATCATCATACTTCTGTGTATTTTATCTTTTGACTTCTTGTCATTCGCCTTCCTCCTCTGGAACTGTAGCAGTAACACATGCTACCTGAGCTGAAGAACCTTTCAGTTTGACTTATCCCGAGTCGACCATCTTTTGAAGGAGGTCTTTGAAGACAAAACACTCCTAGATGGGATGCCACATCATTTGATGAAAAGGGCAATAATTGGGACGGTCTTCATCTCCTTCCTTTTTTATCCTCTTAGGCCTTAGAAATTGAACCAGATTATTTTCCAGAGCCGAAATGAAGTAACTAGGAACTTGTTCATTTCGGAAAGAGTATGTTTTTCTCTTCAGATCCTCAAATTGTTTTCGCCTTTGATCTCTTTGATCATCTGGATGAAACAACCTTTTTTGTTGGCGCTCAGGAGGTGGAGCCCTTCAAGAAGATGATGGTTTTGAAGTATAAATAGGTACAGGTGCTTGTTTATGCATAACTATAGCAGTTTCTGCTTTACCCATTCTCCTTCCTGGAGCTGATGGAATTACACGAGATTTAGCCTTAGCCTGTATAAGGGAATCTTCAATCTGTTGAGCGATTGAAGTAAGGTCTCGAAACCCTCCTGTGTATTTCATAGGGATTAATGGCGTGCGTAACTCGTCACACTAATTTTCCACATAGATTGGAAACAATTCCTCTTGAGGCAGTGCTAATCTTATGAAATATGTTAATCCCTTCTAGCGAGCAATGAAATCTGAGACCATTTCATTCTCCATTTTCTTACAGTTTTTAAGATCAAAAAATGTTGTCTTTGGAAAAGTTGAGCTAAACTGAAGAAGTAATTGTTGACGGAGATCTTCCCATCCAGTAATTGACCGGGATTGCAATCTTGTATACCAGAAAAAGGCTGGTCCTTGCAAGCTTCGTACAAAGAATCTGAGTTTTACTGCTTCTTGCTGCTCCGGAGTTCCCATCATAGGATCACAACAAGACACGTAATGCATTAAATGCTGTTCAGGGTCACCTGATCCATTGAAAATAGGGAATACAGGGTTCCCAAAACTAGATGGAGGAGAGATTGAATCTACCCATTCAGGGTAAAATTTATTTTCTAGTTGAACCTGCACATGTTTCCCTTCTATAGTTTCTAACTGAGAATTTAAGGACTCAATGGTAGTTATTAACTTTTGAGAAACATCTGGTTGAACTTGGACTTGGGTAGGTGCAATGACTGGAGCTTGGACAGATGTGGTGGTTGGTACTACAACCGATGGCAGCACTGCCAACTGTTGTTGCACTTGACCAGTAGGATTAGACCTGTGAGGGTGTGCTGATAGAGGAGGATATTCTTGATCCATCTCAGTAGCTGCAACAAATTCCCTTGGCTGACTGACTCCAGCACGCTTAGGAGGAATACTACCCTGAATTAGTTCTGCATTCATCCTCCTCAATTCCTTCATTTCTTCCTCCTGTTGCGCAAACCTTTGCTCTAGTGAGAGCGATTGGCCTTCTCCAGAGGAAGGATATGTAACCTGATTCTTCCCTGTTTCCCTTGTCTGATACCTTTCAGATAGGGGGAAGTGGGTTATTTGAAGGATTACTTAGGTTCTGAGTAACCCTTTCATTTCGTGTATGCACACCTTCTTCAATTGTGTCTGTGCGTACAACTTCCTGAACAGGAACCTCTTCATCTGATCCCTCTAAGTGAGCCTCATCTGGTGGATCATCAAAAATGGCATTGATGAAATTGATTGATGCATAATGAATCACATCCCTTCTATCATCATTTCTGTGATATTGTCTCCTTCCATGTATTTGATGATACATTGCCTTTTTTGATTCGATCCCTCAAGAAATTCTTGACGAATCGTAATTTGGAGGGAATATCCTGATAATTTGGCTTTTCGTTCCTCTTGAGGCTTCTTCCCCAATCGAGAGAAGACCGACTTTCTCTGAGGAGGGAATTGATGATTTGAAAAGTCCCCAGTCTGGTGGACTGGGGATGTTCTTGTTGTTCCCGCTCAACTCCTTGAATCCTATTTATTGATTCTAAGGGTTGGTTTAAAAGAGTCCCTAGTCTGGAAAGATGGGGTGGCTCTTGACATGCTATGTCTGAGACTTTCTTAAAATCTCTCTTGATATTGCGAACCTTATTCCGGAAATTAGATGAATGCATTAACCTTTATCCACTTATATCACTTAGTTCAAAAGACCTTTGGATGATTTCTGACACTTCTGTCACTTGATGATGTGCTTTCTCCATAGGAGAGTCCTGTTCAATATTATCGTTTGCTTAATGAAAAAGTAAGTCAACAAAGTGTTCTCTATATTCTTGATTTTGAGAGGAACTAGTTGAGGCCTATTCCTGGGCAAGCTTTTGATTACAAACAAATACCATTGACTATGGATGGCCATGGGAAATAACATTGCATGAGGCCATTTTGGTAGGCTTTGCTGACTGGAGAGCACCGTGAAATGTAGTTCTCCATGAACACCCCATCCTTTGACATGAATACCAGATGGGGAATTGGCAATTAACTGACGCAATCTTCTTAGTGCACTAAGGCATGAACGTTGAAGGGATCTCTGCTGCTTTTCAGCCTTCGGATATCGAGAGACTGATAGAGATGCCAAATCAATCTGACGTTGTAACCCTTATATTATCTTAAGATGATTTTGATATTCATCATAAGATAATACTTTCTTTTTCAACTAACAAAGAGTTTTCCATATGTTGAGATGAATATCATGAATTCCATCTTCTGTCAACATTTCTGGAATGTCATACTGAGAATTAGCCAGAGGCCAAAACATGACTGGCACTTCACCTTTCGCTAGTTGTTTTCTCATGTTCCGCATTTCCTCTTTATCATTCATTGAAGATTATTCTACCTGACTTGACCAGAGTTGGTTTTTCCTTGTTGTTCATTGGATTCAACAAGATTGGTAGAGAAATCATTAATCAAACTAGAAGATGCATGACTTTGGGTTGGTTCAGAGAATGACCTACACCCTGGGCTATCTTCTGATTGAGAAAGTATTTCACTAGCTAGAGATGAAGCATCAGACATGACTGGTTTCACATTTGCAAGTGCCTCAAGATAATAGGGCTTTCTCGTCACTACATTGTCCACTGGAGAATTATTCGGGCAATGTGCATCACTACTGCGGAGTGGACTTTCGCAGCAAAATTCATCATCATGGGGAGGAACATCATAATGTGTTATAACAAAATATGAGATCTCTTGATCCTCGGTCTTCTGACCCCACAGAGGGTTCTTGTGGATCTCATCTGAAGATGAAACTTCGAGATCGACCAAATTGTCATGAAGCAAGCCTTCATGAGGAAGTGTTTGCCGAAGACCATTGGAATTAATGTTCCCACTATTGAGAAATGAGGGAGTAGAATCTTGAATTCCAATAGATAAATGTATTAGGGCTTCAAGAACTTCATCATCGATCAAGGCCTTGTTACAGATTGGCTCTTGATCTCCTGACTGTGTTGGGCAGGTCTTTTTCTTAGACGCCTTCTTACTCTCTTTGGAAACCACTTGTTGATGAAAGTGGCTACACTGAGTAGGTGTATGTGCCTGATCAGGAAATATGTCCAGGTTAGGCTAACGATCTCCACTCAAATCAGGTGTATGTGCCTGACTTGGTTGTCCGTATGATATAGGGGAGTATTCCCCACAACCCTCTTGGACTGGAATAACTGTGTGTCTCTGTTCTGGAGTGAACTGTTGATGTGTCACTCCACTGGTAGGGATAGATTTATATGTCTTTCCCTGAGATGCTGCTGAAGCTGTTATAATATCCTGGAAAGCATCCAGAATATGAGTAGGGATTTGCTTCTGCTCTTTCACCATTAATAGAATATGCTTGGTGACTTCAGCTGCCGGAACATGGATATATTTCCATTTGGTGATTAGAGTAGGTGTATGTGCCTGCTCCTGTCCTCCTTTTCCTTTCAATGAATCCTGACAGTACTCAAGTGTAGGGGAAAAGAGTTTAGTCTGCCTCCTGTTTGTCACCGGAGATTTTCGACTGACTTCTCCAAATGCTACCAAGAGAGACTATTGGTAGGCTTGATCAATATAGCATGTGTATGTGCCTGCTGATTTAACATTTCCAAACGTGGTTGACGAGATCCATCATATGTAGTCAGATGAGCCTGCTGACTAACTGATGTTGTATAAGCAGGTGTATGTTCCTGCCTATAGTACTCTGCCGTAATTGCCTGGCAGGATTAGCATGATGCTGCCAGACGAGTCTGCTGGACAACGGAATTAAAACGGAAATGTGTGTGTGCCTGCTCATTGCTTGCCACCAAGTTAGGTTGGTGGACTTCTCCGGAGATGGCAGAGATGAGAACCTGCTCACTGTTGACCGGATTCCGCCTCTGGAGGTTCGTCTTGCCTGCTCGGGTTCGAGGAACCTGAGCCGAATTCCTGGAGTCGGTACCCTCATCATGTTGAGGGCGCACTGCCGCACGAATCTGGCGGCGATTTTTGGTAGGATCCCTCAGGAAGGACTCATGATTCTCTGAATTAAGTCCCTAAGGGATCTGCTCATTCACCTCCCCAGAATATGGGATTGAATGGTGATTGTGTTTCGGGGATAACAACCTGAAACGGTTAGAGACGGTGGTTAGCACCGCCTGCTTCTTGATCACTGGTCATCGTTGTTCGGACGACCGGTGTGAGTTGTTCACCTGGAGGGCTTGTTGGGCAGCCTCCAGAGTTGGGATAGTACCATGTTGACGGTACTCCTTAACCAGCGCATTTGATACCCAGCGTTGAAGATGCTGAGTAGGTGATGTCATCCTTAGAGCATATGACGATCCAGTAGGAGTAGCAGTAGTGGCATTTGCAGCAGCAGTATTCATAGGTGTGAACTTGAGAGCAGCCATTTCATAGAATGCAGAAAATCATGGAAAAGAGTTCATGTTTGATATAACAGACGTAATCAAGATAAATTCAGCCACTACATCTTTTGGATAAGCACATATTTCAATGATTGTTTTTGTTGGCCCTCTCATTGAGTTTTAAATAGGGGCCTAACAAATAGGTAAAACATCATTTTAACTTGGTTAAGTATTCACGTCGGGTTCACCATTTTTTGTTTCCCTCGTAATTTGGGGATGACCTCCTTGATTGAAGGTTCAAACATTCCAATCGGTTTCTAACGGATTTGTTCGTAGAACCGAAAACATCCAATGATTCCACATCCATTTGGACCTACTTTCCAAAGGTAGGCGCTCATTAGTTTGTGGACTGATGAGACATAGGAATTTGCATTGGTCGAGAGGATGGGAGGTCGGACACATCACACCTTTTTGAGGAGAATTATTGTCTACTCCGAGACTCTATTTATAGATTTATGTTATGTTCGTGAATCCTTATTACATTACCAAGAATAAAATGAGCTTTCCTTCAGATCTGACAATCAATGATTAAATATATAGTAAATTTAGAGAATCTTTTATATATATTCGAGGTTCTTCATCGATATAGAATCACCTATATTTATTAGAGATTCTTGGTCAATGGTATCCTTCGACACATTTATATAGAAGTCTCTTGGTCATTGTGATGACTATGCTGGTTTTAAAGCCACTCAGTGGGGCACTTGAAGTTTGTTTTCATTCAAAAGGACATGGATTATTTCAGGGTTGGGATCGAACCTGCATATGGGCTACCTACGTATCCTTTATTTAGAAAAGGAATCAAAACCCACGTAGTTCGAGTAAGGGAGTATAATTTTTATGATTGATGGCTCAAAGAAGGATGTCATAATTACTTTTACACTCTAAGCTCACGTGAGTCATGCTCGGTGTGAGAAATAAGAGGTATTGGTAAAAACTAGACAATTCATCCATGAAAGATGCAATCATAAGAAATAATGTGGGGCTTATGTATGTATGACTGCCGAGATATATGAAGAATAGGATTTACTTCAGGGAAGAAATCCAGGAACAGGGTCCATAAAGGTATATGTGCTTCATGGAGATTTAAAGACTCTAACTTGGGGCTTAGTCCTGAAAAGGAGGCCCAAATTAAGAGAGGACTTATGATTGGGTTTTACTCCTGATAAGGAATTCCAGATCAAAGGTAAATTAGGACTGGTTAAGAGAAATTAAGACTGGGGCTTACTCCTGAAAAGGAGCCCCAGGTTAAGAGACTAGAAAAATTAAGGGACTTGGGGCTTACTCCTGAAGAGGATTCCCATATTTGAGACTGAGGCTTACTCCTAAAAAGGAGGAATAGGTTAATGAGGACTTGGGACTTATTCCTGAGGAGGATGCCCAGTCTTGATAATTATGGTTGGGGCTTACTCTTAAGGAGGATTCCCAAATTAGGGGACTTGGGGCTTACTCCTGAGAAGGAGGCCCAATTAAGAGAACTTGGACTGGGGATTACTCCTGAAAAGGAGGCCCATATTTGAGAATTATTACTGGGGATTACTCTTGAAAAGGAGGCCCAAGTTAATGAGTACTTGGGACTTATTCCTGAGAAGGATGACCAAATTTGAGACTGGGGCTTACTCTTGAAAAGGAGGCCCAGACTTGAGAATTATTTTTGGGGCTTACTCCTGAAAATAAGGCCCATGTTAAGAGAATTATGGTTGGGGCTTACTCCTAAGGAGGATTCCCAAATTAGGGAATTTTATGATTGGGTATTACTCCTAATGAGGATGCCCAGATTAGGGGACTGGGGCTTACTCCTAAGGAGGATGCCCATATTTGAGAATTATTACTGGGGATTACTCCTGAAAAGGAGGCCCAGGTTAATGAGGACTTGGGACTTATTCCTGGAGAGGATACCCAGTCTTGAGAATTATTACTGGGGCTTACTCCTGAAAAGGAGGCCCAGGTTAATGAGTTCTCTCATCTTAAAGGATGAGGTTGAATGAATGAAATCTCAATCTTTAGTGACATAAAGATGTGTAAATCACTAGGTTTTGAGAGATATTCCATAGAATTCCTTTCCGATTAAGAATTCAAATCAAGAAATCATGCCATAAATGTCTTTGAAGAGTGTCTTGAAGACTGAATCTTGAATAGGAGAGGTAGAATGGCTTAAGAGGGGTGAAATGGGCAAGAAGGGCTCCCAAAAAGGCAGTGGGCGCAAGTCCTAGAAGGCGCGCAGGTACTGCGTGGGTGCGCAAGTTCTAGTCGTGCAGGTATACCTGCGTGACACATGGGTATTTGCACGACATTTAACCAGTAGGGTAATACTTGAGCGACTCTTGGTTAAAGCTTTTAGAATCATCTTGAGGTTCTTCCAAAAGAGTGCTGCGCAAGTTCTATTGAAGGAGTTAGGCGGCACGCAAGTGTATCCATTTCCCTTAAGGGCTGGCCACTCAGGCGTGCAAGTGTTGAGGAGTTTCAACACTTAGGCCTTCCTCCCCCTCTTTAGATCTTCCGTTCTAGGTAAGAAATTACCTTAGAAGTGTTTCAGAAGCTTTGAGAAGAGACTAGGGCGCTGGGATCTCAAATATGAGTTTCTGGAAAATTTCCTCTCTGAAATGGGGGGCCCACAGGGTCTATTAATAGGCTGGAGAAGACCCCGGGATGTTATCCTTTGGGGCGCGCAAGTCACTTGCACGACCATTAGGCACCGCGCAAGTGGACTTGTGCGACAGTGATGGATCTTGCGCGACCCATGTGCTTTTGAAGCTTTGTTCATGCCTTTGTCTATTTCTGATGTTTTCTTCAAAGGATGAATCAATTTGTGATAAGTTATTTCCCTTTCCATTCTTTTAGGAAAATGTGATGGAAAAAGAACGTCAATAGGGTGTAATTAGGGTCTCCACCTTAATGATAGAAACATCCATGGATTGAGGGTATCATTTAGAGTTAGACACCCCTATTTTGGCCAAGATTTACTGCCTTATATGACATATTTATAGCGGAAAGGCCCCTCATGGGATCTAGCAACCATTCTAAGTGTTATGAGGTTGGATGGGGATCATCTAGGTGTCTATTAAAATAATAAAATCTATATCATACCCATTTTCTTCATCAAACCATTTTTTCATCATATCAATGGGGTCAAATGCTTTACACTGGAGTATGGGAAGTCAGGGCCTTAATGGGTCATTATGTATGTTTCTCCTTCAAACCCGATGGTCTATTTCCAATGGGTAACATGGTTGAAAATGGTGGGGGAATTATTGAGGCTCAGGACTAAATTATATCTCTTCGTGAGGGAATTCTTTGCACTCATATAGATAGGGGAATTCTATGCAAATGGTATGCACCCTGCTGGTTTAGCCTCCACTTCCTATGTGTCCAATTGAGATGTAATTCCCATATTGATGTCTAATATGAGGAGCATCTGGTTCTATCTCACCAATTTTGGTTGTTGTTTACTAAGGATAAGAATTGTACAAAGATAACCTTTCCTCATCGAAATGAAAAAATTGATTTATCTCATCATTTTGTTGAGGTTTTGTTCCACTCATACCCTAATGGGAAGTTATCTAAACTGGTCTTCCCAATTACCTCTAGCAGTTGAGGAAAATCCTAGGCCAAGAAATCAGCCGGTTTCAAGGGGGCCAAAATCCTTGGAATCACGCCACAAAGAAGTAAGGAATTTAACATTACCCTTACTATCGGTAGAAGCACCAGCTGATGTGGTCATTGAAAGTGGATTGCTAAAGAGTGAATCCATTTAAGCATTAGAATTTCCTATCACATCTCAAAAGAAGTCGACTTAGAGAATGATAAACATAGAGGATGATCTCTAGGGAATACTATTTTAGGAAGAACTACATTTGGGAGTTTTTACCTATATCACCACTCCTCTGGGTATCACTTTTAAAGACAACCCTAAGGAGGTAAGGTCCTTCTTCTGATACCATGACGTAATGTGGGAAATCATCAAGGGACAGATTTTCTATTCACCTCTGGTTCACCTAATGGTGGTTTGATGCATGCTACAAATTTCCATGGATGAACATGAATATCTCATTATAGGGGTAGTGATAATGGTAAACTTACTACTATGTCTAAAGGTTCATAGTTACTTTCCAACCGTATTGGTATCCTTTATGTTTTTACTAACATAGTGGGAGGATGTAGAAGACCATCCAGTCCTGGTATCCCCTGTATATTATCCATGAGGTTTGGCTATTATAGATGAATTTGACAGTGACCAGGGGACTGATGATGAGGGATCCCTGGGTGAAGTGACCTAGATGAGGTAAGTGATTACCACTTCAATATAAATGACCTTGGCATCAACACCTTCTAGAGATATTTAACTAAAAGGTAAGGGGAAAAGGATGCGCTCTTAATTGTTAGAGTCCTCTCCCATGGAATCCTCAATTAAGTGTAACATCTCACTCTTTTATTATTTTTGATTATTCTAGTACCACATACTATTTTTTAAAGAATGTGCAGTTCGCCACTGATCTCACTTTGGGGAGCATGTATCCACTCCTAAGGATACATGAGAGAATTCAGTTTCTTATTTAGAATAACTCTTATTATTGGGCCCGACCAATCAAGAAGAAGAAATGGATATGGTGGTAACTCAGTCATGGCCATTGCTTGCTACAAATTTCCTAGTAGTATTGATATTTGATCCAACACAAGTGGTCATTATTTTGGAGGACATTGATATTGGTATCTATTTTTGTAGTTAATTGGTCCCGATGGAGGATAATTTTGGATAATGTGAATACATATTTAGAAACTAATCACTTTTCCCACATTGTGTGTTTTCGACGGAAATTCTATTTTGTTCTTGTAGCTCTTAAGGGTAGAAAGTGAGGTACGTCTTTTGGTAAATCATTAAAGGTTCCCAAAATCCACTTTTCACAATAGGGTCTCTCCTCTTCACCCAAGTATGGGGTCGAAGCAACAAATTTCACCAGCAATGAAACTAAGAAATGTATGTTTTTAACATCAGTAAAAAAATATTGGTTACATAGTGATATCATATCATTTATCCTATGATTGATAAACATATGTGCCCCTTGTTTCAGTGTATTCACCCCAATGTCCGGTGGTCCAAGTCCCTAATTCCTTTGGAGTTCTTCCAACTAAGTCGACCAATATAGCAGTCTTTTCCCTTCCCACATAATAAAGAACCATGAGCATGACTCTTTATCTAAAATACCTAGTCTCAGAATATGTTCCAATTCACAATATGTCCTTAGATAAAGTCATAAGGTATGTTTTATTCTACCAGTTGATGTGGTGAAAAATGTGGAGGGAGATTTGGGCCTTAGTTTCAAATACCACTTTGTAAGGGCTAATGGACTGGTTGTGCCACCTTCATTTTGTGTCTTCTATCATTGGATACAAGGTGTTTTTCATATACTTCCCTCTATGATTGGGTGAAAGACGTGGTTTCTCTGAGAGAATAGAAGAGAGCTCTTGAATCGAGGGTGGTAGCTTATGAGGCTTCCTATTTAGAAAAATGAACTGGAAAAAGGCCTTAAATGAAGATTATCAATGTGCAGTGGAAGAGGATACTCTAAAAGAATGTATCAGTACTAGTAAGATTTAAATTGACAACCTCCAGTATGAGATTAGTTGTTTTGAAGTAGAACTATCTCAGTTTCAACAAGCACTTAATTTGTCATATAATACTATAATGTGTCAACATGGACTCCTTAACATGGAGGGGAAGGCCAGGTTTAATGTAATTTCCCAGGAGGAGGAGTTCCAGTAGGTTGAGGAGGTAGAAACCGAACCTTTGGATAAACTACACCAATCTGTTATCACTCTAGAGTAAATGCTTTCATAGCTCAATGACTCCTCCAAGCACATTCTATAATGGGATTTCAATTTTTCAACTTCACCTTCGATTCAATGTTCATGGGAGAGACTCCTATATGTGGAGATTCCTCCTCTTATATGCTATCAATGAATAGATATTTAGAACATTATATGTTGTGCTCTAGTTTTCTTTCCATCATTATGTGGATGACATTTCATTGATCTGATGTTGTGTGAGTCATCCACAAAACCCATCCATTGCATAATATCAAATAAACCTGAATGCCTATATTTGAATTTTTAAATAAGAATATATTCTTATTAGTAAATACTCATTAATGACCCCCAACATGAGATTCATTACTGATATATCTGCTCTAACTATATTTAGATTACTTGATTCACAAAACGATAATTTGGGTGGAATATATGTCTTGGCGGGATATTTTTCTTTCTTTATCATAAGTTAGTGAACTTCGTGAGAATAGTTAAATTTTTTCTATGGCCATATGAAAGGCCTCAAAAGACTTTTATATCTTCCATTAATGTAGAGTATATTGATTTTGTGCTATAGATTAGGTTTTTATCTCAGACCTTATATCATTGTATTTTAGGGACTTTTAGTTCAGATTCCCTATTGTTGTATCTAAGGTTCTTTTATCTTAGACCTTCTATCACTAAATTTTAGGTTCTTTAATATTAGACCTTATATTGTTATAGTTTAGGATATTTAAGCTCGTACCTTCTATCATTGTAGTTTAGGTTCTTTAATCATGAGCATTTTATTGTTTTAGTTTAGTGTCTTTCATATTAGAGCTTCTATCACTGTAGTTTAGGGTATTTTATCTTGGACCTTCTATCACTGTAGTTTAGGATGTTTTAGTTGTATGTATGTAGTTTAGGTTCTTTTAGATTAGACATTTGAGATTCCATATAGTTTAAAGTCTTCCTATCAGGACTTGATTGATGAATATAGAATATAGGTAAAACATTCTAGGGATGAATCAAGAAACCCTAAGGTTCTAAGTTTCTCCATGGTGTTTCCAGATCTCATAAGGATAATATTTCCTTTCTTGAAAGGAGTATATTCCACTTATTGGTAATTAGAAGCCCATATTCATTGGAAGAATTGTCAAAAAGGGGTGTGTCCTATCTTTTCCAAGGGCTACAAAAGATTTATGGGGGTAATATTGGTTGAGGGAGAAATATAAAGATGTAGAGTCTACCTAGGTTTTTGGAATGTGGAGGATTAATAAATAACCAAAATATCTAAGTCAAGTATAATGGGATGTGGAATAAATGGTTGGGATGATCCATAACACCCTAAGGTGTTGTCTTCCACCATGGTGTTACCAAGGATCACAATGATCATTGTTCCTTTCATACAAGGTGGGAATACCTCTATTTAATAGGTCGAATCCCTTATGCATCGCTAGCATGGTATAATAGAGGTTTCTGCACTCATTTCCAAGGTTATGGAAAGATTTATGAAGACTCAAACATCTAGAAGATAAATTTGGGAGTGGATGAAAGGAAATACAAGAAGGGTTCTAGAACCCTCAGGCAATTTAGCACTTATATGAAGCCTAAGATCTATGTCATGTAGTTTTGAATCATAGGGTGTGGACCATTGAATGTTTTGGGAATGGAGTTTCACATTAATTCTTTGAGAAATGATACAAAAAACGATGAGGTAACATCGAGTATGTTGAATATTCTTGAATATTCTAGTTATGGTGATTGTAAATCATAGTTCAAAGTGCCCAGGACATGAGGATAGTATGGGAAAATCATTCTACGAATGGCCCAAAAAACACAAAGGTGATGAGTTTTTCCACGGTGATGTCAAGGATCACAAGGATCAAAAATCAAATTTTCAATGGGATACATTTTTTTGATGACCATAGGCACATATCTAGGAGACATAGGCATACATGCAAAGTCAAACAAAGGGTATCTTGAAGTTGGGTATTTTTTCCAAGGTCCATGGAAGGTTTACAGTGATCATAGGTGATCAAATCATGAATTGTAATTTGTGGAGAGTGTAATATCCAAGATGGTTTCGAGCATACTAAAAGTTATGTTGCCTCCTAGAGAACATTTCATTACAAAGTGGAGATGTGAAAATCATTACATTAACAATTTCCTGAACTAGGGGTGTCTAGTTAGAATAAATTTTATTTTACTAGGGATACAACGTAGGCCCTACAAGTTTTATTCCTTATTTATTTATGCCCTAATTTTTTTTATAAATTCTGTAGATGAGGACTTTTTTTAGCAAAGACCTGACTTTTGTTCAGGCCTCCCATTGTGGGTTTTCAACCTAGCATGTTTTTTGTCTCTTTAGTTGTTAGATTATTGTATTTCAACTTGTACCATCAAAGCATGTAGTTTAAGGTCACACAAATTTGACAAAAGTATATGGAGTATCAGTTCATGATGCATGTGGACCTAATATGAGGTGGTGTTAAAAAATATCCCAATTAGGATACCAAGGGTCAAGAGAACTCCAACATCCTTCGGAGCATGAGATTAAAATTATGTAAATCATGGCTCAAGTTTCTCATTTCATGAGTAATGATATGATAAGATCATACTAGGGATGTCCTGAAATACCCTTAGGTGTTGGGTTCTACAATGATGACATCAGGATCATGATAATCCGAAATCCCTTCTTACAGACCAAGATGTCTCTGGTTGGTTGGTTTGAGACCTTATACATTGATAGTATAGTCAATCAGTTAGATCTATTTCCTATTAAAAGTTCCATGAATGTTTTGTGAAAACCTGAGGTGCTCAAGATATCAAGTGTGATTTATTAATTATGGTTCTTAAAATATGATAGAAGCACCCCGTACTCTGGTTGATTGAGTTAAGTCTCCTGTGGTCCTTTAATAAGGGATGATAATGGATTATTCCCAGCACATTTTAACATCATGTATTGGGGTTGTATTTTTTTTAGTTTTAATTTCATGAAACTAGGACATTTTTCTTTTATTCTAACATCATATGGTAAGGAATTATTTTATTCCTTATAGTTTAACATTGTTTGGTAATGAAGTGGGAACCAACATGAGAAATTGTGGAAGATTTATTTTGTTCAAAAACTATCCATACACAGATCTAACTCATACGTAGTAAAAATGAGCTTGTACAACTCCAAACTTCTTTTGAAAATTGGTATATTCTGGTTTTTTTTAGTCTAACGTCATTCAGATAGGACATATAGAAGTTCCTGACGTGCGTCGAACCCATATGTAGAGATTGGGGGAATATTTTTTATCTTGATTATACCCAAAGATCAGACATATAGGCATCGCTACATATCCTATGAGGATACAAATCAGGTCATACATTTTAATTGAATAGGAAACACTCTAAAAAGGTATGTCCCATGCGTAATAGGGGATTTGTTCCCATAAATTTTAGTATATGGGATCATTATTGGAGATTTGGGCGTCAATGTATTTCATGTGATGATAAGAATCAAGTCACATGTATTTCTTACCAACCCTTGTAGTTTGAATTCATATTGTAAGGATGTAGAATCACAAGCATGAAAAGGGAACATGGAAGCTGAACATAAGACCTAAAATCGTGGTGTCACTATGTATCCTATGATGATAGGAATCAAGACACACATAGTTATTGAATTAAAGCTCCCTATTAAAGTCATAGAACTATGTAGGGTGGGGGAATTTTTATATTTATTTATTATATACAGGCTCAGGATTCGAGATTAAAGCATTGATACGTATCTTATGCTATTAGTAATGAATTCATATGTATTTATTGAAAGGAGGTGTGGAGGGATACCTACACCTAAAATAGTGGTCCTCCCAAGTGAGGTCCACAAGAATGTGCAGTTTTATGTCATACAAGAGACATGAAATGTAAAGTTTAACATCATGTGGTGAGGACTCAAGACCATGATAACACTATCATGAGATGATATACCATATTTTTTTAGGGAATCCCTTACCAATGATCATAATCCCATGCGAGCTATGATATATGAGGGAAACAAGGAATGGAAAATCTTCCCAATGACATGGATGTAGTGACATAAAGGACTGGGGAATTTTAAATCATGTAGTTTTTGGTCTAGGATATGGGATCTTTTCATACATACATACCAAATTATAATGAAAATCAGGCCAAAAATAGTTCTAGAACCCATGTACTTTAACTTCGTGTAGAGAGGACATTAGCAATGCATTTTAATATCTTATGGTAAGGAAGTGGTTGACTCAACATGAAGAAATTGAAATGTTGTGGTTGGGCCTAATAATGGAGGTATGTTCATTAATAAGTACCTTGTTATGAAATTAATCAAGTCACATTTAGTTATTGGGAACCATGCAGTTTAGTTTCATGCAGTAGAGACATCAACCTTGCAGTTTTAAGTGCTTGCGGTAAGAAGGTTTTCCATGAACTCTAATGTAACACCCCAAGATTTCATAGTGTGTTATTTCTTCAAAATAATTCAATAACTTGCACTACACGCAACACCGAGTTCAATCACACCATGACTTACAAAAAAAAGCCATTCAAAAGAGGTTATGAATAGTATTATCTAAATTTTAAACTTTATATAATCCTTATAATTTTAGAATCCATATTATGAGTTTCTTAGATATAATGCAAGAACAAATTCATTTTCAGTATTGTACTTTTATCAACTTTTAATAGTGAACCCTTTTTAAATACAACATTTTAAACTTTTTGACTAAATGGGGACATCAAAAATTTAAATTGAAACATCCCAAGCTTCCTCGGTACACTTTCTTTGAATAATACAATAGTGTGTGTTGTACGCAACCTTGAGTTTTAACACACACCACAACCAATCAAACTAGCCGTTATGAATAGTAATACCTACTTTTTGAAATTATATATATTTTATATTTTAAAATGGACTTCATTTTTGGATTCGGAATATCTAATTTAGCCTAAGGTGAAATTTTGGTACATTTCGGATAACTTTCATATTTTGATGAATAGTGAAAATTACTAAATTTTAATTAAAAACAACTTTTTTAATCAAAATAATTAATAGTGATAAATTATGAATTTGAGTGGTTTTAAAGTATATTTAGAATATATTTTTACAATTTAATATAATTTTGGTCATTGGAAATAATTTTACAATTAAACCGAACATAAACAAATGTCAATCTTTTGATAGTTATTATCTCTTAAAAACACGCTTTTTGTTTTGACAGCGGGAATTAATTTTAAATTAATTTATGACACTTCTGTGTTTTGAATTTAGAAAAATGGATTCCATATTTGGAATCAGGATGTTCAAATTGTTTAAATAGGTAACTTTTATTTTTAGACATTTTGAATAATTACTGCGGTAAATATTTTATTTACCATGGTTAAGGGTAAATCCGGTAAATAAGGGTTAAAAATAATATTATAATAATACTAAATTACCCTAAAAAGTGTCCTATCCTTATTGGTTGATACATTTTTGACCATAGTCATCTTTGGGTTGATTTTGGGACCCCATGGATCCACTTGTAAGTGATAATGACACTTTATTTTAATTAAGTTAAAATGAATACAAAAATGACACAAGCATATATGTTTTAGAAAAACAATTGTTACATAGGGTTATATATGTTGGATTTTATATTATAAATAATCATTAGAAAGATAAAAAGATTTCCAACATAATGATATTTTATTTATAATTTTTAGACATTAAATAATTTATTTTATTTATGACACAATGATGATGCAGTAATTACTATAATAGTGAAAAATTAAAATAATTGATATTATAAATACCCAAATAAATATAATATGAAACTTTTAATGAATTAAACTAATTTTATAGGATAATATGATATATTAGGATTGATTTAATGGACCTTGTCCGAAGTAATCAATCTGTTATGAGTTTCAAAAAAATCAACTATTGAATAGTGTCAAAATTGACATAAAAGAGTTCTTAAAACAAATATTATATTATTAATTGATATTAAATTCCTAAAAATCTAAGGTTCTGCCAAGAGACTTATATAATGATAGATTCCTCATTAATGGACCACTTGGGGGTCGCTTGGATGTATATAGTATGTTTATTAACCATATTATATAAACATACAAAGAGACATTGTAAAAGTGAAACTAATTAACTTAGAGTTAATACTTAAAGATAAGGTTAATATAAGTACCCAAACCTGTCTAAATTCTATTGGTTGAGTGGTGTTCGACCTATCCCAACCTTAAACTTTGAATAATCAACTTTGGAGCCATTATAAACCGAATATGAATTTATTACAAATTAATATTTCTAGCTTTTCCAAAGGTGCCCCTCACCCCTCTTATAAAAGGGCACTCCTCCTTCTCATTTCTTCACACCTTCAAAGCCTTTTGGTTCGGCCAAACTCTGCCCAAATACTCTCCCAACTTCCCTCACTACAACCTAGAGGCATTAGTTTGATCATAAAGCCAACCTAAGGAGCCCTTTTGATCAAATCAAAAGGAAGAACCCGAAGAAGAGGTAATGATTTCACCACCCTTTTTCCAAGTTCATTTCTTCTTCCACTTCTTCTTCCTTTGTTGTTACCATTCTAAAATAATAACTCCAGTATCTCACATATACTGTGATGTTATTATAAATATGTTACAACCATATTCAGTATTCTATCCACCCTTTGAATAACATGTCACCATACGTGCATACGTACGGCTTACCGTCTCCACGTCGTGGTGTAATTGTTATTCAATATATTATTATTTTGGATGGGTATAATAATTATATTTAACTCATGTAAATAATAAATATAACATGTTAATGATTCTGTATATATGATATACCATCCATTTATATATTATTTTAATATCAAAAGAATGATATTGTCGCTCGTGCGTACGTACGGACTACCGTCTCCACGAACGCGATGAGATTCATTCTCCATCGTATCCATTCAAGTATAATTATCATTTGATGATTTAAAAATGATTTTTAAGGACTTGATATCATTCTGGATATGAATAAGATACAACAAACATGGCTTATGTAACAAAACATATAAAAGAAAATGAGTAAGTTAACACCCGAAACGACGATAATTCTAAGATATTATTAACAAATCAATGTTAAAAGATCATATATGATATCATATTAATATATATGATTCTTGTATAATTTAATAACAATTATTTCACCATTATACAGGAGGTTAACCTACCCCAACCAAGGAAAAGTACAAGGTAAGGGGTTTTCATCTCACTCCTTATTTCCGTGAGATTCATGCCATATTGCCACCATCACCTTTTGTGTGGTGTATGTACTGCCCATAATTATATTCTTTGTGTAATAAACTCTAATTTATGTGTATTTACATATTCATTGTATGATACCTCTTTCATGGGTTTTATGTTTCATAAGTTACCAAATTGGTAAGGGTTATTTCACAATCTCTTCATTATCCGAGGTTGTTTATATGTAATAATCTACTGGGATCTCTTTATCATCCACATCAATGTTTCTTCAAAATGTATTTCAAAACATTTTTATTATTTAAAATAATATGAGTTAAAGTCATTTATACCCTTGTTTGACTTTTTATAAGAGGAATCTTTCCGTCGTTTTCAAAACAAGGTCCTTTTTAACCTTCTCGACAGAATTAAGGTAAGAATGTTTTTTTAACTTATACGGAAAGTGCGGTTATTTTCTGCCGTTATAAAATCTTCAAAGCTTTCCTTACAAGCTTATAAGAATATTTTCAAGAAAATGTTTTATTTTTATATGGCTCTTAAATGCTTTCAAAAATAGAAAGAGATATTTCTCCAAAAAGTGTTTTGATTTCATCTATGTCAACATCCTTTGATGGATTTTACGCTTATTTGAAGTTGATTTATTATGATACAAAACTTCTATATTGTATTGAAGGTTTTGCGATATGTTTGACTGTGGATGTGTTATTTTTATACCATTCATAGTTTATGGTGAAAGTATTGACATTTCGTATGCTAGTTTTAATACGAATGTTTATGTTGTGTTTAAACCTTTTCATGTGGGAATGAATTGGACTTAATATGTGACGGGTGGAGCCCGCTATAGCTCCTTGATGCATCGGTAGTTCTCATGAGACAAACTAGTGTCTTGGCACAAGGCCTTGACAAAATCTTATTTGTAGTCTTGGCACGAGGCCTTGACTATGTGGTTATGATAGTCTGGCATTATGCATTCCATCATTATGAAAGTGGTTATTGATTTTTGCATGTGATTATTCTATTAGTAGTATATCCATGTGAATAAGTAAATGGCATTATTTAATTTTATTTATGCCATACCATGTTGAAAGTTCATGTTTGAAAGGCTTTTGTTTTAGTTATACATTGCCTTAAATGTTTATTCTTATTTATGAAAGTTTCCGCTATATTGTTATCCTTACTGGGCATTTGAGCTCACCCCTTTTCTATGTTTTATTTTTCCCAGGAAGTGAAGAAGTAAGTTATGAATGACCTGCTGGGATATTATGTGGGGATATGAGTGTGGATTATGGATACATTATGTTGTTGTAGTAGTTTTTCATTTTATGATGTAATGTAAAACTTATGAATATATCTAGTGTTTCCAAGGCTACTAAACCAATCGGTCTTTCGAGATTTGATCTTTCTTGTGATCATGCAAATGTAATGTAATAATGCACCGACTTTGGGTAACTAGGGTCGGGGCGTTACAGTTGGTATCAGAGGAAGTTTAGTAAAAACCATGGAAGCTAGATTTAGATAAACTCTGATTAGAGCACGTAGACCTAAGATGAACTTTGAGGATTAGTGTAGAAGAACTTCCTAGAATTTTGGTATTGTAGAGATTTTGTGAGTTTTTCGAGCAATACATCCATGTCTGGATACGAGCATGTAGAGGCAGCTCTGGCACAGATGTACCTAGGGGTAAAACCCGAAAACACCTCTTTGAGCTAGACTCGAACGGGAACTGGTGCACGACAACGGGCCTTGCTGCATTCTTGGTTACGACACTCCCGGGGGATATGATTAGGATAATTCTCATTTTCCTTACAAACCATTATGAAGGGTTTATGAGTATATACATCCTCAAAGGAGACATTTTTTTGATTATGGATTATATCCATAAATAGTTCAATTTATGTTAGGTGTTTTATAAGTATGGGATTATGTATTTTGATTCATAAACTGATCTAGTGTATGTCATTGTTTAGAAATGGAGCCCAGTATAAGGAATGAGAACTCCAGAAATTCACATGATCCAAAGAGAAGGAAGGATCATATCTTTCATGGTCTTAAGCTAGAATTTATAAGAGAAATAGTCTCCCATGTATTATCATCATATGAAGAAATAATATCATGTGTTGATAAGATAAGTAAAGAGTTTACTGAGTCCTATGGCTTTGAAGGGAAGCAAGAGAAGAAAAGGATGGAAGAGAGAAAGATGGATAAAGGGAAGAGGGAAAAGAATAATTTTCCTATATGTGGTAACTGTGGAAAGAAACACCCTGGAACTTGCCTGAAAGGAATGGGAGTTTGTTATAAGTGTGGAGGAAAAGGGCACAAAGTACGTGACTGCAAGGGTAAGAAAATGGTTTTAAATGTAAAATGCTTCATTTGCAAGGAGTTTGGACACTACACGAACCTATGTCCCAGTCATCATACTATGCCGCAAATGATGTTATTGGATAATAATCAAGTTATGATACTACCACAGATGAAGAGGAATGATTAGAGTTATTATGTTGATTATGTCAATTGAGTGTTGTATCAAAAATGTACTTGTTATAATAATTATGGAGTATATAAGGATTTTACTGCAGTACTATTTCATTAAGGACTTGAGATTGTGTGGAACAAAGAAAAGTGACTCAATAGCAGGATAAATTTTTGGAAAATATATGGTTGAGAGAATGATAAATCATAATATAGTTCTGATACTGAGGTAGTGATTTTGGAATAATATGTGATTGTTTTGGATAAATTATATTGTATATTCTTGACTACCTTGGAACTGATTAATGATTTGTATATTCCATAATTGTTGGGGTTTAAAACATTTTTGGATTAATGAAGTATATCCAGCATTCTATATGGAATAAGGGAGCATGAATGTAATCAATAAGGAATATGGTAATGCATGATGAAGGTATTCATATGCTATTACGGGGTAAAAAGGATCTATATTATGTTTACCTTCCTTATAAATGTTAGACTGTGAGTTTGGACAGAATTATTTTGGATAGTTCTAGATTGGATTATTTTGTATTGCCATAAAAGGACAACCCGGAGGTCGGGCGGCAACCCGTCGCGTCCGGCAAGGCTGTAAGACTTGAACCCGCAACCGAAAGGCGACAAGGGTGTATCACCTACCACTGGCCCATGAGATGTCCTGGATTAAATAATGTAGTTTTTATTAAAAGATCATGTAGATGAATTATAAATTCGTTTATTTTGGAACCCTATACGAATAGTGTAAATAGAATTTTTTTACATTCTATTATCTTTTAGAGTGAAAGATGAGTTTGTGGTAGAAATTCATTAATGGATAAAACTCTAATTATAAAGTAAGTATATCTTCTTATGATCTTAGCCAATCTCATAAATAAATTCCTCAATATTAAGAAAAGAAACTTAGAACAAAAATGTTTTCCTAGATGGTACCTTAATTCATCACTAATTTATGGCTTTGGGATTGTTGGCCTTTTCATAGCCATGTTCTCTACCACTCTCCATCAGATAATTGATGGTTAGATTTTTATTCCATATCCATATTTTCCTACATGGAACCCTAGTATGTGTTATTTTCAGTAATCTTCATACTTTCGACTCTTTATTTTAAATAGAGGCCTCATTAATTCATTTTTCGATGTGGGATTTCAACTAAGATATTTTGAAACGTCAAAAATGTGTTATCCTAATACCCTATGTTTTGTTGAACCGATGGTATTTCAAATCATCATAGATTGATGAATTTAAGGACCTCAATTTTATACTTGTTTGTAATTGATGACCTCAATCACTACCTATAAATATTTACGTTTTTCCTCCAATTATATGTCTCTAAATGCCACCAATGTTCTCCGAATTGAGATCATAATTTGGTGGTGACCCTTTCATTTCTCTTTTCCTCATATTAAGACTAAATTTTAGTAACCCAATTTCTGATGTGGGTTTTCCCACAAATATATTTTCTGTTTTCAACCTTTTATTTTCGAAGAACAATTTCAAATTGTGAGGACGCAATTTATTGAAGGAGGGGAGAATGTAACACCCCAAGATTTCATAGTGTGTTATTTCTTCAAAATAATTCAATAACTTGCACTACACGCAACACCGAGTTCATTCACACCATGACTTACAAAAAAAATCCAATCAAAAGAGGTTATGAATAGTATTATCTAAATTTTAAACTTTATATAATCCTTATAATTTTAGAATCCATATTATGAGTTTCTTAGATATAATGCAAGAACAAATTCATTTTCAGTATTGCACTTTTATCAAATTTTAATAGTGAACCCTTTTTAAATACAATATTTTAAACTTTTTGACTAAATGGGGACATCAAAAATTTAAAATGAAACATCCCAAGCTTCCACGGTACACTTTCTTTGAATAATACAGTAGCGTGTGTTGTACGCAACCTTGAGTTTTAACACACACCACAACCAATCAAACTAGCAGTTATGAATAGTAATACCTACTTTTTGAAATTATATATATTTTATATTTTAAAATGGACTTCATTTTTGGATTCGGAATATCTAATTTAGCCTAAGGTGAAATTTTGGTACATTTCGGATAACTTTCATATTTTGATGAATAGTGAAAATTACTAAATTTTAATTAAAAACAACTTTTTTAATCAAAATAATTAATAGTGATAAATTATGAATTTGAGTGGTTTTAAAGTATATTTAGAATATATTTTTACCATTTAATATAATTTTGTTCATTGGACATAATTTTACAATTAAACCGAACATAAACAAGTGTCAATCTTTTGATAGTTATTATCTCTTAAAAACACGCTTTTTGTTTTGACAGCGGGAATTAATTTTAAATTAATTTCTGCCACTTCTGTGTTTTGAATTTAGAAAAATGGATTACATATTTGGAATCAGGATGTTCAAATTTTGTAAATAGGTAACTTTTATTTTTAGACATTTTGAATAATTACTGCGGTAAATATTTTATTTACCATGGTTAAGGGTAAATCCGGTAAATAAGGGTTAACAAATAATATTATAATTATACTAAATTACCCTAAAAAGTGTCCTAGACTTATTGGTTGATACATGTTCGACCATAGGCATCTTTGGGTCGATTTTGGGACCCCATGGATCCACTTGTAAGTGATAATGACACTTTATTTTAATTAAGTTAAAATGAATACAAAAATGACACAAGCATATATCTTTTAGAAACACAATTGTTACATAGGGTTATATATGTTGGATTTTAGATTATAAATATTCATTAGAAAGATAAAAAGATTTCCTACATAATTATATTTTATTTATAATTTTTAGACATTAAATAATTTATTTTATTTATGACACAATGATGATGCCGTAATTACTATAATAGTGAAAAATTAAAATAATTGATATTATAAATACCCAAATAAATATAATATGAAACTTTTAATGAATTAAACTAATTTTCTAGGATAATATGATATATTAGGATTGATTTAATGGACCTTTTTTGAAGTAATCAATCTGTTATGAGTTTCACAAAAATCAACTATTGAATAGTGTCAAAATTGACATAAAAGAGTTCTTAAAACAAATATTATATTATTAATTGATATTAAATTCCTAAAAATCTACGGTTCGGCCAAGAGACTTATATCATGATAGGTTCCTCATTAATGGACCACTTGGGGGTCTCTTGGATGTATATAGTAAGTTTATTAACCATATTATATAAAAATACAAAGAGACATTGTAAAAGTGAAACTAATTAACTTAGAGTTAATACTTAAAGATAAGGTTAATATAAGTACCCAAACCTGTCTAAATTCTATTGTTTGAGTGGTTTTCGACCTATCCCCACCTTAACCTTTTAATAATAAACTTTGGAGCCATTAGAAACCGAATAGAATTTATTATAAATTAATATTTCTAGCTTTTCCAAAGGTGCCCCTCACCCCTCTTATAAAAGGGCACTCCTCCTTCTCATTTCTTCACACCTTCAAAGCCTTTTGGTTAGGCCTAACTCTGCCCAAATACTCTCCCAACTTCCCTCAGTACAACCTAGAGGCATTAGTTTGATCAGAAATCCAACCTAAGGAGCCCTTTTGATCAAATCAAAAGGAAGAACCCGAAGAAGAGGTAATGATTTCACCACCCTTTTTCCAAGTTCATTTCTTCTTCCACTTCTTCCTCATTTGTTGTTACCATTCTAAAATAATAACTCCAGTATCTCACATATACTGTGATGTTATTATAAATATGTTACAACCATATTCAGTATTCTATCCACCCTTTTAATAACATGTCACCATACGTGCGTACGTACGGCTTACCGTCTCCACGTCGTGGTGTAATTGTTATTCAATATATTATTATTTTGGATGGGTATAATAATGATATGTAACTCATGTAAATAATAAATATAACATGTTAATGATTCTGTATATATGATATACCATCCATTTATATATTATTTTAATATCAAAAGAATGATATTGTCGCTCGTGCGTACGTACGGACTACCGTCTCCACGAACGCGATGAGATTCATTCTCCATTGTATCCATTCAAGTATAATTATCATTTGATGATTTAAAAATGATTTTTAAGGACTTTATATCATTATGGATATGAATAAGATACAACAAACATGGATTATGTAACAAAACATATAAAATAAAATGAGTAAGTTAACACCCGAAACGACGATAATTCTAAGATATTATTAACAAATCAATGTTAAAAGATCATATATGATATCATATTAATATATATGATTCTTGTATAATTTAATAACAATTATTTCACTATTATACAGGAGGTTAACCTACCCCAACCAGGAAAAGTACAAGGTAAGGGGTTTTCATCTCACTCCTTATTTCCGTGAGATTCATGCCATATTGCCACCATCACCTTTTGTGTGGTGTATGTACTGCCCATAATTATATTATTTGTGTAATACACTCTAATTTATGTGTATTTACATATTCATTGTATGATACCTATTTCATGGGTTGTATGTTTCATAAGTTACCAAATTGGTAAGGGTTATTTCACAATCTCTTCATTATCCGAGGTTGTTTATATGTAATAATCTACTGGGATCTCTTTATCATCCACATCCATGTTTCTTCAAAATGTATTTCAAAACATTTTTATTATTTACAAGAATATGAGTTAAAGTCATTTATACCCTTTTTTTACTTTTTATAAGAGGAATCTTTTCGTTTTTTTCAAAACAAGGTCCTTTTTAACCTTTTCGACAGAATTAAGGTAAGAATGTTTTTTTTAACTTATACGGAAAGTGCGGTTATTTTCTGACATTATAAAATCTTCAAATCTTTCCTTACAAGATTATAAGAATATTTTCAAGAAAATGTTTTATTTTTATATGGCTCTTAAATGCTTTCAAAAATAGAAAGAGATATTTCTCCAAAAAGTGTTTTGATTTCATCTATATCAACATCCTTTGATGGATTTTACGCTTATTTGAAGTTGATTTATTATGATACAAAACTTCTATATTGTATTGAAGGTTTTGTGATATGTTTGAATGTGGATGTGCTATTTTTATACCATTCATAGTTTATGGTGAAAGTATTGACATTTCGTATGCTAGTTTTAATACGAATGTTTATGTTGTGTTTAAACATTTTCATGTGGGAATGCATTGGACTTAATATGTGATGGGTGGAGCCCGCTATAGATCCTCGATGCATTGGTAGGTCTCATGAGACAAACTAGTGTCTTGGCACAAGGCCTTGACAAAATCTTATTTGTAGTCTTGGCACGAGGCCTTGACTATGTGGTTATGATAGTCTGGCATTATGCATTCCAACATTATGAAAGTGGTTATTGATTTTTTCATGTGATTATTCGATTAGTAGAATATCCATGTGAATAAGTAAATGGCATTATTTAATTTTATTTATGCCATACCATGTTGAAAGTTCATGTTTGAAAGGCTTTTGTTTTAGTTATACATTGCCTTAAATGTTTATTCTTATTTATGAATGTTTCCGCTATATTGTTATCCTTACTGGGCATTTGAGCTCACCCATTTTCTATGTTTTATTTTTCCCAAGAAGTGAAGAAGTAAGTTATGAATGACCTGCAGGGATATTATGTGGGGATATGAGTGTGGATTATGGATACATTATGTTGTTGTAGTAGTTTTTCATTTTATGATGTAATGTAAAACTTATGAATATATCTAGTGTTTCCAAGGCTACTAAACCAATCGGTCTTTCGAGATTTGATCTTTCTTGTGATCATGCCAATGTAATGTAATAATGCACCGACTCTAGGTAACTAGGGTCGGGGCGTTACATCTAATTTCATCCTATAAGGGAAAAATATTCAATTTAGTTTATTTTATTACTTCTAGGATGAGATCCATACTGTTTAATGTCATGTTTTTAGGTATATGGGTCACTTGACATGGATGAAGATAAATCATTCGAGATCTGTGCAGTTTAATTTCATACAGTGAGGACGTTCTCCGTACAGTTTAACTTCATGTATTTAGGATGTTATATGTTGTGTTGTTTAATTTCTTACAACCTTGATTTCTTTTGAATAGTTTAATATCATGTTAACAATACATTAGATTATTTATGATAATTATGTGAAGTATTTCTTAAGAAATACTTCATTTCTTGGGGGTCTAACATGCTCTCCATCCATTGTGGACATCAAGTAAGCTTCATTGTGATAAAACATATGTATAATATAAGTCCCTTACAATTTAGGATTAATAATTGGAGGATTATTTCATATTATCATTGTGGTTCTGAGAGCCGACACCAGTTCTCCATATAGGAATGAATACAGGAATACTTTTTTATTAAAGGATTCTGCGGTCTGATTCTAATGGATGTGAAGTTTATGCAATGTATGTATTGTATTCTTATAGAGGTATTCCATCTCATCCAGTTGTTTTTTCAATTTCCCATCATCTGATATCTATCTATAAATCACTATTCAGAGTGAGATAAGTTAAAATTCTATGGGAAACACTACCTCGGTCACGTACAATAATAAATATGGATTTTCTTCTATATTAGTACACATAGTGGTGCAGTAGGCCCATAATTCATGGTGGATATGGTTTAGATAGGACATTTTTTCTTTTTTTTCCCATATTATGGAGCATATTTTAAAAAATATTATTGAGGGGATTTATCTATCTATTTTTTACTGTATGATAGTAGGATGGGTGATTGTACTTCATGTTTTACTCCTTGTACAATTTCTTCAACTCTATTGAACAAAATTTTGTTTCATTGTCTGTCAGTATCATCTGATAGACTTTGAACCTAGTGATGATATAGTACGTTATAATTTTTATGATGTTCTTCGTCTTCACTTCCATGAGGGTTATTACTTCATCCCATTTGTAGAAGAAGTTTGGGTCAGAGTTAGTGTCCTAGAACCAACTTCTGTTTACTTTATGATTACCTATATTCATATTTTTGAATATCGATAAACACATTATCACATCATTATTTTTATT
The DNA here is from genome assembly GCA_963277665.1 of Viscum album. NCBI lineage: Eukaryota > Viridiplantae > Streptophyta > Magnoliopsida > Santalales > Viscaceae > Viscum > Viscum album. Next base: position 3,438,411 of record CAUJRU010000022.1, read on the forward strand.
CTATGTAACATAGTACTTGATAATGTCCTAAGAGTAGATGTCTCACAAAAAGGTCATATAAGTTCCCCGCTATGATGAGAACCCACAAGTGTTCTGAAAAAATTATTAAATATATGTTATATATCTGTATGATATCATTTGAGAAAAAAATGATTGATTTTATCAGGGGTGGATACTCAAAGGACATTGAGGCACCTTCTCATGGTGTATTCCCATTGTAATATCCAGTGTATGATATTATGAGAACAAGATATGCCAGTAGGAAATCCACATTTATATGTGTCACAAGATGTTCCTATTTTTGGACATGTTTATTGATCCTTAGACATTAATATAATTATTAATGAGTATTATGATTCATGTACTTCATTGTATTGAAAAAACCCATGATGACATATGTTCGTGGTGGGGTAGGATAAGTTGGGTGTGTCACGAATAATGTAGCATTGATGAATAATGTGGGGAAAGAATTTTCCCTTCTGTTCATCAATGAAAGTTGATATCTCAAGCCCTTTAATGGAAATGATATGACCTAAATAAATTCATGACCATGGTGTTCTATGGGAATGTTCAATTTATAGAATTTCAAAATAAAGAGACATTAATCACATAAGTTTATGGAACTAGCATGAAACTTGCTTGATTAGAGATACCATGATAAATGGATTATATTACACATTAAGCATAGGTATGAGGTATTATGTCATTGCGGCCTTAACTACTTTCTCAATCAGTTCCTTGGCATGTTTCTAGATGCTAACCTCGGACTTTAAAATTCTTCACCGAATGCCATAGAGAAATAGATCTAGAGGTTAATACAATAATTGTATCCATAATATCAGTTAAATAATATATTATTATTTTCTAATTTACAAGTTGAATAAATATTATTCATGCATATGGTTTAATAATTATTCATGAATTCTTGATCACATATATATTTTTTCACCAGTTATTCGAGAGAATATAATGTGAGAATAATATTTAATCAATATTTATTTGTTATTTAGTCAATATAATATTAATTTATTTATTGGTGAATAATGTAGTTATATTTTTTACTAAATAAATAGTTATTATTCAAGACCTGATAAATATTCTAGCAGAATGGTGGACTGAGTTTTTAGGTCTAGTGAGAAATAACATAATGAATATTATTTGAATAAATAATATTTAATTTAATTTTAATGTTAAGTTCAAGTCGTGGAAATAATAATAATATTATTATTTAATAAATTTAGTTCCTCAAGGTGATAAATATATATTAAAGGGAACTTGTGAAAAAATTTATTTCTATACCCTAACGGTATTTAAATCCAAAAATATTATTTTTCTAGAAGATCCAATTCATTTTAGGTTTTACACAATGATTTCCCGAGAGAATCCTCTCAGACCCTTGAGAGATCCCTATCCAATAATTATCCCAAGAATAGAGAGTGATCTTCCACCACCATCCACTCTCAATTATGTAGAGATCAATGAAAATTATTTGGAAGCGATTCTTGTTGCAATAAAAAGTGAACGACGCAAGCATTGGGATTTTTCGTGCTAGAACTCGAAGATTCCTATGGTAATTTTCAATGATTTGTGGAACATGTGTAGTAAAATGATAGTTGGAATGTTCTCTTTAATCCTATGATACAATGATGGTACAATGTATATCTTTTCTTAGATCCATCAACGAAGAAATAATTCACACTCGGTATTTCTTTAATTGATTAAATTAATTATAAATAATATGTGTTGATCGTTCACTTGGTTATGAAGTTATATCCCTTTTATATATTCTTTGATTCAATTCCATTTATTAGGGTGTTTATCCTCATATAAATCTCATATTGATCATCAATGATGACAAAAATAAAAGTTGTGCATGGCCCATCATACACTTCTGTTGTTCTCAAAACAATCAAGTGGTATCAGAGAAATCACATAATTATTAATTATTATTTAATGATAATTGATTTATTTATGAATTTTTAATTTATGTTTCAATTCAAGTTTAATTAATATTTAAATTTAATTGTGAGATCTAATTCTCCTCATTTTTTCTCATAGATATATTCAAATCGATTAATTTTATGAAAGAAATAAAATCAAATATATTATCTAGAGGTTCTGAGGATTGTTTCCAAATAAACAAATATTACACACCATATAACTGGAGTTACATTTTGTATATCAGTGTTCAATGAACTCGGAATTAATTTATAATTAATTCAAACTGTGTGAATTGAATACACACGGTGCATTTAATTTCTTACATTGTGTGTTGACCGGGCCATCATAACACATGCTTAGCTGGAGTACACTCCAGGTATTCCATGTAAATTGAATGTAGTCCTTTAAATCACAAATGGGAAATTTATTTTCATACATGTCCTACCTGAATGGTGACCTTGTAACTCAGAGACCACATGTCGTCTATCCCTTGCACATGTCGTATACTCTAATTTTTTGAAGGCATGGTTTACATGATAAGTCCCTCACCATTGGATTAGGAATATCTTATTTCTTGGATATTCTAGTGAAAAGGATCCATATTCCCCTTATCCTTAAACCAAATTTGGTTTCTCAAGCAACTTGAATAGTTTTCGGTATGAATTCCAAATACCAACTGCATTAACTCACAGTTTCTAGCTCTATTGTGTCGACTCCCCAATCCAGAAATCTGGAAATTGGATTTTCTAAGCCCTTTCCTCTTTGTTACACAGTTTAATACATTTTTAGTCATCCTTTGATGTGAAATAAGTTATTTCAACCCAAAAAATCATGTTATAATTCCTTGATAATTGAAAATACAGTAACTTTGGCTGGTCAATAACTTTGAACAATGGTTTGATTTTAACTAAAGTAGTTGAAGGATATACCGACTTAATATATAGTTGATTTATTTTATATTTTATTCGTAAATTTCCAAATACTATCTTTATTAGATAAATACTAAATATCTACTCATCATACATGTAGAAATAGCAATAAAAATAACATCAAACGTATCATTGTGATCCAAAATTTAGAAGGATAACCTTATCACCAACACAAATTTCCAAGAATGGAGAAGGCACTTACATCCCTCACCCTGAAAGGAAATTTTATGTGTGGGAAGAACCAATTCCTAAATTTCTTGGAAATAAGGCCAGTGATAAAAATTTGTCTCTTTATGATAAACATTTAGAAAATGCTATAGATTTTCAGTGTTTTAAGATATCACCCATGACCAATAATATTTTAGTGAAATATGAGGAAAATAATGCATATATAATGATGTCTCACCTTTAGGATATCTATCAAGATAAGTAAATATATAAGATATATGAGTTCTACAACACTTTGTTTACAACTATGCTTAGAGTGTCTATGCTAGCTAGGCCTCATCAAGCTTATTGGCTACATTGAATGCTTAGACATCTTGGGGATTAAATTTACATATGAGTTGTGCACATATTTCATACATTTATCACTGCCCAATACCTTATCTAGTTTTATTGTTAATTATAATATGATTAATAATGGGAAGTTTCACTTTTAACTTAATACTTTTATTTTCCAAGTAAATAAGGACATGGGGAATGAAAACCATGTGGTCTTTATGGTGAATAAAAAAATAAATAACAAGGAGAAGGGGATCAAGACTCATAACAAGTCTAAGGATCCCAAGAACCATCCTTCCAAGAAGAATAAGATTCATAGGTAAGGAAATGAAAAAAGAGGGAGTATATTTTCAATGTGGCAAGAAAGGAGATCGAAATAAGAACTACACCCAAAATCAAGGGGAAGGTAAATTTGTGTTCGTTATCAAGTGTAATATTTCAATATATACAAATTGGGAATTAGATACAACTTTTAATTCTCACATCTACATAAAAATGAAAAACTAAGTAAATTCTAGAAATATTTCTAGAGGATATGTGGATTTGAGAGTTATTAATGGGGTGAGGATGGCTGTAATGGCCATTGGTGACTACCACCTTTCATTTTCAACATGAATTATTTTGGTTTTAAAATATTGTTATTATGTACTAATGGTTACTATGAATATTATTTGTATATCATTCCAATATGAAAATTGGTTTATTGTCATATTTTGAATTAAGAGTTGTTTCTTTTATAAAGACAACATATGCTATGATAGACACATCCAAATAATCGTCTTTATGTATTAAATTATAAATTCTAAGTATTTTCAATTGATAACAAATCATGTTCACATGACTCATATAACACCTAGCTATGTCATCACTATCATGGTCATGGAAATGAGAATCATTTGACAAAGATCTATCAAGATGGTTATGTTGAAATAGTGGGTGCCCTAGACCCAACTATTATGTGATTTTGATTACCATATCATGTATAGAGTTAACTATGCATGATGTCATCTTACCATTATAGTGTAGACTTTTCTGCGTCAACTATTGAAATGGTAATGTCCAAAGATTAATTTTCGTATCGAAAGGTTATAGCAGTTCCCAGGCTATAATAAGAACCTCTAGATACTATGACATTAATCTTAAATATATGTTCTATTGTCTAGATACATCTTACTAATTGGACATAGTAGATGTATGACCATCAGGTGCTGGGGGGTCATAAGCATTGAGACTTCTTATCATGAAGTTCGCACTTGGTGATCTCTAGTAGTGAGATCATGGGGACTGACTCGCCAATAAGAACTCCACATATTTTGGTTGTCATTGGACGTTCCTATCTACGATCATGTGTAATAGTCTTCTAACTTGAGATCATTACCAATGTATTTCATTTGATTGCGTACTTTGATGCAAGATGAAAACCATGTCAATGAAGTCATGGTGAGGTAGTTTGTGTCGGGTGTGTCATTGGTGGAATGACATTGGTTGAATGGTCAAAAAAGGATTTTTCACTTCCAGGTTATGGAAGTAATATATCTCTGGCCATGTTGATATGGATGGAAGTACCTTTATAAGACCATGGCCATGGTAGTCGAGGGTAAATCCGTCCAGTTACATCAACAAACAATAAAGAAAGAAAAGGGTGATGACACGAGAGTGCGTCCTACTATATGAGATATTACAGACAAAGAGATTATATTACACAGTGTGTGTTCGTAGGTTGGTTGTTGCTGCTGTGACAATCCTTATTTCTTCAGGGACCATGAGGGGTTACTAGATCCCACTCTTGGTCTATGAATACTATTCACAACTATCGAAATAAGGTCCTAGAGGGTCACACACAATAGCGTATTCAAGAATCATCCCTATTCAGTTGAATAAGAGAATTTGACATAGTGGGCCCCGCCCCAAGGGTCTGAGAATTGTCCAAAGTTAAACAATCACCAATGAAATAAATAAATTCATATTATTCGAGTTTAGAATAATGAGTATTGAATTTATTTATTAAATGTATTTATGAGTTTTAAGTAAATACATGAAAAAATATTAATTGACGAATATTAAAATATTCAAGGTTCAATTAATATTTATGGGAGTGACGAGTCGAGTTAATGACTTAATTATTATCATGTAATATATTTTAATATATTACAAGTAAATGAAAATAATATTTATGGCTCAGTTTAGTAGTCATAAAATGTCGTTAATAGTGTGTTAAGTATTCGCGGCCGGCGAGGCGATACAGGGCATTTTAATTGAGCACTATAAATAGAAGAGGAGGGGAATTTGCCAAACACTATTCATGGAGCTTATCTATCCTCTCCTCTCTCCCACATTCTAGAGAGAGATTCTCTGGATCCAAGGAGCTCGTATTGAACTCTCTCTCAGGAATCGCTAGCGATGCGATGCGGTGGTTGTTGGAGCGTCGAAGGCATTGTCGTAAATCCGTGCTAGCACCCGGATTACGACGAACAGTGCACCCGCGGATTCCTTGAAGTGCGTGTGGACGATCTAGAGGAATTTGGCTTCAGATTCTTCGAGCAGCGATCACCAATGATGATCATACGTCGTGCGCGGCTTCAGATTTAAACCAGGTATTTTACGGTTTAATTTTGTGTTTAAAATCCTCCACGCGTGGTCCATAGCTAAGACCAGGCTACTCTTCTCCGACGTCGACATGTTTACGTCGACCGTCAGTGGAAAAATTTAAAACCCACCTATTTGGGGCTTCCGCTGCATGCTCGGTTCCAACATGTTATTTAGAATCATCTGAGGTAAAACCACTAGAAATATTTCATTCTTGTTTATAAGAAAAAATAACCAAACTTCCATTTCATGGATAGGGTGAAATGGATATAGAGATTCTAGGATTTGTACACACTGATGTGTGTGTACCATTTCCAATAGAAGCCAGAGGTGGGTTTTCTAACTTGATAACTTTTACTAATGACTTTAGTAGATATGGTTATGTCTACATGATGAGTTATAAGACCAAGTCCATTTATAAATTCAAGGAATTCATGAATTCAGTAGATAATAAACATGGAAAGAATATAAAGTAGATTAAATTGGTTCTAGGTGCAGAATATATTATCCAAGAGTTTATCAACTTTTTACAAGAGTTTGGGATTCTATCCCAAATTAATCAATCTTATAAACCACAGTGGAATGGTGTAAGTGAAAGGGGGGAATTGTACCTTGTTTAAGATCGATGATGATTCAATAAGATATTCCATTGTCCTTTTGGGGAAATACATTAACAATTGTGGTATAAACATTAAACATACTACTAACTAAATTAGAAAACTGAATTCCATCGAGTTATTGAGAGTAAAAAAACTTATTGTGTCGCATACACGTGTATGAGACTGTAAGGTATTTATTAAGTCCTTCTTGGGAAACAAACGTGATCCTTGGGGCACAAAGAGTATCTTTATAGGGTATCCTAAGGAAATAAAGAGATATTACCTATACAAACCCTATGAAAAGAAATTGATTGTTTCTAGACAAGCTATCTTTATTGAGAGAGAGAACATGCTCAAAAAGGACAGTGGGATCAATAATGACTTCAATGATATTGAGGCTCAAGATAAACAAGAGTTGTTATTGGAATAGATTCCACAGGTCTTGATGGAAAACGTAGTTCTGAAAACACAAGTACTATATAGGAGCAGAAAAGAGGTCAGGAAATAGATAGATATGGTTTTCTATTTACTGAAGATGGTGACACATTATTGGTTGAAAATTATGAATCTCTCTCCAAAAAATAGGTAGTAGGGAGATCAGAAGCTGTTATATGGAAAGAAGCCATGAATTTTGAAATGGACTCCATGTATTAGAAACAATATTGGGTTTTAGTTGATGCACTAGTTAATGTAAATCCCATAGGTTAAAAATGGGTATTTAAGAGAAAACATGAAATGGAAGGTAAAGTAAATAACTATAAACCAGGGCTAGTGGATAATGGTTTTAAACAAGGTCAAAGAATTGATTACTATGTAACCTTTTCACTAGTTTCCAGGTTTAAATCCATCATAATTCTACTTATTATAGCATATTACCATGACTAAGAAATTTAGAATATCGATTTCAAAACCACATTACTTAAAGAGAACCTTTAAAAAGATTTTTATATGAAACTACCAGAAGGTTTTTTGAATCTATTTGATTCCAAAATTATTTTTCAAGTTACAGAGAACCATTTTTTGATTGAATTAAGCATCTAGTTTATAGAACATTCGATTTGATGAAGCTATAAAATAATTTGATTTCATAATGAATGAATGTGAGCCATGTGTTAACAAGTGGTTTAGTGGGAATTTGGACTTAATATTAGTTGTATATGTTGATGGAATATTAATTATTAGAAAGAACATACAAGTCTTACAATCTGTTAAGGACTGGTTCAACAAATGTTTCTCCATGAAGGATATAGGTGAACCAGCCTATAATCTAGGGATCAAGATTATTCGTGATATATATAAGTGGGTTATTATAATAAGTAAAAGTACATACATCGATAATAAACTAAAGATATTTTGTATGGAACAATCCAAGATGGGATTGGTTCCAATGTCACATGGTCTAAATATTTCCATGAAAATGTGTCCTCAGACACGATAGAGGAAAGACAGAATGTTTATGTTCCAAAACGCTTCAATGATAAGATCAATCATGTATTCAATGTTGTGTAATAGACTTAATGTTGCCGATGCATTGAGGATGATAGTCAGATATAAAGAATATCTATGAGAACAACATTGGTATGCTATTAAGGTTATCCTTAAGTATCAGTTAAGAACTAAGGATATTTTCATGATAAATGATGGAGAGGAGGAGTTGGTCATCAAGGGTTATAGTGATTCTAGTTTTCAAACAGATTTGACAGATTTAGAGTCACATTTAGGACATATTTTTTGTCTCAATGGAGGAGCTATGAGCCAAATGAGTTCAAAGAAGCCATTTATCACTGATTCTACAGTGGAGTCTAAGTATATAGAGGCTTCTGATGTATCAATGTAAGTTGTTTAGATAAAAATACTTTATTCAGGATCCTGATGTGGTACCTAGAATTAAAGACTACATAACATTTTATTGTAATAATAATGTTGTGATGGATCTTACAAAATATCCAAGGTCACACCAATGGACAAAGAAACACCACCAAAATAATCTTTTTATTAAAGGGAAGCATAGTCCAACAAAGTGAACTAGGAAAGAGAACCAAAGTTATAGGGGTATATAGTTGTGAATCCCAAGAGAATCACTGGTAACAATATTATCACCCTTGCTCGGGAGGGATCCTAGACTAGAGGAGGAAGAAAAGAGACCATTCGGGGGTGCCTTGGAGGCCAAATATTCTACTACTTTATTCCCATATCACCAAATATGATAAATACTGATGCCTTATGAGATAAGATTGATACTCCTCTAGGTGTGATACACGATTGATCAAGGGTTACACTACTACAAAACACATGTTTAACAATGCCAGAATTTATCAACACTAGAAAAATGTGATGAGAAAGTTCGTCTTTATCAGTGCTAAAATAAGAACTGATAAAGTGGGACCTTTATGAGTGATTTATATATAGCACTGATAAAATTCTTCTTTATCAGTGCTTTATTTTAGTGACGATAAAGGTTACCCTTTATTGGTGCTTTATTTTTAATGCTGATAAAAAGTACCCTTTATGAGTGCTAAAATTAAAGCGCTGATAAATTGTCACCATTTTCAATGCTCTATTAAAGGTCTATAATAAAATGAAATAATTAAACAAATAAATTTTTTAAAAAATAACAATTTCATTAATTAAATAAGTATTTTTAAAAATGAATAAATTGAATATCTATATATATATATATATTAAAAATTAATAAATAGTATATATTAAATATATAGATATGTAAAATTAATAAAATGAAATAATTAATCAAATAAAAATTTAAAATGAGTAAATTAAGAAAAATATTAAACAATTTATTAATTAAATAACTATTGATAAAATGAATAAATGTAATATACATATATATAGATTATAAATATTGATAAATAAAATATATTAAATGAATATATATAAATGAATATATAATTAAATAAAAAAATGAATAAATTATAAAATTATTTAAAAATTTATTAATGAAACAATTATTTATAAAAAACGAATAAGTATAACATATATATATATATATATATTAATTATAAATAGTAATAAATAATATATATATATATAATAAATATATATAATATAAATATATATATAATAAATAAATATAAAATGAATAAAATGTTAATTAAAAACATATTAAGGTATTATTAATTTTTAATGTTGTTTGATTTTTCAATTTAACATATATCAGATGTCATGTGTTACATTGATTTCATATATATATATATATATTTGTATGTAATTAATGCGGTTTTATATAAAAACACACACACAAATATATTTACGCAATATATGGAAACACATACACCTAATATTTATATAATTTATTCAAATTTCTATATATTTAAGAATTTCAATATAACATGATACATTTAATATATTATATTTTTAATCAGACATTTTTATTTTATTTTTTTTTAATAATATTACTTCCAAGCCATTAATTTTTAATATTTTTTATTTTTTATTTTATTTTTGAATTTTTCCATTTTCTATAATTTATTTATATATATTTATTTACTATGTTTTAGTATTTTCAATATGTATTTGTCTTACTTCAACATATATATATATATATATATATTTCCAGATTTATTAAATAATTTATATATAATTTACAAAACTTGTCCATTTTTTCAATATTTTTAATGTGTACTCATTTTGAATTATTCAATTGAACACCTTCTTAAAATTTTTACATTTAAGATTATATATCCACTAATAATGTTAAAAAATATATTTTTAAATAAATATATTTGTAAATGTATATTTACTATATTTATAAAATTATAAATTTATAATTATTATAAAAAAATAATTTTTATTTTTTAAATAGTTACTTATATAATTATAAATGAACAATTATATATATTTAATAATTATAAAATTATAATATATGTATTTAAATAAATCCTTTATTGGTCCTAAAAAAGTACAGTTAAAGATCAATCTTTTTCAATGCAAAAAAAGTGATGTTAAAAAGAATATTTATTTGTGCTAAAATATTAGCGCTGATAAAGATGTTATTTATCAGCACTTTTTAGGGTTGATAAATATACCTTTTATTATAAATTATTGATTTAATTCTGATAAAATGTATATTTATCATCGCTTTTTTTAAAAGCACTATTAAAAGTGTTCCTGGTCTATTTAAAAGAACCATAACTGTTACTCAGTCAGTCGCGATTCTCATGCTCTAGCAGAACTCATCTACTTCCAACAAGAATCCTCTATGTTCCCTTGTAAAATCAATGATTTAATCTATTTTGTGTCATTTACTACCTTTCCTCTATCATTTTTGATCTTTTGGGTTCTGTGTTTTTCATTTTGTGTTTTTTTTCTATTCTTAACCATGAAGAACCCAACATCCCATCTCCTCACCAAGACCGGCACGACTCCTCTAATTTCCCTCTGATGAATCAAGGTTAGAATCCAATGTAAGTTATTTTCTACTTTTCCACTATCGTTGGTTGATCTTTTAGGTTTCTCATTTTAGGTTTTGTGTTTTGTGTTGTTCTTAACTATGAAAAACCCTACATCTCATCTCCTTGTCACTGCTAGCATGAATACTCTAGGTTCATGTAAGGATCGTAAATATGTACAATGATATTAGTCACCGGTTTTTATGGACTTTAATGATGAAATGAATCATATTATTCATCTCTATATTTTTTACCTATAATCCGGTGAAGTAAAAAAAAAATAAGTACCCTTTCAATACTTTTTTCCCTATTAGGAAATGGGATGAAATTATTATGGATTTCTTGACCATTTTTTCAAGATAAAATAAATACAAATTTGTTTCATCGGTTATAGTGGATCACCTAACTAATATGAAAAATTATTACCTATTAAAGAGGCTTCCTCAGTTGATGAACTCGGTTAATTGTATGTCAAGGAGATAATAATGCTTCCAGGTGTCTCATCTAGTGTTGTATCTGAGATGGATATGATGTTTTTCTATGGGTTATATCAAGGACATTAATTTTCAATGATGTTGTGGGTGAAATTTTATAGTTTCATTATTCCATATACTAACTGTCATTCTAATCAAAATATCTTGATATTAGAGGATATTCTTTGAGCCTTAATTCTTGACATCAGTGGCTCCTTGAAGGATTAACTTTCCTTGGTGGAATTATCTTATAAAAACTATTATCAATCACTTATCAAGATGGACCCATATGAATAATTATATTAAATAAATTTTATCCCACCTTTATGTTGGATTAATATAGAATAATATCCTATGAATATCCCTAGTCTTGTTCAAGAAATAATTGACCATGTGATGGTAATTCAATAACATTTTGAAACTACTCAAAGTCAACCAATGTCCTACAATAATAATTAGAGGTGACCCAAGTAATTTAATGTTAATTATCATGTATTTATTTAGGTTTCCTTGAGATTGGTTCACTAATGTATTTGTAATAAGAGGAAATTAACCTCGAAATACATCATACCTTTTAATTTTTTTGAAAAGTTTAGATAATTTCTTGATAGCTAGCCTTGCACATATGAAAACCCAATGGTTGAATCTATTCCCTAAAAAATCTGGTTGAATCTTATTTATTATGAAATTATTGATTATGTATAGGTTTTAAATACACCATATGATCTAGACATTTAATCCCCTTTAATGTTAGTATCTTAGTCTCATTTTGGGTGTATTTTGTGTTAAAGTGAAGTTAAAATATGGGTTAGAGGATTTGATAGGAGTGAGTGGTGAATAGATAGAGGTACCCTTATATGGTAATCACTTAGTACCTGATGGAATGGTACCATGTACCTATTGATAGGATACTGTACGTAGGTCCACTATTAACACAACCAAGAACCTAGTGGCCTAGTATTTTGTATATGGTGGTACTTTTCAGATTTGATTAATTCTGGGGATTTTTTATCTTTTTAATCATATTAAACATATATACTAAGTAAACTATGGCCCACTACCATTTCGTTGGGTTAAGCATGACTACTAGTTCCTCATTTTGGTGGTTTAGTTTGAACTATGTCTTTTTTTTGTCTTGGTTGTTGTGAGTAAGCTATTAAAATGAAAACAATTTGGTAAATTAAAATGATTTCTTTCAAATGGTCCCATATTTTTAAAAAATGAGATTAAAAGTAAATTTTGTTGTATTTAAAATTTGGTAAATTATTTGGTTTGGTAATAAAGTGGTAAATGTTACTCTCGATATTCTTTTTGAGTGTTTTCATGTGTGTGGGTATGTGATGAATTGATTCTGAACACGATTTTATGATTTTTTTTGTTATTTAGAATATGCTTCTCAGAAATGTCCCTAAATTTTCTAGTATGTCTTACCCTATTTATAGTTATCCTCATTTTATTCCCATATTCTATGGAAATCAAGGTCCATTAGAGGCAGTGAAATGGCATAAGGAAGTTGAGCATGTCTTCAGAGTGTAGGGAACTCCCAATGCTGTTAGAGTTCATGTTTTTTTGGGTCTTCTGGGGGTCGATCTTTAGAAGAATGGGAGTTGTTTTATTTTCCAACGATGTATGTTGGAATGATGTGGGAAGTTTTAAATTCTATCATTATCTGATGGTTTAAACTTTAGGTGGTGAAGATGAAGAAAAGGTAAGAGCTCATGAGTGTCCATCAAGGTTAGTTGATAGTGAAAGATTATGTTGAACACTCCAAAGAGATGGGTTCCTTTTATCCAGTGGTGGTGTCGTAGGATCTATTGAAATCTTCTATTTTCATTGGGGGTCTTCATCCAGGGATCAAGAAGCATGTACTCTTCTCTAAGTATATCCATTTTGAGAAGTTGGTGGAGGAAGCGTTTTTGGAGAAGTCGTTGTGAAAGAAGCATACAACACATTGGATTAGTTTTTGTCTCCCATGTTTGGGTGAAGATGTTCTGAGTTTCCTCGTTTTCATTTTGTGGATTTTGTAAGTTCATCTTTCATTATAAAAATATGATTAAATCATCCTTTATTTGTTCAAATGTTTTTTTATTAATGTGAACCTTTAAGTGGTTAGAATTTCTTGAATTAGTTCCCCTCTTTCTATCATTCTTGGTTGGAGGTGTTTATTTTTTTAAAATCACTCTTTGTGACTTGTGTGTAGGTTCATTATTTGGTTCGATATATTTTATTTGTTTATAAAAAAATTATAGGGTTTTATATTAATGGAAAAATAAGTCCATGGAGGTGTGTACTTCATTCCCACATAGGGAAACGATCCATAAGTCATTTAAGACGTGTATAAATCAACCGCACCTCAATTAAATGGACAATGTGACCAATATGACTCAATGTTTCATGACTTTGAAAGAATCATCCACACCTCAAAACCAAACAAATAAATTTAGAATGTTTTTATACTTTAGTTCAAAAAGTTTCAATCATTGAAAAACGATCAAAGAAGCTTGGATTTTCTTGATAATTTAGAAAAAAGATTCATAAGTAATTTTTGATGTGTAGGAATCTTTTTCGCACCAAACCAATACATGATGTGATCTAAATGAATGAAAAGTGTGTGTTTCTAGTTTAAAATAACATTTTAGTTTAAAAGACAACTTACGTACTCAAAACTGATAAAAGAAATTCTTATTATTTTGATATTTTAGGACAACGATCCACAAGTCATTTGAGATGTGTTGGAATTAGCCTCACCTCAATCTGATGCACGGTGTGATCAGTATAACTCCAAGTATTTCTTTTTATTAAAATTTGACATCAATTTTAGTAAAAAAACACATTCTATTAATTTATTTATATAGATTATTTCTAAAATAATAATTTTTTTCTTATAAAGGTGCATTCCTTTGCTCGAGTAGGGGTGGTTTTTCCGAAAATATCATGAGTTAGGTCAGGAATAAAATATAAAGGAATATTGATGTAATTGAATTCATGTAATAAATTTTATTTATGTAATTGCATAAACCAATGATTTAAATTTCATTAATATAATTTTTTTTAATGTTTTTTTTTGTTAATTTCATTTCATTTAAATCCTGTATTGGGACTTGTTTTTGTTGATATCTGGTGCGTTTTTGGTGCTATGGTGTGCTGTTACAGCACACTACAGAATAGACCTTTATCATCATTTTTAAAATCACCGATAAAAACCAAATTTATCAATGCATTTAAAATCACTGATAAATGGTATATTTAGAGGTGCAAAATTATAGCACTGATAAATGGATCCTTTATCAATGCTTCTAAAAGTGTTGATAAAGGTCCCATTTATCAGAGCTTTTATAGAACTAATAAAATGGCACCTTTATCAATGCTTTTTGAATACTGTTAAAATTCCAAGGCTTTCAACCTCTCTCATGTAGTCAGCAGTTTTCTAGTAATGATAAAGGCCATTTCTAGCACTATTAAAGGCCAATTTTTTAGTATTGATGAAACCACGACCATGCATGGTGTTATATAATATCTTGGTGTATGTTTCCAACACAAATATCATGATGTTCTTTTTCTTACATAGATCAAGGTCGAGTAACATAGTGCTAGATTTGGTAAGGAGAGAGTCCCAATTCCCAAATAAGCTGTTGAAGGTGATCATAAGAGATCCATTGGCATCACTCATAAGAGAACATGGTGGACCCCTTGACTAAAGGAATGTGTCAGAAAAAGCATGAGTGTCATGTGAGAACTACAAGACTGAAGGTTGTTAGTCATTGGCCCTACTACAAGTGGGATTCTGTTGGAGTTGTTTACATAGAACCATTTTATGTGTACTTTATGATTACCTTTATTCATAGTTTTTAATATTAATCAACATCGTATCACATCATGGTTTTTCTTCTGCGTAACATTTTATGTGATAATTTCCAAAGAGTAGTTGTCGCAAACAAAGTTCATTGCATTTCTCCACTATGATGAGAACCTAGAAGTGCTACAACACTATTATTAAATATATGTTTTCTAGTCAGATGATATCACTTGAGGGACACAAATTATACATGATATCAATAATGAATACTAATGGGACTTTGAGGCACCATCTCATGGTGTACGCCCTTTGTAATATCCAGTGTAGGATGTTTTGAGAACAAGACCCGCTAGTATGAAATTTGCATTTATATGTGTCATTGGATGTTCCTATTTATATATGTGTGTATTAATCCGTATAATTTAATATTATTTATTAATGATTTTTATGAGTTGTAAACTTTTATGTATTGAAGAAACCCCATAAAAAATATGTTCAATGTGAGGTAAGATATATTGGGTGTGTCATGAGTAATATTACATTAATGAATTATATTAGAAATGATTTGTCCCTTCTATTATTTAATTGATGTTTATATGTTAGGTTTTTTATGGAAATGATATTTCCATAATAAATCCATGGACATGGTTTTCTATGGGAAAGTTCAATTTATGGAAATTCAAAGAAGGAGTCATCAATCACATAAGTTGATGACACCAGTATGCAACCTAGTTAATTAGAGATATCATGATAAAGGTATTATATTATATAGTAAGTGTCTGTATGAGGTATTATGTCATTGAAATATTAATTTCTTTCTCAATGGGTTACTTTTCAGGTTTCTAGATGCTAACCTCGGACTTTAGTCTTCTTCACCTAATGCCACTAAGAAAAAGGTATAGAGGGTCACACGCTAATTGTATCTGGAATCTTAGACAAATAATATATTATTATTTTTTAATTGAAAATTTTAATAAAAATTCTTCATATATGTGGTTTAATAATTATTACACTAAAGTCCTTTTTTATTTTTAAAATAATCCACTTTTTGGTTAAGTGATAACCATACAAAAACCTCAAAAACCACCCACAAAAACCCCACTAGAAAACCAACATAGGGCTTACTAAATTCGAAATTCAAAATCCAACTTCACCCCCAAACTGAATACCTCCACTACTGAATTCCAAAAAAAAGAAATTTCAAATTTCAAAATTAAAGTCATCATCACCCATGATTCACGCATCTGCCTCAAGACACAAACCCATCAAAACGTCCTCTCTATCATTTAAGACACACCATCATCACATCACCGACCAACCATCAATTTCTTCACATAAAAATGTAACTCATCACCACCGGTACCTTCTCTGATGTCCAAAACCATCACACACCACACATGTATCAACCTTGTTCTCCAAAACACCTTCGAGAACCATCCACCGGAAGACTTCATCCTCACCCAAAACAACATTATCATCGCCACAACCCCAAACAACACATGAAAGATAAAAACAAATAACACAAGTGTTAGAATCAACCGTGATACCACCTAGAGATTCATACGGTGGGAGTTGGGATTTGTGGAACATGTGTGGATCACTCTAGAGGGAATATTCTCTTCATTCTTACAATTCAACAACAGTGAAATGATGATATGTTTTTAGATCCATCAATGAAGAAATAATTCATGCAATGTATTTCATTAATTTATTAAATTAATTAAAAATAATATGTGATGATCCTTCACTTGGTTCTATAATTCCATCACCTTTCTATATTCTTTGATTCAATTCCATTGATTATGATGTTCATCATCGTGTAAATATCAGATTGATCATTGATCATGATAAATAAGAAAAGTTGTGCATGACCCATCACACACTTCTGCTACAATCAGAACCTTCAATCTGTACCAGTAAGGATTTATTTGAAATTATTAATTTTGTCTAGAGGATATTGACCCACAACATCCATTCCCTAAATAGAAAATTGACAGGAATATGTAGATGTATGTAGAAATTTTTGTGGTTGATGGATGAATTTTTCATGGATCTGGCATACATGAAATGTCGTGTCAAATTCCCCATAGTCTTGTATCATGGTTTTCCAGTAGTAAACCAGCCTCCTTTATTGTGGAAGAGTGTAGTCCTAGATTGATGAGACCTGTAATATCCTTCATAGACCTCTTCCATGATGGAAATAATCACCTTTTCTACTTTTCATTTGAGGAGTATTCTACAAAATCCTTGATTTTAGAGGGATTTTTTCTCATTCAAACCATATTGCAGGGTAAAGTTTGTCACTCACCAATGAATATGTTCCATTCCATCTCGGTATATCGACAGAATACCATTTTGTAGATAACCAATTATGTGATCCATCTATCTAGGGGTCGATACCTATTCATCATGCTATAGGGCAGTGTTGACCTGATTGATGTATTCCCTATCATAGATGATGATTTATTATACCATTCTTTGATACATGATATAGAATATCACTTCCCCCTTATTAGGTTTGTCTAGGAATGTAGTTTAATTATTCAATTCATCTTCATGAGAATTCTATGATCGAGAAACATGATGAAATGTAGTTTTAAAGGGGAACTCTTCCATTAGTCCTCTAGCATAGCCAGTGAGAGGGTCGAGTTCTTCCATTTTAATGGAATATTTAGCATTGATGTGCTTTATCCATAGCTCTAAATCCCCATTGATGTTTAGGTAGGATTTTTTAAATTTTAGGGATAGTTCCAAACTAGTGATTAGGACTTAGTATGCATCCCCATTATTCATGCATTCTTCGACTTCTAAGAAAGATTATGGAAAAAGTTCCTTGTCTGGAGAAACAAATACAATATCTAAGACAACCTAGTTGAGTCTCAATTTCTCTAGTACCTTTCTAATAGTAATTTAGTAGGTTCGATAAAAATAAATATCCAATGTCTGAGGAATATCATAGTAATAGAAAACCACTTCTTTAGAAATTTAGATGTCCGCCGGTATGCTTTCTGGGGCAGGATGTGCTACAAGTAAATCCACCAGGGCCTGCCCATTCACTAAATTTTGTGATAGAAATTGGATGTCATACTATTGTAGAATAATTGACCATTATTCCAAGTTCCCATTCAAAAAATGATGTACATTGATGTACTTGAGTGGATCAATACAAGATAACAAATGTACTTTATGGGGTTGTAAGTAATGCCTCATCTTTTTTACTACAAAGATAACTGCAGGGTAGTTCTTCTCGACATTAGAGTATTGGGTGTCAGTACCTATCATAGTTCACCTAAGTTAGTAGATATTATTCTCATTTACCACATCATTATTCTATGCAATAAGAGAACCAAGAGATTTTTCCATGATAGAAACATATTAGATGAGTGTATTTCCATACACTAAAGGCATTAGGACCTATGGTTGTAGTAGATATTGTTTGAGAATCTAAAAGGATTCTTGTAATTTATTATCCCATTAACAGGATATTACCTTATTTAATATCTTAGTAAAGGGGGTATATTTTTCATCCATCTTGGATATGAAGCACTAAATGTAGGCGAGGTTCCCTTGGAGTCCCCTTAGTTTATTGAGATTTTTGGGGGGTGACATTGTTAAAATATCACTAGTCCTTTAAAGATCAACCTTGATTTCATGTTTTCATACCACAAATCCTTGGAACTTCCTTAATGTTACCCTAAAAGCTCATTTCAATGGATTCATCTTCAGTCTATGTTGTCAGAGCTTTTCAAATAATATTTGAAGATCTAGGAAGTGATCACATCGCTATCAGGATTTGAATACTAGGTTATTCACATAAAAAATGCATCCATCATAAGAATGGATTAAATATATATTACATGGAATTTTGGTATGTAAAACCAACATTCTTTAACCCAAATGGAATGACTTGATAGAAAAATATCCCCTAAGGATCTATGAAGGAAGTGATTTTCTCATCTTCAGGGAAAACCTTTATCTGATTGTACCCTGAATACCCATCCATGAAGGAAGTTATTGGAATCTATTAGCTTCATCGATCAAGAGTTTTGTGGTCATAAATAGGAATTCTTCCATTGGGAAATATTGATTAAGGTATATGGAATAAATGTAAACCATAATCTTCCCATTGTTCTTATTAACATGGATGATGTTGGAAAGAAATATTGGGTATTTCACTTCTTGTAAAATGTTCGATTTTCCCAATTTTTCAAATTCCACCTCTAAATTGTTTGTATTAGAGGGGTACATCATCTTGGATTCCTTCTTGAAGCATCAATGTTCATTAGGTAAGCAGAGATGGTGCATTTCCACATCTAGATTCTATATGAAAATTTCTGTATAATTCCATGTTGACACATATTGGTGCTTCTTAATAAAAGAAATTTATATCTCTTTCTTCTCAAGAGGAATGGTGTTTCTAATCAGTGTATGTCATGGGTCTTATTTTGTTCCAATAGTTAACTATTTTATCTAATAAATGGTGGTGGAGACACCTTCCTTGAATGATGGAGGTGCATTCCTAAGTTCATCCTCTATTATTACACCTCTGGGTCTATGGATTCATTTTATAGATGAAATCATCAATATAGAGGCATCTATGTAACATTCAATGTGAGACAACCCATAAGAAAATACATTGTCATCACCTAATTCCAGAGTTATCATAGAGAGACCCTATAGCTGATTTTATTTTACCCAATCGTTGGAGATATCATGGTATTAGACATATGAAATTAGGTTTAATTCTTTATCTAGGTTTATGGGGAGCACATAGTCACTATAGAGAATACTCCAGGGTTTTATAGGGGTGTTCCTGAAGCTGTTGGGGCTACAAGCAATATATTTTCATCCACCATTGGTGGTTTTCCTTCCCTTTTTTATAATCCTTCTTCAACATATGTGGCTTCATAAGTCTCTAAGGGGGAGCTATCACCATGTACTATGTCGACCATTCCTTTAATAGGGTATTTTAGACACTAATGGAATGTTGAATGTACCACCATGTTGATATGGAGCTAGAGCCTTCTGAGTAGGACATCATATGTGGTTTCTTTATAAATAACCATAAACTCATCATCAGATGTGATATCCTCAAATTGGACATTGAGATTGATATTCCTGAGAGGTCTTTTTTCACTCTTATCATTCCCTTGAATGGTCATCTTGGTGGGAGATAGATCCCCTTCTCTATACCACAAATGTCATAGGATTCAAATCTGGATGAGGTTTATTTGAGAACCATTTTCAATATAATAACTTTGTATGTCAACATTATTGAGTCTACCTGAGACATATAGGGGTATGATATGTCCCTTGATGACTTCTTACCATTCCCGCATTGAGAACGAGATGGTTACATTGCATTCCAAAGGAATAGTATCCACTCGATAGACCTCAGCTATAGGTACTTATATCTAAAACTCTTGTGGGATATTGAGGTATTTAATCTGTTACTTGATGACTTATTTTGAAATATGGAGAGCATCCAGGATTGGGAACTTGGTTGGGATAATCTCTAGCTACTTTAAAATGTAATACTTTTGTTCTAGAGGATATTTCTTAATGAGGTGGGTTTTATCCTTATTATTTGGCTCAAATTATTAGGAAATTGAAGTTGATGGGACTGGTTCTTGTGCAGAGTTTGAGGGAGAATATTCTTTCATTGGAGTACGTCATTCTGGCATTCCCTATTGTCTGGGATGATCAAATGATCACACCCCCATGAGGCGTTCATGTAATACATCTAGTCACAAACAACCATTACAGGGTTTGGTAACACCTTCGTGTCTATGTTGGGCATGAACGATTACTTTTTCACTAGTCCTAGTTGTATATAACTATATATCCTATAAGGGTATGTGATAAAAATATTGGTTTCAACCATGTCTGTGTTGTCTCATGTATCCTCGGTTCAGGCACAGGTGGCATCTTGTTCCCCGGTTGGGAATGGGGTGCTCATACCTGGAGACATATTCAACATTAGAAAAGATATCTTCCAATTGTATCATGTTGAAATATCCAATGTTGATATATTCTTCTGATTATGGTTCCATTTGGTGGGGTCATTCCCATACTTTAAACATTGTAGGGATGAAGTATACAAGATTCATAGCTTGTGTTGGAGTAGAAAATGACCCCTCCTCTTATGTCTCTTCCTTTTTTTGATGGTCATGTTCACCCTTATGAGAATCATTTGATGCCACCTATATGTATTAAAAATATATCATGGGTGTGTGGAGCTATGCTCTCAGGGTGGAATGATATCAATCAACTCCTTTTTAAGTATTCCAGTTGTTTAGCTTCTTCCCACACCTGACCAAAAAAAAATTCCAGACTTCTTAATCTTATAACTGGGAAACAGTTATGTAGTCCACCTATTCTGGGGAGTTATCCAACATCACATATCTAGAATAAACCATGAAATGGATAATTTCATAAAAGATGAATCAATCCTAGATGTTATGGCCCAAACTTCTATGGAAAGAGAATTAGTTGGGATGTTCGATGAGGTTTACCTCATTAGACTTCCTAGGATATGGCATCTTGAGTACGTTATGTTCCATGGATGACAATAAATAACCAAATACATGTTCGTTCTAGAAGGAGTATAATTTATTCATCTATTACTAAAATCTTCGGTGACCATGATCTCTTCATGCTTCACGAAAAGGGTGATTTATGGTTGTTTTCACTTGACAGGAGGCGCTAGGTAGTTCGGTACCCATCCAAGTTCTTGAATGGGCACAGTTACTGGTTTGGGAGTGACAGCTACAGTCTCTGCTTTGATGAGCCTTTTCCCCTATGCTAATTTCATGAGTCGAGACTTAGATTTGGTTCACTGAATTGAATCTTCCAAACATTGTATCATATCTACGAAATCATGAAACCCACCTAGATAATTCATTGGGATTTGAGGTGTATGCAGGCCATCTTAATAATTTTCATGATAGAGTTCCAGTAATTGATTCTACAAAATATAGATGTTGAATTAATAGGTCAAACCCTTTCATCTAGGTGTGATTTCATAGACACTCATTTTTTTTCTATTTCTTTCAGTCTTTTGAGTTAATGATTTTCATTTTCCTCAATGTGGAGCTGAACAGGTAAATGAATTGATGGTGAATGTCTTATCATCTTGCAGTGGATCTTATTTATAGGATATTATACTAACAATGGTTTTCCCTATCATAGTCTATAAAAACAACTCATTTTCTCGCCTCATGATGATCTCAAGGGCCCATCATTGGACCGTATTAGTATATGAAGTAAGTGATATATTTCTCGAAGTCACCTACATCGTTAAAGGTACATAAGGTAGGATTTATAAAATTGGGTGGAGGAAAATTTTCATCCATGCAATCATTATATGGATTAGTCTTAGTCTACATAGGTATTCATTTCCCTTTCATGGATTCTATTTGAGTAGCTAGGGACTTGATGATGTTGAGAAATTCTAGAGATACTACTATCTGAGCTGCCTCCCACCTACAAAGAGTGGTAAAGGCATGATGAGGTGGCCCTGTTTTCATTTCTTGTTGATTCTTTATTCATGCAAAGAATAAATGACTACCCTAGAGAGTGAAAGGATATCACCTTAGTGGAGGGAATTCATAACCATTTTAGACTTAAACATTTATCTAGACCGACTTCCTAGATGTAGAGCTGGTCGGATTCTCAGATTCCAATCTTGCAGATAGATCAGAAATTTGTAGATGTATAGGTGGAGGACTATTCACCTCATCCAGAAGGTGATACCCAGTAGAATTATTTCCCCTAAGATACTCCTTTTTCGGTTGTTTGGGATTTTTTTATCTCATTCTCATATCATGACAATTGTTCCTAAATGGAAGTATTTTCAATTCTTATAGGTGGTGATTGGGATGTATCAACACCCTTCCATTTATCTTTGGACGTATTCTTCTAAAGAGTAGGAAACTCAATATTCGAAGATGCTAAATTTTGGAGCCTCCTTTGGTTCTAGGTACGTGCAGCTTCAGTTTTTGCATCCAAATAACCTTCCTCTTGGGGTAATTTTTTTTCTTACCTTCTTCTGTATCTGTTTTTTCATTCACATTATCTATTTTGTTGAATGTGATGAAATTCATTAAGGTATATCAAGAAATGGTAGTTATCCCATTACTTTCAATGCAATAGGATGATTCTTCATTTCCTTCCTTAGAGTCATTCTATGAACCCTTGGACATATTGGACCATTTTGGCATGAAATACCAATGGGTTTTGATTTCCTTTTTTGTATGATCACCCCATCTCTACCTGTTAGTGGTGACCTTGAGGGAGTTCTATTGTTCTAGGGGTGTGGTGAAGCATAACTCCCCATACATTCTCCATCCTTGAATATAGATACATGATGAATCTTCAGCTATCGGTTTCTGAAGAGTTGTTATATAATGGTGGAAAGCATGTTGCAATTCGTCATTGTGATTTTCTAGTTTTGGATCCTTGTCCATGGAGATAGCAGTTAGGTATATTTGATAATATAGTATCTTTATATTTTGAAGGTGAAAAACATATCCAAGATAAGTGAGGTTTCTATCCTTAATTTTTGGTTGATTTTCCCACATATTGTTTCATAGATAATGAATTCAATTATTCTCTAGCTCATCAAGGATCTCATAGTCATAAGTATCAAGGTGCTAGAACATGGTGGGGAGGTTGTTTCTAGCTATCTCTATCCATATATAAATTTTCAATTACTCTTCATAATAATTACATGCCTCTATCAAATATGACCACATAAGGTGATTCATGGGGTCACCTACTAACTAAAGTAGAGTTCTACTGGTAGTTGATGAGGAACTATATACAGTTGACCCTGATGTTTCGAGAACCTCTCAATGTGAAGGTGCATGCGTTTTCAAAAACTCTCTATAAGGAGGTGTTTGGAGAAGGTGAATATTTACTTGTGTGTGGGAGATATCACCATGGGGAGGTTTGTCATGGAATATGTTAGTTGTATAGTACATGCAATCCATATTCAAACTACCACAAGGATGAATATCATAGTAATGATCACCTTATACTTTAGTTTAAGAGTTTATGGACCCTTGGGGTGTTGTGAATGTGTCTCAAATAACCTCAAGGACACTAGAATTGAGTAGATTAGTGATATGAGCCTCATTATGTCTCATGTCTAAAATATGTCAACCTACCTTTTGGAATTGTGTAGGGAGATGAGATTGTTGTATGATGGCTACAAAAACTTATTAATAACCATCAAGTACTATGAAAATATGAGGCTTCTTCTGAGAATATTAAAGAGTATTCTAATGAGATTCATCATTATTGGAAGGAATATGATCCTACTCGGAGGCATTGTCCACTCTCACTTGGTGAGACTCATTCAAAATGGGGATATGGGCCCAATCCCAATTCATTGTAATATGTTGCATATCTTTCTTGATAAGGATATGGGCATGTCCCAAGGAATTTTCCACTCTCACAGGGTGATCCCTAATTGGAGTAGGAATATGATCCCACTATGAATATGCATTCCTCGTTAGAATATGCATACTAACATTTGGAATGGGAGAAGGGATATGAGCCTCCACCTATATAGCCTAGAAAAAATGATGATGTAGTCATTCATTAATAGAAGTAGGTATATGATTAAAGCTTTTAGGATCTTCTAGAATATACTAGGAAGATTCACTAAAAAGAATATGATCCTATCCTGAGATATGTGGCACTCTCACATGGTGATCCCCTTCTAGAATATGGATACCCTAATCCTAGGACATTAGAGTATTTCATTGGTATTTTTTATATGAATATGAGCCTATCCCAAGGCACATTCCTCTCTCACTTGGTGATACCCAACCATAACGAGGACTTGAGCCTGATCCTAGGCCTTTGGATTATGTTATCTATATTTTTCGATAGGCATGTGACCCTATCTCAAGGAATGTTCTACTCTCACTTGGTGAGCCCGTGTTGGAATGGTAATATGAGCCCAGTTTAATGCATCATCCTTTACCAGAATAATATGATAATCCTCCTATATGAGATCAAGAATTTTCTCTTTCTCTGGAGAAACCACCCATTCATGTTGATTATTTTGTTATGATCCCCTGCATGTAGGGATAGTAATGTTCTCATGTTCTTATATCTATACTAATTCCAAAATATACCGCTGGAGTTATTCAGCTATTTCAAAAATATAATGAAATTTTCAAAAAGTGTGTGATGGGATGTAAGATTGCTCATTTTATGTCTCCACTATATAATGGAAAATATCTTCAATTGAAGTGAAGATATGATCCCACTTATTTCCTTCGTGTGCCACCGGAATATGATGATTGAATTCATGCATGAGGGTACGGTTATGAACCTCCCCCATTCTTGATGTTGTAATATACCCACATACTTCTTCCGAGTGAGTAGGGTTATGATCCTACTCACTAGTTACTACCATATTATTTTGATAAACACCATGAGTGGGAGGGGGGATATGATCCTACTCACGATTATCCATATCTATCTATGCCCAAAGTTTATTCCCTGTTTCTCATGCATGGGTATCAAAGGAGGAAGTTTGTTGAGTGGAACCCTCAGCATGTGACTGAAGAGTGCTAATGGGATGGAGATGGTGACGACGATTGGCAGGATCCCTCCTCTTCGGACCATGAACTAAAAGGGATCCATAGTTTACTCTTTGTTACAACTTTATCAAATAAAAAGGTGGTGATTGTATCAATCTATGGATAAGCTTTTGAAGTGGTTTTCTATGGAAACAAGTGCCATTGGATTTACTAAAGCTTTCTTTAGATGATGCAGACTCATCAGTTTTAGATTTTGGCGGCCATTGTGTGCCACATGAAGGTTCGGGATTCTACCATTACAATGGTATTTCCAGAACATTACATCCTCCACCCAATGTTGAAGATGTCAGGAAGTTGATTTTTTTTCTACAATCCACAAGGGTTATATCCCTAGCTAATTTTCTAGAATAGTCCCTAGATGATGAAATGTAAGATTAGGCTACTGTTTTCGAGAGAGTTATATGTAGTCATGAAGACAATGAGGAGTAAGTTCACCAATCAGTGCATCATTGAAAGCATGATATGTTCTGAATCAGATATGCATGTGTAACATAACTTTCCCCTAATTCTCAATCAATCTATTATGATCACATGGACATTTAAAATTTAGGATGGACATATTTCATGAGAAATCTGACTATAGATGATCAGTTATAATACTGATTTCATGGTCAACTGGTCATTTTTCTAGTTTAGATGTTCGTATTGGGTTCACCATTATTATTTAACATTTATTTAGGATAAGGACCACTAATGAGATAATAACTAAATGGTCTGATGAGAACTACATAGTCTATCCTTTTTATCTTGTGAAGGTGTTGTCATAGTTAAATGATTTCACATATGGTTCACCACTTTCTTTAATTTATAATGATGTGGATGGCTTATACTAATAGTTTTATTGGGGGGATTTAATGTCTTGGTGAAATCATTTAATTCCATCTTACCATCTATTTATCCCTAACATAAACTCCCAATGGATCCCACATCCATAACTCTGTTTGGACCTGAATTCCAAAGGCAGGTGGTCCTTTGGGGTTTTAGATACAATTATGCCTAGGATATCACATTGGTTAAGAGGATGTGATTTCGGGCTCATCACAACCCTTCAAATAGAATTTTTTCCTACTCCAGGACTCTCCTGTAGATTTAAGATATGTTCGAAAAATCTCTTCATAATAACAATACGAGACTGGTTACCCTAACAAAATGATCATAGATTAAGTAATTCAATATGAAAATGGGGGAATCTTATTAGTGAATCCAAATGTATGTATATGAGTTTCATCATCCATTTCCTATTAGTGGGTAGTTTCTTATATGTTGATGTTGTATAACTAGGAACGACTATGATTGTTGTTATCTAGGGAGGCAGTTAATATTCTGAGGATGGGATTGATCCATTGTGAGGAGTCCTACATATCCTATTTTTTAACATGAATCAAAACCCACATATTTTGTTAAAACCAAATATTTTAATGACATATGTAAATTACATATATGGGGGAACTTGGGTACCATATATTTGGGGTCAAACCTCAAAGAGGCATCCTACATTTCATAGGTATAGTAAGAATCACATTTCTTATAGTTCAATCACACACTTGGGACTTTCCCCAAGGTATATGCCCTTATATGGGTGCAGCTATATCATTCCATTGATCAAGGTTTATATATTTAGGTTTCCCTGGCCAGTGGAGGTTCAAGATTCAAATAATGTGATCATTGCAACTCCCTAAGCCCATGTCAACTATGCTGTGTGTGAGAAACAAGTGATAGAAAATGATCTTTTTCATTTCATGTGGATGTAAGAATTATGTACTAGGATAGTCCCTTTGGATTTTTAAATACGGAGCTTAGACCTTATGAAGGCATCCAACGTATCTGAGTTACAGAAGGAATCATAGTTATTAGAGTTCAATTGGGGTTCCCAGTCCTCTAGTGGATGAGGGATAAATTTCATCCCATGGGAGAGATTAGGTCCTGATGGTTAAAATTCTAGATACATGGGGGAACATGCATTGAAGTGGCTTAATTATTTGATATCAGATCATTGAAAGGCATCATATGTATCTTGGTTATAGAAGAAATCATATTTCTCATAGTTTAGTTAATCGGGGCCTACATAATAGGGTTTCCCTAGTATAGGGACATATCAAATCATGACACTGATAGGGGTTTACAGACTGAGGTTTCCCTAACTGAGGATTACACACTAAATTTATCCTAATATTGGTGAACATTTCATATTATTCTACTGATTATGGATTTCAAACTTAGGTTACCCTCTTAGGTGCTTACATACAGAGGTTTCCCTAATATTGGTGAACTTCTCATATTATGCCACTAATAAAGGCTTACACACTGAGTTTTCCTTTTCTGGTAGAGGTTCATGATGTGAGTGATCTGATCATTTCATCTCTATAAGACCACATGATATATGATCAATATGAAAAAAAGGATTATAGGTAATTAGTCTCACGATATATGGATGTGGGACTTACGTACTCAGATAACCCTTTGTATGTTTATCATAGAGATCAAGGATTAGAAAGGCGTCTTACATATACTATTTATGGTAGGAATCAGAGTCTTCATAGATCAATGGGGTTGGGTATTACACACTGTGGTTACCCAATTAATCCCACTAGACACGGATATCATGCCCCAAAACATTTCTTGGCATATCCTAGTTTTCTGCTTGAAATCTATGGTTATCTTCCTAATATGTTTTTTATCTTCCTGACATGTCTGATTGTTTGCCTTAAATTCTCTAGTGATAATCTCATGATACAGTTTGACATGTATGGAGGATGTTAGAGGACCTGACTGAGGATGTCTGAAGACAATTTCATGATCATATTTGATATTTTTGTGGAGTGTGATGCGACCTGACATAATTTTCTAAAGGACATCACATGATCTTTGTTAACATGTTTGGGGAACATCACATGACATAATTGGCATGTCTCTATGTCATTTGGAGATCTTAGTGGTGATCCCAAAGGCCTTCGTGAGACTCGGGTGGCATGTTTAGAGGGCATCACAAAATCTGGATGACACACTTGGAGGGTTCCATGGGATCTAGATAGCATGCCCATAGGGATCTATGAGAAGTAGTTGACATGCACTAGTTTTACCACATAATTTGGGTGACATATCTTGAGGAAATCACAAGACCTAGATGGTGATCTAGAAGGGCTTCATAGAATTATGTTTCTATCTTATAAGGGCATCACGTGACTTTCTTGACATGTCCAGAGGACATCACGTCATCCAAGTGGCATGTCAAGGGAGCGTTTCATGACTTGAGTGACATACCTTGGTATTTTAGAAATATATGAATGAGTCTTGTAAAGTTCATGAGGATCAGAAAACATATATTCATGTAAGTCTCTAGTCTTTATTCTTTATTCCATATTTTATTTCATATTTTCCTTAGATTTGTTTAGGGGTAGTTAGATAGTTATCGTATGATCCAGTAGATTTCAGGAGTGTTATTTTCATAAAACTTCATAGAACATTCACATAATCCCAATTAATCATGTGAAGGCCTCATGCATACTTTATGATCACTTAGGTTGTTCCCCAGAATTTACCTGGTAGAAAACCTTTTCAATCATGAGATTGGGCACCCTGAAAATTATAATCTTATTCTTGGGTGTGCCTATGTGAGGATAACAAGATGCATTTTTCAGGTCGGGGTGGGATATTTATAGGTCTCTTGACCCTGATTGTCAGTCGCTTTGCATGGTTCGTCCATTGAAAATCCATTATGGATTTTGTGGAATGTTTTAGTTTCACATGCTTCTTGAAATACTTCCATAAGTGTCACATGATTTTCAGGAAACACAGGACCATCCCTTCAGAGACCTATTTATTGGATTTTGTCTAATTAAAGGGTTATTTCCCAATCATGTAATCATGCCAAGGGGATTCTATAAGACCATTCCAACAAATCTAATGGCCTTCATGGGATGAAGATGTCTACTAAAAGGGTTTTGTGTGATGTCAAGTGAATTTTCTAGGGGTTTTCGCATGACAATGATGGTTTGCTCATAGAAATTTGTGAGATAAATATGGATTGTTAGGGGGACTTCATGAGAACAAGATGTACTATTAAGGGGAGCCGTAGGTGATAAAAGGTGATTTCATGGGTTGTATACCTAGGTTTTCTTAAGATTAACATATCTTTCCCTCATAATAATCTCCCACTATTTACCGTTTTATTTCTCTATTAATTTTAAAAGGGCTAAGGATCTCGTGAGTTTGAATGATTATTATTGAATACAATAACTCTCCATATTGGTGATGTAAATTGTAAACAAAAAAGGGGCATATGTTACTATACGGTCAATTGTTGGAAACCCCCTTTTATTTGACTTTTGACCATGAGGGGAGCATAAGACCATCTGGAAATTTCTAAGGCCCTTTTTTCGTGATGAAGTTGACAAGCCGGTGGGCTATCACTGGTTAAGGTGGACATATTTCCAGTACTTCCACGGGGTCTTGCGAACCACATCGGCGTGTCGCAAGACGATTATGACCATGAAAGGATCTAGTCTTTTGGGTATTTTTCTCCTTATTTTCCAAGTATTTTTGGATGGGTTTTCAGGAAACCGCTTATTGAAAAGTCACATTATACATAGGAACTCATATAGTAGACATCACATGATCAATGATTGTTTTTCACACCATTGCAAGAGAAAATAAACTCATCCAATGAGATATGTGAGATCTTCCGATGGGTTATACACTATGTGTGAGACCTTCATATGAACATATGAAGGTCATGTGATAGCATATTTTTTAGAAGGTCATGTGATCCAAGAGTTCTAGACACCGTCTCTTCCAATTCCTTACAGGAAAAATAAGAGCTATATTAGGGTATTTCTTCCATTAGGAATTTTCGGATGCTTTTATAGCGGGCATCAACACCATTGACATCAATTTATCATATTTTTCATTACCTTTTATTAAATAATATAAATACTCATCAATATTAATAAAATCATTTTTCAAAACAAAATTTTATGTTTCAATTGTTTCTAAATCTTTATAAATCATTTCATTGGATCCAGAAGCTGTTTTTATTAATTTTTTATTTTATTGATTTAATTTCTTTCATTCAGATTCTACAATAGTTATATCATCCATACTTAATTAAATATTCTATCATGTTCTTTATCATTTACTATTAAAAGGTCTCTAATTAATTTATTTTCATCATTCTATTTCAAAGTCTTAGTATCAGAATTACTTTTATTTTATTCATTTCTGGGAAACAATTATATTCATATTTTCACATTCCCTTTTTAATTTTTCATTTTATTTGACTAATTTTTTTCATTTTACATTTAAATTATCTATATTTTCAATCATTTTTAAACTACAATTCCTAAATTATTCATTTTAATTAAGAAATTTTTTAACTATATAATTATTATAAAATAATTATAATTAGAATCAGAATCAGTATCTTTTTTATTTTCAGATATTGAATTATGGTCATCATTTATAGGAGTAATCAAATCAGTAAAAAAAATTAATCATTTACTTGACATTGTATACCTATTAAATTAAGGTTACATATTTCCTTTTAACTTCTAGATTCACTACATGAGTTAGAACTATTTGAGTAATCCCATACTCCAAACACAGTTTGTTTTTGTTCCCTCGTTTTGTCTCTATAATTCTTTGAATGATTTATTTTGAGGAAATTGGGTTTTATGTGACCGTTATTTATTCACTCATAACATTTTAGATCTGAAAATTCAATTTTTCCAACTTTAATTACCTTTCTTGTAATCATTTTCATTCTTCCTTCCAAACTGTCTCTTTCCATAATTGTTTTTCATAAATTTTAAAAAATTATAACTTAATTGGGCCATCTCCTTTTAACTTTAATGGAACTAAAAATCAAATTAATTATAGGTATCAATTACATTATATTTAAATGAAATACCATTTATCCTTTTAGACTCCTCACCAAAAATATTTTTCATCATTAAATCATACTGAAATAGAGATCATATTAGTTCATGTGAAGTATAATCCTTAAAATTATTACTCTTATTGATAGACACCATCTTTTCATGCCATATTTTTGGAATATATTTCAATAATCATTCCACTTGAGTTTTGATGTGTAAGAATTATACAAGAAATCCCATACCATTGGTTATACTTTTGAATCAATGAAACATCAAGTTTTAAGATTATTTATCTCTCATCCTGAAGTTGTAGTATCATACTCAGAGAATTCCTAGATTGGTTCTCTTGAAATTTTAATTCCCATAATATTTCTATTTAAGTATCCTATATATATCATGGGTTGTCTTAGAAGCTAAAAAATGGATATAGACACTTCTACATATAGAACAGTATAAAATAATTTTAAAATTATAATTGAAAACATTTTTTTTCCATTTTATTTCCTACCAGTGTCCCAAGATAAACTTTGGGTAGCTAATAAGGATTTTCAGTGATATTATAGTGATCTTCACACAGTTGTTTCGAGAAGGACTCCATTATTTCTTTCCAATACCATAGTTACTCCCATCAAATAATGGGGGTTTTTGGAATCCATTCATCATTACAATTGACAACTTCCATCTTAAGAGAAATATTTTATTTTATTCTTTAGATGATCAGGTCTAGTATACCATATTATCAAATGGTTAAAAATAAATAGTAGAAATTCTTACCTGTTAGAGATAATTTTTTAATACTAATTTGTTTGATATCGAAAACAAAGATATATTAATCTAACTTTAATAAAAATTATTTTATATAATAACCATATAACTATTTACCTAGATTTGATACCACTTGTTGGATCATTATTGATGTAAATTATGATTATATGGAGTGAATAGAAATTTTAAAATTTTAAAGAGAAAACAATCAGAGTTCATAAAATAAAAATCTGTTGTGAGTGAAGTGTTCAAAGAAAGAGTTATAATGATAATAAAATCAAAAAACACATGATTTGTAGTGATTTGGAACACAAAGATGCTAGTCCACTCCTAAACCACTTCTAATCTTAGAGTAGACTGTGACCCACTAAGAATCTCAATTTTAAAGGTGTGAGAACCTCATTACAGACAATGCCTTTTAAACAACCTAGAGGAAAAACCTATTCTTATTATAGGAGACCAACCTAGTATGATTTCCAATATTTTGATCAGGAGTCACAACCCTGAATTCCTTTTCGGTGGTGGAAAAAAAATGAATAGAAAAAATTTCTTTTGATGGGGAAAATCATAAACCAGACACAAATAAATGAAAATAGAAAGATAAAGATTACACAAATAAAACAAATATAGGGAAATTAGAAGATGATTAGAAATGTCGAAGATGTTAAAGCTTGGTGATCGTTGATCACTTGGAATGAATTAATTTTGAAGTTGAATTACTTATGTTATCACATCTATTGTACAAAATTTAAGGAAGTTCGTCAAAAATTATGATCAACAAGAAAGTTAAACTTTTATCACAAGTTTTATATAGAAAAATCTTCACTCGTGTTTCTTTATTCCTTCAATATGTCTCATGGATCATTAAGAAAATGATCATCTAGGAGCTTGTGCAGTTCCAATATCTATAGGACACATGTAACAGAATAAAAATTAAGTAATATGACTGTTACCTTTGTTTATTAAAGTTGTTCTAAAAAATAGAGTACAATTATGCTTTATAAATCTTTATTAAATATTAAAGAAAAACATATAATATTTTAAGTAATACAACTAAAATAGAAGGTATAAAAAATGTATAAAAATTTAAATTTTTAAATAAAAATAAATAACATAATAATATTTTAGAATTTAAGGGAAAAAAACTATATAAAAATAGATCATCCCATGAGTTTCAAATTTCTTATCTATGTGTCCATAAAAATAATGTTACAAAAGTTTTTTACACACATTTTCAATTTTATTTCAACAAAAAACCATAAATTTTTTTAAAAAAATAATTATTTAAATAAAATCAATTGAAATAATAAATATCAAAAATTAGAAACAAAATTTCAACTAATTTTGGATCGTTGATATACCATTGAAACTGAGAGTGGAGGATAATTTTTACAACCACTAAAAATAGATAATGGTGACTTATTTTTACTACCATTGAAAATATTTATTTTTGGATAAAAAGAAAACATTCTACTATTTCACTTAAAAGAAAAAGAAAGTTCTAACCCAAAAAATATATTTCCATTCCACTAAGATACCAAAGGATTCAAGTGAAGTAATAAAAACAATTGCTACCATTGGATATCCAATGGTGACTTATGAACTATCATTGGACATGTACGGTGGTGAATTATTGAAAACACTAATGTTGATAAGGAATAAATAGATTAAATAAAATTATAATAAAAATAAGAAGAAAACATAAAATAAGAAGAATATTGTTGTACCTAATCGAAGAAGTGGAATAGATCTTATTGAAGATTAAATAATCATCTTCTAGAAAAAATAAATAACAATTAGTGGGTAGAAAATTACTCACTATTGATTTCAAATTATGACCCATGACCCATCATTGGTATATGATGGTGGAGCATCACTCACCGTTAGTGTCTGATGGTGACTCATGACTCATCGTTCATGTCTGATAGTGGCTCGTGACTCACTAATACTGTCTGAAAATGACCCATGACTCACCATTGATGTCTAAAGGTGACTCATGACACACTATTAGAGATTTAAAATAGTGACTCATGACTCACCATCTAATGTAACAATGGAAAAAAATGACCCACCATTGAAGATAAATAGTGTCACTGTCTCTAAAACCACTGGATTTAAGCAAGTGAGACTATATAAGACCTCGAAAAAAAACCTTACTTTTGAAACTAGAATAATGATGTGAGATGTAGATGCTGAGAACAAGTGAGACAGATCTGAAAGCTTAAATAAACTTGGTTAAATTAATTGGAGATACTATGAGTATTATTGGTGAACTGGAGGATGTCAGATAACCATTAAATATTATTTTAAAATAAAGAATGATAAAATGTGAAGGAGTTCAAATAAAGGTACATGATATCGAATAGATCATGCAGATTCAATTCAATTGTCAAGGATCCCATCACATTTTTATAGGGTGAACGGTAAAAACAAAATTGAGTCCCACATCATTTTAGAGAAGAAAAAGATGAGGGGTATATAATACATGCAGTGTTGATCCACCATTCGAGATAGCTACTGATGATCATCACTTGCTACACAAAACACACACACTATCATACTACCCAGCGGGTGACCTATCCCAACCCATGAACCTACAGGCACACTCTATGATCTTTATACATGGGCCCACAAGCATTTAGTGTGCACTATACACATAGAGTACTCCAGCCTCTTTGTGGGCTACCTGTGGCGGGTATTCCAACAGGGTTGACCCAATGGGCCCCCTAATTGGTAGAGGACTAGCTTAAGTGGCTAACAAGGATGAACCAATTATTTAAAATAATTATAATAAAATTATTAACATTATATAAATAAAAAAGAATAAACTTTTAAGTATAATTAAAACTAGAAGAACATAAAAAAAATTACATAACTATTATTATACCTTGTAATAAAAAAATTAATTAATTATAAAATCTGAGAATTTAATAAACATGAGAATTCAATAAAATGTAAATAAATTATAATTTATCAAAACATATAAACCTATTAAATCATTTAATACAATTTTAAAATAATAATAGTCCCCACACTTGATATATTTAATAGTACTCTTAAGATAATTTCCCCCATGTTTCCTTCCAATCTTCGAGAATAAAGGATTGTTCATCTTCTTTTCTCCAGGGTTTTTATAATTTCCGTAGAATTCCATTTTTATTTTATTATAAAAACCATAATATTTATGGATAACTCCATTCTCTATCTCAACCTTGAGAGAACATCAAATGATTTCTTCATAGCTATTGGTGTCCCTTACTGATAACTCCCTTCAGAGACTTTGTTTTATACCACAGAAAAATCAATCAAACTTACTTTATTATTGGATGATAATTATAGAATCATACATCAAAAGTCTTGTAAAATTTTTATCATAGGTTCTAATATATTCATATTCCTTTTCATTTAACTCAAGGAATTCCTTCTCTATTTTTTTATAGATAATAAAAGAAAACTACTTACTGAAAAATAATTTCAATAACTCATTATAATCCATGGATTAGATTTATTCCTATTGCCTTGAATTATAAATAATATTACACTATTTCTCTACTTCACCTTATAATGATAAATAAATTTAATGAATTTCTAATGATTAGAACATTAGAGAATAGAAAATATATTTTTAGTGGTACTAATCCACTGCTTATCCACTAGTGGATCAAAAGACCCACTAAAAGAAGGTAGGTGTTTCCTCATAATGGACTAAACAGAATGTTGTTACCTTTTTTACTCATTTTTAATTCCATCATAATTGATTACTTAAGAATGTTTTGTGAGAATAGAAATATTTTTTTTTCATTCTAGATTGCATAAAATTCGGTTGCTCAAGAGTAAAATAGTTTCATTTCCCATTGCATTCAAAATTAACATGGTTTCATCAAGTTCCATCCATTGACTAAAAAATTTATATATAAAATTAGGTTTAACTTAGGTTATTCATGATCATCTCCAAAACAATAGGATTATAATTTAGACTTACCCTTATGGTTGTTACTAAGGTTTTCTCATCCTAGTTTCCAATGTTTAGCAGAACCTTTCTCTGATACCAACTATAATGAACTACTCATTTCATACATTGATATTACATCTAAATATATGAATATTCATTACATAATATAATAAATAAATCCTATAACCGTATGGGTTTAATGTATTTAGAAACTTGAAAACATAAACCAATGGTTTATAAAACATCTACAATATATACCACTTATTCCTTTATAACTAGAACCCTTTTTGACATATCATACTTAATACCTTTTTCATATCATGGGGAATCAAAACAAAAGAAAATGGTGAGATTATATTCTCATTAAGGGGACATAAGGGATATATAAATAATAACATAAGATTAATGGAATAAAAAAACATAAAATTTTAAATTTATACCCTATATATCAAATATCATAATTTGAGTCCTGGAATAAATCATATAATTTAATAATACATGAATCGTAAAAGAACATGATCTGCGATAGAATAACATCAGAACAAGACATGTAATTATTTCACACACATAAGCATAGATAATTATTTCCTTAGTTTTCAAGTCTCTTTTCCAAGAATATCATCGTGGAATGGTTTTTCTTCCCAAACCATTATAGTAGTAATGGTTTACTCCCAATACTAACATCATAGAAAAATCCCCTTTCTGGATTGGTTTCACTTTATGACCATGTCCTATCTATCACATGAGATATAAATCATAAACCAATGTGTTGGTGGGATATATAGGTCCCACTTATCAAAAAGTGAAAACCAAACATATGTGTTCCAAAAGAACATGAATCATTCATCATATCAAAAAGCATGAAAATAACTGGGTTTCATAATCATTTCAACATTGTATAACCTGTGGAAAAGAAACAGGTTTCATAAATATCATAAAATCATAAAAATAAACCAACCATAGAATGATAAGTGATGGTATATATGGAATATATTCCAAATAAAACATAATTAACCTAAAATAATGTTATGTTAGGTGTAAATTTAATTTGAAATATCACTTGAAATAATTCCTGAGAAAAAAACATTTTTTTAAACTTTTTTAAAATTTAATGAAATTATAAAAGAAAAAAATTCATTTAAAATAAACCTATATGATTTTAAAAGAAGATTATATATTGTAAGGAATCATTACAGTGGGAAAATAAACTCATTCTATATAATCTAAAAAACATTCCTTCCCTATTTTTCAGAAAAGTCACAAAGAACCTCGTTTCTAAAATGAATAAATGATTCATTTAAAACAATTTTTTAAAATGATAAACATGGATAAAAACAATTTTAAACATTTTTATGAGGATAGATAAAAAATGAAAATATATTTGGAAAACATGGACATATAATAGAAATATACCCTAGTGGATACATAAATATAAAAAATTATGGATAAATATGAGATTGTTAAATAAAACCTTACCACATTGTAATCAGTCGAATCATATGAACCATGAAAGAAATTAATTTAAATGGAACTTTAAATACCATGAATATAAATTAATTTGGAATATAATATAAAAATGGGTAGTATATACACCTCATAAAATATATAAGTAGTGAATATGGCGTATATATCATCAAATTAAAAGTTAGATGATAAACCCTTACAAAGATCATATCACTGAAATGATAATTAATAAAATTAATCAGTTATATGAATCCACATTAAATCCACATAAAATAATTTCAATATAATCAAAATTAATTTCACACATAATCTTATCATGACATAATCAATGATGTATAATTTTAACTCAATGAAATAAATTGAGTTATGAAATCTCTTACCTCAGGTTTGACTTCCTTGAAACATATTCAAACTTCCATTATAATGGTTTGAAAATTTTATTAATTTATACCATAAACTTATTTATATTTATAACATCTTATATTATCCTTTTATAAAATCATACAACCCCTTCCTTAAAAATATTTCACTATGTTCAGCGTTTCGGGTGTTAATTGACTCATTTTCTCGTGATTTTTTTGTCACAAAAGTCTCGGTTTTATTTCATAGGACATAAGTCCATAATTTAAAAAATTATATTAATGTTATAAATATAATATTTAATTATTAAATACATTTTTAGAAACATTATATAATTGAAATCATTGAAATTAAATCACATCACTCCATGGTGACTGTAAGTAGTACGCACGCACGAGTAATGATATCATTTCAAAATAGTTCAAAGGGTAAGAAAGTGGATGGTATATAAATTTACAGAATAAATATAATTTCGTATTTTCATATATATACATTATTCACTTCATTGTAACCATCCAAGTAAATTTATGATAAAAAAAATAATTACACCGCTACGTAGAGATGGTATGTCATATGTATGCATAAGCAGTGTTTTTTATTTTCATAGGATAGAGAAGAGATGGGAAATGATTTTACCATAAACATAATAATATCCTTGTGAATTTATTATAATATATTTATTACTTTATCATTAGTACAAAACATTAATATAAATTAAAGTAAGAAATAAAATTCAAAGAGTTATTAATGATGATTACCTTCTCTTAAAGAATTCTCCTTTGGATATCTTCTTAGGGACACTATGGTTGGTAATTTTAGAATAACATGACCTCCAAAACATAGGTAAAGATTTTGGGAAGAGAAAATTTAAGGGTATGTTCAAGTAATTTTGGTTGGATAAGTGAGGAATGAATGGGGAGTGTTTATACTTGAGGAGGGGTGGCTTTAAGTGATTAAATAATGATTATTTTGTATTTAAAGCTAACCAGTTTTGGGAGGAATTAATTTCAAAGAATTTGGTTGATAATAAATGTTGTAAATTATTTTTAGTGTTGTAAAAATAATCATCCAAACATTTAATGTTTTAGTTTTTAGGTATCTTAAGCTTTTATCTTTTAACCTTAACCCACTGCATTATTTTACTTGTACATTAGTAAATCTTTTTTTATCTCGGTAAATTTTTTTGTGACTAAAAATGAAAATTAAATAATTGAATAATTTTTACCTTATAATTCCAAATATTTAATCCATTTTCCAAAATAAAAATAAATTAATTTTTATAATTAAATATATAATTAAACTAAAAAAAATGCAATGAAAAATAGTTTTTCATAAAAATGTCATTTTAAAATATAAATTGTTTTTATACTAAATTCAAGTATAAAATCCATTTCAAAAACGAAAATTTAATTATTTTAAATCAAAATGAACTAATTAAATATTCAAACTAATATAATCCATTAAAATAAAATATAGTTTTCAATAAAAATCGGTATTTTCACTATTCACTGAAAAATCAAACATTTAAGATAATAATCAAAATTTCACTATAGTCTAATTTTGATATTGTAATTTAAAAAATGAATCTAATTTTATAAAATTAATTTATTAAATGTTTAAAAAATAAATAAATTTATTTTATCATACAGATTAATAAAAAACATTCTTTGAAGAAATCATATTTTTTAAGAATGAAATGAATTTAATAAAAAAATTCCAAATAATAAATAAATAAATGTGTATTGAATATATATTCCCTAATATAGTTATTATTATTAATTCCCTCCAATTCAAAATCTATGTTTTAATGGTTTTGTTAAAATAATAATATTTTAACAGTATCTCATAGTTCATTTGAACAAAATGTTGTGTGCAACACAATGTATCAAAGAAATAAAATTATTTAAAGAGAAATATTTATTTAAAATATAAAGGTGTTACAACAGATTCATCCATAGGTAGTGTCCTTGAATTGTAATAGAGAACAACGAGATCCAAAAACCAATGTCACAATATCCTCGATGTTCTCAACAAAATTAACTGACTACTTCACATATTCTTCAAGATCTACAATGCTAAAGGATCGAACACCATAGAGTAGATCCTTGACCAAATCAATATCGGATGGGAAATACATAGCAAGAAAAAAACCATAGAATAATCCATGGTCATGCTAAGAGATGTTAATCTCAATCCCTCCCCCATTCTCCGAATAAAAAAATTGCTATATTAAATTTAAATAATAAATAATATAGATGAATCATTACAGATAAAATCCCCCCAATGGATATAATATTGTTATCTACCTAAAATATATTCTTAAATATATTTTTTTAACAAGATACTTTCAACTAAGATATTATACATTGTAGGTACATGAAAGTCATCATTTAGAGTAAGAACTTTCTAGAGGAATTGTCCAAATTTACTGCACTATTCCTTTATAAATTAAGACTTGATGATTTCCCCATATACAATGAAATCACATCATTGATAAATTATTTCATTTAAAATAATATCTTATTATTTAAAAAAATCATGTTCTAACCTAATAAATACACTAACAAGATATATCCTTAAGCACATTTGCGTCAATGACTATTCCTAAAAAGGGATCCTTGGTAGTTTTGTGGCCATTATTATTATTACAATTATTAGAGTTTGATTTTATTTTTCTTGTATTTCGATATATGTGATATGATTTTCTCATCTTACTGAATTTTAAATTACCCATATTTTGGTGATTTAGATGTGTATTACCTTTTAAAAACTCAGATTTCCCAAATCCTTCCACTATAATGACATTTATTTATTATCCAAAGACTTTGTAGCCTATTTTTGGACTTTTAATCCTCTTAAAATTAAATATAGTTAATAAATTCTAGGATGAAAATATCTTCTTCCTTGTGATTTAGATAACATTTTGAATTTCTCCATGAAGTATTGATTTTATCTATTATGTATATAACTATAATAGCATCATCCATATTCATTTTATTTTTATTTTAATGTAATAAATTGAATTTAATTTCATTAAACATCAATACTATGTATATATTTTCAACCATATCGTATAAAGAAATCCCACTAGAAATGTTGTTCCTACACAAATTTGGTGATGTATGATTACTCCATAGAATCACACATTTCTTATATTATTGCAAGGTGTTTGTGTAAATAAAATATATCATCTAAAAATGATTTATGTATGTATCCCAAATAAGTAAGCTAATTATTATCCCATTTATACCATGTTTTAAAAACGTATAATTTATCATCATCATATTTTGGTGGATTGGGAGTTAAAAATTTAAAAACCACCTTTATCAAATTTCTACCATCAAATCGATCCACCTTCATCATGTTGTTGAGTGTATCAATGTTCATGTTCAATTTCATTATATATTCTAAATATTTTTAGATAGAGGTTGATAAATATGGAATGGATATTTCATATGTTTGTTAGTGGAGGCCATCTAGGCATGTTATGATGTCACTCTTCTTAAGAGTGTATTCATTCCCACCACATTTATGTTTTAAATGAACATTACCGTTAAGATTCAATAGTGTCTCATTACACAAAACCATTACTTAGTAGAGAGTGTGTCTTGATAAATTTTGTAAACATGGAAGTTAAGTAAATATTTTTTTTATTATGTGATAAAAATTTATCTTTAAACCTTTCTAAATAAAAGGAATGTAATTTCAATTAAATTATATTGATGTTCCATCCCATATATCATGTATTTTATAGACATGAATATATTCATTTTTAAAAGGTATCATGCCTTTCATGAATTTACTAGTACCTATCCTGGATGGGTAAATCTATTTAGATTTTATCTTGTCCATCAAATTATACATGATAAAATAATTGGTCCAAGTCATACTAACCTAGTAAACAGGTGATCATGGTTAGTTCATGATAGATCATATCTATGGTATAAATAAAACATGCTCAGTAAATTAAGTTAACCAAAAAATATGACCCACCTAAAATAACATGTGAACTCATGAAAATTTCACCATCCTTGAAAACATTTCATGATTGTTTCGGTGCACACACATGTGTGTTAAGGGTGAGGTACACTATACCACCACATGATTTTGCCCCAATACTTATCATTTTTAAATAATATTAAATTTATTACATTTATAATGTGACCCCCTTTCCTCACATTTTTTAATGTGGGACTATATTATAACCCCTTGTATTCCCCTTTTAAAATAATACAAAATCAAATCTCCTGATAAAATTCAAAGTAATAATCGGTATATGTTTATTCCAAGATCCATTCAAATAAACTAAAAATGAATCAAAAATTGAGAAATTTACATCTTCATTGAAGCATATTCAAAAAACCATAGTAGAAGAATTTCTTTTTTAAAGCATCTACATGGTGAGACAATTTTCATTTTCATATTTATCAATAGGAAACCAAGTTCAAATCCCTTCTCATTTGTGGAGCCTGACAATCACCACTACAACATCAATATCTTTTTCATCACCAATATTACACTTGAACCCAGGAAACATCCACATATATCTCTTGAATAATCCCTCCATCGATACATAATGTAAACCAATATAGTCAAAACTAGGAACTAAGAGAACAACATTCTAAGGGACACACAAGAAATATTCAACTAAATTTAGTTGGACATCTAAAATTTTAGTTATCATCTCTATGTTTTAGGAATAATGAAGCTCATCTTTAATACATGACCTATTAAACTCTCTCATCTTTGACCTTGCTGACAACTGTTTTCATTTTTAAATGTGAAGATGTGTATGGTATCCACTCTTTATGCTTCCTTATAAATTCAGCTATGCTACCTTATTTTCTAACCCCAATAATACATTCCAATGAGAAATTCATAGAAATTATCAAAAAATTAATAAAATTAAAATAAAATACATATAATAATAATAATTAGATATTAATAATATCTAACCAAATAAAAATCTTATGTCAATATACAGACATAAGTTATTATAATATATTATCTTAAATTATAATTAATATATACTAATTAAAATAATATAATATCATGATTATTTTTAATATATATAAATAAATTATAATCATAAATAATTTAAAATTAAAATAAAAAAATAATATTCATATTGTACTATAATATCATGTTAAATTAAAAAATGATGATAATAATTTCATAATCATGATAATAATTAATATTAATATACCAATGATAATGTAAAATTAGAATAAATAAATAAAAACTAATATATCTCTATTAATTATTATTCATATTTTAATAATAATAATTCACTATTTGGAATATATATAAATAGAAACACACACACAAATATATATAATTTTTTGAATTATATAAAACTCTAAATTAATAATACTAATAATATTTATTAATATATACAATTATTATATTAATATTTAATTAAAATCCAATAGATTAAAGTAAATAGATTATTTAAAAATATAAAATTCCCCCACAAATAACATCTTGTTTATCCATAAACATATATCATAACATCATTTTAAAGAAAATACATAATAGTTTAGTTTAGAAATCACTTATAAATAAAATAAAACAAATATAAATAATGTGTTTATTTTAAATATTCACATGAAACCATATTTTAAACTCATCAAATTCCAAGAAAACAAAATCACAATGTAATCTAATTTTCCTAAAAAATTTAACTTAAAAATATTTTTGTATGGAACTAACAATTTATAATCTAGAAAATGATTTTTTCTAATTTATATATTTAATTAATATTGAGCATAAAACACACACCAATACATTTAATTTTCTATGCCATTACTTTTCATATAATATTTATTTTTTTATTTCTCTTTTATTTTTTTTAAAATATATATGAAATAATCAAGTTCCATATTCAACACATCTATCATTCTCAATCACCTTCTAAAAATAATTATAATTGTTATGAAATTAAATAAGTAAAATTAAGAATGGTTAAAAAGTATCCAAACTATAAATAGAAGTTAAACTAGGCATAGAACCTCAATCGCCACCACCAATCTCTCTCTAAAACTATTTATAGGAATTATGATAATAAGAGTGATGGTTTTCTAACTAATAGTTAATGTGATATATAATTTGTGAATTCATGTTCTTATCATGAACTCAAATTAATTTATAACATTATATATTGTCGTGTGCTTAAAATAAATCTAGTTTTTTATATCAAAAATTATTTTAAATAAATATTTTGAAAATTTTCATTTTAAAAAATGTGTCACTTTACCTAAATAACTATTTATCCATCCAAAATTATCAATCTATGATAAATTACACATCCATTATCTCAATCAATCAACATCATCAAAAATAAGACGTAAAACAAGGTATGTTGATATATCAATAAAACTCTTTGTATCAAATATTAAAAGAATAATAATAAATCTCAATATAGACATCAAGTTTCCTTTATTCTAATTT
Organism: Viscum album; assembly: GCA_963277665.1. Lineage (NCBI taxonomy): Eukaryota > Viridiplantae > Streptophyta > Magnoliopsida > Santalales > Viscaceae > Viscum > Viscum album. The sequence continues at coordinate 3,483,128 of CAUJRU010000022.1, forward strand.
TCTACCATGATAAATGAATAAAGTAATTAAGTAAGATAAATTAGGATATATATATATATGTATGTATATATATATATATATGTATAATATGATAATTGGAATATTACACACCTTTATAAAAAATAAACCAAACCAATGATAGAATATGATCCATTCTAATTAAGGTCAAAGAGATATGGGTGGATTATTTTTTAAATCCAAAAAAATGATTCAAAAATAAGTTATAAGAAAATAATATAAATAAAATATATATACTAAAATATTTCAATTTTCTTCTATAAGTGCATTCTTTTAAAACATTAATTAAGACTGTTCTTTGATAATTCTCATGTAATCATGGATTTAAAATAATTTAACTGATTTTAATTATTTAATCGTCTTAAGTTATTATCATTAATATGGAATTATTCCATTAATTTTCCTAAAATTTTCTTTTTCCTACATTGAGGTAGTAATTCCTCCACATTCATTGGACCAAGCCACCATGTTTTATAAGTTCATAAAGAAATAAAATAAATAAATCATGAACTAAAAAACCTTTTTTACCTCAATTTTACCTCATCAAAAAAATATTTATAAGAATCATATTCAATCCTTCCTAACATATTTTCATTAATTTTATTCATTTTAGTATCATTCTAAATATTTTTATCTATCTCACCATGCTTATAAGACCCAAGCCATGAATATTGGAAGTTAGTGCCCTAGAACCATCTTCTTTGTACATTATGATAAACATATATTCAATGGATGGATACTAATAAAATATTTATCACATCATGATTTTTATTTTTCATGACATTGTATGTGATATCTACTAAGAGTATCTATCACAATAAAAGGTTATAGCGGATCCCTACTATGATGAGAACCCGGAAGTGTCATGACACTATTCTTGAACAAATGTTCTATAACCAAATGATATCATTTAAAAAGACACAAATGATATAGGCTACCAGGGGTGGATACTCATAGGACTTTGAGGCACCATTTCATGGTGTACACCCTTGGTAATGTCCGGGAGGATGTTATGAGAACTAGACCCAGCAGTACGAAATCCACATTTATAATTTTCATTGGATGTTCTTATCTGCGGACATGTGTATTAGTCCTTATAATTTGAGATTATTATTAATGGTTATTATGAATCTCTCACTTAGATGTATTGGAGAAAATTGTTACGATGTATGTTTGTGGTGAGGTAGGATATATTGGGTGTGTCACAAGTTATACTGCATTAATGAATAATGCGAGAAAGTATTTGTCCCTTCTGTTCCATAATAGAAGTTGATATCTCAGGCCCTATGATGGAATCAATATAACCAAAATAATTCCACGGCCATGGTATTCTATAGGTAGGTTCAATTTTTAGGATGCTAAATAATGAGAAATCGAGCACATGGTTTGATGGAACTTTCATGAAACCCACTTTATTGGAGATATAAAGACAAAGGGATTATATTACATGATAAGAATTTTTATGAGGTGACATGTCGTTGCAGCGTTAACTTCATTCTCTATGGATGACTTGGAATGTTGCTAGATGATAACCTTGGAATTTAGGTAGGTTCTATTAATTCCACTAATAAAGAGACCTAGATGCTCACACACTAATTTTATTCAGAATTTTAGTTAAATAATTTATTATTTAATAGGTTCAGTAAATATTATTCCTGATTGTGGTTTAATAATTATTCATGTATTCTTGATCACATTTATTTCATCACTGGTTATTTGAGAGAATATATTGGAGACATAACATTTTATAAATTTTTATTTATATTTTAGTAAATATAATATTTATTTATTTATTGTCGAATAATATAGTTATGTTTATTTGATAAATAAATAGTTGTTTTTGAATGCTTGATAAATATTGAGGAGGATTGGTGGACTAAGTTTCAGGTCCGGTGAGAAATAATAATATTATATAATATTTAATTAAAATAATATTTAACTGTAACTTCCAAGTTAAGAACATATCAATAAATAATAACATTGTTGTTATTATTTGACATGGTGATTTCTATTGGTCAAATAATAATTAAGGAAAATATGAAAATTATTTTATGATTACTTAGTAAATTAAATTCCTAGTTACATAATTCTCTAATAAGCCAAGGGGGAACCCACAGTCTAGCCAATAGTGTTTTTCACAACAATTTAGAGAATTTATCTCAAGCCTAGACAATTCCTTATTCTCAAAGAACATTCTCAATAATGAGAGAGGTCCTCCTCCAGTCGATCAAGGAGAACACTTTGGAAGTGGTTCTCAAGGATATCAAAGGTGGATGTTTCAAGCATAAGGATATTCCATTCTAGCACTCTAAAAATCCTTCGACGATGTCCATGGATTCAAGGATCACATTTGGATCACCTCTAGATGAGATCTACCCTTGATATCTAAAATAAAAAGAAGGCACATTGTAGATTTGTGGTTAAATTCATCAAAAAAGAAATAATCACCTTCGAGGTAATTCTTTAATTTAATTAAATTAATTATAAATAAAATATGTTGATCCTCTATCTTGGTTCTGGCTTTCTATTCCTTTTTATTAATCCTTGATTCAATTCTGTGGATATTGGTGTTCATCATTGTATTGATCCCAGATTATTCATTGAATATTGAGAAAATTAAAGTTAGGAATCGTCCCTCCCACACTTTCGCTGCACCCAGAACCTAAAAGTGGTAATAGAGTGGGGACATTATTGTTTATATTTATTTAAATAATTCTTTGATTATATACGCTTTAATAATTTATTTTTTTAATTCATGTTTAATCATTCTTGTAATCTGAATTTCGAGATTTGTTCTTCCTCTTTCTTTTCTCATAGATCTAAAAAAAGAATAATTTTTTCTGATTAAATGTAAATCAAATATCTCATTAGGAGGTTCCTACAATTTTTTCCATGTAACATGACAGTACACGTCGTGTATTCAGAGTTAAATGTTATGTAATAGGACACTCAATCTGAGTAATCCGGATCACACAACGTGTAGTTGTGTTTAATGCATTTGTAGTAGTTCGTAAATGACACAATTTGTGTTCATTAATGAAATGTGGTGTAGTTAATTGTTATATCGCGTGTTGATCAGGACAGACGAGCACACGGTCAACCGGACTACACATTTTTTGGCCCACTAGACATGGTATGTAGTTCCTTTTGGGTTAGGTTTGGGCCGTGTATCCCATATATGGATTTTCCAACCGGTGACCATGTAATGTGGAGTCAACATGGCATGTGGCCCATTGAACATGTCGTGTACTCCAATATTTAAAAATTATGCCTCAAACATTGAGTCCCTAGGTGTGTACTTCAGATACATGGTGAAGAGGGTTCATGAAATGTAATCAGATCTACACGCCATATAATTTTTCTAGATTGTGAAGATTTATAATTTATTATTATATTATGTAACCCTTGAGACATGTACCTTTGTATGGGTGTAAAGATGATACGTAACATGTGATAGAAATTTTATATATGTGTGTATATATATATAAATGTTTAATTAACATCTTTAGAATGTTGAAAGATCTGTACATCATGTATTAGTTTTTTATAATTATAATTTTGTGTGCATACTACATGTCACAATGAATAAAGTGTATACAAGTATAATACATGCTGGTTAATTTTGAATGGTTATTCATCGGGTTTCCTCAAAGGTAAAATTTGTGTACATATTTAATTTTAAATGAATTTATTAATTTTTTTAAAATTATAGTGGATGATAATCTCAAGGAAATTTAGAAATGGTTTAAGATAAAATGATTTATTAATTATATATAATAATTAAACAATTCCAATTAGATTTATATTAAATAATAACGATTAAATAATTCAATGCTAGTTTTATTAAATGAGTAATTTGTTTCATGCTTTTGGATGATCATGAGCTAGACCAGACCATTTTATGCGATTGGTTTCCCTTTTAATTTATTAAATTAAATCATTGTCATGTGTGCCTTCTCTCATCATTAATATGTAGGGAATGCATGCCCATGGTTTCTTTTATGTAAACCCCCTTTTACCCCACAACGGAGTGTGAATAAAAGAATATGTAATGGATGGAGATCCCAAGCTATTATAGGTGGTTTAAGTTAGGAGCCGAGGTGAAACCAATCCAAGGAGATATAAAGGTGGACAAGTGGAAATCTATAAACACAAACCTAATTGGTTCTAGATGTTTCTACCCTAGGTTTGTGGTTAGTTTATCAACCGCTAGATAAAATAACCATTTAAACTAGCTCATGATCATACCCTTTATTTTATTTCTGTCATTTGTTTAGTTATTCATTATGGATGTCTTGTCACGATCACATAATTAATGAATTAACAATCATGAAAGATGGAAAAAAAATAAACTAGCTTAGGCATAAATATTATCTAATACATGGTTAATCACTTAATCTTATCCCACTTAATATTAAAAAGCATGTGAAAAGATAATAAATTGAAGTTTTCGCATAAAGGAAAAAATCCCTCAAATAAAATATTAAGTAAGTATATTCTTCTGTTACTTCGTTTAGAATTGAACCATAGTTCAAAGTGCTTGAACATCCAAAGTTGGGGTGCTTTCAATTGTGAGGGAATTCTAATTTGAGTTTTTGGGTTGACTAGATTTAGTTTACATGAAGGTTCAACTGCCAAATCAAGAATTGGTGGAACTGAGGATAAAAGGCTGAGGAAATCCAAAATTAAGGATTTCAATATTTAAGAATCCACTCAATGGATCATGGAGATGAAAGTTAATGCAGTTGGAATTTGGAATGCCTATATAAAACCTTTCAAATTGATTGACTAGAAAAAGTTGGGGTAATGTGAAGGTCAATATGGATCCTTGCCAATAGAATTTATAAGTAACGGGATATTTTGAATCCAATGGTGAGGGATATTGGGTTTCGATAAAATAGTGGGAGACTAATAAATATTTATTTATTTATTTGTCTAATTTTACCAAGATAAAGTAATAAAATTATACTCATATTATTTGTAGAAACAAAAATAAAAATGAAATCAAACATATCATTGTGATCCATACTTGAGAAGGAAAACCTTTCCCCAGTACTAATTTCCAAGAGAGGAAAAGGAACCCTCAGGTCATCCTTCACCATGAAATGAAATTATATGTGTTGGAAGAACCATTATCAGTTACACCTGGAAATGAGGTGAGTGATGAGGAGATATTTTTGTACGAGAAACATCTTAATGACGCTACATATATTTAGTTCCTCATGCTATCATCTATAAAAATGATATATTGAATATACATAATGAAATGGATGTTTATAGCATGATATCTCGCATTCAGGATCCCTATCAAGAGAAGGTAAAACAAGAGAGGGATGAGATCTCCAACACTTTTTTCACCACTAAGATTGGATATTTTGCACCATATGGGCCACATATAGTCAAGATTATTGTCTAGATAGAGCATATGGACATATTAGGGATTAAATTCTCAGATGAGTTTCATACAGATCTCATATTATCATCACATCCCAAGGAATTCTCATTTTATTTTGAATTATATTATGAGTAATAATGAGAAGATCCTATCAGAACTTCTAACCCTGATTCGCCAAGTGGATAAGGACATGGGGTGTGAAAAACCCACAGTTCTTATAGTGAATAGGAAGAGGAAGGACAAGGAAAAGTGTTGTAATATTTATAAATAGTGAAAATCCCCCAAGCATTTTAAAACCAAGAAGAAGAAGATACAAAGTCAAGGCAAGGAAAATGAGGAAGTATGCTTTTTATGTGACAAGTTGGGCCACTGAAAGACGAACTGCACCCATAGGCAAGGGGAAGCCAAATGTGTGTTATATATCAAGTGAAATGTTTCCATTTCTACACATTTGGTATTAGATACAGCTTTTTGTGCTCACATATATATTCAAATGCAGGAACCAAGTAGATTTTGGAAAATTTCCAGAGGAGAGGTGGATCTATGAGCTTCTAATGGATTGAGGATGACTGCTCTTACCATTGGTAACTACCACCTTCCGTTGCTGACCAAGATGATTTTGTTTTTACATGACTGTTATTATGTACCACGTGTTACCAAGAACATAATTTATGTATCAAATTAAGATGCAGATGGGTTTATTTTCATATTCAGAAATAAAAGTGGCTTCTTTTATAAGGAAACTATATGTTATGGTATGGAACATTAAAATAACGGTCTGTATGTATGAAATTACAAAATCTAAGTGTTATAAGTTGATAAAGAATCAAGTTCACAATACTCATATAATGCCCAGTTGTGGCATCACCGTCTCGGTCATGTAAACGAGAAGAGTTTGACAAAGCTCTATCAAGATAGTTGTTTAGACTATTTTTAGCTAAAACCACTTGATAGATGTCATGCTTATTTATAAGGGAAAATGACCAAACCACCATTTGGTGGACATGGTTAAAGGGCCACAGGGCTTCTAGGATTGGTACACACTGATGTGTGTGGACCATTTCAAGTTGAAGCTAGAGGTGGATATTCTTACATCATAACATTTATTAATGACTTGAGTAGATATGAACATATTTACATGATGAGGTATAAGTATTATTCCATTGAGAAATTCAAGGAATTCAAGAATGAAGTAGAGAATCAACTTTGTAATGAGATAAAAAAGCTTCGATCGGATCGAGGTGAAGAATATCATAACCAAGATTTCGATGAATTTTTATGGGAGTTTGGTATTATATCTCAACTCAATACCCCTTATACACCAAAGTGGAATGGTGTTAGTGAAAGGAGGAATCATACATTTTTGGATATGGCATGGTCGATGACAAGTCATGCAGATCTTCCATTATAATTTTGTGGTTATGCATTACAAACTATGGAATACACATTAAACTGAGTACCAAATAAAGTGTAAAATAGAATTTCCTGCATGATATGGAGTGGATAGAAACCAATTTTATCTCATACACATGTATGAGGATGTGAGACATTAGTTAAGGATTTTTCAGGAAACAAACTAGCACCTTGGGTCCCAAGGTGTATCTTTATAGGGTATCCCAAGGAAACAATGGGATACTACCTATACAAACCCTTAGACAAGAAAGTGACTGTTTCCAAACAAGCCATATTTATTGAGAGGGATAACATCCTCAAAAGGAATAGTGGGAGAAAGATTAACTTCGATGAAGTTGATGATCAAGATACACAACAGTCGGTACAGGAACATGTTCCATAGGTCCACATAGAAGAAGTGGTTCCTGAAACACAAGTATTTTGTAGGAGTGTAAGAGAAGAAAGGGAACTTGAGTGATACAGTTTTATTGTCACTAAGGATGGTGATCATTATTGTTGGAAAATGATGAGCCTCTCCCCTACAAGAAGGTAGTATAGAGCTCATAAGTTGCAAGATTGTTAGAATATATTAATTCTAATATGGATTACATGTATTATAAATATGTTTGGGTTCTAGTCGACATGTCTATTAATGTAAATAATATTGGATATAAATGGTTATTCAAGAAGAAACTAGACATAGACGGTAAAGTAAGTATCTAAAAAGAAGGTCTAGTGGATAAAGGGTTAAATTGCATCAAGTGATTTACTATGATGAAAGATTTTCACCAATTTACATGTTTAAATCAATCATAATCATATTTTCCAAAATATCATAACATGAATATGATATTTGGAAGATGGATTTCAAAACTACATTCCGTAATGGGAACCTTCAAGAAGATATCTATATGAAACAACCAGAAGGGTTTGTGACACCAGGTGATGCCAAAATGGTTTTTATGTTGCATAGGTCCATTTATGGATTGAAACGAGCATCCAATTCACAAAATATTAAATTCTAGGAAGTCATAAGTGAATTTGGTTTCAATAATAATGAATGTGAGCCATGTGTTTAGAAAATAATTAATGGTAATTCGGTCATTATCCTAGTAGTATATATTTATGAAATATTACTTATTGGAAATGACATAATAGTCTTTCAACCTGTTAAAATTTGGTTGAACAAGTTCTTTTACATGAAGAAATTAGGAGAATAAGCCTATATTATAGGGATCCAGATCATTCATGATAGATCCAAGAGGCTTCTTAGACTAAGTCAAAGTACATATATTGACTAGATACTAAATAGATTTACTATGGAATGATACAATATGGGATTGGTTCTAGTGTCACGTTGTTTACATCTTGTTAAAAAAAATATGCCCCTGGATAGAAAAAGAGAAAGATTGAATGAGTAAGATCCCATACACTTCAGTGGCATGATCAATAACTTATGCCATGTTATATAATATACTTGATGTTTCCTATTCACTGAGCATGGTAGGAAGATATCAGTAATATCCAAGAGAACAACATTGGACTACTGTTAGGAAATCCATATGTATCTGAGAATAACTTAGAATATGTTCCTGTTATATGGAGGAGAGGAGGAGCTTGTCTTCAAAGGTTATGATAATTCTAGTTTTCAAACAAATTATAATGATCTAAAGTCACAATTAGGATATTTTTTCTATCTTAATAGACGAGTTGTGAGCTGTAAGAGTTCAATTCTTCCAGTTATCACCGATTCTACAATAGATTCCGTGTATATAGCAACTTCTGATGTAGCCAAGGAAGCTGTATGGATTTAGAACACTATCCAAGATCTTTATGTGGTACCCAGAATTAAAGACCTTATTACATTGAATTGTGATAATAATACATCAGTGGCTCTTTCCAAAGAGCCAAGGTTCCATCAACAGATAAATCACATACTCTGAAAGTATCACCCCTTGAGGAATTTTTTTTCAATGGGGTGAATTTTCATTGATTAGAGTATCCATGAAAGATAACATGGTGGACCCCTTGACTAAAGGGCTATCTTAATAGAAGAATTAGTATCCTATGAGAGCTAGAAGACTGAAGGATGTTAGTAGTTCGCTCTAGTGCAAGTGGGAGTTGTTTGGATTTGGTGCCCTAGAACCAACTTATTTTTACTTTATGATAAAAATATATTCATTAGAATGATATTAATAAACTTTTTATCACATCATGATTGTTATTATACATGACATTGTATGTGATAATGTCCTAAGATTAACTGTCACACTAAAAACTCAGAGCAGATGCCTACTATGATGAGAACCCAGAAGTGCAATGACACTATTCCTAAACAAATGTTCTATAACTAGATGATATCATTTAAAGTGACAAAAATGATACAGGCTATCAGTGGTGGATACACATTGGAATTTGAGGAACCTTGTAATGGTGTACACCCATGGTAATGTCTAGGAGGATATTATGAGAATGAAACATGCCAGTAGGAAATCCCATTTATAAGTGTCATTGAATGTTCCTATCTGTGGACATGTGTATTGGTCCTTATAATTTAAGATTATTATTAATGGGTATTATGTCTCACATGCTTAGATGTATTTTTGAAAATTGTGATGACATATGTTTGTGACAAGGTAGGATATGTTGGGTGTGTCACGAGTAATACTGTATTATTGAATAATGTGAGAAATGATTTTTCCATCTATTACATAGTGGAAGTTGATATCATAGGCCCTTTGATGGAAATGATATATCCAAAATACATCTATAGACATGGTGTTCTATTGACAAGTTCATTTTTCAGGAAGTCAAAGAACAAGAAATTGAGAACATGGGTTGATGGAACTTGCATGCAACACACTTGGTTGGATATATCGAGATAGAGGGATTATATAACACGGTAAGCATTCGTATGAGGTGACATTTTGTTGAGGAATTAACTTCCTAATCTATGGTTTCTTTGACATGTTTCTAGATGCTAACCTTGGACTTTAGGAAAGTTCACCTAATGCCACTAAGAAAACGGCCTACAGGGTCACGGACTAAGTGTATCTAAAATATCAGTTAAATAATTTATTATTTAACAAGTTGAATAAATATTATTCCCAGTTCTGATTTAATAATTATTCATATATTCGTAATCATATTTATGTTGTCACTAGTTATTTGAGAGAATTTATTACAGATTGAATATTTAATAAATATTTATTTGCTATTTTCGTAAATATAATTTTTATTTATTTATCGTAAAATAATACAGCTATATTTTTTTAATAAATAAATATTTGTTATTCAAGGCCCGATAATTATTGAGTAGGATTGGTGGATGAAGTTTCAGGTCCGGTGAGTAATAATAATATTAAATATTATTTAATTAAAATAATATTTAATTGTAACTTGCAAGTTAAGAACAGGTCAAAAAATAATAACATTATTTTTATTATTTGAAATTGGAGTTTCACTTGGTTAATAAAATAATTATGGCTCCTATAAAAATTATTTTATGATTACCTGGTGAATTAAATTCCTAGTTACGTAATTCTCTAATTAGCCAAGGGGGAAACCCATAGGATAGCTAATCGTGTTGTGCACACCAATTTGGAGAATTTATCTCAATCCTAGAGAGTTCCTTTTTTGCCAAGAAAGTTCTCTAGAATGAGAGTGGTCCTCCTCCACCGGATCAAGGGGAATGCTTTCGAGGCGGTTCTCAATGATATTGAAGGCAGATGACACAAGCGCAATGATCTTCCGTGATAGCACCCAGAAACTCATTCGGTGACGTCCATCGATTCATGGAGAACATGTGGATCACCATTATAGGATATCTACCCTTTATCTATACTATGCAATGAAGCTTCACTGTAGATATGTGTTCGATCACATCAACAAAGAAATAATTACCTTGGAGGTAATTATTTAATTAAATTAAATTAATTTTAGACAAAATATGTTGATCCTCTCTATTAGTTCCTGGTTTATATTCCCTTGTATTAATCCATGATTTAATTCTATGGATACTAGCGTTCATTGTCATATTGATCCCGCATTGTTCACTGAATATGGAAAAAATTAATGATGGGCACCATCCTTACCGTGCTTCCACTGTGCCCGGAACCTAAAATGAATATATTAAATAATAATCTTTTTACATTTCCCATCAGAAAAAGAAATCAGTTCAATTAAAAAATAATATTATAATATAAAAAACTATAAATTTAAATTCACTATAATATCTATAGATGGTTCTATCAAACAAACAACGACATAGAGTAACACTATAATCATTAACTCTAGGGGATCATACTCAAAAAACTATGATAAATAGAACAGATACATTATTATTGTTGTTATTATTATGAATAAAACTATACGTAGTGTAATATGAATGATATAGATGTTGTAATGGTGTAGGCTTACCAAATGGATGAAGTTGGGCCAATAACTAATGGCTCATACTATATGGTAGACCATAGTGAGAAACTATAACAAAGTTTAATAGCTATAGAAAATCTGACCAAATACACAGAGATGGAACTGTAGTAGTGTTTACTTAAACATGTTATTATAGAAGCATATTACAGGAGACACCGACACGTCATGGTATCTTTATAGAATTCCAACCATTGGTCATTGTAGCATAGTAAAATTATATTTGTAGATTTTTTTTATAATAGAACCATGTTTCTTTATGAAATCATTCAAGCTATGGATTACGGATACCCTAAAATCACCAATTAATCATGCTCAAAAAAATTCTTTAATCAGTCCAACTTTTTCTAGTGGCAGTTATTATTCTCGAACCACATAAATCATTATGTCTATGGTCATCTTCTTGTTATTTTGTTTCTCTCTTTTACTCTTCTATTGTGAAAAATGAATTATTTTGGGTTCCCCTGATGTTTCCACAACAATATGAACTTGGAGATTGATATTAATGATTTTAAAATTTATAATGTGGTGAATTAATAATGTCAAATATGATCATTGGAAGGGTAAGGTGACCATTTGAATAGTAACTTCCCAATATGAAAGTTGTAATATTAATGTAACCATTATACATATAAGCTCCCTAAAAAATACATAAAATTTTTAATAATAAAAATAATCATTATTAAAAATTAATATTGATCAATGGAAATTAATATAATTACATTCACATGTATTTGAATGATATAAAATTTATTTTAAAATAATTTTTGATTGTTTATGTGACAAAATTCTCTTTTTAGAATATACCAAGAGTTTTATTTAATAATTAAATTTATAAAATATTATAAATGTTTGGGGATGGGGAATTACAAATCTACATATAAAATACACTACAAACACATGTAAGAAGCCAAAGTGACTCAAACTTGAGACCCCCCTCCCTCGACACCCCGCAGGGATTCTACAACTGCGCTACACCATAGGGGTATAAATTTATCATATATAAAATTTATTTTCATAAAAAATAATTTAAATGTAAAATAAGGATATATAAATTTTCCAATAATGAATTTTTCATAATTTTTTGATAATGAATATTTTAGGTAATTATTAAAATATGTTATGAATATACAGTAAGTTGTATAACTTCATTATGTTGTAAAAATTCTATAATAATTAATGTAAGTGAATTTTTGACCAAATATTTTTTAATTTTTTAATATAATTTATTTTAAAGTACTAAAATAAACTAAAAAACATATAATGGTCATTAAACTTTATAAAATGGTAAATAATGGCTTAAAAACAATTCTATGTAAATAAATATATTTTTTAGTCAAATTAATGTTAAAAATGGATCTTAGTTATCAAATAAATAATTGTAAGAAACCATTTTTTGAATGTCAAATTCCACTGCATAAAACCATGGTAAATCTAGTGAGTTTAAATTTTACACAAATGAAAGTCCAAGTCCCGTGTTTATAATTTAATAAGTAATCCTCTCTAATTTTTTATAAATACTCACCCATCCTCCCATTACTCTACACTCAATAATTAAGGATCATGACTCCCCTCTAATTTTCCCTTTCGTGAATCTATCCATCATGTTCTTAAGGATTAAGGTGTCCGGAACTCCTATCATAGGGTTGTAGAAAAGCTAATTTATTTTTAATATTGTAGTACAGAGGCTGATCAGAGTTGTCTCACTTGAGGATCATCGCAATTGAGAAATCACTAATTTATAAATCACATAATTTATTTCTTTTTTTGTTTTTATTATTTTCTGAAAGCAATGATTTTGGGTTTTTGGAAAATATAATATTTAAATGAAATGAAAAACTAAATTAGATGCATATAAAATGCTGGTCAAGAAGAAAATTTTGGTCCTAGGGTTTGGTAATGTGGGTTCATGTTGAGATTTTATTGATATATATTATTATTATATTTTTTAAAAAAATAAAAAAAAACTCTTAATTTTTTATGTGAATATTATTTTTTACAATATCTATATATTTTTGTTATATCTTCATTTGTAGTGAACATATTTAAATAAATCCAATTTCATCTGAAATATAAAAAGTTTATTGAAATTTTACTAACTTATGATGAAGTCTAATTCAATCTCTATGATCTTCACATTTTGGTCCAAAATTGATACATACTTTTGGTATGAACAATTTTTTTCATATTGTATGGTTATGTTTTCTTTGGTTATTCATTTATAACATTTGTGATATAACTCGGTTTCTTTCATGACTTATTCCACTATAAAGACAAAACATTTTTTACCTTTTCTTATTATAAATGGATGTTGTAAATTTTTGTTTTAGGTGGTATACAAATTCATCTAAGATCATGAAAGAGTTCTGGAATTATATATTTTATATAATTAAGAATTTTTCATTTATTATTTGATATCTATTAAGATACACATCAATATTCCACTAATTTTATTGAGTTAAAAAGATAAGAATTAAGTAACATTTTATTTAACTACATGAATGTTTAAAAAAATAGATGTCTTTAAAAAAATTATGAATATTTGTAACATAACTTTATTTTTCTTTAGCTTTCATTTTATGTTTTCACTATTTTATGATCACATATCTTGATAAATATATTGGATTGAAGAGCTTTTTTATTTTCTAGAAATATCTAAAAATTATATTCATTTAAGCCTTCTGAACCTTTCATTAATTTTTTCATCTATATTGGCTAAAAAATATCTGATGTTTTTACATCAAACATATATAAGAAATGTTGCACTGTTCATCATCTTCTACCTTTGGATATTTATTATCCCTCTACCAGCACCTACATGCTATATTTTCAACTTCTCTATTAGTAGAAAAAAATTTATAGTATCAATAGTAAATCAATTTTTCTTGCTAAAGTAGTTCATATTTTTCTACAATGGTAGATCATTTATGCAACAGTAGTAGTATAAAATTCTAGAAACCACCAGATAAATTGTTTTATTATCTCCCAAACATTTTTCAAAATCATCAATTTATTATTATTTTGTTAGCAAAATTTAATTTTTTAAAACCATATTTAAAATCTTTTAAACAACATGTTAATTTTTTTTAACGTGCTATTCATTTTCACTATTTTTAATGTTATCAGTAACTACATTTATTTTTTGAAATTTTTAAAGTGATTTATTAATTTAAAAAAATAATTAGTTTTATATAGAATCTAAGAATATTGTTTTAGAAATATTTTAATCAGTTTTAGAATGTGATGTAATTTTATTTATTATTCATACATACACTTGAAGCATATTTTTGGAATATTTACGTTTTAATATTTTGAGTTAAATTCATTAAACTATACTTTTAAAAATTAATGTTTAATGAAATGGAATTGATTCAAATTTATTATTTGATATATAATGGAGTAAAATTTATATTTAAATTATATGTTTCATTAAATTATTTTATATTTATATATTTTTATTTAATAGTTAAATTGTTTTACAATTTTCATGGAATCTTATTGACATATTTTTATGGAGAATATTTTAATTATATAATGGGTAATTCAAATTAGTTTGAATTAGTATTTAAGTTTTAAATTAAAAAAATTATTGTAACAATTATTATGTATGATAAATTTCTCTCTCCTAAATAACTATTGTAATGGTAAATTATCTATATCTGATAATTACTATGATTATTATTTTTTGAATTGTGTTACCTGGGGAGGGTTTTTATTACTATTTAAAGTTATCTTATTACAATGAGGACAAAATCCTATCTAATATGAGCTATAACATATTTGAGACTCTTCTTTTCCTAAAAAATAAATATGTGAACTTCTCAAGTATTGTATAATCAGAAAAGTCTTGTGTGGTCTATGTTTCATCTTTAGGAAGATCTCTCAAGTGTCGTATTACATCTGCTATGACTTTGAATTCCTTGACAAGATGAGGTTATACACAATGCAAGAACCAATACATGGGAATCATTATTTTATACTCTACTTCATCTAGTTTCTTTTACTTGTAACACTTATTTGTATCTTTCACATATACTCTATTTTTCTGTTTATGATTTTACATAAAAAATAATTTATTCTTCTCTTATTTCGAATGTGACTCCTAGATTATAAAGTTAGAATCCTTTGGGTTGTTACTCCCATATTCTAAATCCAATTTATTAATTGTGTTATGACTATCCATACAAAATTCAGCATGTCATGGTTATCCCACCACTTTTTAGAAAATGATTTTGTAATCATGTCATGATTCCCGCTAAAACATTAGATTACTATACAAAATATCTCTCATCAAGTAGAGAGGTATAAGATTTTAGTTGACCCACTTTAGACTGAACTACTATATAAAACATTAATATACTATTTATTTTATTCCTCTCCTAATTAATTCTAGAAAGTAATGTCCATAATTAATATAAATAATCAATTTATTTCATTAAATTTCTTAATCTGGTCTATTCAGCCCCTCTAGACCATTTTTTATTACCCATTCTAACCTAAAAATTCATATCATAGGGTGACCCTATTAAGTAATAGTTTGTCCTTATCTTTCTCTTACCTAATACCAAAAAATTGGTATCATAGGTTAACCTTATTAAGCATAATTTAGCTTTGTTATTCTTTTTCATAATACCAAAAAATTAGTATCAAAGCGTGTTCCTTTTGTAATTAATACAATCCTTCTATAGAGTCTAATTTATTTTATTGTGCTAACTTATTCTAATACCTCGTAGTCTAAGGAAAAAGATCTTTCAAATGGATAGAGTTAACATAAATGATTCTTGGATTCCTCAGAAACTGCCACACTTTAATGGAAATGATTATGGCTATTGGATATCCTGAATAGAGTCATAACTCAAACAATTAAGCATATAAAATTGGTTCAATATGGAAAAATAGTACGCACAATAAGAATATGAACCAAATACACTTACCGAAAATGATGTTGTTAAATATGTTTTAAATAAAAATGGTATGAATATATTATATTATGTTATTAACAGAAGGATGTTTAGTCACTTAACTCATGATATTTGAAATATTTGGTAAGTCCATCACTGTAGCTCATAAAAATTAATTCACATTATAGTTATAATGATTTTAACTGAGTACTAGGACTTCAATATGGGTAAATATGTGATAGTAAATCAAATTTTTCCCTGATTCACAATTATTTTGAATCTCATGAATTCCATTGGAGAAGTTTTGGAAAACCCAATACTCATTGAAAGAGTAATATGAGCACTACTGATGAAAGAGAATACAATGAAGGATTTCATTGATGAAAGTAGAAACTTCAAATAGTACACTCTTGATGAATTGATTTGGTCACTACATTAGTGTGAACTATAACTGAAGAACATTTCTAAAGAAGAGGCAAAAAAACAAAAGGTGTAGCATTTAAATCTTTTAATTTTTTCTACAAACTCTTATAATTTTGATATAAAGGATAGTGACAAATAATATGTGGCCAAATTGTGACAGATGTTTATAAATTAATGAAAAATAAAGGATTCAAGAACTGATTTAGATGAACCCCTCAAAAGGATAAGAATAATGGATATAATAAAGGGAGTAATAATTATAATACATCATGTGTTACTTCATTTGAGTGTATAAATAATGTTAATATCATTAATGAATGTAAAAAACTAAAGAATAAATAGAAATAAAAAAATAAATACAAAAATTCAAAGACAACTAGTTGAAGTTTTATATAAGAATTTGATTCTAGTGAAAAATCTGGACATGATAAATAATTTTCTAACTTGTGATTCATGTATTATTTGGATAAGTTTACTGATTCTTGATTTTAGTATAGATTTTATAATTCTAACTATGATTCTTAAAATCCCAACATATTTGAATTAAATGTTTTGATTGGAATATTAAGAAATTATATTTATAAGCTGATGATTTATATAATAAACATAAGGATAATAATAAAAAACTAGTTTTTGAAAATAAATTTCCTTTACAATAGAATGAAAATTTAAGAAACACTTCCATTACTTCACATTCTATAGTTTATGATAATTTCAAATCTACTTATGATTTGAATGAAAAATTGAAAAAGAAAGCCAAATGTCATTAGAAAGGTTTATTTTATTTTATTCAAGGTTATGAAAAATATCATAAAATGATGTCTCTGAATAAACTAAATAAACAAAATATGGTTTTTTTATAATGGTAGATTACAAAAAATGTATCAAATTCATTATGTTAAAATTAAAAATGGGTGTACTTTTACTACTACATTTTTTCAATGTGGCATAAAAGGTCACCCTGTAAATAAATGTTTTCTTAGATTCAAAAAATATTTGGTATTTACATAAAATCATATTCCTAAATGTCGGTTATCTAGAGTATCATACAATACTTTTTTAAATTTTTTATGTATACCAAAAAATAAATTACTAATCTGATTGGATCTAATGTAGCATGGGAACCAAAATTTTCAAGTAATTGATTTTTTTAGAAAAAAATCTTAGATGTCTCAAGAATGAAATATGGTACAAGTATAGTTGATTACATTATCATATTACTAGATACCCATAAAATTTTACCACTTACAACACATTTGATAGATGCACTATTAAATTTAAATACAATTCTAAAGTCAATGTAATAGGTTTAGTTAGAGTTGATATTTATAATTCTACTGTTATTTCTAAAGTTTTATATGTTGAATGTTTAAAACATAATTTAATAAGTATATATAAATTATTTTATGATGAAATAGAAGTTAAATTTCAAAATAATAAGTCTTTAGTTTTTGAATATGATTATTTAATTTTTTATGTTAATCAAAAGGAAAATATTTATATTATTGATTTTACTGAACTAACTATTTAAAATATTAACTGTATGGATGTTGGGAAAAGTGACATAATCCTTTGGAATCAATTATTATGTAATGTTAATTTCATAATGTTAAATAATATCTCTAAACATGTGAATATTATAAAATCACCTACCTAAATGAAAGAAAAAACTATATGTTTGTGATTCTTTCATGATAGGAAAAAAACATAGCATTTTATTTAGGCCTATCAATCAAAAAAAGTACTAATAGACCTTTACGGTTAGTATATATTGATATATTTGGCCCTTATCAAATTTAAATTATTATAGGAAATAAATATACTTTAGTTATTGTTGATGATTATAGTATTTTTGCATGGGTTTAATTTATTTCACATAAAAATGATACTTTATCTATATATTTTTTAATTTAGTTCAAAAATAAAATGGTTGTGTGATTATTTATATTCATAGATATAAAGTGGATGAATTTTATAATTTGGAATTTAAAAAACAATTTGAAAATAAATTTTATTTTAATAATTTCAATGCTCTTATAATACCACAACAAAATGGTGTTGTATAACGAAAAATAAAACTCTTATTGTAATGGTCAAAACTATGGTAAGTGAATTTTATTTTCCATGGTATTTTTGGGATGAAGATATTTTTTATTATTTTTTTATTTCAAATATATTTCTTATAAACATTTACTAAAGGAAACTTTTTATGAATTGTTTAAAAATAAAAAACCTAAATTTGGTTATTTTAGTGTTTTTGGGTGTGAAGTTTTTGTTTTAAATTTAATAGATAATTTAGATAAATTTGATGTTAAAATTGATGATGGTATTTATATTTTTTTATAATAATAGTAAATATTAAAGATTTTATAATAAAATATGTATGGTTATTATAGAATCTTTTCATGTTATGTTTTATCAAAAAAATGTAAAACTAAATTCTAATTGTAATGTTTTTTATGAAGAGTTTAGAGATTTTAATTTTGCGGAAGAAAAAACTTAGGATATGGATTAATAAATTTAGGGGGAGCATACTCCATCTTAGACTAATACTAAATCATGTAATACTCATTGATATCATCCCGATGACAATGTTTTTAGAAATATTGAATCTTGTATTAAAACTAGAAATTCTAATTTAATTTTTTTTCCAATTCGGTTTTTTCTTATTTGGGTTTTAATAATATAGATGATCTATAAATGATTCTAATTATATTATAATTACGCATGGTGAACATAATTAATTTTCAAGAAATAGTGTCTAGAATTTATTGGAGACCACTAAAGAAATATTCTCATGCTTGGTATGATAGACATACAATATTTTTATTGAAAAATTAATTTTGTAATGGTAAAGTCGATCCAAATTTTTTTATTAAAATAATTTCTAATGATATTTTAATAATAAAAATTTACATTGATTATATTGTTTTTAGATCGTATAATTATTTTATTTTCAAATATTTTTCAAATTTGATGGAAAATGAATTTGACATGAGTCTTATAGGAGAATTAAAATTCTTATTAGGACTTCAAATTTTTCAAAGGATATAAATTTTTTAAATTAATCCAAATATGATAAAGATTTAGTCAAACGATTTGGTATTGATTGTTAAAAATATTATAAAACACCTATGAGTATTTCTTGTTAATTAAATTATGAAAATTCTAGAAAATCCATTGAATATAAATTATTTATAAAAATTATTTGAAGTTGGATGTATTTAATTACTTCTACAGAACCAATATTATGTTTACTCTTTATGTATGTGCCAGATTTCAATATGATAGTAATGAAACTCACTTAAAAGATGTTAATTGAATTATTAGATATATTAAAGGGACTGTTAATTGCATATTTTTTTATTCTTGAAATAATTTATTTCATTTAATTAGTTACTTTGACTTTGATTTTATGGGATTTTGACTTGTTAGAAAGATAACCAAAAGTATGTGTCCCTTTATTTGGGAGAATTTTGTAACTCAAAGTTAATGAAAATAAAACTCCTTTGATTTATCAACTACTGAATGTGAGTATATCACTACTGCATATTTTTTCTCTTAATATTTATGGATTAAAAAAACTTTTGTTGACTATGGTTTTACTTTTGTTAAGATACCAATTTATTACGATAATTCCTCTCCTATTTCTATTTCAAAAAACCCTATAAAGAATTTTATAACTAAGAATATAGCCATATGTTCTTTATTTTCATTGAGTTTATGTTAATAAATGTTATATTGTTCTTAAATATATTCAATCTGAAAAATCAACTAGGTGATATTTTCACCAAACTGTTGGATTCAACAAAAGTTTGAGAAATTAAAATGTGAACTTGGATTGTTGGAAATATAGTTTGAGAAGTTTATTTTAACTTACTTTAATATGAAACTATTAAGGGGTATTTTCTTTGTTTTTCAAACTATATATTTTCATATTTATTAAATATTTTTTTGGGAAAATTTTCAAAAAGGGGGATAATTTTATAAAACTTGGTTTTTATTTTTTGATTTTCCAAGAAGGCCATTTTTAGGGATATTTTTAAAATTATTATCATTTTATTATTTTTAAAATTACAAAGCCACTTATCATTTTATGTGAAAATTATAATTTTACAACATCTCTATATTTTTTTATGTCTTCTATTATACTGATATTATTTTAAAAAATTCAATTTAATTTGAAAGATAACAAGTTTATCTAACTTTTATAAAACTATGATGAAGTCTAATTCAATTTATATGATCTTCTCATTTGGTTTGAACATGATACATGACTTTCTGGGGAATAAAATTTTTTCTACTTACTGTATTGTAAATATTTATTTGGTAATTATTTTACAACTTTAGAAATATATATCAATTTCTTGTTATACTTATTCTATTTTAATAAAAAAATACATTTTATTAGAACAAATGGAAGTCTGAATCTGTTGTTTAAGTGGTATAAAAATTCATCGAAGATCGTGAAATAGTTATAGAATTCTTAATTTTCCATAATTAAAATTATTTTTTATTTCTTTGATATATCTCATGATACAAACCGAAATCACACGCCCATGTTGTATTAGAAATATAATAAGTTTTTATAAATTAAATTAACCCACATTAATGTATAAAAAATTTTGTTTAGATTCTATAAAAGATTATCTCGTATTTTCAACATATCATCACTTTTTGTTAAGCTTTTATTTTATGTTTTCACTATTTCTCAATCATATATCTTTATATAAAATCAATACCTATTCGTTACTCGTTTATATTTTACTCTATATGTTTTATTATTTCTATAACACTTCTTAATATCTTTCACATACACTGTATTTTTCTATTTATGATTTTATATACAAAATCATTTCATTTTATCTTCCTCGGGTTGTAGCTCCCAGATTATGAGTTTATGAATATTTAGGTTATGACTCATGTATTATAAATTCAGTTTTGGAATTTCGTTATGACTCCCCATACAAAATTTCGTGTGTCATGGTAATCCCTCAACATTTTATAAAAATATTTTGTAATCAGGTTATGATTCTCCATTATAAATAAGATTAGTTCACAATGCATGTCTCTCTAATTAGAAAGGTATAAGTGTATATTATGGACACTTTGGACTGAACTATTTTAAAAAAACATCATTTTTTATTTATTTTATTATGCTGCTAATTAACTCTTATAATTAATTTTCATAATTAATTTAAATAATCAATTTATTTCATGAAAATTTTTAATTTGGTCTATCCACGCACCTATAGACCATATTCCATTTCCAATTCTGACTTAATAGTTCCTTTCTAATTTTTTTTTTGTTAAATTAAATTTGATAATTAATTTATGAAACCTAATTAACAATTTACTTTTCATTGATATATTGAGTGTGATATTTTATCATGCTTAGGAAACCACTTTGGAAACCCAAATATCACCTCCTATAATAGTCTAATAGGATAACACTTCAATCGAGAATGGAAGTCCAAAAATACCCAATTCCACTGCATGCCATTGTATCCATTCAGGTTTCCTCAAATCCATTATATAAAAATTTTATGTGAGAGAAGGGAGGGAAAAGAAATGAATTGAATAAAATGGATGAAACTAAGATCCCTATCATAGTGTATGTCCTCTATACCCATGCACTTCTTTCAAATTCACCACAAAATGGATTCAATCCTTTTGAAAATAAATTAAAATAATTTTGAATCCCATGAAACCTACCCAAAAGATAAGACTTGAGTTAATCAATTTCCATTATGAAGAGAAAGAGAACATGAATGTAATGGAAGAGAGAGGGAATGAATGAATGATATTGGAAGAAGAATAGATAGTTTAATTAAAATTAAATATTTGTGTTACATTATAAAAAAATAAAAAAAAATAAAAGAAAGTATAATGTAACCTAATACCAATGTAGAGGACTGGAAAACCCTCTAATGGTTAACTTATTTCTTTCTCATCTATCCAGGTCATTTATTTATAGGCCTCCATATCACCCTCTAGGGTCGTAACGGTTTCATAATGGAAAATAATGGACCTCAATCCACCACATGGTCATAAAAGGGGTATTCCTCCATTATTACATCAAACCTAGTTGTTTTTTGTCACATCAGGTGATTTCATGTAATGAATAATATTCACTAAGTGTAATGTGTAGGGGGCCAACTTTTCATGACAATTTTCTTCCTCTAAAACTCTATCGATAATTTTGTGCAGTGAATGAAAAAATGTGCCACAATATTATAAATGTTGGTATGGCCCAGAACACATATTTTTCTTAATGTATTGACTTACAACTTGTATTCCTTCATGATTAATGTTGTGAATGAAATTAAAAATGTGAATTGTTGTTTTATAGTATTTTTTTCTTAGTTTTATCCTACTGATTTAGTTTTGAGCTCCAAGGTCGTACATTGACTTATCGTTTTCCACTAGATATCATCCATATTACCAATTCATCACTTTTTCAAACATTTTATGATATTTTTTATATCATTACATATATTAAAAAATGATTAATTAAAAGTAGGAATTATCAATTAAAGTGTAAAAACCTAATATTTTATATTAAAATAAGCATGTAAAATATGACCATGTTAATTCCCCCACACATAGAATTTGTTTTACCTAAAGAATATAATCTCAATAATTATTAAAAGTAATTTAATTATAAAAATATTTAAATTTCAATATAAACAAAATGAAATTTTTAATAATGTAAAATAAACATTCAAATTTTATGTAAAATAATTCCTCCAACTCCTCATTTTTCAAATAAACAATTTTAATCGTGTTTTTTAATTTTTCACATTTGAAATAGAAATTCCTCTCCTTCCTTACACTTTTTTCTTAATTCGTCATTAATGTTCATGTTAATTTCAATTTACCTCACAGTGAATTATTTTTACTCATATATCAAGGTTACTAATGAAAATAAGATTGTACTCATACCTTAATTACATGTACTTACCATGGTATTTTAAGGAAACTATCATATCTATCGCATAACGATAGAGACCAAAATTAATCATGAGGACTTTCATTAAGGTTCAAATTTCACTGAGGCTTAGGGTAGGTAGAAAATGAATAAAAATAAGATGAAATTGTAGGTTTGAATCTTTAGTATAATTCATTATATCTTTAAATACCTGGAATTTTCAAAGAAATTTTTTTTCTTAATTTTTTGGAATTTTACGAGTCTGTGGCTTCTAACGGCACCTGATTCCGAGGCCCGGTGTGCCCGAAATCAATTTCCGAAGTTTTCTTCGGGTACGTTCAGTAAACGTACATGCAGGTTTTTCTATCTTTTGAACCAGTGCTCGGAATTGAGATCTGAGGACACCGATGAACTCACAGTGCCGGTAATTGCTTAAGGGGACCTTCACCACAGTTACGTTTTATGCGGGTTGAAACTTAAAAATTGGGTTTTAATTAAGATGTTAAATAAAATTGTTTAGAACAATTTTATATCTGTGGAAGTTATTTCCTCCCATGGGAAGATATTGGTGGGGCCCACACCCACCTAACTTCCCATGGGTGGATATTTGAGAGGTGGGGCCCACACGATCCCCAACCTTTCATCTCCCATAACTCTCCTAAAACTCCCCAATTAATTCCCCTTCATTTATTACAAAAACCTCCTTATTTATGACTTCTCTTCACCTCCCCCTCTCTCTTTAAATTTTTTCCAACACAAGTTAGTTAATGAGTTCAACCTATTTAATTAATTAATTAAATTGTTTTAATTTTGAATTACTTGTGTGAATAAATTAATAGCTTAGCTATTATATTATTTAGGCACATGTTTGTGTTGGAACTTGGTGAGAGCTCTAGAGAAATAGAGAAGGGTGTTCTTCTCTCAAAGAAATAACACCATCCGTCTAACGAAGAACCGCCGAGGAACATCATC
Organism: Viscum album; assembly: GCA_963277665.1. NCBI lineage: Eukaryota > Viridiplantae > Streptophyta > Magnoliopsida > Santalales > Viscaceae > Viscum > Viscum album. The sequence goes on from CAUJRU010000022.1 coordinate 3,507,591, forward strand.
ATTACCTTCGATCTTCGGCGAACTCAAAGGAGAAGGAGCCACCAGCAAGGAATGGTGACGACGCGGCATCCTCGGCTCTTCTTCCCCGACGTCAACGAGCTGACGCTATCTTCCTGCGACGCCGTCTTCCACGACGCTCGACTACCATGAATCCTTTCCATGGTAGGGTGGATTGCTTCAATTTTATTTGAATAAAATTGTTCTTAGTTCTTCGTGAAACATTGTTTATCCTTGGTCAATTACTACCTCTTAACGCGGAGGGTGCGGGCCGAACACACACGGCCTGACGACCCTTCATAGTCTCCTTGTTTGTGATTGAGGCGCATTGGAAGAGGCGACAACGGGAGAAGTGGTGGCCATGCGTCGGCCGCATGCGGAAGAACCACGGCCCGCAACCGCGGGCCGCTCGACCGAGGAAGAACCAACCGACCATAGACGGCCAGGCCTAAGGGAGGAATCGCGGCGCCCCACGGCGCCGCACTGCAGAGAACTGCGACCTGGAAACGGCAGGCTGCTTCGGCGGAAGAATCGGCCGGCTCGACGGCCGGCCGGCCGGAGGAAGGCCGCGGCACCCGAAGGTTCCACGAAGCAGATCTGCGGCCCGCCCGAGAGGGCCTCTTGCACCAAGAAGGTCGGCCGGCCGGTTAGGGTGGGCGGCGCCGCTTGGCGCCGACGGTTCGGGTAGCCAGGGGGTCGTGCCCCCGCCTCGGACCGCTTAGCCCCTTCGGGCTTAGCCGCTCCGCCATCCGGCCGCACCATGGCCGGCCGGGCCGGGCCGCACGTTTCATCGGGCCGGTCTGACCCCCTGCCGGGTCGAAACTGCCAAAATTATGTTGAGCCGACCCGCCATCCCACTAGGCTTAATGGGTCGGGCCCCGTATTCCACTTAAAGGTGAATAATTTAAATATCGTGTCTGATCGACATGTCGTTTGTAGCTCTGGGACCCTCATGACGTGGCGGTCCTTTTGCGATACTCTAATTGAGTTTTGGATAACTTTGGAAAATGGATGGGTTTGGAACGAGCGTATTTCCAACTAGGCCCCCAGAGCAAAAATGCTAATAACTCTCAGACCGGACGTACGATTGACGTGTTGTCTGTCGTGTTGGGTTCCTTTCGACGATACAAAACTTCTGGATACATCAACTCTGGACTTCGTGACATTTTATGTATCTAAACCCTTGGATCGACGAGCAGACCCTCCCAGAATCGAGCGTGTTGTGTGCGGGAACCCTAGAGCTGGTTGTGACTGCAACGACTATCGTACTGGAATCCTCCATGGGTTCGGCGATGAAGACTACCGTACTAGAATCCTCCATGGGTTTGTCGAATATGACTACCGTACTGGAAGCCTCCATGGGTTCGACCGTGATTATTACTGTTCTTGTATCCTACCTGGGTCCGACAGTTTGACTTCTGTTCTAGTATCCTACGTGGGTCCAATAGAGTAGCTGGTCTAGTATCCTGCATGGGTCCGACATCTTATCTGGACTAGTATCCTACATGGGTCTGCCATCTTAGATGAATTAGTGACTACATCTGATCATCTCTATCACTTTACGATAGATGCATACCTGTATGAGCTGAGTCTTGACTTTCAATCATTATCATTGATGTGATTGAATTCTTTCCTGTGTGGACTGGGTTGTACTTGGGCACAAGAGTTGGAGCCGAACTGGGATTGATGACTTTGGTATATGTATAGTAATATAATTAAGTATGGTTGGTTGATACTTTGTGATTGTATCTTTTATTTTTGGTTTATCCTTCGTGGATTCTGGTAGACCTTCGGGGGTCTCGGGGTCCCTACTGAGTATGGTTATACTCACCCCTGCACGGGCTATGCCCGCACTACGTTGTGTTGGATGCAGAGGACGAATAGTGCTGATTGTGGTAGAGGCTTGTAGATCTGGACGGTACTAGGGGGTGGACCACTTGGTGAGATTTATTCGGAGAAGACAGACGGAACTGAGGTGCTAAGGAGACTATCTGTACCCACCCTTTAGGTGGGATTTCTGGAGGACGACTGAGTGGTTGCTTCTTTACTTTACTATTGTTGTACTAGTCTTTCAGTTGTTCTATACTTTCAGTTGGGTTTGTATACTGGCCCAATTACTACCAGCACTTACTTTTTGTACTCATTTTACTTAGTGCTTACTTGTGTTATGTACTCTTCTGTGCTTGTTTACTATATAAAGGAAATGACTTCCCTTTTTGTCGGCATTTATGACTTGGTGGTAGTCGCCAGCCCTTGGCCTATGGAAGGTGGGCTTGGGGTAGTCATGGCACGGGCCCCGAGGACGGGTCGTGACAAATTGGTTTCAGAGGAGTCGGTTCTACCACAGAACTCAGGACTCTGATCATTCTTTATGTGAAGCAATAGTGTTAAGAGTATTGAGTGTGGTTTTCAATCCAGGAAGTCCAGTGTTGGTGCGGTGGCCGACGTATCCATACACCGGGACTATGACCTCTGATTTTCGACTCAGTGCACGAAAACACTGAATGCGTGTGTGTTTCAAAAGTTTTCTTTGTGATTACTTTGTGTCATCTCACCAGGTATATTGTATTAATTGTGACGCACCTGTTACTTTTCAAGATGGCCCCATGAAGGCAGCCAGCTAGGGTTCCGAGTTACGTGTGAGATGGCAGCCCACCGAGCGATGAGGCCTCGGTGCAGGGCCCCATCACAGCGGAGGCACCAACGGTACCACTACCCGTTGGGCCACCGATACCACCAGCCCCAGTAGTGGAGAGTGCATGCTTCCTGAGTGCGTTTCACGAGTTTCAACAACAGAGGCCGCCCAGGTTCCGTGGAGAGACAGACCCTCAGGGAGCCAAGGATTGGCTGGAGGCTATCGTGAGAGTCTTTATATTTGTAGGGATGCCAGCTAACCTTATAGTGATCCTTTCCAGGAGTCTACTGCACTCAGAAGTAGGTAGATAGTGGATCTTGATGCTCTAGGTGCACGACGAGGCATCTCTACTTTGGACAAACTTCGAGAGTCTCTTCTACTCGGAGTTTGTTCCAGCCCCCCTCTGTGTGGTGCGCATCCAGGAGTTACTTCACCTATGGAAGGGCAGTATGACAGTAGATCATTACTCATAGTTGTTTACTGACCTATCGCGCTACTCCACAGACATGGTATGTGACCCATTCTTCAGGACCCGGACCTTTGATCAGGGAATGAGGCACGATATTTGGGATTCGATGATCTCCCTCAACATTTTGATGCAGGCAGGAGTGATAGAGCGAGCCCTTCTTGTGGAGAGCATTCTCGCTGAGCCAACACCAGCAGTGAGACCCACCGTAGGGCGACACGTAGTGGAGTCTTCTACAGCCGGTAGTAGACAGATGTCGCAGAGGTCCAAGCAGACTAGGCCATTAAGAGAGAGACCTCAGGATACAGGTTCGGTTATGTGGCGCACCTGAAACAGAGCCATCTATACGAGAAGCATGAAGTGATATGCATGTGGCGGGCAGGGTTACATGGCTCGAGGCTGCCCAACTCACCGTGAAGATGAGCATCAGAAAGTGGAGGGACCTCCCAGGAAGAGGCAGAGGTTCAACCATGGCGGTCCGCAGGGAGCAGGCAGACGAGGTAGAGGAGCTGGCCGAGCAGTAGGTGCTGGATGCCGTTTTGAGGCTCTACCACCTCCACCACCACCAGGAGGTCCACCCTGACCATAGGGAGCTGGAGGACAGAGGCAGGCTCAGCTCCAGGCTGTGGAGGCTTATGACCACGACGTACCTGAGATTATTTGAGGTACTATCTGTATCTATTCCACCCTTTCTGCAGTACTGATAGACACAAGTGTGAGTTATTCTTTTATTGTCGATGCCCTTGTTTGGAGCTCGGATATTTCGACGGAGCCTTTGGCTCAATCCTTATAGCTAGAGACTCCTACGAGATAATACTCAATGATTACGCACTAGTGCCGGCGGTGTGAGCTTACACTAGGAGGTGAGTGCTTCGGCCAGGATCTTCTTGTAGTGGCATCGAGGCCTTACGACGTCATCTTGGGTATGGACCGGTTGTCTATAGTCCATGCTCAAATTGACTGCATTAGGTGCAAAGTGCGGTGTATCTGCACAGATGGGAGCAGGTTCACCTTCACCGGTGAGAAGGGATTCTTAGCAGCACAGGATGGACTTATGGAGAGGAGAGGTTATCCGATCACACATCAGTTGGCTAGTCTCATCCTCGGAGCGGTTGATGTGTGGAGTCCGAGTTTTCCTATTGTGGTGGATCAGTATGCGGTCGTTTTTCCTGACGACATTCCAGGACTACCTTCTCGCAGAGATGTAGACTTCTACATAGACATGTACCCCAGAACATCCCGATATCTACTCCAGCATATCAGATGGCTCCCGTTGAGCTTCGTGAGATGTGGGTACAGTTGGAGGACTTACAAGGGAAGGGATTCATCTGACCCAGTGTTTCACCCTGGGTTTCTCCGATTTTGTTTTCCAAGAAGGCGGATGGGATCTTACGACTGTGTGTCAACTACCGTCACCTGAATCAGGTGACCTTGAAGAACAAGTACCCACTGCTGAGGATTGACGATCTCATTGATCAGCTCAAGGGAGAAAGATGGTTCTCAAAGATAGACCTCAGGTCAGGCTATCACCAGCTCATATTTCGAGACGAGGATCTGTAGATGATGGACTTCAGGTGTCGGTATGACCACAATGAGTTCTTCGTTATTCCCTTCGGCGTAACCAATGCTCTAGCAGTTTTCATGAGCCTCATGAACAGGATCTTCCAGCCTTACCTTGATCGTTTTGTTGTAGTCTTCATCGATGATATACTGATATACTCGACTACTGAGGAGGAGCATGCCTACCACTTGCGGGTTGTACTGGATACACTCCAAGAGCACCATCATTATGGTAACCTCTCGAAGTTCCAGTTCTAGATATGAGAGGTACACTTCTTTGGACACGTCATCTTAGAGGCGGCAGTTGCAGTGGATCCTGCGAAGATTGAGGCAGTGCTTGATTGGGAGCCACCCAAGAGCATGAAGGAGGTGCAGAGTTTCCTGGGTCTGGATGGATACTATCGGAGATTTGTTTTGGACTTATCCAGAGTTGCAGTACCACTTTCAGCCTTGATGAATAAGGGGAAACCCTTCGTGTGGTCAGATAGATGTCATCAGAGCTTTCATGAGCTGAGGCAGAGATTGACTAGTGCGCCCATCTTGAGGCTACCGGAGGAGGGAGTTGGCTACGTAGTATACTCCAATGAATCAGGGACCGGAATCGAGTGTGTCCTGATGTAGGAGCGAGCAGTGATTGTGTATGGTTCACGCCAGTTGAGGCAGCACGAGCAGAACTATGATACCCATGACCTGGAGTTAGCAGCAGTGGCCTTCGCCTTGAAAATGTGGTGACACTATTTGGTGGGAGAGCGCTTTACAGTCTACTCTGACCACCAGAGTCTCAGGTACATCTTCTCGCAGAGGGACCTGAACCTGAGATAGTGGCGATGGCTCGATTTCCTCCAGGACTATAACTTTAAGATAGTCTATACTTTTGGAAAGGGGAACATTGTAGTTGATGCTCTCAGCAGGAGATCAGGAATTCAGCTACTCGGAGAGGCAACAGAGCAGCTAGCCGCGTTGTAGATATCCTTTGTGGATAGAGATGGAGCATCCTTTCTACAGTCACTCCTCCACTCCTTCAGTGAGTTATAGAGGCACAACATGGGGACGTTTACTGTGAGACATGACGTGCTCAGATATCCAGAGGGAAGGTGCCTGATGAATTTTCTGAAGGAGGGCAGCACCTCATCCTCTTTAGGGGACGTACTATGGTACCAGTTGCACTGTAGGAGGAGGTGCTGTGGGAGTTCCACACTTCCCCTCTAGCGGTACATCCAGGAGTGGCGAAGATGTATTAGGTCCTCAGACGACAGCACTGGTGGCCGGGTATGAAGAAGGTTGTAGCAGAGTTTGTTTCACGATGCCTCAATTTTCAGCAAGTGAAGGCGGAGTACCAGGTACCAGCAGGCTTGGTACAACCCTTAGAGGTCCCGGAGTGGAAGTGTGACAGGATATCCATGTATTTTTTGACGGGGCTTCCACGTACATCCAGAGGTCACGACTCTATCTAGGTGATCGTTGACCGACTCACCAAGTCGGCCCACTTCCTTCTGATCAGAGAGCAGGGCTCAGTATAGATCGTGGGACGCCTCTAATTCCTGAGATCATATGGCTTCACGGTATTCCATCGACTATTGTATCTGATAGAGATTCTTGCTTTACTTCCTGGCTTTGTAAGGTGTTGCAGGAGGCCTTTGGGATGCAGCTGCATCTGAGCACCACCTTCCATCCTCAGATGGACGGACAGACTGAGAGGACCATACAGACACTCGAGGAAATGCTCCATGTATGTGTCCTTGACTTTGGTCATAGATGGGAGGATCACCTACCCTTGGTGGAGTTTGCGTACAACAATAGTTACCACTCCACCATCAGAATGGCACCATACGAGGCACTGTACGGCAGACCTTTCAGATCACCTATGTGCTGGACTGACCCTGGAGAGTCAGCACTTGTAGGACCAGAGATGGTTCAGTATATGATAGAGAAGGTGCAGATCATCCAGGAGAGGATGAAGACTGCACTGAGTAGACATAAGTCCTATGCTGATAGGAGGCGGATACCACTGGAGTTCGTGGATGGCGACCACGTCTTCTTACAGGTCTCACCTCGATGGGGTCTATGGAGATTTGGCCGGGGTGGGAAGTTATATATTCGTTTCATCGGACCATTCCAGGTTATCAGTAGAGTAGGATAGGTGGCTTACCATCTGGCCCTTCTACCTCAGTTGCACCGGGTGCATGACGTCTTCCGCGTATCTCAGCTGAGGAGATACGTGCACGACCTGACCCACATCATCGATCACGGGGAGCTAGACATCGATGACGGGGTGACATTTACGGAGGTCCCGGTGGAGATTGAGGATCGACAGGAGTGGGTCCTATGTGGATGGTTGATTCCTCTTGTGCGCGTTCGCTGGCAGCATGGGAACCTCTAGGAGAGAACTTGGGAGCGGGAGGCACAGATGCTAGCTCAGTATACCCATTAGTATTCCTAGTGTGTGTTGTAGCTTTACAGGGACGTAAATCCCGGAGGTGGGAGTAATGTAAATACTCAGAATTTTCAAGGAAATTTTTTTTTCTTAATTATTTGGAATTTTACAAGTCTGTGGCTTCTGACGGCACTTGATTCCAAGGCCCGGTGTGCCCAGAATCAATTTATGAAGTTTTCTTTGGGTACGTTCAGTAAACGTACATGCGGGTTTTTATATCTTTGGAACCAATGCTCGAAATTGAAATCCTAGGACACTGATGGACTCGCAGTGCCGGTAATTACTTAAGGGGACCTTTACTGCAGTTGCGTTTTATGTGGGTTGAAAGTTAAAAATTGGAGTTTAATTAAGAAGTTAAATAAAATTGTTTAGAACAATTTTATATCTATGGAAGTTATTTCCTCCCATGGGAAGTTATTTTTGGGGCCCACACCCACCTAACTTCCCATGTGTGGATATTTGAGAGGTGGGGCCCACACAAGCCCCAACCTTTCATCTCCCATAACTCTCCTCAAACTCCCCAATTAATTCCCATTCCTTTATTACGACAACCTCTTTATTTATGAGTTCTCTTCACCTCCCCCCTCTCTCTCTTTAAATTTTTTCCAAAACATGTTAATTAATGTGTTCAACCTCTTTAATTAATTAATTAAATTTTTTGATTTTTGAATTACTTGTGTGAATAAAATAATAGCTTAGCTATTATATTATTTTGGCACTTTTTTGTGTTGGAACTTGGTGGGAGATCTCGAGAAATAGGGAAGGGTGTTCTTCTCTCAAAGAAAGAACACCATCCTTCCAACGAAGAACCGCCAAGGAATGTCATCATCACCTTCGATCTTCGGCCAAATCAAAGGAGAAGAAGCCACCCACAAGGAACGCCGACAACGCTCCATCCTCAGCTCTTCTTCCCCGACGTCAACGAGTTGACGCCATCTTCCCACAACGCCGTCTTCCACGACGCTCGACTACCATGAAGTTTTTCCAAGGTAGGGTGGATTGCTTTTATTTTATTTGAATAAAATTGTTCTTTGTTCTTCGTTAAAACCTGTTTATCCTTGGACAATTGCTACCACTTAACGCGGAGGGAGCGGGCCAAACACACACGGCCCGACGACCCTATGTAGTCTCCTTGTTTGCTATTGAGGCACATTGGAAGAGGTGACGACGGTAGAAGCGGCGGTCGTGTGCCGGTCGCGTGCGGAAGAATCGCGGCCCGCGACCACGGGCCGCTCGACTGAGGAAGAACCGGCCGACCATAGCCGGCCGGGCCGAAGGGAGGAACCGCAGCGCCGCGTTGCGGAGAACCGCGACTCAGAAAGGGCGGGCTGCATCGGTGGAAGAACCAGTCGGCTGGACGGCCGGCCAGGCGGAGGAAGGTCGTGGCACCCAAAGGGGCCACGCAGCAGATCTGCGGCCCGCCCGAGCGGGTCGCTTGCGCCAAGAAGGTCGGTCGGCTTCGACCAGCTGGTTAGAGAGGGTGAAGACACTTAGTGTCACCATTTTGGGCAGCCGGGGGGCTGCGCCCCCCACCTCAGACCGCTTGTCCCCCTTCGGCAAAGCTGCTTGTCCAGCCGACCGAGCTGCGGTTGGTCGGCCCGCGCCCTGGCGGGTCGGGTCGTGCCCCCACGGTCCTGGCCGTGCCTTTCGGGCCGGGCCGCGCCCCTTGGGCCGGTCCGTGTGATTCATCGGGCCGGTCCAACCCCCTGCCGGGTCAGACCCGCCAAAACTAGGTTGTCCCAACCCGCCATCCCACTGGGCTTAACGGGTCGGGCCTCGTATTTCACTTAAAGGTGAATAATTCGAAGACCACGCATCTGATTGACGTGTCATATGCAGATCTGGGACCCTTGTGACGTGACGGTCCTTTTGCGATACTCTAAGTGAGTTTTGGATAACTTTGGAAAATGGCCGGGTTTGGAACGAGCGTATTTCCAACCGGGACCCAGGAGCAAAAATGCTAATAAATCTCATACCGGGCGTCTGATTGATGCGCCATCTGTCACATTGGGTTCCTTTTAACGATACGAAACTTTTGGATACATCAACTCTGGACTTCGTCACAGTTGATGTATCGACCCCCCTTGGATCGAGGAGCGGACCCTCCCAAAATCGAGCATGTTGTGTGCAGGAATCCTAGAGGTGGTTGTGACTGCAATGACTACCGTACTGGAATCCTTCGTGGGTTCGGCAATGACGACTACCATACTGGAATCCTCCGTGGGTTCGGCGACGATGACTACCGTACTAGAATCCTCCATGGGTTCGATGGCGATGATTTCTGTTCGTGTATCCTACGTGGGTCTTATAGTTTGACTTCTGTTGTAGTATCCTACATAGGTCCGACAGAGTAGCTGGTCTAGTATTCTGCGTGGGTCTGACAGCTTAGTTGGACTAATATCCTACGTGGGTCTGCCAGATTAGATGAATCAGTCACTACAACTGATCATCTCAATCACTTCATGATAGATGTATACATGTGTGAGCTGAGTCTTGACATTCAATCATTATCATTGATGTGATTGACTTCTTTCCTGTGTGGAATGGGTTGTACTTGGGCTCGAGAGTTGGAGCTGAACTGGGATTGATGACTTAGGTATATGTATGGGCATATAACTAAGTAGGGTTGGTTGATACTTTTTGATTGTATCTTTTCTTTTTTGGTTTATCCTTCGTGTATTCTAGGAGACCTTTGGGGGTCTCGGGGTCCCTACTAAGTATCGTTATACTTACCCCTGCATGGGCTATGTCCGCACTACGTTGTGTTGGATGCAAATGATGAACATCGCTGATCGTGGTAGAGGATTGTAGAGCTGGATGGTACCTAGAGGTGGACCACTTGGTGAGACGTACTCGGAGCAGACGGACGAACCCGAGGTGCTGAGGAGACTATATGTACCCACCCTTCAGGTGGGATTTCCGGAGGATGACTCAGTGGTTGCTGCTTTATATTACTGTTGTTGTACTAGTCTTTCAACTATTCTGTACTTTCAGTTGGATTTGTATACTGGCCCATTTACTATCATCACTTACTTTTTGTACTCAGTTTACTTAGTGTTTACTTGTGTTGCATACTCTGTTGTGCTTTTTTATTATATAAATGAAATGCCTTCCCTTTTTGTCGGGATTTACGCCTTGGTGCTAGTCGCCAGCCCCTGGCCTATGGAAGGCAGTCTTGGGGTAGTCACGGCATGGACCCCGAGGACATGTCATAACAATATTAAAAGATAAGCCTAATGAAATACTCCATAAAATGTCATCTCCCAATATCAAAGCTCAAAATATGCACTTGATAAAAGTAAGAGTAATGATTGTATCTCCCCCTCTTTATTTTTTTATTCTTCTTCTTTTTATTTTAAAAAAGTTGTGCTTATGATGAATCACACATACAATACCTAACCACATACAATCCTAAGATCATCATTCCGGTAATTGTGATTTTTTATCCTCAAAAGGCATAACCCTTTTTTATTTCATTTTCATTCTTATTTATTTTTTATTGCAAGTGAGGTGAATGATAAAATACAATGATTACATGGAATATCCCCAAATATCATGAGAATACAAAACATAATTAGGTGTATCCCCATCCACCATGGACAATCTCTACCCCACACTTAGAATTTTAACTATCATGCAATACACTATGAGTAGGGTAGGAATGGATATAATAGGCATATAACATTTCTCATTTCCTATAAAGGTCATTCATGGATTCTATGGGAAAATATAGGATTGATGTTAAGGTGGGTCCAAGTATAATGGGGATCAATATAAGAATTCATCAATAATATTAAAATTGATTCTATTCAATATTATATTTTATAATATCTCAAAAAATTTATAGAAGAAAACATACCCTGGTCTCTCATGTAATATACTACAGAAAGAAATGGGAAATATTTGGTTCAGAATTTTTTCTTAGGGATAAGAACATATGGTTTGGGACCACTGTGCTTGGTAGTGCATGAGAAAAAATAAACCAATACATATAAACTTCATAAATTAAAAACATTTCAAATCTAAGAACAATTCCATATAAAAAAATCAACTCTTCTTCAAAAATAGTGATTTTTAAAATTCATCCCCTCATGCATAGCCTTACTAATCCATTTTATCATTTCACCCATGTAATCATTTCAATAGAGATAATTAAAACATATAATAAAGATTATCCTAAGACACTTATGTATCCTAGATCGATGCTAGAGTACAGGAGTTCATGTGGGTTATGTAGTTATCTATTAAATATCAAAAATAGATTAAAATAATGAGAGTAGATTTTTAAATAAAGAATTGAAACTCATAATCCCATCATATCAATGTTTCTATTTGGATAATGTAGGTTCTGTTCTTTTATATTCTACATAAATTCGTGATGTGAAATACATTCATAACATGAATTTTTATTTCACAACCTTGTTCTACAGCATTTTCATGATGTGAATTTCATTCATGATGTGAATTGAATTCATGATGTGAATTTTGTTTTTATAGTGTGAATTCAAAATAGATAAACTCCTCAATTTTAATCCTAGGCATGTATCATTAGTGTGGTGTACCTATAAAAATAAATCATCAATGTGTAAGGAACTGTTCAATTTTTTTCAAAATGATATAAGGATATATGGAAACCTACTAATTAATTCCTAAAATAAGAATTGAAAATGACATTTTAATATAAATTCTTAGTAGTAAAATAAAAAAATAATAAATAAATCTTGGTTTAAACCCCAATTGGTCCTTGGTATTTGACTACCTCTAGATGGGTAGTACCAACTGTGATCCAAAATTTTATGGCGGGTCATGTTTCTTGGACTTGAACCACGACAAGATATTCCTTCTAGATTTCACTCATTTGTTCTTATTGAGGAAAGAAACCATGAATAGAGTACATCAGATCTACCCCCTTTGCAATTAGTTATAGATTTTATGAAATGGGTATGGTGAAGTATAGATCCTCCTCCCCTTTTGTTGTGACTTCTACAACATATTCTTCATTATCCATTTCCTTCTCAAAGTTTGATTCATCAAAATGATATTGAAAGGGTATGTTCATAGTTAATTTTATTTTAATGAAATTAAAATTTAAATAATTAATAACCAAATATTATCTTTTATGGTGGGAAGTTTATAACTTTTTCTATTCTAGAAGATCCAATTGGATATCTTCATGGTATTCTTCAAATAAATGTTCATTATCTTTAGGGAGATCCTTTCGTTCCTCAATAGGTGAGTTTTGTTGTTTTTCATCTTCCTAAAAGGAAAAAATACAATTTATTCAATTCTGTAAATTAAAAATAGTATGGGTTATACTCAAATAAGTTTCAACAATATAAAATTATATAGATTTAAAGAAAGGATCAACTACCTAAGTTGGTTCATCATTAATATCAACTTCAGTGGAAAGTTATTAGTAGAGTTCAGTAGTATAAGATAGAGGTAGAAAGTTAGGATCCACTAGTACTTCATCAAATTCCAACACTTTGGTGGCTTCTTCATCTTCCATGGATGACAATAAGTAGTCAATTGTTGATTATTATATCTTATAGATAGTGAGACCTAATTGCATTTCATCATCTACCCATTCACTTTAAAATTGATCTGAATCTTTTCCGTATTTACATCATCATGTGAGTCTTCATCATTACTCTCTAGATATTAATGGTATTCTTTAATTTTTATATCTAGATGTTTGGATTGTGGGATGTCTTTAGGTGTGGCCTCAACCAATTTTATGTCTTTAGAAAAGTTGTATGGATCTAGTAGTGCTTCCTTATAGGCCTCTGGTTCGTGTTCAGGTTCCTACGATGATGCATGGAAATATGGAGTAATCCATTATATTTTTCTCCACAATTATTTTATATATTATTTAAGATCCTCCACATGAGATCAGTTGTACTATTGAACATCTTCTTCATTTTCTTGTTGCACCCATGAGTAGTCTATACATGAATTATAATCATAGTTTTAAAACATAATAGGGATAATTTATATATTTATTATTAAAAACAAAAAATATATATATAACAATTTAAAAATAAAAAAATGAAATAAAAACCGCTTATCTACCCAGAAACATCACCAGTTTTGATATGAATTTCATTAGGTGGAACAAAAGCTAATTTATTTTTCCAAAATAAATCACAGTAGTTGACCAGAGTCATCTCACTTGAGGAGTGTTGCAGTTGATCAGAAACTAATTTGAAAATCACCTAATTGATTTATTTTATTATTATTTTATTAATGAATAGAATTTTGGATTTTTGGAAAATATGAAATTTAAAATAAATAAAAAACTAAATTAGATCCATGTATAATGAATTTGAGGAATAATAGTTTTGTCCTAGGGTTTGGTAATATGGGTTACTTCATTATATATTTGTTTTTTAAATTTAATTTGATAACTCATTTATGAAACCTCATTCAAAATTTACTTTTCATTGATTTATTAAGTGTGGGATTTTTGAACACCTATAAAACTTTTGTGGAACACAAAATCCCACATCCTCCAATAGATAAATAGGATAACACATCAATCGAGAATATTGTTCTTAAAAGGCCTAGATCCACCATATATCATTTCATCCCTTCAAGTATCATCAAGTCCACTATATGACGAGTTTACCCATGAAAAGGGGGGTAAAAGAAATGAATCATAAAAAGTGATGGATTTGAGATCCATATCGTGGTGGACAACCATAACACTCACGCACTTGTCTCATGTTCAACAAAAATGGGATTGAAATTTTTTTAAATTTAACTGTAATAATTGAGGACATTTTGATACCTCCACCAAGGTGAAGCCCCCGGTTAATAAATTTCCATTGAAAAGTGAAATAGATTATGAAAGAATATAATATATAGAGAATGAATGAAATATATTGGAAGAACAATATAAATTTTAATTCAAATTTAATACATGTGTTTCATTAAAAAAGAAATTGAAAATAAAAATAAACGAAAACATAAAGCAACATAATCCTAGTACAACACAATGATAGAACCCCCCCAATGACTGGTTGATTTCATTCTCATCTACCGTATCCATTTATTTATATACCTCCATCACACCCTCAGGGAATCATAATGGCTTAATAATGGGTCATAATGGACCTCGATCTATCATGTGGTCATAAAAGGGTTCTTCCTCAATTATTATTTTGAACCTATTCATTTTTAGTCCCATAGGGTGATTTCATATCATGAATACTATTCAAGACATGTAATGTGAAGGGGTGGTAATTTTCAATATATTTTTCATTCTCTAAAAACCTATTTGGGTTATTTTTAGGAGTTTTATGGAGTGACCATATGTTTCACACCATGATACATGTAGGTATAGTCCAGAACACTTCTTTTTCTTTATTTCATGTCTTTACGTCCTCTATTCCATCAAAATTGTAAGTACCCATGTTTTCTGGACTATAATTTTGTGCAGAAATTTGAATTTATTTTCAAATGCTTTTAAAGGGGTAAAATGGTGTTTTCCCATAGAATATGATCTCGGATAATTTTTCTTACCACTCTACTCCTCTCGGAATATTTTTTTACACTTTTATAGATGTTTGGTGGAAATATGAGCCATTCAAATTTTAGAGGAAAAATTAATATTTTTCATTTAATAAATTAAATATTAATTTATTCATGTAGGTTCATTAGGATATATCATCTGAATGGAGTTTCAGATTGAGTTTTTATCTCTATCGTTGAGTCTTGAATGGGGAGTGTTTTCTATGAGATTCATAAACTTGAGTTAGGCTCATGGTCCCGCTCAGGGCCCTTTTCTTTTTCTTCTTTTTCTTTTTCTTTTTATTTTCTTTCTTTTATCATTTCTTCCTTATGTTTCTCACATAATCCCCTATGAGGTATCCTACTCCCTTACATTGATAGATAATGGATAGGGAAAAAGAGATGGAGAGAGGGAGGGTGGGAGGTGCCATTGTGAATCCCTCGACGCGCCGAATCATCATGTGATAGTTGTGCACCAAAGATTCGAACCAAGATTCAGCGATTTATTCTCGATGGTAAAACCATTAATATTTTCACTATATATCCCATTTAATTTTTTATTCAAGTTTTTATATTCTTATTTTTTTTTGCGACCTCTTGAGGATCGGTTTGTTGTTTTGGTGGAGAAACAAGGGATTCGGGCAATTTGAGGGTTTCTCATTTGGGGAAGCCAGGTTATATAGCATGTGGTATAGAGTGACTTGTTGTGTTTTCTTATAATTTTGTTAATATGATTTTGTAATGAGTACACGCCGTCTATGGGTTATACACGTCGTGTATGTGTTATGCACGCCATGTACTGGTACTTGGTCATGTGGTCGAGTACCCAGGCTTGTCTACCAATGTAGGGGTACACGGCCATGTAGCGTACATCGCCAGAACCTGTGTAGGGTAGAACTCCATGTAAGAGTACACAACCTATCCAAGTATCCGACCATTCTGGTTGAGGGAAACGATCATGTACCATGTTTCAGGTACACTTCGTGTACCCGTTTCACATGTCGTGTACCTGGGTCTTGTATATGCCTAGCCCGGTGTAGGTATATTCCTTGGTGGGGATACTGGAGTACACTTCATGTACCCATGGGGACACACCATGACTTCCCCCTTCTAACCCTTTGAGGTTTTTTCATTTTTTATTTCTCCAGTGTCAGTTTTGGACCCGAGAGTAGTCCATTTTGAGTAGTTTCCCACCTATATAGTGATAGTGGAACCTGTGGAGCGATCTGAGGAATTATAATTGGTGTTTTGGGGATTTTATCTAAATTTAGAAATTCTTCCTCTAGTTATTAACTTTAGTTGTATCCTGGGAGTGAGACTTGGGGTGAATGATAGATTGGGTGTTTAGACCAAACTAGTTGATATGTTTGATATGAGATGATCTATGATCTATCTCCTGTGAAGTTTTTCTTTCGAGGAGGCTCCCCTTGTGAGATGTGGCCTTCTGGATTATAAGGCTGTGATACTGGTTTCTTCTAAGGATCCCATGAGGTTTTCCTTATCTTACATGATGATCTATGGAGTCCCATATAGGATCCCTTTATTTTGTATCATTTATAGGATCCTTGTTTTATGATTTATTTGTGGTTTATCATTCTACGATACCATATAGGATTTCTCCTACTTCTTATTTCTTAAAGATCCCATGTAGGATACCTTCTCTCATGTTTACCTGGAGGAACCCGAGTATGATGCCTCTCAGAGTTTGACTTAAAGGACCCAGTGGGTGCCCTGTGGTTTGACCAATGCTGATTTGTATGTTGGGTTTGGGTATTGATGGTGTTTGGGTGTCACCTAGAACTCATGTTGAACCAGTAAGTCCGTGGGTTTGTGGTTGGACTGTTGGGTTGGGTGTTCAATCCACTCTCACTCATTTGTTCTGCTTGATATGGTTTTTATTGACACATAGATATTTACTAGAGTTTCTTCCTAGTTGGTGGATGTTGAGACTGACCTGAGGTTTTTTTCTTCTTTTTGGATGCCCGGACATTCTACCTGGGGTTTATTTTTCTTATTGGGATTCCCAGACATACTTCCCTTGGATCTGGCTTCAGAGCCATGTTATTTCTACTGTTTATTGAAATACCCAAAGGTACTACTTGGGACTTGTCTTTTGAGACTAAATGTGTACATATATATATATATTGTGATATACATGTGTTTTAGAATGACCATAGGTGCTTTTGGTATCCAACTTTTGAGCCTTATATGATGTTATTGGGTTTTGACATTTTCATGCCTAATGAAATGTTTAATTAAATATTAAATTACTTAAGGGTAAATATTAGTGGTGGAAACATGGCCTTAGGTTAAAAGTCCATAGACGGGCTCATATGACTGTTGCACCTTATACCTTGGGTGAACCGTGGATTCATATTATAATTCCATGGATGGACTCAACGAGGGTATTATGTTTAAGTCGTGACCAAACCACAGGTGTAGTGGATGGGTTCATGGAGGCTATACATAAATGTCGAGAGAAACATGGATCCATTGAGGGATTCCATGGATGGGATCTATTGGGTTTTTTTATGATATACCTTGAGTGATACCTAGATTCCAGTTGTAGGAATTCCTTAGATGGCCTCAGTGGGTTCATGACTTCTATGCCTTGAGTGATACTTGGTTTCCCCTTGTAGTAATGCCTTAGATGGAATCATAGGCTGGATTATATATGATAAGGATGATTAAACTCTCCTCAGCCTATGATCAAAATGATTACACTCTTCCAGATTAGTTATCATACTAAGGGTTGGGATGGTCGAACATTGCGTTCTGAATCTTGGTTGGATTCATGGATTGATGCTCCATGTTTTCTGACCAGTGACCTTTGTGAATTATGGAATTGTTCTTTACAGGATTGATCATAGGTATACGGTATACTTTTTTAAGTGGTTATAGGTGAGTATGGGTGAACCCAAGTGTAGGATTAGTATCCCCTTATGGTGAAGTAGCTTGCTCATAGATATTTTCGGCACTGGCCAAAGCAGGTATTTGTCGATTAGGATTACGGACCAAGAGATCAACATAATAGTGCATGGTTTGAGTGGCTTTATTTCCAGCTCAATGACCTTGCATAGGATTTCTAGTTGATTGGGATTATGGACCCATGGTTGGACTACTAATGTGGTTTCATGTTATTGATTCACATACCAATGAATATTCATATCTTTGTATATATTTATAGGTATGGAATTATATATGTATACATATATAGTTATGGACATCCATGGTGGAACTTTTATAGTTGATAAGGAATATGGACCTTAGGTTTTATTGTGGGATCATGTTGGTTTTACTTTCCTTTTTGGTTGTATTTCATCTAGGTTGAGCACGTTGCTTTTTCATACATGTTTATCAGCCAAGTTACAGGTTTCTTATCAGGTTGGCCTATTGAGATACTTTCTCACCCCTAAACATGAACCTTAGAGTATGTGTAGACCTTATGTATGCTTTTCAAGGTGAGCACAAGTTTCATGGTAGATAGGTCTTAGGCCTAGTTTTTCATGATCAAGTGGATATGCTCAAGTGGTTCTACTGATCGGGATGCTGCAGTTCGACAGTGTCTGGAAATTAGGTATGTGATTTGGCTTGGAGTCAATATTAGAGCCCAATACTTTTAATTTTAGTTTCTTTTATACTATTTTATCTATATGGTTGACCTAGTGGGTGACCAGTTTTGTGTTGTATTTCGTAGTTGTTCGGTATTTTACATCATTCGAGTTATTATTATGGTACGTTCTATTTTAATTGTTTACTTCTTCTACACTCTGTTTACTTTCTACTATGTATGATACTTAGTTTCTTATGATTATTTCTTACTCTGGTATGAGTGAATAGTCTTCCCACTATCACACCCTATGCCCTCGATTCAAATCGGCATCCTATGGAATATGGGGAGGTGTTATTGAGGCCTATTAAGCATCCGATATGGAGAACTGTTTCATTGGCATCTGGGGCGGGTTTTTACAAAGTGGTATCAGTGGGGGTTTTTATGGTATTTACTATTTGGGATATGGTAGACAATAGTATTAGGAATGTGTTGGAACCTGTGATGGATATTGGACTAGTGCCTCAAGAACACTTCTTCCTCTTGGAAGTCCCCATTTCTAGGGTATGGGATTGTTGTTCTGACTTGTGATGTTACAGTTGTATGTGATTTTTCCTTGAGAAACACACATTTTGTGTGGTTGTTATGATTTATTTTGTATCTTAGGCTCTTGGCCATTGATAAGAGTCTAGGGATGGTTTTTTACTCTTGTATGGCAAGGGAAAGAGGTGTCACATGCATAATAATTGGCTTGTTGTATTCACATCATATAGGCTTGCTAGTGTGTAATTTTATTGATGGATGAGGCCTTTGGGGATACTTACATAGATATTTCACTTTTATGGTAGGTTATGTGGATCTACATTGAGGTATTTTGGTTTGAAGTTGATGACTCTGTTATCATGCATGGGAGGTTCAGTGACCAAGTAGGTCGATATGGCACATGATTCCTTTCAGTTGAATCCCTTGTAGGGTGTTATTTCTTAGGTCTATGGTTATCTAGTCGGATCTCTAAGTAAGATGATGATAGATACCATGACTTTTCATGTAACCTGGACATATAGGGAGCAGTTAATTCTTAGGATGCTCTAATGGTATCATGTCCCTCAAAGGATATGTTTTCAACTTTGACCTTCATTGGTCGTTGTGATCTTTACCTTCTTTTTAGTGGTTTTTATCTTTTGGGTGAGGTGGTTAGACCTTGTGACCCAGTTGTTAGGCTTGTTTTGTAGGGATAGGTGGGTGACCTAGAGAACCTTCTTTTAGACTTTGAACCTTGTAGTTTTAAGTCTGTTTTGTTCGAGGGTATCCTATGTGAGAGGTTCATTGTGTTCTTAGATTTCTGTTTAGGCAGTGTGCTTTATGATAGCTTCGTTTTGAGATCGAGGCATTTTATCTGCTAGGGTTTTTCATTATAGGAATACTAATGCATTTATATTTTATGAAGAACTATGGTTTCTTGTTTTTCAAGATTGGATTTGATGGGCAGAACTATTTGGATGCCTATCCTGGTTGACCAGTGTTTTTTTTGTTTCTAATATAGTTCGAGTTCTGGTTGACCCTTGTGACTAGAGTGACTCCAGTTGATAGGCGGTCATGGAATAAATCATGGCATAGGTGAGTTTCTCAATTTTGAAGAGGAGTTACCAGGGATCTTCTAGATTATAAAACTGGCATTCTTTATTGCATGGTTAGCTTAGTCTTCAGTTGGATAACTAGGTAGAGTGTGATTTGGGTGGTAAGGATACAAGTTAGATGCAAGTGGAATCGTTTGAATCTAAATCAGTGGGTGGTTTGTTTTGATCCAAGTACTGATGTTTTTCATACATTCCCTGGGCTTGGATCCCGTAAGTTGTGTTGTAATCCCCCCCCCCCTCGGTAGTAGAGGTGACAATGTGAAGTGTTGGGCTACCATGAGATGGATGACCGTAGCTAAATCCTGGTCATGTTCTGATAGGATGTGAGCATGGATGAGAGGGATATTTATATTCCCTTGGTGGAATCTTAGTATACTCCTATTATAGATGATCATTCTCTATCTTGATTCATCTTGAGTATATTGAGAGATCATTGTCCCTACGCTGAGCTCCTTTTCTTTCTAAATGTTCTTCCTGGTTGAGGATGGGAACCTATTGAGGTTGCGCTCGAGGAGTGGTGTGAGGTAAAAAATGTAGTGGGGAGTAACCATTTGGATGTTTATGGGTGGTGGCCCTCATTTTTTATTTAACTTCAATGTTTTTTTATGTGTCATAGGGTTTTTAGTTTGGTTTTGAGATGACGACAAGGGTATTCCTATGGTGGGCAGTACCATATCTATCAAAGTTAAATTTCTTCCATGTGGAAGATATTTGTTGATGCTATGAGGATATTCATTAGACAGTATATATAGTTGGTTTGTGTAGATTCATGGGCCGAGAGTATGGTTGTTGGTCTTTCACTAGGATTCTCTAGGATAAAAAGGTTTATGGTGGGGAGTTTGTAAGGACCCATGTTTTTCTAGACTGCAATTTTCAGTAGAAATTTAAATTCATACTTTTTAATGATTGTAAAGGAGTAAAATGGTCTTTCCTGTAACGCCCCGACCCCAGCTGCCCAGAGTCGGTGCATTACTTCGTAACATTGGCATGATCACAAGAAAGATCAAATCCCGAAAGACCGATTAGTTTAGTAGCCTTGGAAACACTAGATATATTCATAAGTTTTACATTACATCATAAAATGAAAAACTACTACAAAAACATAATGTTTCCAACGTCCACACTATAAACACCTCATAATATCCCTGCAAGTCAATCATAATTTACTTCTTCACTACCTGGGAAAAATAAAACATTGAAAAGGGGTGAGCTCAAATGCCCAGTAAGGATAACAATAAAGTGGAAACTTTCATAAATAAGAATAAACATTTAAGGCAATGTATAACTAAAACAAAATCCTTTTTAAATACGAACTTTCAACATGGTATGGCATAAATAAAATGAAATAATGCCATTTACTTATTCACATGGATATTCTACTAAATGAATAATCACATGAAAAAATCAATAACCACTTTCATAATGTTGGAAAGCATAATGCCGGACTATCATAACCACATAGCCAAGGCCTCGTGCCAAGACTACAAATAAGATTTTGTCAAGGCCTTGTGCCAAGACACTAGTTTGTCTCATGAGACCTACCGATGCATCGAGGAGCTATAGCGGGCTCCACCCGTCACTTATTAAGTCCAATGCATTCCCATATGAAAAGGTTTAAACATAACATAAACATTCGTATTAAAACTAGCATACGAAATGTCAATAATTTCACCATAAACTATGAATGGTATAAAAATAGCACATCCATAGTCAAACATATCACAAAACCTTCAATACAATATAGAAGTTTTGTATCATAATAAATCAACTTCAAATAATCTTAAAATCCATCAAAGGATGTTGACATAGATGAAATCAAAATTCTTTTTAAAGAAATATCTCCTTTTATTTTGAAATCATTTAAGATCCATATAAAATAAAACATTTTCTTTGAAAATATTCTTATAAGCTTGTAAGGAAAGCTTTGAAGATTTTATAACGGCGTAAAATAACCGCACCCGCCGTATAAGTTAAAAAAAACATTCTTACCTCAATTCTGTCGAAAAGGTTAAAAAGGACCTTGTTTTGAAAACGACGGAAAGATTCCTTTATAAACCTCTTATAAAAAGTCAAACAAGGGTATAAATGACTTTAACCCATATTCTTGTAAATAGTAAAAATGTTTTGAAAAACATTTTTAAGAAACATGGATGTGGATGATAAAGATATCCCAGTAGATTATTACGTATAAACAACCTCGGATAATGAAGAGATTGTGAAATAAACCCTTACCAATTTGGTAACTTATGAAACATAAAACCCATGAAATAGGTATCATACAATGAATATGTAAATACACATAAATTAGAGTGTATTACACAAAGAATATAATTATGGGCAGTACATACACCACACAAAAGGTAATGGTGGCAATATGGCATGAATCTCACGGGAATAAGGAGTGAGATGAAAACCCCTTACCTTGTACTTTTCCTTGGTTGGGGTAGGTTAACCTCCTGTATAATGGTGAAATAATTGTTATTAAATTATACAAGAATCATATATATTAATATGATATCATATATGATCTTTTAACATTGATTTATTAATAATATCTTAGAATTATCATCGTTTCGGGTGTTAACTTACTCATTTTCTTTTATATGTTTTGTTACATAAGCCATGTTTGTTGTATCTTATTCATATCCAGAATGATATCAAGTACTTAAACATCATTTTTAAATCATAAAATGATAATTATACTTGAATGGATACGATGGAGAATGAATCTCATCGCGTTCGTGGAGACGGTAGTCCGTACGTACGCACGAGCGACAATATCATTCTTTTGATATTAAAATAATATATAAATGAATGGTATATCATATATACAGAATCATTAACATGTTATATTTATTATTTACATGAGTTACACATCATTATTATACCCATCCAAATAATATTATATTGAATAACAATTACACCACGACGTGGAGACGGTAAGCCGTACGTACGCACGTATGGTGACATGTTATTCAAAGGGTGGATAGAATACTGAATATGGTTGTACCATACTTATAATAACATCACAGTATATGTGAGATACTGGAGTTATTATTTTAGAATGGTAAGAACAAAGGAAGAAGAATTGGAAGAAGAAATGAACTTAGAAAAGGGTGGTGAAATCATTACCTCTTCTTCAGGTTCTTCCTTTTGATTTGATCAAAAGGGCTCCTTAGGTTGGCTTTCTGATCAAACTAAGGCCTCTAGGTTGTAGTGAGGGATGTTGGGAGATTATTTGGGCAGAGTTTGGCCGAACCAAAAGGCTTTGAAGGTGTGAAGAAATGAGAATGAGGAGTGCCCTTTTTATAAGAGGGGTGAGGGGCACCTTTGGAAAAGCTAGAAATATTAATTTATAATAAATTCATATTCGGTTTCTAATGGCTCCAAAGTTGACTATTCAAAGGTTATGGTGGGGATAGGTCGAAAACCACTCAACCAATAGAATTTAGACAGGTTTGGGTACTTATATTAACCTTATCTTTAAGTATTAACTCTAAGTTAATTAGTTTCACTTTTACAATGTCTCTTTGTATTTTTATATAATATGGTTAATAAACTTACTATATACATCCAAGCGACCCCCAAGTGGTCCATTAATGATTAACCTATCATAATATAAGTCTCTTGGCCGAACCTTAGATTTTTAGGAATTTAATATCAATTAATAATATAATATTTGTTTTAAGAACTCTTTTATGTCAATTTTGACACTATTCAATAGTTGATTTTTGTGAAACTCATAACAGATTGATTACTTCGAACAAAGTCCATTAAATCAATACTAATATATCATATTAGCCTAGAAAATTAGTTTAATTCATTAAAAGTTTCATATTATATTTATTTGGGTATTTATAATATCAATTATTTTAATTTTTCACTATTATAGTAATTACTGCATCATCATTGTGTCATAAATAAAATAAATTATTTAATGTCTAAAAATTATAAATAAAATATCATTATGTAGGAAATATTTTTAGATTTCTAATAAATATTTATAATCTAAAATCCAACATATATAACCCTATGTAAAAATTGTTGTTCTAAAGGATATATGCTTGTGTCATTTTTGTATTCATTTTAACTAAATTAAAATAAAGTGTCATTATCACTTACAAGTGGATCCATGGGGTCCCAAAATAGACCCAAAGATGCCCATGGTCGACCATCTATCAACCAATAGGGTTAAGACACGTTTTTAGGGTAATTTAGTATTATTATAATATTATTTTTTTAACCCTTATTTACCGGATTTACCCTTAACCATGGTAAATAAAATATTTACCGCAGTAATTATTCAAAATGTCTAAAAATAAAAGTTACCTATTTACACAATTTGAACATCCTGATTCCAAATATGAAATCCATTTTCCTAAATTCAAAACACAGAATTGGCAGAAATTAATTTAAAATTAATTCCCGCTGTCAAAACAAAAAGCGTGTTTTTAAGAGATAATAACTATCAAAAGATTGACACTTGTTTATGTTCGGTTTAATTGTAAAATTATGTCCAATGACCAACATTATATTAAATGGTAAAAATATATTCTAAATATACTTTAAAACTACTAAAATTCATAATTTATCACTATTAATTATTTTGATTAAAAAAGTTGTTTTTAATTAAAATTTAGTAATTTTCACTATTCATCAAAATATAAAAGTTATCTGAAAAGTACCAAAATTTCACCCTAGGATAATTTCGATATTCCGAATCCAAAAATGAAGTCCATTTTGAAATATAAAATATATATGATTTCATAAATTAGGTATTACTATTCACAACGGCTAGTTTAATTAGTTGTGGTGTGTGTTAGAACTCGAGGTTGCGTACAACACACGCTATCGCATTATTCAAAGGGAAACGTACCGTAGAAGCTTGGGGTGTTACATTCTCCCCTCCTTCAAATAATTGCGTCCTCGCAATTTCTAGGGTATTACTGCATAAAAAGACTCGGGTGGTTCTTCATCATAAGTTCCTCGGGTTCCCATGTTGCCTCTTCCATCTTATGATTCCTCCACAAAACTTTTACCAGACGCGTCGTCCGGTTTCTCAGCACTTGTTCTCTCGTATCAAGAATCTTGATGGGCTCTTCGCAATAAGACAGATCGGGTTCCAGTTCTAAATCTTCATAGGTGAGTACATGCGTTGGGTCAGGCATGTATTTCCTCAACAGAGATACGTGGAATACATCGTGAACTTTGGAGAGACTTGGCGGCATTGCCAATCGGTAAGCTACAGCCCCAATTCGTTCTAGAATTTCGAAAGGTCCGATTTACCTGGGACTCAATTTACCTTTCTTACCAAAACGTATGACTCCCTTCCACGGAGATACCTTCAGAAAAACATGATCACCGACTTGAAATTCCAAATCCTTCCTTCGATTATCGGCATAGCTCTTCTGCCTACTTTGAGCTGCTTTGATGTGATTTTGGATTACTTTCACCTTTTCCACCGTTTCCTCCACCAGCTCTGGGCCTACAAGTTTTCTTTCACCAACGTCATCCCAACAGGTTGGTGTACGACATCTCTTTCCGTATAACGCTTCATATGGTGCCATCTGTATACTCGAATGGAAGCTATTGTTATAGGAAAATTCTACCAGTGGTAAATATTGATCCCACATACCCTGAAAGTCAAGTGAGCAAGATCTCAACATGTCTTCTAAGGTTTGAATAGTCCGTTCTGATTGTCCGTCTGTCTGAGGGTGGTAAGCAGTGCTCAAATGAAGTTCTGTATCCAGGGATTTCTGAAGTCTTTTCCAGAATCTTGAAGTAAAACGGGGATCACGATCAGAAACAATTGATAGGGGTACTCCATGAAGTCTCACAACTTCATTAATGTATAGTCTTGCTAGACGTTCCAGAGGTAGATCTTCTCTTATAGCAAGAAAATGTGCTGACTTGGTAAGACGATCAACAATAACCCATATTGCATCGTTCCTTCTAGGAGTCTTCGGTAGCCCCATGACAAAGTCCATCGTAATATTGTCCCATTTCCACTCCGGTATGGGAAGAGGTTGCATGACTCCTCCAGGCTGTTGCCTTCCAGCTTTCACTTGTTGACAAACCATACATCTTGACACAAAATCAGCAATCTCCCTCTTCATGTTGTCCCACCAAAAATGTTCTTTCAAATCTCTATACATTTTGGTGCTCCCAGGGTGTATAGAGAAATTGGAACTATGAGCATCATCCAACAATTCCCTTTTTAGATCAGGTATATTGGGAACACAAAGTCTCTTCCCGAATTTCAAAATTCCACCTTCATACGCAAAGTCTCTCAATCTCCCATCATTCACAGCTTTAATCTTCTTTTGGAATTCTTCATCATCAGTCTGAGAACTCTTAATCCTTTCTAGTAAAGATGGTTTGGCAACCATTTGAAAAAGCATTGATGTTTCACCTTCCCTGGTTATTCCCATGTCCATCTTCACTAGCTCCATGAAAATTGGATCCCTTTCAATTCTCATATTGTTCAAAACTCCATGGTATTTTCTACTCAAAGCATCTGCCACCTTGTTTGCCTTCCCTGGGTGGTAGTGTATCGTACAATCATAATCCTTGAGTAATTCAAGCCATCTCCTTTGCCTCATGTTGAGTTCTTTTTGTGAGAAAATATACTTCAAACTCTTGTGATCAGTATAAATCTCACATTTTTCACCATAGAGGTAGTGCCTCCATATTTTCAAAGCAAAGATCACTGCTGCTAACTCGAGATCATGAGTAGGATAGTTTTGTTCATGAATTTTCAACTGTCGTGATGCATAGGCAATAACTCTATCATTCTGCATAAGGACACAGCCAAGTCCTTTCTTTGATGCATCACTATAAATAACGAACCCATCATTCCCCGATGGTAGAGTCAATATAGGAGCCTTGACTAATCTTCTCTTCAGTTCTTCGAAACATTCTTCACACTCTTTTGTCCAAACAAATTTAACCCCTTTACGTGTGAGCTTCGTTAATGGGTTAGCCAATCGGGCAAAATTCTGGACGAAACGTCGATAATAACCTGCCAAGCCAATAAAACTACGTACCTCAGTTATACTCGTAGGTGCTGGCCATTCTTGGATTGCTTTGGTCTTAGAAGGATCAACAGAGATTCCATCTTTAGAGACAATATGGCCAAGAAAAGAAATCTCCTGAAGCCAGAATTCACACTTGCTAAACTTTCCATATAATTCATGCCTCCTCAGAGTCTTCATGATAATGCGCAAGTGATTTTCATGATCTTCATAGGTTTTGGAGTATACCAAGATATCATCAATAAATACCACCACAAATTCATCGAGATACTCCTTGAAAACTCTATTCATCAGATCCATGAATACAGAGGGTGCATTAGTCAATCTAAACGGCATTACAGTAAACTCGTAATGCCCGTACCTGGTTCGAAATGCTGTCTTCGGAATGTCTTCCTTCTTTACACACAACTGATGGTATCCAGATCGAAGGTCAATCTTTGAAAAGTATTGAGCTCCATGCAGTTGGTCAAATAAATCATCAATACGAGGTAGGGGATACTTGTTCTTTATCGTTATAGCATTGATCTCCCTGTAGTCGATACATAACCTCATAGATCCATCTTTCTTTTTAACAAAAAGAACAGGGGCTCCCCATGGAGAAACACTAGGGCGAATAAATCCCTTATTACTCAATTCCTCTAGTTGTTTCTTTAGTTCGACTAACTCTACAGTGGCCATTCTATAAGGGGTCTTCGATATAGGCCTTGATCCAGGAATCAAATCAATAGAAAACTCAACTTCTCGTTCTGGAGGATGTCCAGGTAAATCTTCCGGAAATACATCTACAAATTCTTTCACAATAGGTACATCCTCTATTTGAACATTCCTTTCCTCACCGACAGTTATTTCATTCTCTTCCTCCCCGATAATTGAATTAAGTTGAGCTACAGGGGGTGGATCTAAATAAGAATTAGGTGGTGACGATTCTGCTCTAAAAATAAGGTGCTCCTTATCATTATCATCAAGAATCGTAACCTCTTTCTTCTTACAATAAATCTTCGCATCATAGTCCGAAAGCCAGTCCATACCGAGGATTATATCAAACTCAATCATAGGTATGATGATGAAATCAGCAGATAAAGAAAATTTATGTGCTCTAATGGGGACTGATTCACAAAACTTTGTTGCAATGATACTTCCCTTAGGAGTTTTAACTGACAACTCCCTTATTAAATCAAATTGGAAATATCTAATTTTCTTAGCAAACTGGGAAGATATGAAACAATGCGATGATCCAGAATCAAATAATGCATTTGCTAAACTTGAGGAAACCATTAAATTACCTGCCACCACGTCTTTCGGAGCTTCTACCTCAGCAGTAGTGATAGCATAAGCCTGGCCTTGATCCCTTGGCCTTTTCTGAGGTAAGTTCTCCTGACGCTTAGGAAATGCATTTGCATAATGCCCCATCTCCCTGCAATTGTAGCACTGAACGTTGGTAGCTTCCTTCTTCCCCTTGCAATCATGAGCTTGGTGGCCTTTTTCACCACACTTGTAACAGACTCCCATTCCCTTCAGGCAAGCACCGGGGTGTTTCTTCCCGCACTTACCACAAGATGGATATTCAACCTTTCCTTTCTTCCCCTTATTTCCATTCCCAGATTGATCAGCAGGTCTCTTCTTCTCTTGCTTTTCTTTAAAGTCATAAGACTTAGAGAATTCCTTTTCGGTCTTGATAGCACATGAGACAATGTCTTCGTACGATGAAAAGGATTGTGAGACTAATGCTCGACGGAGAAATGGTTTTAACCCATCAAAGAAACGATCAATCTTACTTCTTGGGTTGCGAATATAATCACCAGCGTACCTCGCTAACCTTGTAAAGTTAGCCTCATACTTTGTGACATTCTCATCCTCCTTTTGTCTCAGACTCAGAAATTGTCTTTCCATATCTGCTCGATGGTCGCGAGGAAAGTATTTTTCTAAAAACAGATCTTTGAACTCCCTCCATTACATGTTTGATACTTCATCATCTTCCTTCATGTTTTTAATCAATGACCACCATTGATCAGCATCTCCAGTGAGGCGGTAAACTGCCATGGTAACTTTTTCCCTTTCACTACTCCCCAAAGCCTGAAATATTTTCTCTAGGGAAAATATCCATTGCTCAGCTACTAAGGGATTTGTACTCCCATTGAACGTTGGTGGTTGTTGTCTCATGAATCGATCTAACATTGATCCTCCACGCTGCGGATCAGGGTGCTCCATACGGGTAAGGTTATTATTCATAACCTGAGTAAGTTGTCTCAGTACGGTGATTAGCTGATCAGCACCAGTTGCATCACCAGCCCCACTATAATTATCTTGAGCAGGAGGGAAATCCCTACATGGAGTGTGTGCATTGATACGGTTTCCATTTCTTCCACTAGGCGCCATTTCTAAACAATGGCATAAACTAGATCAGTTTATTAATCAAAATACATAATCCCATACTTATAAAACACTTAACATAAATTGAACTATTTATGGATATAATCCATAATCATAAAAATGTTTTCTTTGAGGAAGTATATACTCATAAACCCTTCATAATGATTTGTAAAGAAAGTGAGAGTTATCCTAAGCATATCCCCCGGGAGTGTCGTAACCAAGAGTGCAGCAAGGCCCGTTGTCATGCACCAGTTCCCGTTCGAGTCTAGCTCAAAGCGGTGTTTTCGGGTTTTACCCCTAGGTACATCTGTGCCAGAGCCGCCTCTACCTGCTCGTATCCAGACAGGGATGTATTGCTCAGAAAACTCACAAAGTCTCTACAATACCAAAATTCTAGGAAGTTCTTCTATACTAATCCTCAAAGTTCATCTTAGGTCTATGTGCTCTAATCAGAGTTTATCTAAATCTAGCTTCCAAGGTTTGTACTAAACCTCCCTCTGATACCAACTGTAACGCCCCGACCCCAGCTGCCCAGAGTCGGTGCATTACTTCGTAACATTGGCATGATCACAAGAAAGATCAAATCCCGAAAGACCGATTAGTTTAGTAGCCTTGGAAACACTAGATATATTCATAAGTTTTACATTACATCATAAAATGAAAAACTACTACAACAACATAATGTTTCCAACGTCCACACTATAAACCCCTCATAATATCCCTGAAAGTCAATCATAATTTACTTCTTCACTACCTGGGAAAAATAAAACATTGAAAAGGGGTGAGCTCAAATGCCCAGTAAGGATAACAATAAAGTGGAAACTTTCATAAATAAGAATAAAAATTTAAGGAAATGTATAACTAAAACAAAAGCCTTTTTAAATACGAACTTTCAACATGGTATGGCATAAATAAAATGAAATAATGCCATTTACTTATTCACATGGATATTCTACTAAATGAATAATCACATGCAAAAATCAATAACCACTTTCATAATGTTGGAATGCATAATGCCAGACTATCATAACCACATAGCCAAGGCCTCATGCCAAGACTACAAATAAGATTTTGTCAAGGCCTTGTGCCAAGACACTAGTTTGTCTCATGAGACCTACCGATGCATCGAGGAGCTATAGCGGGCTCCACCCGTCACTTATTAAGTCCAATGCATTCCCATATGAAAAGGTTTAAACATAACATAAACATTCGTATTAAAACTAGCATACGAAATGTCAATAATTTCACCATAAACAATGAATGGTATAAAAATAGCACATCCATAGTCAAACATATCACAAAACCTTCAATACAATATAGAAGTTTTGTATCATAATAAATCAACTTCAAATAATCTTAAAATCCATCAAAGGATGTTGACATAGATGAAATCAAAATTCTTTTTAAAGAAATATCTCCTTTTATTTTGAAATCATTTAAGATCCATATAAAATAAAACATTTTCTTTGAAAATATTCTTATAAGCTTGTAAGGAAAGCTTTGAAGATTTTATAACGGCGTAAAATAACTGCACCCACCGTATAAGTTAAAAAAAACATTCTTACCTCAATTCTGTCGAAAAGGTTAAAAAGGACCTTGTTTTGAAAACGACGGAAAGATTCCTTTATAAACCTCTTATAAAAAGTCAAACAAGGGTATAAATGACTTTAACCCATATTCTTGTAAATAGTAAAAATGTTTTGAAATACATTTTTAAGAAACATGGATGTGGATGATAAAGATATCCCAGTAGATTATTACGTATAAACAACCTCGGATAATGAAGAGATTGTGAAATAAACCCTTACCAATTTGGTAACTTATGAAACATAAAACCCATGAAAGAGGTATCATACAATGAATATGTAAATACACATAAATTAGAGTGTATTACACAAAGAATATAATTATGGGCAGTACATACACCACACAAAAGGTAATGGTGGCAATATGGCATGAATCTCACGGGAATAAGGAGTGAGATGAAAACCCCTTACCTTGTACTTTTCCTTGGTTGGGGTAGGTTAACCTCCTGTATAATGGTGAAATAATTGTTATTAAATTATACAAGAATCATATATATTAATATGATATCATATATGATCTTTTAACATTGATTTATTAATAATATCTTAGAATTATCATCGTTTCGGGTGTTAACTTACTCATTTTCTTTTATATGTTTTGTTACATAAGCCATGTTTGTTGTATCTTATTCATATCCAGAATGATATCAAGTCCTTAAACATCATTTTTAAATCATAAAATGATAATTATACTTGAATGGATACGATGGAGAATGAATCTCATCGCGTTCGTGGAGACGGTAGTCCGTACGTACGCACGAGCGACAATATCATTCTTTTGATATTAAAATAATATATAAATGAATGGTATATCATATATACAGAATCATTAACATGTTATATTTATTATTTACATGAGTTACACATCATTATTATACCCATCCAAATAATATTATATTGAATAACAATTACACCACGACGTGGAGACGGTAAGCCGTACGTACGCACGTATGGTGACATGTTATTCAAAGGGTGGATAGAATACTGAATATGGTTGTACCATACTTATAATAACATCACAGTATATGTGAGATACTGGAGTTATTATTTTAGAATGGTAAGAACAAAGGAAGAAGAAGTGGAAGAAGAAATGAACTTAGAAAAGGGTGGTGAAATCATTACCTCTTCTTCGGGTTCTTCCTTTTGATTTGATCAAAAGGGCTCCTTAGGTTGGATTTCTGATCAAACTAAGGCCTCTAGGTTGTAGTTATGGATGTTGGGAGATTATTTGGGCAGAGTTTGGCCGAACCAAAAGGCTTTGAAGGTGTGAAGAAATGAGAAGGAGGAGTGCCCTTTTTATAAGAGGGGTGAGGGGCACCTTTGGAAAAGCTAGAAATATTAATTTATAATAAATTCATATTCGGTTTCTAATGGCTCCAAAGTTGACTATTCAAAGGTTAAGGTGGGGATAGGTCGAAAACCACTCAACCAATAGAATTTAGACAGGTTTGGGTACTTATATTAACCTTATCTTTAAGTATTAACTCTAAGTTAATTAGTTTCACTTTTACAATGTCTCTTTGTATTTTTATATAATATGGTTAATAAACTTACTATATACATACAAGAGACCCCCAAGTGGTCCATTAATGATTAACCTATCATAATATAAGTCTCTTGGCCGAACCTTAGATTTTTAGGAATTTAATATCAATTAATAATATAATATTTGTTTTAAGAACTCTTTTATGTCAATTTTGACACTATTCAATAGTTGATTTTTGTGAAACTCATAACAGATTGATTACTTCGAAAAAAGTCCATTAAATCAATCCTAATATATCATATTATCCTAGAAAATTATTTTAATTCATTAAAAGTTTCATATTATATTTATTTGGGTATTTATAATATCAATTATTTTAATTTTTCACTATTATAGTAATTACTGCATCATCATTGTGTCATAAATAAAATAAATTATTTAATGTCTAAAAATTATAAATAAAATATCATTATGTAGGAAATCTTTTTAGCTTTCTAATTAATATTTATAATCTAAAATCCAACATATATAACCCTATGTAAAAATTGTTGTTCTAAAAGATATATGCTTGTGTCATTTTTGTATTCATTTTAACTAAATTAAAATAAAGTGTCATTATCACTTACAAGTGGATCCATGGGGTCCCAAAATAGACCCAAAGATGCCCATGGTCGACCATCTATCAACCAATAGGGTTAAGACACGTTTTTAGGGTAATTTAGTATTATTATAATATTATTTTTTTAACCCTTATTTACCGGATTTACCCTTAACCATGGTAAATAAAATATTTACCGCAGTAATTATTCAAAATGTCTAAAAATAAAAGTTAACTATTTACACAATTTGAACATCCTGATTCCAAATATGGAATCCATTTTCCTAAATTCAAAACATAGAAGTGGCAGAAATTAATTTAAAATTAATTCCCGCTGTCAAAACAAAAAGCGTGTTTTTAAGAGATAATAACTATCAAAAGATTGACACTTGTTTATGTTCGGTTTAATTGTACAATTATGTCCAATGACCAACATTATATTAAATGGTAAAAATATATTCTAAATATACTTTAAAACTACTAAAATTCATAATTTATCACTATTAATTATTTTGATTAAAAAAGTTGTTTTTAATTAAAATTTAGTAATTTTCACTATTCATCAAAATATAAAAGTTATCTGAAAAGTACCAAAATTTCACCCTAGGATAATTTCGATATTCCGAATCCAAAAATGAAGTCCATTTTGAAATATAAAATATATATGATTTCAAAAATTAGGTATTACTATTCACAACGGCTAGTTTAATTAGTTGTGGTGTGTGTTAGAACTCGAGGTTGCGTACAACACACGCTATCGCATTATTCAAAGGGAAACGTACCGTAGAAGCTTGGGGTGTTACATTTCCCCCTAATAATATGATCTTGGATAATTTTTTAGACCACTCTTTTGGTCCTAGAATAGGGTTTTTACCATAAGACAAGAGTTTGGTGGAAAGCCAAGCCATTCAAATTTTAGCGGAATAATTAATATTTAATATTTAATAAATTAATTATTAATTTATTGATGTAGGTTTATTCATCTATATAAATTCAACAGATCATCATATTGATATTACATATCCTTCGTTGAGTTTAGAATATGGAGTTTTTATTAGGCGACGCATAAACTTGAATCGAGCACCAGGGCCGGCCCAGGCCAATTTTTCTTCTTTTTCTTTTTCTTTCTTTTCTATTTCTTTTCTTCTTTATTAATTTTTATTCTCGTGTAATCCTATCTGAGTAACACTATGTTGTTTCAAAGAGAGATGATGGGGAGGGAGAAATATATGGATAGAGGAATGGAGGGAGGTGTCATTGTGAATCCCTTGACGCGCCAAATCGTCATGCGACTACTGTGGACTCCAGATTCAAACGAAGCTTATGTGGTTTCCTCAGGAAGGTAGGTACATTTGCGTCTTCACCATAGATACCCTTTAAATTGTTTTTTTCAATATTTTATAGCCTTTTGTTACTTTATTGTGGTATCTTGGGGCCCGATCTGTTGTTTTGGGGGAGAAAAAGGGGGATTCGGGCTATTTAAGGCTTTCTCATTCAGGGAAACCAGGTTACATGGTGTGTAGTCCAGGGTGACATTCCATGTGTTCTTCCTGTTTAGGGAACATGAATTTTTAAGTATTACACATCGTGTATGGGGTATACACACCATGTACTTGAACCTTTCCATGTGGCCGAGTACACAGGCATGTCTACCCGTGTAGGGGTTCACAGCTGTGTAGCGTACACGGCCAGACCTCATGTAGGGTAGCACACCATGTAAGAGCACACAGCCTGGCCAAGTATCCTTCAAAGTTGGTTGAGGGACATAGGCATGTACCCCATGTCGCGTATACACCATGTACCCATTTCAAACACTGTGTACCTATAGATTGTATATGCACAGGCCAGCGGAGGTACACGCCTAAGTGAGGTTGTGGAAGTACTCGTCGTGTACCCATGGGGACACACCGTGTACTTCCCCCTTGTAACCCTTTGATGGTTTTTTGTTTCTTCTATCCCCATGATCAATTTTGGACATGAGAGTAGTCTATTATGATTATTTTTCCACGTAGATATCAATGGTGGAACCGGTGGAGCGATATGAGGGCTTCTAATGGGTGGTTTGGGGATTTTATAGAAATGGAGAGGTTACTCCTTTAGTTATTAACTTTAGTTTCCTCCTAGGAGTAAGACTTTGTGTGAATATTAGGTTGGGTTTTTATACCAACCTAGTTGAGACCTTTGATCTAAGATGTTCTATGAGCTATCTCCCATGAAGTTTGTATTTCGAGGATGTTCCCCTTGTGAGACGTGCCCTTATGTCCTATGAGATCAAGAGACCTGGTGCTTCTAAGGATCCCTTGAGGGATGCCTTCTCTTACACGCTGATCTAGGGAGTCCCCTATAGGATCTCTCGATTGTGTCTCATTTAGAGACTCCTTGTGGTATGATGTCTCTATTATTTATCATTTGATGATACCATGTAGGATTCCTCATTTTCCTTTTTTTTCTAAGGATTCCAAGTAAGATGCCTTCGCTCGTGTTTAACTAGAGGACCCTGAGTAGGATACCTCTCAGTGTTTGACTTGAGGGACCCATTGGGTTCCCTGATGCTTGACCAAACATGATTTGTACGTTGATTTTGGGTAGATATTGTGTTCGGGTTTCACCTAGAACCCATGCCGAACTGGTAAGCCCATGGGTCTATGGCTACAGTGTTGGGTTGGGAATTCATGCCACTATCACTCATTTATTTATTATTTATATGGTTTTTTCAAATGTAGCAATGTTTAAAAGAGGTTCTTTGTGTTTGGTGGCTGTTGAGACTGACGTGAGGCGTCTTTATTCTTTTGGGATGCCCGGACATTCTTTGTGGGATCTGTTTTTCTTATTGGGATTCCTAGACGTGCTTTCCAAGGATCCGGCTTCTGAGCCATGTTATTTATGATGTTTATTAGTATACCTAGAGGTACTACCTGGGACTTGGATGTTTCGGTTGAATGTATTTATTTATTATGATATACATATGTTTTTTGGATGACTAGAGTTGGTTCCTGGTATCCGGTTGTTGAGCCTTACTTGATTATTTTGGGTTTTGACCATTTCACACCTAATGAAATGGTTAATTAAATATTAAACGATTGAATGGTAAATAGTAGTGGTAGAACCAGGGCCTTAGGTTAAAAGGACATGGACGAGCTCAAATGACTATTGTACCTTATACCTTGGGTGAACCATGGATTCATATTATAATGCAATGGACGGACTAAAAGAGGGTATTTTGTTTAAGTCGTTAGCGAACCATGGATATAGTGGATGGTCTCATGGAGTCTATACTTAAATACTGAGAAAACCATGGATCCATTAAGGGATTCCATGGATGGGCTATATTGGAATTGTTTATGATATACCTTAGTTGATACTTGGATTCCTGCTGTAGGAATTCCTTCAACAGGCTCAGTAGGTTCATGACTTGTATGCCTCGAGTGATACTTGGGTTCCCATTATAGGAATGTATTGGATGGACTCATATGATGGATGATATATGATGAGGATGATTATTCTATCCTCTTCCTATGATCAGAATGATTACACTCTTTTGAATCAGTTATGATACTAAGGGTTGGGATGACTGGATATTGCGTTCTTAAACCATGTTGGATTCATGGACCGATGTTGTGTGTTTGTCAACCAGTGACCTTTGTGAATTATGGAATATTTTTTATAGGATTTACCATCGGTATAAAGTATCCTTGTTTCAGGGATTTTAGGCATGTATGGGTGAACCCAGGTGTAGGATGAGTATCCCCCTACGGTGAAGTAGTTTTCTCATAGATATTTTCATCACTGGTTGAAGAAGTTATATGTCGATTGGGATTACAGACCCATATATCAACTTAATGTAACACGACATGAGTGGGATGACATGTAGCTTAATGATCTTGCATATTATTTCCATTTGAGTGGGATTTTGGACCTGAGGTTCGATTGCTTATGTGGTTTCATGTTATTGATTCACATACAACTGAATATTCATAACTATGTATATATGTATAGGTATTGGACTATACATGTATACATATATAGTTATGGAAATACATGGTGAAATTTTCTTAGTCGATAGGGATTACATACCATAGGTTTGACTGTGGGATCACATTGGTTTTACTTTCCTTTTTTGTTATGTTTTAGCTAGTTTGAGCATGTTTCTTTTGCATACACTTTTAGCATCACAGTTATAGGTTGCTTTTCGAGGTGAACTGCTGAGATTCTTTCTCACCCATTCGTGTGGACCTTGGTGTACATTTAGTCCTTATATCTTCTTTTCAGGTTGAGCATGAGTTGTATGGTAGATAGGGATGAGGCCTAGTGTTTCATGATCAAGCAGGGCTGCTCAATTGGTTCTTCTGATAGGGCTAGTGCAGTTCGACAGTGTTTGGAGATTGTGTACATGGTTTGGCTTGGAGTTAATAGTATATCCTTGTACTTTTGCTTTCATTTCATTTTGTTTTTTTTTTTGTATCTGTATGGTCATTCCAATGATAGAATAGTGTTTTGTTGTATTTCATAGTTATTCTGGTAATTACAACATTTTAGTTATCATTACAACATTTTCTATTTCAGTTGTTTACTTCTTTTTCACTCTATTTACATTATGTTGTGTATGTTACTTAGTTTTTTTCTCTATTTTATAACTTCTGTATAAGGTCATAGTCTCCCCACTATCACACCCTAGGACCTTGTTGTAAGTCAGAAGCCTCTATCATATGAGGAGGTGCACTTGAAATCTAGTGACCCACTATCTCGGAGCACTATTTTAGTGGAATCAGGGTCGGGATGTAATAAAGATTCACATCATGAATGACATTCATGACATGAATTGTATTTTTCTAGTAGGTTTCAACTAGTTTCGCACTATTTATTTAGTTTTAATCTCTATGATCATTGTTTGACTTATCATTTTTCATAGGACAGAATCCACATCATCAATTCATTAATTTTTAACTCATTTCTAGGAATTTCTCATAATATTCCATCAATTATGAAAATTATTAAATACCAGTATAAATAATCAATTAAAGGGTAAAAAATTAGTATTTTATATTATAGTAAGAATGAAAAATATGAATATGTTGGTGTCTTATTTTAGGATTTAAGAAGCTATTTGGAAAGGAAAGGGTTCTTAATATATTTTATTCTTTATTTTATGTAATACTTTTCAATTATTTTTTCTTTCAATATTAAATTTTTTTATACATCATTCCTTATTTTGATATCAATGCAATATCACTATTTTATCTCACTATACCATATTCAAAAGATTTTATAATACTTAATCATTTCAATAACCATAAAATCCATTATCCATATCCCTATATATTCCATGTATTTGGTATTGTGGATGTATGTTTTTTTATAGGCAGATATTTTCTAAGGATGGATATAGATGGTTTAGTTGGTGGAGCCATTATTGGGTCTCTAGTGGATTATACTAAATTTTGGCATAAGGTGACCTTTCAATAAATGCATTCTGACATGTATGTCTTTCCTTAAGGAAATTTTGTACCCCTAATACGTATCAAATATTTTTGAAACATACTCTTGATTTTTAAAGGGGATTTTTCAATCAGTTTTAGTCTCCTGTAATTGAAAACCATTATATGAAATGACTCATTCGTATTTATGTTATTATACCGTGATATTAACCAACACTATTAAATAATTTTCATTCCTTTGATAAGGGTATTTTCCATTATATTGTGAATACTATATAGTTTCATTGTTAAATGTGGGATATTAACAATGATAGACATATTATTCCACCAAATTTGGAAATATTAATATTCTATATATCCATTATTTCTATATGGATAACTATTCATTATATATCATTGATTATGTATGAGGTTCCTTAAGTAACATTATGAAATGTTTTTTTTATAAATTCTATTTATATGATTGATGCATTGGAAATTATATGTGATGTAAAGGGTCTATAATTATATAACTCATTGATGAATTTTCAGGTTATAAGAGATAAACTATATTTGGTATTTTTTGTATGCTTGCCTAGTTCTATATCATGTCTTAATTGAGGCATCATTGGTATGGTTATGATGTCTAACATTATACATTCAATCACTTTGATTCGGTTATTATTATCTATGTGATTATTTATATCCCATTATATAATTTTAATAAATTATTTATTCTAATTTTATCATTTATAATAACATAATATGATCAATAATTCTCATCATATTATGTATTTTATGTTCAGGAAATGTTAGCTTATGATGTATGTTATCCCTTATAGAGCATCTGATCTTACCCTTTTATGTTTTTTCTCAATTACCCATGGAACCATAATGATTATTACATGTAAACTATGTATAATAAAGGATAAATAATAAATATTTCAAGTATTAATATGATATACATTAATTTTACTAGGTAATGTAATGTTCTCTAAGGCATCTAGTCTCTTGAGACTACTACAATGTTTGATCCAAGGTATTGTTATTTTCTATATTATATACCAATGTAATAAAATAACCATCAAATATATGTTATTTGTGTAAGGTTTTTAAAGTTTTTATTACCGGAAATTTAGTATAAACCTTAGTAACTAGGTCTAAAACAAAATTTTTAGGGAATATGAGCCATTTAAAAAACTGTTAGAAAAATATTTAATATTTTCTAGAATAAATAGAACACTCACATTTTAATTATAAAAAAATTATATAAATTTTAAATTATGATTCATGATTCATATTAGAATTTGTTTTTTAATTAAATATATGAAATTATTTAACTATGATACATAATTGATGGAATATAAACTATTATGAAACACAAAATCAATCAAGAGATTTCTCTAATGTGAATATAATTATTGAAAGGACCAGTTTGGGATATTCCTAGCACTAATATGGCGGTGAATTAGTGTTTCTGAATTTTAATCCTTTTGCAATTTTTTACCCTTTACCTCTTAGAGCTGTT
Organism: Viscum album; assembly: GCA_963277665.1. NCBI lineage: Eukaryota > Viridiplantae > Streptophyta > Magnoliopsida > Santalales > Viscaceae > Viscum > Viscum album. Next base: position 3,547,398 of record CAUJRU010000022.1, read on the forward strand.
AGGATATTGATTCTCTTTTTTCTCTTTTTATTATCGCATGCAATTATATAAAATAAATAAAGATGGAACAAGATATTTTTACAAGGTTCACTGCTCAATGTGAGTAGTTAGTCCTTGTAATGGTATAAAAATAATCCAACTATAGATCCTCTATAAAATAATCCATTAAATGTGGTTCAATAAAGTATTGAATATTCTTTCACTTATCTTATACTATATTCAATTCGCATATCATGTTTTACAACTCCTAGATATATATTTATACTACCTCTAAAGATAGTATTCTTCCTTGCTAAAGGTTATTTTTAACACCCATAAAGTCTTCCACAATATGAAATTTATGTTGGATGTTATATTGATTCTTTTTTCCTTCCACTTCTTCACTTTCTACATGGTCAATAGTTGGAAAGAAACTCTTCTTATTCTTCTAACTTCATTCATAATAATATGAATATTTTTTAAGATGAAAATCTCATAATTCTTATTTGACCTAAATGATAACCGATCAGATATTAATTTGATCACGATGTATTATTCTTCTTCAATGAAAAACAGACTGCACTAGTTATTCTTCTCTTCTTCTTTATTGAATTGAAAACTTCTTTTGTTATTAATTAATTAATGAAATATCGTATCATCTGTATAAACCATGAAATTTTTTCCATGCACTTCTCTGCAAAATTTCCTCAACTGGGATTGAAAAGTTCACGGTACGACTCTGCATTTTTCATGGGGGTCAGTAACGATAGCAAAGGAACCTTCCCAAAGGGCCAAGACCGTAGCCTGGCACTGATCCCAAGAAGGGGTGCGGGGGCATAGCCCCCGCATTATGGAGCAATAAATTTGGATAAGTCCCTAAAGTGGCGCCCAAGGTACCTGTGTCCAAACACCAACGTGCCACAATGATGGAGCTGAATGAAGCTATTATTTTGGCTAAGTCCTCAAAGTGGCACCCCAGTAAGGCCAAATCACCAGTGGCACGCAATCATACATGGGCACCACCCATCCGATGTGCAGCCACTTGTGTGCCACAAAGTTGGCACGTAACCCACTTGCACGACCAAACTCATTTTTCCCAAGGTCACTTATTTTCCTATAAATAGACCCTTGGGGCCTTAATTTGGATGGATGAATTTCCCTGAAGCCTAATTTATTCTCTGGTCACCCTAGTGCTTCTCCCAAGTCTTCCGAAACTTTTAAGGTAGTTATTTAACACCTAAAGTGTAGGAATTGATGGAGGATCATAAGATTTAAGTCCTTTTAGTGTTTGAAACCCATAACACTTGCTCACCTAAAGTGCCCAACATCCCTAAATTAGAAACACTTGCGTGCCACCTATTCCTCTCACAGGAAGTTGAGTTCCCCACTTCTGGGAATACCCATAAATACTCTTGAATACTTGAGTTACTTCTCTCCCAAGTATTAACATACAGGTTGTTTTTAACTCAAGTGAACATCAGGTCACCCAAGACTACTTGTGTGCCAATACTTGTGCACCAGTACCTACTTGGGTTCCCTTCTTTCATTCACTTACTCTCTTTAGTATACAAGCCATTAATCCCTCTTAAAATCCATTCATGGCAAGGATTCTTCTTCATTAGATTCCTTGTCTGAAAGGGATTTTGTTGATACCTCCACCAAAACCTCATGACTTATCAAACCATTGGGAAAGTCACATTAGTGTGTCTCTTATTTGGGTTTGTATATCCACATTAATAGGTTTCCCACATTTTTTCACAATGGGGTTAGGATTCCTGGAGTTTCTTTGGGTTTGTATATCCTCAGTCACATGGACCTTTCTCCCAGGAACGGTGTTGGGAAGTTCATTGTTTGAAGGATTGGGGATTGGGTTCTAACCTCCCCTTCACATCTATAAGACCCGGAACCTTAGTTCTTTGGTAGGGAAGGTACAATTCACACTTTATTTTCCATGAAAGAAAAATAAAAGTCTCGCTCCCCTACCAGGATAAATTTTAGGGATTCCATCCTGGTGTAAGCCCCTAAACATTCAAGTAGGAGGTTGCAGTATTACTCCTCTATACTTCCTTTGTTAAATATTTTACATCCTCTTATTTTTTTACACCGAGCATGACTCACGTGGGCTTAGATATTTTTCATGATCACAAAATTTGCGCACAACCACTTGAACTATGAGAACTGTAATTCATATTCGAACCAGGATACGTAGGAATCATTCTTAGGGCGCAATCTCATTGGATATCCTCTTCAAGAATCCAACCCTAATTACCTTAATTTGGGAATCTTCCTTAGGATTAATCCCCAAATTAAACCACCAAATAACTAAGACATCCTTTTCAAGAAGTAATCCCAAAGGCATTTCACTAGAAGGATTATACTCTCCTATGATACTTATAGAACTTTGTGGGCTTTGATTCCCATCCACATGGGATACCTAGGAAGCCTCCTTGAGATTCAAATTGAACACTTCAAATTAACCTTGATCTCCCTGGGCCATATTCCCAACATTGTCTAATATTAATTGGAAACCCATATCCTTTCCAAGTTACTTGGGCTGCTTCAGCATAATTCCCATACCAAACTTTTACTAGAACCTTTAACTTAGATTTTCTTACTACATGACATTAAAATATATGGTTAGGTTCTTATCACATGACCTTAAAAGGTATGATGTGTCCCATTAAGAAGAACCTAACTATGAGAGTTCTGATTTCCTTTCACACGGATATGTAGGTAGCCCATTTTATGGGTACAATCCCAATATCAAAACAAACATTGATCTCCCTGGACAATAATAAATTCCAGAGTGCCCCACTGAGTGGCTTAAAAACCAGTATCATCATAATTATGATTAAAAGAATCTATAAATAGTATATGAGAGGATACCATTGATGGAGAACCTCAAATACATACAGATATCTCAATTAATGAAGAGCCTTGAATACATACGGATGATTATAAATTTCACACACGTCAATAAGTGATTGAAAATTCCATGGGAAACTTATGTTATACTTGGTTAATTAATAAGGATTCATGAAAATATCTTAAATATATAAATAGAGTCCCGTATTAGACAATAATTCCTCCCAAAAGGGTGTGCTGAGTCCGACCTCCCATCCGCTCGACCAATGCACGTTCTTAAGTATCGTAAAGTTCAAACTTAATGAATGACTACCTTTGGAAAGAAGATACCTATTGGATAAAGAACTTTTGGGTGTTTTTGGTTCCATGAATAAATCCAATGGAAACTTCCTGGAAGCAGTGATTCTTAAAACTGGAACACACGTTTCAAGGAACTACACAACAAAAATAATGAACCCAACATGAATCCTTAACCAAGTTATTAATGTTACCCACCTTTCAGGCCCCTATCAATTGATAAAGGAAGTCCATAAAAAGGAATCAATCACGAATGTATCCATCAAAATATGTTTCTTTAATGGAGTTTATTTTTATTATCATTTTTTTCACAGAACACCCTTCACTCCAAAATGGATTCCTTTAGGTTTTCACCCATGAATTCCCCGACTGTTGCTCAAACTGGATCATCATCCACTGGAAGAACATCATCACCCACTCAACGTATTAAACGCTTGGTCTCTAATGTTATGTTAAGGGAGTACCATCCACATTGTACTATCCCAACCTTTGAGGCTTCCCGACAGGCTCTCCAGATTAATTACAACCCTCGATCGTCTGGTCAACGACGACCGATGGTCAAGAAGCAGACAGTGCCAACCACCGTTTTTAACTGTTTCGGGTCTTTATCCCAAGAACGCAACAATCAGTTCCTCACATACTATAGGTAGGTGGATCAAGAGGTCACTCAAGGCCTCAATTTAATGATGCAAGGGTCCTTCCTGAGGACTCCCACCAACAATCACCGCCAGCAGAATCGTGTGGTAGTGAACCCCCAACAAGATGTGGGTGTTGCATTTGGACATTTGACCCAGGTCTCTCAAACCTGGGCATCAAAGATGAAGCACTAGGGACAACGTATAGTCAACATGGATTACTTTTTACCTTTTCCCCCTATGGATAAGTCCATTAACCTAACTTTATGGTAAACAACAAGCGGGCACATACACTCGTTCATCCTAATTCCTCTTCCCATTAGACTCGTCTAGCAGTGACTCACCAATCCCAACAAGAAAATAAAGTGGACTACCATGAATAGGAACATACGACTATTTAAAAATTATCATCTAGTAAACAGAATCATCTAACTACATTTAAGAAATCATTCCAATCAAATGTGGTGTTAACTGGTAAACAGGAACATACACCTGCTTACACTCACCAATTCAACCAGTAGTCTTGTATGCTAGTATTGAAAGAGGTTTGTCAGCCATACTTGATGGAAAACATCCAGTAGGCACATACACCTTCCAGTGTTCATAAATCCTGCCAACAGTCTCATTTTGCAGCACCTGGAGAAGTCAGTTGGAAAGCTCCGACGACAAATATGGGGTAGACAAACTCTCAGCCCCCATACATGAGTATTGTCAGTACCCATTGATAGGAAAAGGAGGATAGGAGTAGGCACATACACCTACTCTCGATAAATAATGGATTTATATTCCAGTTACATCTGCTAAAGGCACCAAACATATCTTAGCAATGGTGAAAGGGAAAACACAAATTTCTTCACACATTCTAGAATCATGCCAGAATATCATAACAAAAACTTCAACAGTACCCGGGGAATAAACACATAAATCTGTTCCCACACCTGGGATGACACAACCACATGACATCCCAGAGCAGATACACTCCTCTTCTCTAGTCCAGGAGGGTTATGGATCATACTCCCCCATATCATACAGATAATAGGATCAGGAACATACACCCTTTACCATTGAAGGTAATCAGATAGTTCTGATAAACAATCCAAGTCAGTCACATACACCTACCAATGATAACCACTTCTCCCAGAAAGTGTCCCTAACTAAGTGTAAGATAGTATCTAAAAATAATTCTCATCAAACATAGTTTTAAAATCAGGAGACAATATGTCATATGGATCCTCTTAATGATATAGTTCTTGAATCCCTTAGAAATTTATATGTTGTAGCTCAAGTTCCTACCATATCATTAACAAATTATGGGTGTAGTATTAGTAATTATGATGTTCCCTATCAGACACTTCAACAGGAAGGCTTGATTCATTAAAATTTGGTCAATCTAGAGAGCCTATATCTGGATGGGATCCATGAAAACCCTCCATGTGTCCATAAGTCCGAGGAGTAAGAGGATTTATCCCTTACTGTGATCCACCATGGTGGTCCTCCTCGTGATGTAATTCATTGTGAAAGTTCTCTCAATAGTATTATTTCAAATTTTCAAGATAATTTTATAATTGACAATGTAGTAATGAGAAAGCCCTCTTATCTCGAGGCACTTACTAACACAAGTACAGTCATGTATGATGCCTTTTCATTAACGGGTGAAATAATTTCTCAACCAGAAGACATATTAAGGGAATGGTCATTCTCTGAACCTCCCTTGGGTTATTTTTCTTCCATTACAGTAGAGGAAAAAATGATTGATTCCATTGTTTTTAATAAACCAATCAAGAAGAATCCACTTTGGTTAGACCAAGTGGAGAAACCTCTAGTGAATGATGATGAAGATATATTAAACATGAGAAAAAAATTGGATAAAGGAGAAGTACCAGTCATGTTATGGGCTTTGGAAAATTCTCAATACAACATTCTGGAATTTATGGCATAATATTGAATTCATGATGTCCACCTCAACTTATGGAACACTCTTCATCAGTTGGAAACTAAATTATTACCATATGATGAATATCAAAATCATGTAAAGGTAACATAAGGGTTGCAACACAAAATTTACTTGGCATATCTCACAGTTTCCCAACATCCAAAGGATGAAAAGTAATGGAGAACCCTTCAGCGTGCATGCGTCAATAATTTAAAGAGGATACACCAGTTAATTTCTGATACCCCATCTGGTGTTCATATCATAGGATGGGGTTCACATGGAGCATTTAATTTTACTGCACTCCAAAATTGGAAAATCCTGTCAAAAGTGGTCTCATTCAATGTTATTTCCCACAGTCAGCTACAATCAACATATTTTGTATGCAATCAAATGCACACTCAAGAACATGCCACAACTAGCTCTCATCAGAGTTAGGCCCAGAGAAAACAAATTGTTGAGTTAGTTTTGCATCAGGAATATGAGAATATTCAGTAGGCCTCCCGCTTAGAGGATGTTAGGAATTAGAAAATGCAAATGTCTGAAATAGCACAACAATCTTCTGAAATAGGTGATTTGAGTGTTTTTTGAATAATACACCAAGCTAATGTCTGAACCAAAATTCACAAAATCAGAAGAGGAGCTGCATGAATCTCAATTATAGCAGTTCAAGAGCCACCCCTACCTACAGGTCTAGGGTATTTTTTAATTCAACCTTTAAATTAAATAAAAAAATTGAAAGTTTTTCAAAAATAATAAAAATATCCCTAGCCTAAAGGGCTGGGAGATTTTTCACATCTACAATACCTTCCTCAACATAAGTCAGTTTTCTTCCGATTAGGGAAGAATCCACAAAGAGATCACACAACTGAACTATCCAAGGATTCCCTTCGGGTAACTGTCTTTCAAACATCTCTTGAGAATCCACCATATAGGAGACCAAAATCTCATGGAAGATATAGAAGGATAAGATCCTACAAAGATACTGCCAGAATTCCATCAATGCATTATGTGCCAGTAAATGTTATTAACACCATTGCAGAAGATCCTCCAGAAAATGAATCTAGCTCAAGAGAATCATAAGATGAAGTTCTTATCCATAATGTGGTACACACTGAAGAAAATGAATGAGGTGTTCATACTCAAAATCATAGGCTTACCCAGAATCTAGGTATGCCTTCAAATAATCAACTCCCACCCCTTCTAAAGGAATCTAACAAGGGGAAAGGTAAAATTCGGATCACATCTCACTTTTCCACTGGAGAAGGTAAATCTCTTTCACTTGAAGAAAGATTTTTACAGAAAGAAGAGGATATGAATGAGTTGAAAAGAATCAATATAGAGTTACTTCAAAGCAGCATTTCTTCTAGACCTACTCCCCAGACAGATCCTCAACTTTCCCAACCTATAGAATCTCCTCATCAAATAGAATTTTTGGTAACTACAGATGCGGATAATGAATTCCCTCTATTGGGTACATATCTAGGGCAGGATCAAACACATCCTTATAGGTCTGTCCCCATGGGTAATCCAAGGAAAATACCAGTACCACCACCAGTGGTTTTGCTGGTTGTTTCACTAGTTCAAGCTCCATCTAATGTACCTGTATAGGTCCCAACTCATCTGGATATTCCTCAAATTATTATGAACACAATTGAGGCATTAACAACTTGATTAGAGGCTATGGAAGAACATCGTGCACCAGTTCAGCCTGAAAGGAGAGCTTACCCTAAGTGGGTGGATCTGATTCCTCCCCCACCAAATTTTGTAAATATTGCATTCCCAATATTTAATGGTTTGGGAGATCCAGAGAAAAACATAAGGAATTTTTTTTATCGTTGTGATCCCATGATGGGGACTCCTCAACAACAAGAATTAGTAAAGCTTAGGTGTTTTCTGTAATCCTTATAAGGACCAGCTTTTTTATGGTATACAATTCTACAATCTCGATCAATTACTGGATGAGAAGATCTCCTTCAGAAATTTCTTCTTAAATTTAGCTCAATGCTGCTGAAGGCAACATTTTTTGATCTCACAAATTGTAAAAAAAGGAAAAATGAAAGGGTCTCAGATTTCATTTCTCGATGGAAAGTATTAACATATTCCTTAAATATAAAACTCCCTCAAGAATAGTTGCTGCCAATTTGTGTAGAAAATATACATGATGAGTTACATATGCCATTGATACCTGTGAAATACACAGGATGGTTTCGAGACCTGGCTTCAATTTCCAAGTAGGTGTAGGATTATATTGTGGAAAATAAATCTAAAACTTGTGTAATTCCATCATCTCTCGGAACGAGAATAGGTAAAGCATGGGATACTATAGTCGCACTCAAGAAAGCACCTATACCTAATTCCACTTCAAAACCTTCGTCATATCAAAGGGATATGCATCCCGAGCATCATCAACAATGACTGCTTCGTTAATATGATCAAAGAGATCAAAGGCATAAATAGTTTGAGGAGTCAAAGAAAAAAGTTTATTCTTTCCAAAATGAACAGATTCCCTATTACTTCATCTCATCTTTGGAAAATAGTTTGGTTCAGTTTCCAAGGCCAAAGAAACCAAACAAAGAAGATGATGAAAATATTCTAAATTATTGTCCCTTTCATCAGATGTTGGGGAATCCTATCTAGGAGTGTTTTTTTTAATACCTCATGAAAAAAATGGTAGACTCTAAACAATTAAAACAGAAATGTACATCATCCCAAGTAGCATGTGCTGCTGCTACTAATCCAGAGGAAGAAGGCGAATGGTAGGAATTCAAAGGTAAAAGTTTTCAGAAATATAATGATTGGATTATCAGGAAAATGATAAAATGAACTCATGCCATTCTAAAAAAAGAATTCAAACAACTGATTGTGTCTTCTTCTACTTCTACCATAGTAAAACCACCTTCGTCAAAAGATCAATCCTCAAAGAAACGATGCGATTAGAAGGGTTAAGAGAAGTTAGAAGAAGATGAGATCATGTCAAGATCAAAGTTTTCCTTGACCCTGGAAGATTTCATGTCATCTATCTTAAAAGGAAGGGCATCGTCCCGCCAAACAGCACAATCGGAACTGACCTGTCAAGAAGAATCCTCATTAGATGAAGAATTGATCTTTGGTTTTGTTAACGTTATCCACTTAACGGATCCCTATGCTGATTGTGATTCTGGTTATAATGAACCGTTGTTCCATGCACCTAACTGGAGAACTATAGGAATAAAACCAAGGTAGATGATATAGTCGGAGATATAGATATTCTAGAAACCACTATTTTAACTCTACTCCTGATCGAACAGTATATACGGCAGAAACTCATGTAAGAGCCCTTCTGCAGGCTTAAAAAGAACAATGAGGTCCTTCCACGCATGATAGGTTCGATCCTAGCATGATTATTTTGGAGCACTAATTAAAGGTTACACAGTCTATCTCTTAGCAAGTAGATATACCTAGTTAGTCTAATCTACCAAATCCATGAGTATTTCCAACTTTTGCTCCGACATAGGGTATACCCACATCAAGAGTGTCAACTTCCAAGGTACCTGTAGAACCACATCTTTATATTGGGAAATGTAGACCTCTAGACCAAAAGTATGATGTTTTGAAATAGTTATCCCAAGTACTATCCAAGTTGTTGATTTTGGATGCCTTGAATCTGTCAAAAGATCTTTGAAAATCACTTATTGAGGATTTTTCAATTCCTCAAGAGTTTGAAATCGAATTTGATACTGCTAAGGTTTATCGTATAGATAATGATCCCAAAAAATGTCATGAAGTTATATCTTTTATAGATAAAGATGAATATGTTGTTTTACATGGACATATCAAACCCTTTATCTATATGGCAGGGTTAATGACATAGACATCTGACGATCCTTCAATGATAATGGATCAAGAGTCAACCTCATTCATATTCATACACTTCATCGATTGGGCCTCAATGAATCTGATTTATCTCCTTCCCCATTAATGTTTCAAGTTTATGACAAGAACAAGCAAGAACCTTTGTGTGATATTACACATAGAACTCAGTTTGGAGATCTTGTGTCTAATTTAGATTTTATGGTTTTCCTTTCGGATACAACCTTTAACATTCTGCTTGGTAGGGCTTGGTTACATCAACATGCATCCATTCCTTCATCATACCACCAATGTCTCAAGTACTATTTCAATTGTAAAATTCGAATATTTTATGGTTACAAGGTTCCATTCAAAACATGTGAATCTCAATACATTGAGGAAAAATTATATCAAATGAAGGGAACAAGGTTTTTGACAAAGGAGGTAACCAGAATCAATGCTTCAAATGGTCTGGAAAAGATCCCAGCAAACCTATTCAAACATTTGAGTGTAGATTATGTGTTTCCTATCAATTGGAATTAAAGGATAAAACAAAATCTGTACACTCATCGAGTGACTTCCATATTGTCAATTATGGAAATCAATCCTGACAGCATGGGAGAAATTGTTTATTCACCAATCAGTAGTGAATGCTTTAATGGAGATGTATTCATTTCCTCCACTGGACTTTAGCAAGTTTCAGCTTCATTAATAAAACTAGAAGAAGTTTTATAAATACTAGAGGAAGAAAATTGTGTTGATTCCCAACTCATTATATCCTCTTTAATGCTCCAGAAAGACCCTTCATTATTAGTAGGGTTAGAAATGGTAGCCTCTTCTTCAGGATGTTCAAATATTGACTCCTATCCTAGCTCTGAAATTTTTTCTTCATAATCCACTATGTAAGTATAAATAGAAGAAGTGACATGCAATGAAGAGGAATAAGAAGAATATAATATAAGGAAAAATCCTACAGCATTTGAGGAAGGTGTCTCTACAACTGTCGATGAGCTCAGAGAAATAAATATGGGTACAGAAGAAGATCCACACCCCACTCTAATTAGTGCGGCCATGAATCCTGAAGATAAATAAGTGTATACTTCATTTTGAAAGAAACATCAAGATATATTTTCGTGGAATTATATAGAAATATAGTTATTAACCCCGATGTATCCACCCATAATTTGGGTTTTCCAGAAGAACATCGAGGATTCAAGCCAGCAGCAAGAAGAACACACCCAACTCATGCCTCTAAAATTAAAGGTGAAGTTGATAATCTTATAAAGGATAACTTTTCCAGGGAGGTTCAATATCCAAAATGGATGGCCAACATTGTCCCAATGAAAAGAAGAATAGGAAAATCAGAGTTTTCATTGATTTCATAGATCTTAACCAGCATTTTCCTAAAGATGACTTTCTAGTTCCAATCACAGAACTTTTAATTGATGAAACAGCTGGCTATGAAGCTATTTACTTCATGGATATTTACTTTGGGTACAATCAAATATTCATGGCCCTAGAAGATGAAGATTCTATAGCATTCAGATCTCCTCAAGGTGTGTTTTGATATCGGGTAATGCCCTTTTTCTTCAAGGATGTAGGTGCAACGTATCAACATGACATGCACCATATCTTCAGACCCTTATTAGAAAATTTTTTTGAATGTTATGTAGATGATCTGGTGGTTAAATCCATACAATTTTTTTTATCATTTGGATGATATTGATATCATATTCAATAATCTTCAGCAACACAATTTGAAGTTAAACCCCTTGAAATGTGCTTTCGGGGTAACCTCAAGAAATTTTTTTGCCTTCGTTGTATTTCATCATGGAATTGAAGTTGATCCTAAGAAAAAAAAAAGCAATTCTCGGCATGTAACCTCCTCCTAATTTGAAATAATTAAGATTAATTCAAGGACACTTGGCCTATATTCGACGCTTCATCGCGAATTTGACAGGAAAGTGTTTTCCCTTCACCAGATTAATGAAGAAGGGAGTCACCTATAAATGAATTGAAGACTACCAAGAATCATTTTATACCCTCAAGAAATATCTTTTGTGTATACTAGTATTAATGTCACATCTTGAAGGAAGACCACTTATTCTTTATGTGACAGCTTTAGAGCGGTCACCGGGTTCCTTCCTTGCCCAAAAGAGTGATGCTGGGAATGAGAATAGCCTTTACTATCTCAGTCGAACTATGCTTGATGCAAAAACACGATATTCAAATATTGAGAAGTGTTGTCTGGAATTAATATTTATAATTCATAAATTGAGGCACTACCTACAATATCATGAGGTCCAATTTGTGTCTCACAATAACCTGCACAAATTTATCCTCATTCGTTTTATGATTATAGGGAATCTGGAACTGTGGGAAGTTATTTTTCAATAGTTTGATATCTATTTTCTGCCTTAAAAACCAATAAAGGGCAAAGAATTGGATGAATTACTTCCTAAACATCCATCTTTGGAAGATACATCATTGAATACTAAACTTCCTAATCAATAGGTATTCTCTATTCAAGATAGTTCCTGAACATGGGAAATATACTTTGATGGTGCCTCTAGAAGTCCAACAAGGAAGAGAATGGAAAACGCTAAATTCAACAAATTTGGTTAGGAATTGTACTTATCTCCCCGGAAAAGGTATTTTTGCCTTATTCCTTCCTATTGTCAGAAGTTGGTACCAAAAATGAAGCATAATATTAAGATCTCATTGCATGCTTGTAATTGGAACTTCAAGTAAAAGTGAATCAACTGAAAGTAAAAGGTGATTCAGAGTTGGTAATCAAACAAATAAATGGGGATTATGATATCATAAAAGAAGATTTAATACCTTTGTGTGATTACATCAAAGGGTTAATGGCTGAATTTCCCTCGGAGCTGACATTTTCTTATATCCTATGATCAAAAAATTCCCAAGTTGATGAATTGGATAATGCAGATATAGCCCTGGAAGATCCAAATTGGGATAAGACAATCATATGTATAGCCCATCTTCATGTGTTATCACATTTCCTTAAATCTATAATGGAGGAAATTAATGAAATTAGACCTATTTATGAGCCATATGGTCATACCACGGGATGGAGAACACCCATTATGAAATACCTTCAAAATTGAGTACTTCTATCAGGTAGAGCAGAAAAAGAACAAATCTGATGATGAGTGACCAATTTTACTCTATATTATATTCCATATCACCAGAAGATCCTCTAAAAAAGAGTCATTTATGGAATCCTATTCAGTTGTATTGATGGAGAAGAAATTGCATCTATCATGAAAGAAGTACATTCAGGAGCTTACGGTTATCACCAGTCTAGACATAGGATTTCTAATCAAATCTGAAGTCTTGGATACTTCTGGCCTTAAATGATGCAGTATTACATAGATTTTACCAAAAAATGTCATTTCTTCCAAGTGCATGCCAACTTCATTCATCAACCCCCAGAGTTTCTACATACATCTAAATACTCTTGGACATTTTCCCCATGGGTAATGGATGTAGTAGGGCCTTATCCTCCAGCTAAGGCTAAACAATTCAAGTATATCCTTATTGCTACTAACTTCTTCTCCAAATGGGCTAAGGAAATACCTCTCAAAGAAGTCAGAGCGAAAATCATTTTTAGTTTTTTCAGAACTAATATCATTGCTAGATTTGGTGTCCCTCATACTATATTGATAGACAATGGAACCAATTTCTGTTATTTTGAGGTAAAGAAGTTATATCAGGATCACAATATCAAATCCAACCATTCATCTCACTATCATGCAGCAACCAATGGACAGATAGAGGCTTTAAATAAAACCTTATCAGACACACTTGATAAGATGGTGGATAAAGATAAGAAATATTGGTCTGATAAACTTTTGCATGCTTTATGGGCTTACCAGACTACTACCTATGCTACCACACAAGAAACCCCTTATTAATTGGTGTACAAAACAGAAGTAGTTTTTCCTATTTAAATTCAATTTACTTCACTCAAAGTTTCAATATTTGATCAGTTGTTGATAGATGAAAAGTATCATAAATGGTTTGATGATATAGAAAGATTAGATGGTAAAAGATTGCATACTTTGCATCATTTAGATGTCTATCAGAAAGAATTGTGTGAGCCTTTAACAAGAAAATTTTCCTCCATTCATTTCATCAATTTGAATTGGTATTGGTCCTCAGGAACCCAATTATACCAGGAAAGAAACCTCAAAAGCTTGAGCCAAAGTGGGAAGGACCTTATTCCATATATAAGGTCTACTCAAATGGATCTTATTCCGTAATCTCAATGGATGGAGAGATTATCACAACTCTAACCAATGCGATATTCTTGAAGAAATACTTTTTATAATTGTACACCTTGTCCTAGTTGCATGACTCTAAACTAAACAGCACAAGGTCCTAGTCGTAAGATGTTAAACTACATAACAACCATAAGTGTTCATGCTGCACGACGATAAAATGTGCAACATCTTTGTACTTTTCGCATGATGTTAAACTACATGACATCATTTTTCCTTGTTATAAGAAATTAAAATGTATTGTTAAGGTACTCTCTACTTGACATTAGGAGCATCCATATGCAAGCATCATTGAAATCATTTCTACTCTTTAATGGCACTTGAGTCCCTTTCTTCCCTATGTTTGAGTCATATCTGCATAGGGACCTCATTTCAAGAACTATGTGTGGCTTGATTCTCATTTATATGAGATATGTAGAGATGTTGAGATCTCCAATCTTGGGCCAAACTTCACACAAAAATAATTTTTTCTTTATTTTAATTTTCCACTCCTGTATATGAATTAGATCTATACAGAGTGTTCCCTTAAGATACATGGTTTGATATTTTTCCCATTTTGTGTCTTAAGTTTAATTGTTCTTCCAAAACATGTTTAAATCCCCCGTATTCCATATCAAACTAGATTGGTGTGAGAAATGATTATTCAAGAACTATGTTTGGATTGATTCTCATCTATATGAGATATGTTGAGACACCTGGATCTCTGATCTTGGGCCCAGCCATGATAAAAAAACACCTTTATTTCTTATGTAAAAATATAAAAACCTGCATAGGGGATGTTTAAAGAACTATATACGGATTGATTCATTCCCTCAGAAAGACACATAGTGACACATAGGTTTTTTCCCTTATGTATAGCTACAATATGTCTTTATTGTCACGTCAGTTCATCTTCATACTTACTGCATGAAGTTAAACTACATGGAAATCCAAGAACTACATTTGGCTTGATTCTTGCTCTAATGAGATACATAGTGAGCCTATTCCCTATGCCCTGGCTCATCCATCACTTAATCATAATACTCATATTCTTTACTTGTTTCATATTTTTGTTATAGAAGAAGCCTTTACTGCTCCTTGTTTCTCTCACTCAGCGTATCTCACGTGAGATTATGAAACCGGTAAAAAAAAGAAAAGCTTGTATATATAATTAAGGTGTCTCAATTTATTATGGGGTTATCAATGGTCTTCATAGAATGAATTAAAACTAAATAGTACAATGTCCTCATAGCATGAATCTAAACTGCACAACATAATATTGATTTAAAGTAAACAAAGAAAGTCTCCATTTTTACATATGAATCATATCTATGTAAAGGACTTAAAACTCATGGCCAATATTGATTCAAATATTTCTCATGTGCACTGAGCATAATCCCCATCCATATTTAATAATCTTAAACTTGAATATTTTCAGATCCTCATAATATTTCATACAGTTTTTTGGTGATAGAGTTTCTGATATCTGAGAGCTCTTTTTCCAGATTGTGCAGTACATGCCCTTAGGTGGCCTTGCATAAGTTGCTTACATAATGGGAATGTCATTCAAAGGATACCACTATTTTTCTATAAAACATATGCACTATTTTCCACTACATAATACAACCCCCCATAATAGGTTTTTCAAATAATAGTAATTTCATTCTTTGTTAAAGTGCCTTTTGTCCCCTTCAAACTTTGATAACAATATACAAGAATCTTTATTTTAAAGCAGTCATTCGTGTATATTTTCCCATTACCTTTCCCTCAATATGAAAGTCTTTAAGACCTTGTTTTACACATTTCCCTCTCTATGTGTTCAAATCAATATGAAATAAAATTGGATCACTTGGCCACATATTATATATTGTTTCCATTTTTGGTCTAGTCGTATGACCTTAAAACTACAGACACCATATTTCCTATGTTTGGTTCAGACCTTCATAGAAATCATATTCCTCCGATTCTTTAGAAATCATTATTGGAAATACCCTCTTCATATTCAAGTACTTTTCTCCATAAACCAAACTTTGTGCTTTGTAAAATCTGAATCACCATAAACTTTCTTCGGCTTTTAGCAATATAATTCCAAAATATTGAGAGCTCTTTTTGACTATGCAATATGTTCCCCTAGGTGGCCTTGCATAAAATCTGCATACATAACAGAATTTTCAGTCAAAATATTCCACTATTTGTCTATGTAGAATATTCTCTAGTTGTCCCAGCATAATACATCCCCCATAACGGGTTTTTAAAATAATGGTCACTTTGTTCTTGGAAAATACACCCTCTAATGATTTTATCCCTTTTCCCATATCATTCTCCAAATCTAGAAATTCCCAAATAAAAGTTTACAATTTTCCCTTACATACCAGAATATGGTAGTATGTTTTCAAACAAATTATCAAGAAATTGGAAGAGTCTCATACCTTTGGTCAATGCTAAAGACCTTAAATTAAAGCCACCCAATTTCCTCACTGCATGACTTAATACTACACAGTACAATGTCCTCACTGTATGACTTAAAACTGTATATCTTGATATAATAAATTACACTTTATGGAAAATTTTAACCATTCCTCATACACCAAATTTTTATAGAAGTGGTTTTCCTATTCATGACATATGTCGACATAAATAACCCTTTATTCTTAAAATCTCTTTACTTGGAAAAACTACACATTGTGGTCTTGAGTCACCCAAATATTATTTTCCCTTGTCTATTAACAGTAAAATGTTAAATTCCTAAGAGATATTTTTCTTGACTATGTAGTATTTTCCCTTAGGTGGCCTTACATAAGTTGTCTATATAATAGGCATGTTGGTCAAAAGATTCCACTATTTGGATATGCATCATATGCCCCAATTAGCCTTGCATAATACATCCCCCATAACAGGTTTGTCAAATAATGGTAACTTCATTCTTGGAAGAGACTTCCTTTATTTTTATACAAGTTTTAGATTTGGTGACCATAAAAATTATGACTCAAGATTACCCTTGGAAATATTTAACGAATATTAGAGAAATTCTTATCCACTGAGTCTTGTTTGGGATTTAATTTCAAAATTTATGGTCAAAGTTGTTCTATCTTAAACACTGTCCCTTTATAGTCCAACATGCATGACTTTAAACCACCAAAAACAAGAGACATGGTACTCACCAGATTGGAAACTCGCAAAGGGAACTCTAGACAAAATTAAAAGTCTCAGCTCACTATAATTACATTTTGTAGGTTCTACGAAATATTGAGAAATAAAAAGTCAAAAGATACAAAGTTTTTTGGGGTTGTCTATATAATCCTATTAAAAATCAAACTATGCTCGCTAGGTCCCATGGATTAGGAAAAAATTAGATCATCCTTCTAAACTTTACATAGCTCCAAATATATCCAAATGATGTTGGAATGCATCAAAGTGTACTAATTTTACCTTATAAAAATATTGTTTTCATTCAGAATGAATCAAATTTTAAGGGGGGCTTTTGTAGACACCAAGAAATGTGTTCCATGCACTTTTTTGAAAAATGTCATCAACTAGGATCAAAACGTTTGTGGTGTGACTCTAAATTTTTCTTTGGTGTCAGTGACAGTAGTGAAGGCACCGACCCGAAGGGCCAGGACCACAGCTCGACACTGATCCCAATAAGGGGTGCGGGGGAACATCCCCTGCGATATGCAGTAATAAATTTGGATAATTTCCTAATGCGGTGCCCAAGGTACCTGCATCCAAACACCAACGTGCCACCATGATGGAGCTGAATGAAAATAATATTTTGGCTAAGTCCTTAAAGTGGTACCCTAGTTAGGACAAATCACCAGCGGCGTGCAATCCCACATGGGTGCCACACATCTGGTGTGCAGCCACTTGTGTGCCACAAAGTTGGCGCACAACCCACTTGCGTGACCAAACTCCTTTCACCAAGGGTCGCTTATTTGCCTATAAATAGACCCTTGGGGCCTTTGTTTTGATGGAATGATTTCCCTGAATCCTAATTGCTACTCTAGTCACCCTAGTGCTTCTCCCAAGTCTTATGAAACTTTCAAGGTAGTTCTTTAACACCTAAATTGGAAGAATTAAAGGAGGATCATAGGACTCAATTTATTTTAGTGTTTCAAACCCATAACACTTGCGCACCTAAAGTTCCTAGCATCCCTAAATCAGAAAGACTAGTGCTCCACCTATTCCTATCACAGGAACTTGGGTACCCCGCTTCTAGTAATTCTTATGAATACACTTGAAGTATTGAGTTAGTTCTCACCCAAGTATTAACATACTGGTTGTTCATCACTCAAGTAAACATCAGGTCTCCCAATCATACTTGTGCACCATACTTGCACACCGGTACCTACTTGGGAACCCTTATTTGATTCACCTACTCTCTTCAGACTATAAGCCATTAAGACCTCTTAAAATCCATTCATGGCAAGGATTATTCTTTTTTGGCTCCCTTGTTTGAAAGGTATTCTATTGAGACCACCACCAAAACCTCCTGACTTATCAAACCTTTGGGAAATGCACCTCAACATGTCTCCAATTTGGGTTTTTATATCCACAGTTAGAGGTTTCCCACATTTTTTCACAATGGGGTTAGGGTTCATGGAGTGTTTGTGGGTTTTTATATCCACGGTCACATGTACCTTTCTCCTAGTAATAGTGTTGGGAAGTTCTTGGTTTGGAGGATTGGGGTTTGGGTTCTGAACTCCCCTTCTCATCTCTAAGACCTGGAACCTCAGTTCTTTGGTAGGGAAGGTATGATTCACACTTGTTTTTTCCATTCAATAAAAAGAAAATTCTCCCTACCCTACTAGGATCAATTTTAGGGCATCCATACTAGTGAAGCCCCTAACCTTTCAAGTAAGATGTTATAGTATTGATCCTCTATACTTTATTCACGTTCACTCCTTACTTTCATTAGACCATTTTCTAATGTAAATTGAAGAGATGGGAGTCTCTCCACCTCTCCCTCTTCTCGGGTTGCCTCACCCTCATCCATCATCGCCACCATAGGCGCCCTCTTCCACCAACAGAGGAGGAAAAGTGTGAGTGCATTTGTTGAATATTTGACATCCTTTTGTTTCTTGCACCGATCATGACTCACCTGGGATTAAATATTTTTCATGATCACAAAATTTGTGCAAGACCACTTACACTATGAGAACTCTGATTCCTGTTTAAACCAGGATACGTAGGAATCCTTCTCATGGCCCTAGCTCATTGGATATACTCTTCAGGAATCCAACCCTAATTCCCTTAATCAAGGAATATTCCTTATGAGTAAGCCCCAAATTAAACCCCCAAATCACCAAGTCATCCTTTTCAGGAAGTAAGACCAAACTCATTTCACTCAAAGAACTATATTCTCCTATGAGACTTATCGAACTATGTGGTCTTTGATTCCCATCAACATGGGATATGTAGGAAGCCTCCTTGTAATTCAAATAAAACACTTCAAATCAACCCTGTTATCCTTGGGCCATATTTCTAATAGGGTCTAATCTTAATTGGAAACCCATATCCTTTCCAAGTTCCTTGGGCTGTTTCTTCATAAGTCCCACACCAAACTTTCACTGAGCGCCTTTCGCTTAGATTTCCTTACCACATGACGTTAAACTATAAAGTTAGGTCCTTATCACATGACCATAAAATGTACGATGTGTCCCATTAAGTGGAATCAAACTATGAGAGTTCTTATTCCTTTCACAATGATATGTAGGTAACCCATTTTATGGGTACGATCCTATTATCAAAACAAACCTTCATCTTCTTGGATGAAAATAAATTTCAGAGTGCCCCACTGAGTGTCTTAAAAACTAGTATCATCATAACGAAAATTAAAAGAATCTCTAAATATTATCTGAGAGGATACCATTGATGGATAACCACAAATACATACAGATATCTCCATTAATGAATAACCTCGAATACATACGAATGATTCTAAATTTCACACATGTCAATAAGTGATTGAAAATTCTAGGGGAATCTTATGTTATACTTGGTAAATTAATAAGGATTCATGAAAATATTTTAAATTTATAAATAGAGTCCCATAGTAGACAATAATTCCCCCCAAAAGGGTGTGATGAGCCCGACCTCCCATCCTCTCAACCAATGCACGTTATTAAGTGTCGTAAAGTTAAAACTTAATGAACACCTACCTTTGGAAATTAGGCCCATTTTGGATAAATATTTTTTGGGTGTTTTTGGTTCCATGAATAATTCCAATGGAAACTGCCTGGAAGTTGTGATTCTTAAAACTAGAAAACACATTTCAAGGAACTACAAAACATCATCTTATAATCATTACAATTAATTTCTCCTTTAGTATGAATGATATGAATGTGAATTAGACTTCTTATCCTATAATTATTCTTAAAGCTAAATAATAATAACTAAATATATATTGGGAACTCGCTTCTTCTTAGAAAAATAATAATATAGAATAGTGAAGTAGTTGTGTATACTCTTTCTTAGATACTCAATATCAATAATTGAGTATAGAATTTATTTCCACATAGTGAAACTGAATATTATTCAACCACTAATTACACTTTAATGAACATCTTAGAATTATCAACCTGATTTGATCATCTATACTATATGCATGTAATTGAAAGTTCATTACATGTGGAACCCAAGAACATTCATCAATGCATTTTTATTTGATGTGTTATCATTGATTTTTTTAGTTATCTAAAGTTCTCATGTATTTTTACATATGCATGAAAGCATGTTTGAACTATTCACCTTCTTTTTTATTACTTCACACATATAATGTTTTCATATAAAATTATTCAATAAATTTTGGGATATATGGTTTTCTTTAAATTGTTTAGGTAGTATGATTCATGAATATATTATGCATGTATATCCATGTATATAATGCATGCATTTTCTCCCTCATACAGGTGTATAACACACAATTGCTTCTTCCTTCACGCAAACCAGATGGCTATACGGGACCTTATCTTAATGAAATATTTTGTGAGTAAGAACTTAATGGTCACGGAATCATTTATTCAAAAAAGAAGATATAGTTTTTTAATCAATTCTTCACAAATATCTTCATGTATGATGAACACAGGTTGAAGTCTCTCGGTTCTTGTTCACTATTTTTTCATGTAACTATGTGAGATTGAATCACTTATACACTATTTTGTGGACCCGATATTATTCACGAGGGATGATGAGAGTGTTTTAACACTATTCTTATGTCTGTATATCTTCTTCTCATAGGATATTTGTGATACTTATTCACAAAAACAAGATGGTTTGAGGAACTCCCCTCTTCACGATGCCAAGGAGGATCGCAGTACTCCCCTCCTTCTTCATTTAATTGGAACTATGAAGATGATCTTTTTTTTAACATAAGATCTAAAAATAATACATGAGTTGAATCAAAATTCATGGAATTGAGGCTTTGATATTTATAGGATGGTGGGTATTGCCTCTTCCTCCTTCAATCACCAATTGGAATCCCATATTTAATGATGTGTAAATCAGATATTTGAATTACTAAAGATCTCGTGTTTCTATTCTTAAAATAGCTGGTTAAGTGGAACCAAAAGTAATTTCACCAATTCTTTGCACAATGAGGCCTTCTTACTTCTTGGATATGATAACATGTATTAATTCTTCATCTCCTTATTAAGCTCAACATTATCCATGCATATCAGATGCATGAATTGGAATCTTCAACTATGTTTGAATTAAGCCAAAGCATATTCATTTTTGAAAATACCTATGTTCATAAAGATTCTTGGAATCATCTCCTTGGAGTCTCATATATTTGAGATTATCTCAGTGACGGAAGTCACGACATGCAAAAATTATAGCATAGAGAAACTCGATGGTGTTGTAAGGTTGATGAAGATCGAAGGATTCAATTGTGCATCCAAGATCAATCAAATCAAATAGATTGATTTATGACTGTATATTTTAAGATGGAGGAACAATAACAATACACTATGCATCCCATATTGATCTCCAACATGGTTTATCAATGATATATCAAAGATCTCATTTCCACTTTTTGTATGACCCGGAACCAGGGTAAGCACCTAGATACATAGTAAATCACACCCACAAGGTCCACACCACACCATTTTGTGGTCCATGAACTTCCTTGCATGCCCAATGTGGCCTACCCACACACACCTTGTACATGATCATGATCGTATAGGGCCTATAAATGACTCACCCACTCCTTAACTCCCATGTAGTCTTCCTTTGGTTAGACCTCCCACATGGTTTCCCTTAGAGTCCCATATTTGGTTGATGGCTATCCATTGGGGCTTGTGGTGGTTGCCCCATTTTTTTTTATAAGACTCCAAAAAAAATTAATAAAAACTATGTATAGATGAGAATTATTACTTTAAAATCATAGATATCTCTTATTCAAAGTATCTTCATTCAAATAATCATTTTCAGGATCATCTTGAATTTTCATTCTTCTTCTCCTACTAGAATGTAAATTCTAATGAACTCTTTATCAACCAAATGTATCAACGGACACTGAACTGCATGTCAACCCTAAGTATTTTCGTCACTGCGGTCAAATGAAGATTTCCTTCTCAATAACTAAGGTAAATCTTCTTGCTGTATATCTTCATTTTTTTCTTGTTGGGAAATTTTTCAATCGCATACCCTCGCTGAAATTTTTAAGCTCATCCCTTGAATTCATTGGTTTTTTGGGGTTTTGGATTGTCCTCCTAAGCTCCTCTTTTGTAATGTTTCAACTTTATTCTAAGGTGGACTACTATCATCTTTGGGTGCATCCCTCGTGGTATTTTGGGAGTTCTTCCATCAAAGTCCTCAAATGGACCTTATATTTCTACCCCATTTACAAATCTCCTATAGTTCCAATTTGGGTTTCTTTCCCTAGACTTATGTTGCATTTTTTCAAAAAAAAAATCTTTGTTTCCAATTTCTACGCTCTTGAAACTAGACTCGGTGACAAGGACTCTTACAAGGACTTATGTTTCCAGAATTTGTTTGGAAATCAATATATCTAAGGATATCCCATCTCACATTTGGATCATAAATGGTGAACATTGTTTCTCTCAAGAGGTGGTTTACAAAAAACATCCAGATTACTGTAGCACTTATTTCAAACATGGATGTGCCTCTAATGTTTGTGGAAGTATAAAGGTCAGTACTAAGATCAAGAGGCCTACTTGGATTGAAAATGGAAAGCATCATTCTCAAAATGAATCCCATATAAATCTACTCATGAAGGACCAAACAATGAAGTGAATAAGGATATTTTTTTCAATATTTCATATCCTACTGAAAATAAAGCAATTCCAGGCATCGTGGAGGATGTTCTTGATGTCACCAGTCACACCACTATCCCTGTCTCCATGGAGATGAATCATGATCAGATTGATCCACAACACATAAGGGACATAAAACAAGGATACATCTCTAATAACTCTCTTCCAGAGGAAGATGACCCATCAGATCTAATTGAGGAGGACTACCTCAAATAAAGTGATAAGAAATGGGAAAACCCGATGGTGGACGTGGATGGATACATTACCCTAAATCCTAGAAAAATAAAAATGTTGAGACTACTCTGAAATGGAACGAAAAATAATCAAAAGATCCCTCAAATCCTCTGGGAAGGATGTCGAGCCTCCCAAACATCTTGTTGAACCTGTTGCAATCTCTGATGAAGAGGAGGAATATGACAGGGACAAGGATCCAATATACAAATATGCCTATCTGATTGAGGATGAAGTTTCTATGAGTGATGAAATTTGTGTAGGGATAGATGAACAAGATGAAATAACACATCAGAAATATGTTCATCATGAGATCTCTGCTGAAACATACCTGTAAATCAGAAAATGCATGCTCATAATGATGGTTGAAGAAATCAAGAAGAATCGTAATTTCAACTTCAGAGACAAACCTTGGACTTGAGTTCTCCTACTTAATTTTTTTTCATGGTCTCTGGTTGTGTCACTTTAAGTCTTTAAGTTTGGATATTTAGGACCTGTGACCCCTGTTTCCATCTATTTTTATATCCACTTTTGGCTTCTTGTGCCTCCCCATTTTGAGTGATGAAGCTTCTTTACTACTTGTTCAGTGTCTTGATAAATGTTGATATACTACCTCTTTGAGGGTCTTTGCTGAGATGTTTTTGTTGAAGGGATGTTTTTTCCTCCATAAACTGTAGTGGTAATGATTTTACATGGGTCATTCATGATTTTTAAATCTAGTTTTGGTTTTCTCCACTCACTTGGTCATGAGGAACTTATTTTATGTGATTTTGACATACCTTTGGATCCATCCTTATAATTGTGTCACACATCAGATGACTTGGATGTCATGATCTATTAATTTATGAGGAACATATGGATTTTGGAAATTTAGTGTTTGTCTTTTGTTGCACTCTGATGTTTTGGATCTCATATGCAACATATCTGCATAGAAATTTTGGATTGTTTGCATCCTCTTGACAGCGCTTACTGAAAGTGGCTCTTTGTCTTGTCTTTCTCTATTATCATATTTTGTCTCCCCCGGAATACCTTTTTGTGTAAGCTTGTTATACCTCAATTTTGTATTGTATTTTGTATTTAATAAATTCCTTGGGACATGAATTGGGTGTCCAATTCATGTCACTACTTTTCTAAAAAATTGTCAATATTATTATAAGAAATGTGTCACTATTAACACATGTATTTAACATGAAGATAAGATCACCAATTTTTATAGTTACTAGTAGAATTATTCAAGCATTAAATCCAATTTCATCTAATGTACCCATTAAATTTTTCAAAGAATCACCTTAGAAAATAAATATCCTCAAACCATTCATATGATTCTTCATATTATGATACATGAGCACTTCATCTAATCTCCATTAACTTTGTAAATTCTTCATCATATTGAAATTAATGAAATATTACTATTTCATTGATGATAATATAGAACAATTTATAATAAATACAACTCTTACATAAAGTAGGATCTTCAATCTCAACCTTTTTTATGGGAAACACCTTCATGGTTCTTTCAAAATGAATGTGTCAATGTGTTTATATCCATTTTACTTTTCCAAACATTAATTTCACTTTCTCTCACCCTTATTGCAAGAAATAAAATGTTCATGGTAAAAGTATATAAGTCTATAATTAAAAAATGTGTCATCCATCATTTCTCTCTAAGTCTACTTGATCAATGCTTGGTGTAGAAAAAAAGAGGATTTGATTTAGATAAAAAAAATATGTCCATTAAAAATTGATCTTGGTACCTCATGAAATGTGAACTAATGTATTTGACTTCAAGGATTTTCCACTTTTATTCTAGGTTTAAGATACTCAATTGATATATGAAACATTTATAAGAAAAATAAACCTAAAATATTTTCACTCACTTCAACAAATAAATCAAAAACATTCAAGTGAAACAAGAACGATAAGTATCCTTAGGGAACATCCATTACTTCCACTTTTCATAAGAAATTGATTAATTAAATTACTCCCCCTTGTATTATGTTAATATTTTTTGATAAACAATGATGATATATTAAGAGATACATACTTTATTCAATAGAACAATCTTCATACACATTCTAGAATAAATAGTTTTGATACCAAATGAAATAATGGTTCTGGAAGAAACTTTTTATTTCACCATTTGTCTCCCTCTCAATGGAAACACTCTTTGAATTACTCCTAATGGTGGATTTCTTCAAGACTGGATTTCAAGATTCTTGAAAATAGAGAATACAAAAAAAAATATCTTTAAATTGTGACTATCTAGATATGAAAACTTCCACAAATTCACTCAATACATGTTCTTATAGATACCAAATATAATATTAAACTAAGATGATATCTTATTTATCCATGTTTTCAAGGATATGGTATCACAATATTCAACTCCATCATTGACAATCCACTATCTCATTTTCATTTGAATATAAATTAAAGAATCATTCAATTATGGTGACTTCTTTATCTTTTCTATGAAGAATTGACAGATCTCACTACTTCCTAGGTTATGCCTCTGAGAAATTAATTCAATTTCAATACCCTAAATTATATTAAAACATAAAATACATATATATTTAAAGGTAAAATGTGCATCATACTTTATTTATCAATGTGAATAGAAATATTTAGATTGTTTTATCAACCATGTTTTGACATTTCCTTCATTCTTCCCACTGTCACATCTGATCATCAATTCTGATTGAGGTAGTGTGGATATTATCACTTTTTCTTCATCATGTGGGATCTTTTATTTTCCTTTTTCAGTAGACATAACTTGTGCATCTTTAATTTCCCATATTATTTAAAAATCTTCTAGATAGATAAATAGCAGTTCATTAGGAACTGTAGAACCAAGTTCAGATCTTCCACATGATTTCATATCAGTGAAATCATTATTATCAATTTTTTTGCATGTACTTATTTTCCCCTTCTTGGAGTTGAAATCCAAGTACTTATTATCTTTCATACTTGAAATATTCTCAGGATATTTTTTTATAATATTATTTGATTTCTTCCCAAGGTCGGTTCTTATTTACTATCCAAATCACATGGTCTTATTTTCTCATCATCTTTTGATACATGTCAATATGAGCATTTTTTTAACCTTATTACCACTTCATTCACATACATCACATATAATTTCAAGTTTTTCAAATCGGTTGACCATATATAGATTTTTTCTTAACCTATTTATGCTTCTTCTTCTTCTCTTTCTTTCTCCCCCTAGAGATTGCTTCCTTTGTGATTTTTCATTTAGAGGATTGTACCAACATTCTAATGCACAATTCCTAGATCTATTGCAGCACCAACATTGACTCACAAATCTTGATTTCTGTGCATATTTTTATAAGTTTTTTGGGTATTATTCATGACATGTTGTGCTATTTGTGGGGAAATAGCTTCCACATTATTTTTCTTATACACCCAAGACACAGTTATAGGTTTATTGTCGCTTTTATTCCTTCATACTTGTTTATCATTTTTTTTCAAACCTACATTATTCCTGATAAAATATTTAGAAACATTTTTACAAGATGGTATGGATGGTACCTTTCTCTTCTCAGCTACTTATAATAGATCATCAAATGAATTCATTATCTTCTTATCACATTTTGTGGTTCTTTTAACATTAGAATCCTAACATGAGCATTGAATAGAATAAAAAATAGATTCCTTGTTTTATAATGTCTCTATATGTGTCTTCTCAAGATTGGACAAATGAAATTACAATTATAGAAATTTCATACAGATAATGATTTTCTGATCTTCAATCACAATATTTTTCTCATCACAATATTTATTCATTCTTTAAACCCTATCTTCATGCATATTTCTATTATTCTGAATATAATATTCAAATTCCATTATCTTCTTAGATGTTACATCGAATTTTGAATCCTTTCCATCACAGATTTTTCAATTTTTCTTCAAGTGAATGGATATAATCTTTAAGATTCTTCTCGACTCCCTCTTTCTCTTCAAATTCATTAATCTATTTTTAGGAACTTATTTCAAGTTACCTATTTGTTTCTTCAATGGAACCAAATTGTATAGAGAGTTTTAAACATTTGAGAAATTTTTTCCTACAATACCTTCTCCATAATATCATCTCTTTATTCCAGTTGTGTAATTTATTACTGTATATATTGAAATACTATAAAAACAAGAGAGATAGTTTCTGTGAGAACACAATGTTGGATATCTATTAATCAGTCTAATGATATATCTTGAGATTTTTTAGATTGATCATCATCACCACATCTTCTATAATCTTATTCAATATAGTTTGGAATGGATCAAACACAAACTGATTGGGAAATTTATGTAGAGATTGTCCATATCCTTTGTGGGAACTTGAGGCACCTACTCTATACTTTCCATTCCTGATATGTCTTCATTGTTTCCAATATATATAGATATTGATACTTCATCTTCATTAGATAGGAGGGGTATCTTATTCATGTTTATTTTCTATTTATTTATCTTGTTCATTGTAGCATTGGTAAAAATTTAATTATTCTCATATATAAGTGATTCTTCACCAAAACTACACTTCATTGTATACATATGAAAAAATGATCAAATTTTTAAAAAATAATAACTACACTATAGAGAATTCAATAGAGTTGAACCTTCCTCTAATACCACTTTAAATGACCAATTTTGGGATGTTACTAAAACTAAGAGGGGGTTCAATCATTATTGGGGACTTTGAAACCTTTTACAACTTTTTTCCCTTTACCTCTTAGACCTGTTATGATCTCGATTCTCTTATTCTATTTTCCTTATCTCATGAAATTATATAGAATCAACTAAAGATATAAGACTATATTTTTAAAATATTCACTAATCAACGAGATTAGTTAGTCCTTGGAATGTTATAGAAATAATAAAATCACAAAACCATTAGAAAATAATCCTTTGAACATGGTTACAACAGGAAGAGAATATCTATTTAATTATGTTTCACTATAGTTAATTGATTGAGAAAATTTTTCATCTCTTGTCTGGATATTTATACTACTTATAAAGGTAGTCCTCTTCCTTATTAAGGTTTCATTATAACATTAATATATCATTCTCCCATGTGAGACTTATATTAGATGTCACTATGATGATTTGTTTCCTTACAATTCTCCACATGTTACCTTATTAGCAGCAGGAAAACATATCTTCTTCTTCTTCTAACTTCAGTCACAATAATATGAATGTGTTGTAGGATTATAATATCAAAACTCTCATTTTACCAAAATGATAATGAATCAGATATTAATTTGGTAACCACATATCCTTCTTCTTTAGTAAAAAATAGACTACACTAGTTCTTCTTCTCTTCTTCTTTCTTGAATTGCAAACTTCCTTTGGATTCTAGAATCACTGAATGATCAAATAAACATAGAATCATCACAAGTAATTTCTCTTTTAGTAAGAATAATATGAATTTTTAGTAGACTTATTATTCTAGAATTATTTTTCATCCCAAATAGTTATAACTAAATATATATTGGGAACTCACTTATTCTTGGACACATAATAATATATAGTAGTGTAACAGTGCCTTATTCTCATTATTTGATACTCAATATCAATATGTGAGTGTAGTATTGATTTCCTCTTAGTGGAATTGAATATTTGTCAACCAATAATAACACTACACTAAACATCATAGAGTTATCAACCTGATTAGATCATCTATACTACATTCATTTAATTCATATTTTGTGACAAGTGTAACCCAAGAACGTTCATCAATGAATTTTTATTTTAAGTGTTATCTTTGAATTTTTTATGGTATCTCAAGTGTTCATGTGTTTTCATGTATTCTTGCAATAATGTATGAAATATTCATCTTATTTATTATTACTTCACGCACACATGTAAATGCACACATGCTCTATTTTTATGTACACTTATTCACTGCCTATTGGGAGATCTGGTTTTCTTTAAATGGTTTGGGTAGTAAGTTTAACAAACCTATTATGCATTTATATCCATGTATATCATGAATTCTTTTTCTCCCTCACACAGGGGTATTTCACACAAATACTTATTCCTTTCTAAAGACCAGATGGATATGTGGGACCTCCTCTTCATGAAACATAGTGACATTAAGAAAGTGTTATCTTTTGAAATAATTTCATTATATAGGAAGAGATAGATTCTAGGAACCAGTTATTCATGATGATCTTCAAGTGTTATGAACACAATTTTACTTATCAAGGTTCTACTTCACTATTACTTTGCATAAATCGGGAAGAGTGCAATAATTATTCACCAGTTTATAGAACCAATCTTATTCACGAAGAATGATGAGAGTGTGTTAACACTATTTTTTGTTTTCACATCTCTTCTCCATGTAGGATATGCACAATAATTATTCATGGAACCAAGAAGGTTTGCAGAAATCCCCTCTTCGTGATTGCAAGGATGCTCACATAACTCCTTTCCTTCTTCACGTAATAGGAACTACGGAGATGATTCTTTAATGAAAATATAATCTCTCAAAGTATTACTTTAGTGGAAACAAACTTCTTAGTGTCATGGATTTAGTATTAATAGGAAGATGATCATCGCATATTCCTCATTCAATCACTGACTTGAATCTTCGTTTTATGAAGCGTAAATTTGATCATTGTGTGCCCAGAGATCTCATATTTGTATTCTTTAAAACACGGGTTAAGTTATTCCACAAATAACATCACTTATTATTTATGTGATAAGGTCTTCTTACTTTATAAATAAGTGAACATGGAAGGATGCTTCATCTCTTTTTTAAGCTCAATCATTATCCATGCATATCAGATTCATGGATCAGCCTTTGAAACTATGTTTTCATTGGTTTGAACAATATTTTATAATGAATTTACATGAATGTACATCATACCTTTTATTCATAGTGATTTTTTTACTTGTATCCTTGGAGACTTATACATTCTATCATAGATCGGTGATGGTAGTCACAGCAAGAAAAAAATCTAGCATATAGAAAACCACTGACATTGGGACGTTGATGAAGATTGAAAGATTTGATTGTGTAGATGAAATCAGTTGAATCATATGGTCAACGTTATGTATGTATATTTTATTATGGAGGAAAATTAATTCATACACCATGTGTCCCAAATGGATCTCCAGTTTAGTTTTTCCATGCTATATCAAAGATCTTGTCCTAGATTTTCGTTCAAACTGTCACTAGGTTCGACACTCGGATTCCAAACACTTCATGACCCCAAATGCCACTCTACACCATTTCATAGTCCACAGGCTTCCCTTTGGGCCCAATGTGTCCCACCCATATTTTCCTTAAACATGAGTGTGCTCCTGTAAACCTATAATGACACGCTCTCTCTTTAGATTCCATGTAGGCCACTTTTGGTTATACATCCCACATTTGTTGACCTTAGAGTCCCATAGATGGTTTATGGCTAGCCAATGGATCTTGTTGGCATTTTCCAATTATTTTTATATAATAACCGACAAAAATTAATTACTAAGAACTATGTATATACTAGAATTATAACTTCAAATGCATGTCGAAATCTGCTTAAAAGTATCTTTGTGGAAATAATCATTTTCATGATCATAGTTAATTCATCTTTTTCTTACATTTTTGAAATATACATTCCAAATAACTCTTCATCATCCAAGCCACTTTCATATCATCTTCCAAAATAAATATTTATTATCCAAACTAATTTTATCTCATCTTCTACATTATTGTAAACAATGTGTCACCATTGACACATGTATTTGATATGAAGCCCAGTTCACCAATCATCAGAGTTACTGGGATAACTATTCAATAATGAGATCCAATTTCATTTCATGACTTAATAACAATTATATAGCATTACTATTTAAAATAAAAATCTTCAAACCATTTATAAGTTTATTTAGATTATAATACTTGAGCACTTCATCCAATCTCTATTAACTTTGGAACATATTCATTATATTGACATTAATGAAATCATCCTATTTCAAAGAATACCATTGAAAAACATTAAATAATAAATAAAAATCATATGTGAAGTGAGATATTCAAATGTTTCTAGTGTTAGTGTTGATAATATTATCACTATATTAGGGAATTAGAATCAGTTTTTGAATAATAACCTTTCCCATATATAACAAACTATTTCCCCTCATCAAGTTTTAACAACCTTAATTGGATAATTTTATGATTTAAAAAACTCTAAATTTATTATAACTACTAATATTTTAGTGGATAGATGATATTCCTCTATTTTTTATATAATGAAAGGGAGAAGTTTGTCATGGTTTTAAATTACCGATACGGATATATTGATCAGTGGAGGTCTTTAATTCAAAAATAAATGAAAGTGGAAGAGATTGAATGAATATATTTTAATGATTTGAAAGAGATATTCCTAGAGGAATATTTTACATGGTATTAATGATAAAACATGGAAATTGAATTCAAATATTTAATAAAAACGATGAGGAAGTCATGGTAGAGCATGAAGATAATTCTAAAGGTTTATAAAGATATGATGTTGATTATGTATAGAATCCATAAATAAATATTGATCAATTATTTGATGTATCAAAGTCAATTCTTGAATGGGAATTAGTCTCTCAAATAGTTTAATATTATGAAAATATGGTGATAGGAATCATCAGGAGAGGGAATGTATTTTCAAATTCTTATCTTTTCAAAGGAACATTGGAGAATAAAACGGTATTTGATTTCAAGGTAGATATAAATTTAAAGAAGGATAATAAGGTAAGGGTGTAAATTTGAACCATATAATAATTGTAGAAATAAAAAACCTTGGCCTTTCTTTAATAGCATAATATTTTACTTTTGATGTTGAGATAAAGGTAATCTAGATCATGATTTCAAGGGAAAGAGAGAATAAACTAATGTTTAATGCTTTAACTTCAAGTTCATAAGACACAATTCAATTATATTCCTCAAATTTTAAGGAAATATACCATAGAAAAATAAAAGAATAAAGGTCATGATTATACAATCAATACGATGAAAGTTGACTACCCAAATGAAGTCATAGAAGGTTATTTGATCGTAAAATCAATGTTATATAATCAATAATTTTATTCTACATATTTTCACTAATTTACATCTTATTAGTCTGGTAAGAACATTGAATCTTCACCTAATGCATTAAGGAAGAAGTTTTTAGTTAAACTTCTATTGGAAGCCTTATAGGAATGAATGTATATTATGATATTTCTATTAATATTCATGGTGGTTCTTTTAATGAAAAATAGGTTGTTATACCAATGGTTTACTTTGGAATAATTATTGGGATAGATTCTCTCCCAAAGTATAACATAAGAATTTATTTTAGAGAGAAAGATATTATAGTATTTTAAGCTAGAATAGAGTCACTTATTCTTAATAGAGAGAATTAATTTCTTGATTCATGTCTAGAACCACATCCAATGTCTTATCTTAATGAAATTATTAGATAATATACCAAATATTACATTTTTTATATAGTATGGTGGCATGGATCAAAGAGTGTACTTAGTTCCAATGGGGTATAAAATTTAAAAATTTATACAAGTCTCAAATAGAGCTATCATAATAGAAATGATATTTGGAATATTTATAGTTGAACCCATGTGATGGTGTAAGTAAAATTTAGAATATTTAAGGTAATGAGAATTGATAGTAGAATATATTAGAGAAACCTATTGTAGAAAATGTAGTAATCTATATAATTTTAGGTTTTTGTGTTTAGAAAAAAAAATAAGTTAAAATTATTTATCCATGAATATGGTAGTATTTGAGTCTAAGAGAACCCTTGGCCTCATATTACCTATGTAATTAAATGTTTAAGAACCCAGTTCTTCCCTTGAGGTACATATCTTTACATTTCAGTCTTTAATTAATACAATGGTGGGAAATGAGATTAAAGGTTGGTTGTAGGCCTGTTATATGACGTGAATTGGAGTTACAATCCATGTATTTCTGGGTACACGCTATATATTTAGGGTTACACTCTATATAATCTCAGTACATGGCCATGTAATGATCTGGCCTACATTTGTATGGATAGGGAATATAGTTTCTAGTACATGTTGTGTTTTTTTATTAAATTAGGCACTAGTATCATTTTTTTCAGACAGATAGAAACAAGCCCCATCAATGAACAGTGCGCCCATGCAAATCCGAACGGGAATTTGCCTCCCATTTTTTCATTCAACGCCTGATTCAAACACCATTAGATCTATTGAAATCCCATCGGTGAGTGCTTGATTCCTCATGAGCCTTTCTTCCTGATTTCTCTTCTCGACCTAGTTATCAAGGGTTGATATTTAATTCTTTTTCTGTAGATCTACTCTATTCTAAGTCGAATAAAAGCCCGATGTTAGACGAGGAGAGTCGTATGAGTATGTGGTAGGTGGTAGCATACCTTTCACTTAATGTCAAGTTGATTATATGCGTCGAAGTACCACATGGACACTTTTAGGGAATCACTTTGTTGATAATTGGCCTATGTTTTTTCTAATGTTTATTAGGTAATTGATAAAATGATCTGAGGTATGTTTGATATCGTTTTCCTTTATTAAGGGCCATCCCATGGGTGTGTTTCCCTTGGAATGACCTTGTATGGATGTTTTTCCGATGATGCCTATGGACAGGCCTTTGATTCCCTTTAATGGGTTGTTTAAAATGGAATTTTTTAATTTAATGATTTACCATGTGAGATAGTTAATAGCTAAGTCTTGTGATAATTTAATTCACATGTTAGTATTGTTATATAAATTGAATATGTTAGTATATTTATTTAGGCCTTGTAACTGTTTGGATTACTTGATAATATTGTGATATAAACTGTTCCCATGTGATTATTTGAAAGTCCAAGCCTTATGAGGTTGGTACTTGATTGTTTATATTGGATGCTTGTGGGAAAAGTTTTTCTCTTCTTGCAGGTGGCGTTTTGCAATGCCTTTGTGTGAGGTTTTTCTATTCCTGAGGGTAGGGTTTTTTTATGCATGATAGAGAGGTTTTTCTATGTTTTTCACACGTCTACCAAGAAAAATCACAATCTCGGATTCGGTTTTCTCTTAAGATTGATTATTTTTTCTCCCGATACATCAACTATGCTAATTTATAAGACTGTTTAGTTTTGAGTAATTCCTAGTTTACTAATTTAACCTTTTTACACTACCTATTATATATATTCACCAACCGATCAGAATAGATCTTGGATGGTTTCCTACTAGGATTTAGTCTCACACCCTATTTGGGTCATTATTTTGTCCCCTAATATATTATATGGTTGTAGGTGTTGATTAGGGAAATCCCCCTTCTACAGGTTCTTGATATGTTGTTTATGAGAAGGAGATCATGGGACTGAGTTGAGTCTTGTGATGCTTCTTAGATTCCTTTGTTTCTTTTCTGATTTTGTAACATATATTGTGGTTTTCTATAGTGTACATATTCGGTTATTTTCTTAGAAATAACTTGTTGTGACATCCTTTGTATGGAACGATGCTTGGTCATTTATCTTATCAGTATTCTTCTATTTATTTTATATGTATGTTGTTTACTATTTCCATTATTGTATTATTATTGATTCCATTGTGGTACACTCTGTCAATGAGGTCATATCTTCCCCACTATTACACCCTAGGCCCTTGCTTCTAATTAGCATCCTCTAGCGTTTGGGTAACTGCGCTTGAGTCCATGTGGCCAACCGGGTAAGGGGAACTAGTTGAGTGGTATCCAGATATGGGACGTTACAAAGTCATATATGAGGAGGTTTCTTTTTTGTTTGGATTTATTGTTTGAAAACAATATAATGAAATATAAATGAAAATGGATTTTCATAATAAACTATGTATGGGAGTAGCTACCCCCTGTATCAGGAAAAGCCAAATTGCCTCGAATTGAATTGTGATTTTTGGAATTTGATTTGTTACATTTGATTAGATTCAACCATTGGGTGACACACTTGTATTGTGCAGTTATTATTGATATCATTATGGTTCTATTTTTTCAACCCTATGATATGAGGGTATTCCATCTCATGTATAATGTAGTCACTTGTAGAAATCACATGCCATTCATCATTTTCATTCCATTTAGAAAGCATTACTGATTTCATGTTATTGTGATAGATGTTGTTCTAGATATGTATGTTGTTTTGATATGTATCATGATAGCTATGTCTGATATTGTGATAGGTTTATTGGTATTTTTCATGGTTGAACTTGATAGACTCCATGCTTTAGTCCCTAAGGAGTATGGGCCCTCTTGGATCGGAATTCGGTGGATCAATTTTCATTCATGTGCTGAAATTGTGTTATTATGTGCTATATGTGATGGAAAAATTTTATTCTCAGGGATTATGGTCCCCCATGGGTTGGAATTTGTCACATTATTGCTTTATTTTTCAAAAACCGGGGTTCTGCGGATGTTTTCTAAGAACACACACCATTTATTCTTCTATTTAGTAAGAAAAAATTTTCTTAAGTACACGTTGTGTGGTAAGTGATCGAGTTTCTAGCCATGTGAGAGAGAACAAAGAATATTGATCTTGGATAAGTACATAACTGTGTACTTTTGGTGCACACCGTGTGGTTTTACACAGGCAAAACCCATGTAAATCTGGCCATGTAAAAGTACATGGCCAGGAGGGAAGACTTGTATACACGTTGTGTACCCGACTGACATGCTATGTACCTGGGATGTTTACATAACCAGTCTGAAAGAGGTACATGCCCATGTGAGAGCATAAGGTTACACGATGAGTATGGTTTCTTTATGATGTGTACACCTCTTTTGGTACCCTTTGATGGACTTTTCCTATTTTATTCCCCTTTGATAGTTTTGGACCTGCGAGTAGTCCTTTCTGAGTATTTTTTCATGTAGATCATGATGGTGAAACCCATGGAGTGTTTTGAGGACTCCTAATGGGTGTTTTGTGGATTTTATCTAAATAGAGAGGTTCTTCCTCCATCTATCATTTTTAGTTGTCTCCTGAGAGTGATA
The DNA here is from genome assembly GCA_963277665.1 of Viscum album. NCBI lineage: Eukaryota > Viridiplantae > Streptophyta > Magnoliopsida > Santalales > Viscaceae > Viscum > Viscum album. The sequence goes on from CAUJRU010000022.1 coordinate 3,583,715, forward strand.
CCAAAGTGTGAATGATCATTTGGGAGTTTGGACCAACCTAGTTCAGACCTATGATCTGATGTTAGTTGTGATTTATCTCTCATTACCTATGCTTTTGAGAGTTTTTCCCGTGTGATGTGTACCCTTATATCCTATGGGGCCATAATAACAATTGATTTTAAGGATCCCTTGAGGGATGCCTTTTCATACATGCTGATCTAGGGATTCCCTTGTAGGATCCCTCACTTTTATATTGTTTAGAGGATCTCTATTGGAGAATGGATATACTTTTTATCATTCAAGGATCCCTTATAGGATTCTTCTACTTATGTTCCTTGAAAGGTTTTTTAAAAAATTAATTGTTTATGTGTTCATTCTTCCTGTGATTAAGAAAATTTTATTAGGCTTTCCTTTTGAGGAATCAGGTTGGTTTAATGAGACCCTTGTAGGTTGACTTGGTTGTTAAAAAGTAACTTACATGCTAACTTTCCATTTGGAAGGAATTTCAAAGTTTTCAAATGTTTTAAAAGGAATTTGATGAGACTTGCATGTTTTACTTTGAGCTATTGAACTAAAGTAGTTACCAGGTCTTTTGAGCCTAGTGAATCTGTTTTTTGTAGCCTAATGATGGAGGATGAAACTTATGATTCCTAAGGGACTATCCCATGGTAGTTATCACCCTTAGAGTGTGTTTTCTTTTTTCCTCGAAAAGCTTTATGACGTTGGTTCTGTGCAGGTGTTGTTATTCTTGGTATGATGTTCGGGTTTTTTAAAAGAGAACACCCTTGTTCGGATGGATGATCAGTGTATCGTGACCCTTGATATGGGAATTATCATTGAGGAGTTCTTGGTTTAGTAGGTTAGACATGCCTCGGGCATGGATAGCTGCTTAGGAGGTTGTGTGAACCTACTATTCCTTTAATTATGGGCGACGTAGTATATCAACATTCATGTAAATGGTTGTGTAGATGATGCGATTTTATTCCAGTTCCTATGTGTTCCATCTGATACTATGATGCGTAGGTTGGAAAGACTATGAATAGTACCCATAATGTGTCATTCACTCTTATAAAATCTGGATATTATATGTTGACATACTCAGTACCCGTCGAGTGTTAAATGTTAAAACGATCCATTTCGTTCAGTTAAATCGTTGAGTTTTGAGCTGTTGTGTATATTCTCGGGTTATCTCCTGAGTAGAGTGACCTAAGAGTTATGGAGCCAAGTTCATCTCACTTATTGGGAGGAATTTCTATGAAACATGTGTTTTGACACACTGGTTGGTTTAATTTCAGATTTTATGCCAAGTGATAAGACATAGTGATCGTGGTTCGTGGAATGGAACTCGTGCATTTATGTTGGTTCTGAACTAGCACGTTGAGAGTGGATAGTTCTTTTCCGTGATGTATAATAAACTCCTAGGTGGGGAGTATCACATCAGTTATATTTAAATTTTTCCTTCTAGGTATAAGGATCACAATCATGGACCATTCGGAAATGGCTGATTCTACTTAAATGCATTTGAAACTTGCAAGTCTTGATTCATGTTGATGCTTTCTTGGAAACATGACATTGTTGCTGTTGGTTTTGTGAGAAACCCTTGTGAGAAATTGATGATGATGAATGGGACTTTATGGTTAATCATGATATATCACATAAATACCTTGGGATAAAGGCGTTTCGATCAGTTAAATGACGAGTGAAGCCGAGTTTCTTTCACGAGTTCGGCCAGTAGTTTTTCGAATAACCTTTTCTGGTAATCCTAGAAATCCCCTTAGTATTATATTCCCTAATATATGAGCATGTCCCCTATCTTTACATCACCCTATATTCACTAAGAGAGTTTCGGTTCTACACAACACTACAGTTTAAATTCGTTGGGCTTGTTCATGATATTTTCTATGTTGTGAACTGATGTGTGGCATTCAATAATTATTGGTTAATCCTGAGTAATATTTAGGTTCCCATGTAGGAACACCTTGAATGGACTCTGGATGACTGTTGTTTTTCTTGGCATGACCTCCAGGAGGATTTTTCCCTGGGTTTAGTCAATTCTATTATGTGTACTTTTGACCTTGTACAAATGCCTCGCTTGTAACAGAGAGTATGGACCACATTGGTGAGTTCCATGGACTTTGGGTTGATGAATCTGAGGATATCCCAAAATTGAATATGGTATAGAATGTGATTCTTTTAGAGGATAAATAATTCTAGTGTTATGGATCTGGTTTTCACCTTTACTTGTGATATGGAATGACCCTTTTTAATGATAAGTAGATGGTTTGACAAAAAATTGTCACCAAGAGATAGGTATGGGCTTTGGTAAACAGGTTTATTTGTGGATGCACGGTGCCTTGGGAAAAGGTGTTATGTTTCTATTGTAACACGCCAACCTCCTAAGTTGGACATTTCTAAGATAATTCATCCAGTGATGGTTTGACTCATTATATTTCTTGTTCCTCATGTATGGTTTGAGTAATCCAATTTGAACACTCTTCTAGTTTAAGGCGGGTGTGGTGTGAAAGTCAACATTGTATTTGTAGGGAAGATTGTGTGAATGGATTAAATGAGGTCAATCGAGGTTCGACTGTTCGTTTCTATGAGGTTGCTATTATAACCTCAGTTGTGATCGATTCACCCAATTAAACGAAAATCACGCTGGTTGCATCGTTGGATGCTTAGGGGAATGCTTTGTGGGGTTTTTTTCAACGGTGAAGGTGTTGTGGTAATGATGTCGTACATTTGGGAGATTATATGACTACAAGGGGTCTCACATTATATCATTTCATATAGGGATTCCTAGTTTACTTATCGTTTCTCAAAAAGGCTACAGAGGGCTCTCTGTACATAGGTGATTCTGAGCACAGCTTACCACCCCTATAAAATTTCCAGTCAGAATGCCCGATTCCAGTGCTAGAGGACATGCTATGTGAATGCATCCTGGATTTCGGGGGTTCTTAGAAGAGACACACATACCCCTTGTTGAATTCTCCTACAAAAATAGATTCCAGACTACTATTTAGATGGTGCTATATGAGGCTTTGTATAGTAGTTCATGCCGATCACCCTTGTGTTGGATGAAGATGGGAGAGGTAGCTATGCTGGGACCTCATCTTGTCCAGGAGACCACTGAACAGGTTCAGGTGATTCAGAGATGGATGACCACTGTGCAGTCTCGTCTGAAATCATTCAGTGATCACCATAAATGACCTTTATCGTTCGAGGTTGGGGATAAAGTTTTCCTACGCGTCGCACTGAGGTTGGGACACAAGAGGATCAGGAGACTAGGTAAGCTTTCACCAAGATATATCGGTCCATTCAAGATTCTGGAGAGAGTCTGGCCAATTACTTATCAATTGTAATTGCCTCAGAGGTACATGGCTATGCAAAACATCTTCCATGTCTCTCAATGTGACTTTACTTTTTGGACCCATCTCACACTTTTCAGCCCGAGGAAGTGGAGTTACAGGAAGATGTGTTCTTTGAGGAGCAACCTATATGTGTTGTGGATTGTATTACGAAGGTTCTCTGGGGCTAATATATTCCTTTAATACGGGTACTATGGAAGCATAGTCGAGTATAGGGATAGACCAGGGAGAGGGAGACCGATGTATGATCATGATGGCCAGAGTTATTCTCATATGCTCCTTCACTATCCTTGGAAGGTATATTCAAGGACAAATTGCTTTAAGGGGGGATTTTTGTAAGAACTTGGTTCTTCCCTTAAGGTACAGATCTTTAATTTTCAGTTTTTACTTAAGAAAATGGAGGGAAAAGAGATTAAAGTCTATCTACAGGCCTATTAAATGACGTGATTGGGAGTTACATGTCGTGTATTTCTAGGTACATGTCGTGTAATTAGGCTTACACACCATATATTCACAATACACGGCCATGTAATGACCGTGCTAGGATTTTTATAGACATGGTGTGTAGTTTCTATTACACTCCATGTACTTTTATTATTTTTATTAAATTGGGAAGGATCCTAGTTTTTTTCAGACAGACATAAATGAGCCTCATCGATAAGCAGCACGCCTAGGCAAATCAAAACATGAATTTGCCTCCCGTTTCGTCGTCTGATGCCTAATTCGAACACCGTTAGATCTGTTGAAATCCCCTCAGGGAATCCTCAATTCCTATTGAGGACTTCTTCCTAATTTCTCCTCTCGACTGAGTTATCAATGGTTGAGAATTTATTCTATTTGAGTATATCTACTTAGTTATAGTTCAAATCAATGCCTGATGCTAGATGAGGAGAGTCGTACGAGTACGAGGTAGGTGGTATCGTTCCATTTACTTAATGTCAAGTTTATTATATGTTATAGAGTTTTGAACACCCACTTTTATGGTGTCTCTTTGTTGATAATTGGCCTATGTTACTGCCTAATGTTGACTAGGTAATTGATTAAATGTTTTAAGGTATGTTTGAGATTGTTAACCTTGGTTAAGGGTCACTCCATGGTTTTGTATCCCTTGGAATGACCTTGTATGGCCGTTTGGACTAGGATACCTATGGGAATTACTTTGATTCAATTTAATGGATTTTTTAAAATGGAATCATTTAATTGGATTATTTCCCACATGAGATAGTTAATAGCTAAGCCTTGTGGTAATTTAATTCACATGTTAGGCTTGTTATATAAATTTCCCATGTCAGTATATTTGTTTATGTCTTGTAAATATTTGGATTACTTGATCAGCCTATGATATAAATTTTTCCCATGTGATTATTTGTATGGATAAGACTTACGAGGTTGGTCCTTGATTGTTTATATTTTACTCCTTTGGGAAAGGTTTTTCTATGCCTACAGGTGGGATTTTTCAATGCTTGTGGGTGAGGTTTTTCTATGCCTGAGGGTGGGGTTTTTCCATTCCTGAGGGAGAGGTTTCTATATGTATGTGACATGAATACCAAGAAAAATCAAAATCATAGATTCGATCTTCTATTATACTTTCTTAGATGTTCTCCTGAGACATAAGTTATGCTTATTTATAGGACTGTTTACTTTTGAGTACTTCCTAGTTTACTGCTTTCACCTTTTTACATAGCCAGTTATATATATTCACTGACAGATCAACACAAATATTGGGTGGTTTCCTACTGGTATTTAGTCTCACACCCTTTATGGGTCATTCTTTGGGCCCAAACATATTATATGGTTGCAGATGTTGAACAGGTAAAGTGTCCTTCTACTGGTTCTTGATATACTATTTAGGAGTAGGAGAGAATGGGACCGAGCCAAGGCTTGCGATGCTTATTATATTTCTTTGTTTCTTTTGTTATTTTGGAAAATATGATGTTATTAATAGTTTCATGACTTATTATATACTCCCTTTATGATTTTATATGAAATGTGCATAATTTGTGTGAAATATTAATGTTTTAATACTAAGTATAATTTTTGAACATTTTTAGAAGTAGTCTAATTGAGTAAGTTTACTATTTTATTTATAACTCTCACCCTACTGATCAAAATTGTGTGGTTATTTTTTTTAGTATTCCTTATTCAATTTTCCACATATCATTAGAAGGAATAATTGACCCATATTTCCATTTGAATGGTCATATGGACCACACAAGAAGACCCATAGAATCTTTGAAGAAACTGGCTCATCCATGAATATTTAATTTATGGGCTCCATCAGGAAGTCAAAATTCCTTTATTCTCCTCACAAGTTATGGGGACAATTTAATGCGGCTTGGATAAAAATTTCAAGGCCCAACTCTAAAGACAAGGGGGCCAAATGATTCATTTAAACTCAGCCCACCATTCTGGCCGGGAAATAACATCAGTACACTATTCATGACATATCTCATGATGTAATAATAAAATCAAGCTGATATTTTTCATTGTGAAAGAGGAGATATAGGCGGCCGACTTTTTTGAATAAAGTGTGCGGCTTTAAAGTCATATTCCTATTTATAAACCCATTCACATTTTGTCCTTCTAAAAAGTATGGATTGAAATGGATAGTTTAACATTGTTTAATAAAACTGCCATAACTTTGGAACCATAAGTCAAAATTCCTCAAAATATTTAGAGTAGTCATAAAATATTATTATATACAACTTTAAAGAAGAAGATATCTCGAGATTCTGTTGTCTGTATGTCTAAATTGTTGAGCCAAGTGGAGGGACAGATTGGGAATGCAAACAGTCCACTTCCTTGGGCTATAAATACATCCCCATCCTCTTCTTCAAATGAGTTGTCATTACATAAGAGAGGAGAATCAATTGGAATGAAAAAATCCTTGAAAAGTAATTTTAGGACCTTCCATGCTCAATGTTTCACTTGAGAGACCTTTTCTTCTCTCTTTGTTTTCATTTACTTTTGTGTTCTTCTTTGTTGTAGTCTTGTAAGTGTTTGTTTTTGTAATTCTGTTTTAATGAAAGTTTGTTCTTCAATATCTCTTATTCTCATCCACCTTAACTATTTTAATATTAATGTTCTTAAAATAGTTTAAATCCAGTTGAATCCCCTTCACTTATTTTGCTTTCTCAATCAATCTAAAGTTCATTTTAAATTATTATCATTGTTTGTGTGTGTGTCCGTCGCACCAAACTTTTCTTTTCCCTTTTATTCTTCTCTTATTAATTTATCATCATAATCATTACAAACAGATTATTAATCATTTCAATGGATGATTAAATCTCTCATAGGGGTGATTTATAATTTAGGGATGTTAAGCGATTGAGATTTTTTTCTCGATGAGTATTCTTTAATTTAACATTGTGTATGTTGGACTTAACATGTCATGGATTAATGACTTTTTTTGTTTAACGTGTGGTTTCCATGGATTATTGGAACCATAAATACACTACCATAAATAATATCTAATTGATATTAGAACCATAAGTTATGTTAAGGCTTGGATTAAATCCTTAACACTTAGGAATTCCAATCAAGGTTATCTTGTGAAGTGGGTGTCAATTTAAATGCAATATAACGCAAAGCTCAAGGATATCACAAGCTTAACTACCAAATGATAAAATCACCCCAATCTTTATCAATTTGTTAAATAAATCTTAATCAATCAATCATTTCATAAGCTTTTCAAACAAAACCCCCTTATCAAAATACAATCAACTAAAAACAAACGACTATTAAAAAGTATCATCACCGTGGATTCGACCCGAGTGCTTCTATACACATTAGCAGAGCATCAGAACTTTGACCGGTCGATAGGAGAAAATCAGTTTCACTTATCAAATGGATCCGTTGTCGGGGATGGTGCTTTAAGTAGTAATTAGTTTCTATTTATTTTAAAAAAAGAAAAGAAAATTTAAAAAAAAATTGAAAAAAAAACACAAAGAAAAACCCGCCTTCCTCATAAAAATTATACACGGAAAACACAAAGAAAAAAATTGTCTTTATCTTTCATAAAAATATCTCTGATTGCCCCGTAGCCTCCTAAACAATCCCTTGGATTTGTTTGACACTAAAATTGATCAAACTCCTCACCAACTTCGGAGGAACTTAAGAGATAATCAACTCATTCAAGAACAATTCCTTGTCCAACCAGTTGAATTAGATATAGTTAATCCTAGGGAAAAAACACTTAAAGAACTTGTTTCCCTTGATATGAATTACCAACCTATTGGTATTCAATATCCAAACATAGAGGCTGAATTTTAACTCAAATAGGGTTTTATTCATCTTCTTCCTCATTTCCACGGGCTAGCCGGTGAGGATCCACATCTCCACCTTAAAGAGTTCCAAGTAGTGTGCTCTACCATGAAGCCTCAAGGGGTTTATGAGGAACAAATAAAACTCTGAGCATTTCATTTCTCCTTAGATGACACTGATAATTCAAGGCTCTACTACCTTCCTCATGGTTCCATAACCACATGTAATGACAAGAAGCAACTCTTCTTAGATAAATTCTTTTCTGCTTCTCGTACTGCTTCTATCCAAAAGGAAATAAGTGGTATCCATTAGTTCCCAAGTTAATCACTCTATGAATACTGGGTGAGGTTCAAAAATATTGTGGCAACCTTCCCACATCTCCAAATCCCTGACTAACTCTTGATCAAATACTTCTATGAGGGGTTATTGGCAATAGAGATAACTCTCATTGATGTCGCAAGTGGTGGTGCTCTTGTTGATAAAACCCCTACAGCTGCAAGAGATCTTATCAGCAACATGGCTAAGAACACACAACAATTACATACTCAAGCACATGCTCAAGTCAAACAAGACCAAGATAATCAATCAATAGAGCCAAACAAGATGACTGAGTGGATGAGTGAACTTAAAGGTCTTGTGTGACAACTAGCTGTGGCTACCAAATCCCCAACCTTGTCTTCTCCGCAATCAATGTTTCCTGGACCTGTCAAAAATTGTGGAATCTGCAACTCTTCATCTCATCCAACTGACACATGTCCACAAATTCAAGAGGATCAATCTGATTCATCTGTACCAATGGAGATAAATGCAGTATATGCGCAGCGGAACACCGACCCTCAACTATCAGTTCAGTTTGTTAGAAACTTCAACCAACCTCACTCTGAGCCCTTCTCTTATTCCTATAACCAAGGATTGAGGTATGGTAATACCATCTCTTATCCCCCTCAATTCTGTCACGACCCGCCCTCGGGGTCCGTGCCGTGACTACCCCAAGCCCGCCTTCCATAGGCCAGGGGCTGGCGACTAGCACCAAGGCGTAAATCCCGGTAAAAAGGGAAGGCATTACCTTTGAAAAGTAAACAAACACCACAGAGTAAGCAAGCGGAAAGTAAACACTAAACAAAAGCAGAGTACAACTGAAAGTGTGGAAAAGTAAATGGGCCAGTATACAAAACCAAACTGAAAGTAAAGTACAACTCGAAAGGGAAAACAGCAACTGAAAAGTAAATGCCGCTACACCGAGCTGTCCACTGGAAATCCCACCTGAAGGGTGGGTATAGATAGCTCCTCTGCTCCACAGGTCCCGTCGTCCGCTCCGTGCACGTTCCGCCCAGTGGTCCACCTCCGGGTACCGTCCCGCTCTGCAAGCCTCAGCTAAGGTCAACGATGTCCGTCGTCTGCAACCAACACAACGTAGTGCGGGCAAAGCCCGTGCAGGGGTGAGTATAAGCTACTCAGTAGGGACCCCGAGACCCCTGAAGGTCTCTCAAATCCACAAAGGATAAACCATGAAGAAAGGTACAATCACGAAGTAAAAACCGACACTGCTTAGGTATATGCCCATACATATACCTAAGTCATCAAATTCAAATACGCTCCAACCTCCGAGCCCAAGTACAACTCAGTCCACACAGGAAAGTAACGTATTCCACACAGGAAAGCAAAACGTAATCCACACAGGATTGCACAACACAATCCACACAGGAAAGCAAAACGTAATCCACACAGGATTGCACAACACAATCCACACAGGAAAGCAACAGGATTCAGCTCACACAGGAATACTTCTTCGAAAGACGATAAAGATGATCCCTGATCCATCTAAGTCGTCGGACCCACGAATGATCGATAGGTAACTAACCAAAGGACGATAAAGATGATCTCTGATCCATCTAAGTCGTCGGACCCACGAAGGATCGATAGGTAACTAACCAAAGGACGATAAAGATGATCTCTGATCCATCTAAGTCGTCGGACCCACGAAGGATCGATAGGTAACTAACCCCCGCTAAGACCCACACAGGATCGGGCCCACACAGGACCTGTAGGCGTTGGCTCACACAGAACCGCTGAGCGCGGACCCACACAGGATCGGACCCACACAGGATCGGGCCCACACAGGACCTGTAGCACTGATCCACGTAGGATCGCTGAGTGCTGATGTCGTCGTCATCGAATCCACACAGGATCGGGACCACACAGGACCTATAGCACTGATCCACGTAGAATCGCTGAGTGCTGTAGTCGTCGTCGTCGAATCCACACAGGATCGGGCCCACACAGGACCTATAGCACTGATCCACGTAGGATCGCTGAGTGCTGTAGTCGTCGTCGTCGAATCCACACAGGATCTCTGTACTGTCGTCGTCGCAGTCACAGTAGCAGTAGTAGCAGTAGTAGACACAGTAACAGTCACAGCCAGCACTAGGGTTCCCGCACACAGCAAGCTCATTCGGAGGGTCCGCTCCACGAGCCGAGAGGCTGATACATCAACTGTCACAAAGTCCATAGTTGATGTATCCAAAAGTTCCGTATCGTCAACAGGAACTCAACGCAACAGACAGCACGTCGATCGGACGCCCGGTCTGAGAGTTATTGGCATTTTCGTCCCCGGGGCCCGGTTGGTTTTTAAGGCAAAACCAACCCGACCGTACTCCACCTGCGTCCAAACCTCGGGCGGAGTATGCCAAAAGATCTGTCTCACTAAGAGTAACACAACGCGGCTGACGGCACGTCAATCGGACGTCCGTAGCTCAAGATATGAGTGTTTCCGCTCCGAGGGCCCGGTTGGTTTCGTGAACGAACCAACCCGGCCGAACTCAAAGTAAACCGAAACCTTGAGTGCGATATAACGAAAGGACCGTCTCGATCCAAGGATCGCGTTTCCGCAGACGGTTCGTCGATCGGAGGTCCGAGGCTCAAGATATGAACAAAAGACCGAAAATGATTCGAAACGGGGGGTCCGGGTCCGGGGCGACCCGGCCCGGCCGGCGGCGGACCGGCGCGGCGGCGCGGACCGGCGCGGTGGCGCGGTCCGGCGCGGCCCGGCCGGCGGCGGCGCCGCCGGCGCCGCTGGGTCACGCGCGGGAGGGCTAAGCCCCCCGCTTTCCAGAAGGGCGGCGCGGCTTTTTAGTCGCGCCCTTATTTTTTTTAAACGGCCCCCACCACACGTGGGGGCTGACTCAAAGGGAAACCGGGGGTTTCAATCCCCCGGATTTACAGGATCGGCCGGCTTTAAGCCGGTCGTTTTCTTTACACGCGGGACCTGTGGGTCCCTCTTCTTTTGCAAGCCGGCGGCCGGCACGGCCGGCCGCCTCTCCATGCTACGCTGTGGCCTGATGGCCGCAGCTCTCCTGGATGCCGGCGACCGGCGAAGCCGGCCGCCCCTGGTTTCTCCGCCGCGGCCGAAGTGCCGCGACTCCTCCTGATCTCCGGCGCCGGCAAGGCCGACGCCCCCGGCTGCTCCGCCGCGGCCGTAGGGCCGCGGCCTCCCTGATCTCCGGCGGCCGGCGAGGCCGGCCGCCTCTTGGTGCTCCGTCGTGGCCGGTTTTCCGGCCGCCCCTTCTTGCTCGGTCCTTGTAAGATTTGCGCTGCGTAACGACGTCGTGCCCCAACGCCGCAGCCCGACTCCGGCCGCGGTCTCATCCGATCTCAAAGGCGCGGCACTATAGCGTCGCGGTTCTTCGTCGTGACCCAAACCGGCCTTAAATAATTCTTTCTCGCGCGGTACAATGGTACCGCGTTACCCTGCTTCAAACCACAATAAAACTAAACCATGATGGGAGGAGGATCGGCCGTGTTTGTGCGGTCCGGCCTCCTCCCGTTAGTTTGTTATCAATTGGCTTAGAAATACTTGAGGAATGTCAAATAAAAAGAAAACAACAAACTCAAGAACCCCTACCTCGATAGTCGCACGTTGACGTAGTCGTGGAATATCGGTGTCGATTCCTTTGACGTCGGAGAAAGAGTCGTTGTCGATGGCGTTCGTCGTGGAAAACCGTCGCGGAAGAGATGATGCGGAAGAAGAACGTCACGTCGCGGATATGGCGTCGCGGAAGAACCGTGTTCTTCGGCGAAGAAGTTCTTCGTTGAAGAACGGCGTTCTTCGTGTTCTTCGTCGAGGTTGAAGAAGATGAAGAAACAAGGAGAACCTTCCCAACCCTCTCAAGTAGACAAAACTAAACCCAAAATAAAATAAGACTCTATCTTATTTTATTAACACAACAACACACTAGAATTTCAAGAGTTTGAAATTCAAAGAAGAGATAACTCCACATTAATTAACAAATTGTCATGTTAATTAAAGAGGGGTTAAGGGAGTTTGAGGGAAGATGTAAAGTTAGGTGTCGTGTGGGCCCCACCATACTTAATCCTCTCAAGGGAGGTTAAGTGGGTGTGGGTCCCACACCTAACTTCCTTTGAGAGAAGTTAACTATTATGTTTAAATAAAAATTGTGTTTACATATTTTTATTTAACTTATTCAAATCTCCCAAAAACTAACTCTCAACCCGAAACAAACGCAACTCCCGAAAAGGTCTCTTTAAGCGAATGTCGGCGCTGCGAGTTCATCGGTGCCCTTGGATTTCAATTCCGAGCACCGGATCAAAAGTTAGAAATTCCCGCTCGTTCGTTCACTGAACGTACCCGAGCCAAACTTCGGAAATTGATTCCGGACACTCCGGGCCTCGGAATCAGGTGCCGTCTGAAACCGCGCTCTTGTAAAATTCTAAAGAAAATTAAGAAAAAATTTCCCTTGAATTTTACAGGTCTTTACATTACTCTCACCTCAGGGATTTACGTCCCCGTAAAGATACAACAAAAACTAGGGAAACAAATGAGGGTACCGAGCACGCATTTGAGCCTTCCGCTCCCATGTGCTCTCCTGGAGATTCCTGTGCTGCCATCTGATGCGCACAAGAGGAATCGATCGCCCACGCAGGACCCGCTCCTGTCGATCCTCTATCTCCACCGGAACCTCCGAAAAAGTCGCCCCATCGTCAACGTCAAGCTCCCCATGGTCAATGATGTGCGTCGGGTCGTGCACGTATCTCCTCAGCTGAGACACGTGGAAGACGTCGTGCACCCGGTGCAACTGAGGTGGTAGAGCCAGGCGATAAGCCACCTCACCAACCCTGCTGAGGACCTGGAAGGGTCCGATGAAGCGCGGAGATAACTTGCCGCCTCGGCCAAAACTCCGAATACCACGTCGAGGTGAGACCCGCAAGAAGACGTGGTCGCCATCCTCGAACTCTAGTGGCCTCCGCCTCCTGTCAGCATATGACTTCTGCCGGCTCTGAGCTGTACTCAACCGCTCCTGGATGACCTGGACCTTCTTTGTCGTGGCCTGGACCATCACAGGTCCCACAAGAGCTGCAAGATTTCTTCTTTGCCGAAAAGAGAAATCTGGTCTCATCCCCTGGATGAACCACATTCTTTGCCTAAAACAGTCAATCCTAACATGGATGATACTAATCCATACCAAGGATGACGTCGTAAGGCCTCGACGCTACTACTAAGATATTCAACCGTTACTCTCGCCTCCAAGGGTTGAGTCACACTATCGGCATCAGTGTGTGGTAACTGGGTCTCCTCCAGTAGATGTCTCACATGTGAGGGTCAAGTCAATAGCCAAAACTGGAACCTCCTAGTAACATCACGAAAGAGAACAGGAACGAAAATATCACAAAGGTATGCATCTTTTATTATTGCAGCTCATAATACAAGACGCTACACAAATGCAACAAGGAACCAGAAGTACAAAGGATGTATCCACTAGTTCTGCTCCTGTCCATCGGCTCCCAGAGCTCCATGATCGAAGGCCTCGGTTGCCTGAAGCTGTGCTCTCCCCTGCGGTCGGGGTGGACCTCCTGGTGGTGGTGGTGATAGAGCCTCAAAGCGTCACCCACCACCTGCTGCTCGGCCAGCTCCTCTGCCTCGTCCGCCTCCTCCCTGCGGACCGCCATGGTCGAACCTCAGCCTCTGCCTAGGTGGTTCCTCAACCGTCTGTTGCTCCTCTGCATGGTGGGTCGGGCAGTCACGAGCCATGTGGCCTTGCCCGCCGCATGCATAGCACTGTCTTCCACTCGAAAGACTGGCTCCGCGCTGTGTGCCCTGGACTGCTGAGCCAGTGCCCTGAGGTCGTCTGCCTGAAGGTCTGGTCTGTCTGGACCCCTGAGTCATCTGTCGGCTACCTGCTACCGAAGACTCCGCTACGTGCCGCCCTACGGTGGGTCTCTGTGCTGGTGTAGACTCAGCAAGGAAGCTCTCGATCAGAAGGGCCCGCTCCAGTACTCCTGTCTGAGTCGGTATACTGAGGGAGATCAGTGATGCCCTGATCTCGTGTCTCAAACCCTGCTCGAAGGTCCGGGCCCGGAAGAATGGGTCTCGTACCATGTCGGTCGAGTAGCGCGAGAGATCGGTAAATCTCACCGAGTACTGAGCGACCGTCATGCTGCCCTGCCGCAGCTGTAGAAGCTCCTGGATACGCACCGCACGAAGGGTGGCTGGGATGAACTCCGAGCGGAAGAGTCTCTCAAAGTCCGTCCAAAGTAGAGATGCCTCATCGTGCACCTGGAGCATCAAGCTCCACCATCGTCCTGCCGTTGCGTGTAGTAGGCTCGCAGCGAGGATCACCATGAGGTCTGCTGGTGTCCTCACTAGCCTAAACACTCGTACCACGGCCTCCAGCCAGTCCTCTTCTGCCTGGGGATCCGTCTCCCCGCGAAACCTGGGTGGTCACTGGCTCTGAAACTCATGCAGTGCGCTGAGGCGACGTGCATCGTCAGCGGCTGGTGCTGGAAGTATCGGGGGCTCTGCGGGTAGTGCTACCGCTGATGCCACTGCTGACAAAGGGCCCTGCCCCGAGACCTCGTCGCTCGGTGGGCTGTCGTCACGCTCGACTCTCGGAACCCTAGCTGGCTGCCGTCGTGGGGCCATCCTGAAAGGAAACAGGTGCGCCACGGTCAAACAGTATACCTGGTGAGATGACATAAAGAAATCACAAAGAAAACTTTGAAACACACACGCAATCAATGTTTTCGTGCATTAAGTCGGAAATCAGAAGTCAGGGTCCTGGTGTATGGATACGTCGGCCGCCGCACCAACACTGGACTCCCTGGACTGATAACCACACTCAATAAGCTAAACATTATTGCTTCACATAGAAAAGATCAGAGTTCGCGGTAGAACCAACCTCCCTCTGATACCAATTTGTCATGACCCGCCCTCGGGGTCCGTGCCGTGACTACCCCAAGCCCGCCTTCCATAGGCCAGGGGCTGGCGACTAGCACCAAGGCGTAAATCCCGGTAAAAAGGGAAGGCATTGCCTTTGAAAAGTAAAGAAACACCACAGAGTAAGCAAGCGGAAAGTAAACACTAAACAAAAGCAGAGTACAACTGAAAGTGCGGAAAAGTAAATGGGCCAGTATACAAACCCAAACTGAAAGTAAAGTACAACTCGAAAGGGAAAACAACAACTGAAAAGTAAATGCCGCTACACCGAGCTGTCCACTGGAAATCCCACCTGAAGGGTGGGTACAGATAGCTCCTCTGCTCCACAGGTCCCGCCGTCCACTCCGTGCACGTCCCGCCCAGTGGTCCACCTCCGGGTACCGTCCCGCTCTGCAAGCCTCAGCTAAGGTCAACGCTGTCCGTCGTCTGCAACCAACACAACGTAGTGCGGGCAAAGCCCGTGCAGGGGTGAGTATAAGCTACTCAGTAGGGACCCCGAGACCCCTGAAGGTCTCTCAAATCCACAAAGGATAAACCACGAAGAAAGGTACAATCACGAAGTAACAACCGACACTGCTTAGGTATATGCCCATACATATACCTAAGTCATCAAATTCAAATACGCTCCAACCTCCGAGCCCAAGTACAACTCAGTCCACACAGGAAAGTAACGTATTCCACACAGGAAAGAAAAACGTAATCCACACAGGATTGCACAACACAATCCACACAGGAAAGAAAAACGTAATCCACACAGGATTGCACAACACAATCCACACAGGAAAGCAACAGGATTCAGCTCACACAGGAATACTTCTTCGAAAGACGATAAAGATGATCCCTGATCCATCTAAGTTGTCGGACCCACGAAGGATCGATGGGTAACTAACCAAAGGACGATAAAGATGATCTCTGATCCATCTAAGTCGTCGGACCCACGAAGGATCGATAGGTAACTAACCAAAGGACGATAAAGATGATCTCTGATCCATCTAAGTCGTCGGACCCACGAAGGATCTATAGGTAACTAACCCCCGCTAAGACCCACACAGGATCGGGCCCACACAGGACCTGTAGGCGCTGGCTCACACAGAACCGCTGAGCGCGGACCCACACAGGATCGGACCCACACAGGATCGGGCCCACACAGGACCTGTAGCACTGATCCACGTAGGATCGCTGAGTGCTGATGTCGTCGTCATCGAATCCACACAGGATCGGGCCCACACAGGACCTATAGCACTGATCCACGTAGGATCGCTGAGTGCTGTAGTCGTCGTCGTCGAATCCACACAGGATCGGGCCCACACCGGACCTATAGCACTGATCCACGTAGGATCGCTGAGTGCTGTAGTCGTCGTCGTCGAATCCACACAGGATCTCTGTACTGTCGTCGTCGCAGTCACAGTAGCAGTAGTAGCAGTAGTAGACACAGTAACAGTCGCAGCCAGCACTAGGGTTCCCACACACAGCAAGCTCATTCGGAGGGTCCGCTCCACGAGCCGAGAGGCTGATACATCAACTGTCACAAAGTCCATAGTTGATGTATCCAAAAGTTCCGTATCGTCAACAGGAACTCAACGCAACAGACGGCGCGTCGATCGGACGCCCGGTCTGAGAGTTATTGGCATTTTCGTCCCCGGGGCCCGGTTGGTTTTTAAGGCAAAACCAACCCGACCGTACTTCACCTGCGTCCAAACCTCGGGCGGAGTATGCCAAAAGATCCATCTCACTAAGAGGAACACAACGCGGCTGACGGCACGTCAATCGGACGTCCGTAGCTCAAGATATGAGCGTTTCCGCTCCGAGGGCCCGGTTGGTTTCGTGAACGAACCAACCCGGCCGAACTCAAAGTAAACCGAAACCTTGAGTGCGATATACCTAAACGACCGTCTCGATCCAAGGATCGCGTTTCCGCAGACGGTTCGTCGATCGGAGGTCCGAGACTCAAGATATGACCAAAAGACCGAAAATGATTCGAAACGGGGGGTCCGGGTCCGGGGTGACCCGGCCCGGCCGACGGCGGACCGGCGCGGCGGCGCGGACCGGCGCGGCGGCGCGGTCCGGCGCGGCGGCGCGGCGCGGCCCGGCCGGCGGCGGCGCGGCTGGCGCCGCTGGGTCACACGCGGGAGGGCTAAGCCCCCCGCTTTCCAGAAGGGCGGCGCGGCTTTTTAGCCGCACCCTTATTTTTTTTAAACGGCCCCCACCGCACGTGGGGGCTGACTCAAAGGGAAACCGGGGGTTTCAATCCCCCGGATTTACAGGATCGGCCGGCTTTAAGCTGGCCGTTTTCTTTACACTCGGGACCTGCGGGTCCCGCTTCTTTTGCAAGCCGGCGGCCGGCACAGCCGGCCGCCTCTCCATTCTACGCCGCGGCCTGATGGCCGCGGCTCTCCTGGACGCCGGTGACCGGAGAAGCCGGCCACCCCTGGTTTCTCCACCGCGGCCGAAGTGCCACGACTCCTCCTGATCTCCGGCGCCGGCAAGGCCGACGCCCCCGGCTGCTCCGCCGCGGCCGTAGGGTCGCGGCCTCCCTGATCTCCGGCGGCCGGCGAGGCCGGCCGCCTCTTGGTGCTCCGCCATGGCCGGTTTTCCGGCCGCCCCTTCTTGCTCGGTCCTTGTAAGATTTGCGCAGCGTAACGACGTCGCGCCGCAGCCCGACTCCGGCCGCGGTCTCATCCGATCTCAAAGGCGCGGCACTATAGCGTCGCGGTTCTTCGTCGTGACCCAAACCGGCCTTAAATAATTCTTTCTCGCGCGGTACAATGGTACCGCGTTACCCTGCTTCAAACCACAATAAAACTAAACCACGATGGGAGGAGGATCGGCCGTGTTTGTGCGGTCCGGCCTCCTCCCGTTAGTTTGTTATCAATTGGCTTAGAAATACTTGAGGAATGTCAAATAAAAAGAAAACAACGAACTCAAGAACCCCTACCTCGATAGTCGCACGTTGACGTAGTCGTGGAATATCGGTGTCAATTCCTTTGACGTCAGAGAAAGAGTCGTTGTCGATGGCGTTCATCGCGGAAAACCGTCGCGGAAGAGATGATGCGGAAGAAGAACGTCACGTCGCGGATATGGCGTCGCGGAAGAACCGTGTTCTTCGGCGAAGAAGTTCTTCGTTGAAGAACGTCGTTCTTCGTGTTCTTCGTCGAGGTTGAAGAAGATGAAGAAACAAGGAGAACCTTCCCAACCCTCTCAAGGAGACAAAACTAAACCCAAAATAAAATAAGACTCTATCTTATTTTATTAACACAACAACACACTAGAATTTCAAGAGTTTGAAATTCAAAGAAGAGATAACTCCACATTAATTAACAAATTTTCATGTTAATTAAAGAGGGGTTAAGGGAGTTTGAGGGAAGATGTAAAGTTAGGTTTTGTGTAGCCCCACCACACTTAATCCTCTCAAGGGAGGTTAAGTGGGTGTGGGTCCCACACCTAACTTCCTTTGAGAGAAGTTAACTATTAAGTTTAAATAAAAATTGTGTTTACATATTTTTATTTAACTTATTCAAATCTCCCAAAAACTAAATCTCAACCCGAAACAAACGCAACTCCCGAAAAGGTCTCTTTAAGCGAATGTCGGCGCTGCGAGTTCATCGGTGCCCTCGGATTTCAATTCCGAGCACCGGATCAAAAGTTAGAAATTCCCGCTCGTTCGTTCACTGAACGTACCCGAGCCAAACTTCGGAAATTGATTTCGGGCACTCCGGGCCTCGGAATCAGGTGCCGTCTAAAACCGCGCTCTTGTAAAATTCTAAAGAAAATTAAGAAAAAATTTCCCTTGAATTTTACGGGTCTTTACAAATTCCCTCCTCAAAACCCAAACCAGTTTCAATATGTTCAAGGTGTTGGTAACTTCCAACAACCTTATCCTTTTATTCCTCAACCTCAAAGAAACAATCCTCCTCTCGGATTCCAATATCCTATTGAGCCTTCCCAATTCCAAAACCAATACAATCACTTTCCCAAGAACCAAAATCTAGGTAGTCCCAATCTAGGATAAGTCTCTTAATCCAAGAAACCATGGGAATGTGTAGTGGAAGATCTTGCCTCCTTCACCCGTTCCAGCCTCAAGAACATTGAAACCCAAATTGGTCAACTTGCATCCCACCTTAGTTAGCAGTAACCATCCAATTCTTTCCAACATTCTTCTCAACCATTACCCAACCCCAAGGGTAATTTAAGTGCAATTGCACTTAGATCGGGGAAGAAAAATTTTGTGCCTCAAGATAAGTCCTCCAACCCCCCCCCCCCCTCCTTGAATATTGACCTAGAAAATGAAAAGAAAAAGAATCTTGAAAAGGAATTTGAAGTCATTACCTCACCTCCTTCTATTCCACATAGAAACCCAGTTCCTTTTTCTCAAGTTGTTTCTAAGACAAAGAAGTCCTTTGAACCTGATCCTAAAATGCTTGACATGTTTAGACATGTTGAATTCAACATTCCCCTCTTAGATGCCATAAAATAAATTCCTAAGTATGACAAGTTTATTAAGGAATTTTGAACCCATAAGAGGCAACTTAAGACCTTTGAAAATCTTTCCACCCAACAGACTATTCCCATAAAGTGCAAATATCCAAGGAACTTTACGGTTCCATGCCAAATTGGAAGTTCCAACTTCGATGATGCACTCATAGACCTAGGAGCCTCATTTAATATCATGCCCAAATCCAACTTCTCCAACCCTGGTCTAGGTCCCTTACATCCAATGGGTGTTGTCATCCAGTTAGCCAATCGAAGCACAACCAATCCTGAGGGAATAATTGAGGATGTCCTTGTCCAAGTCAATGATCTTATCTTCCCAGCCAATTTCTATGTCCTTGACATGGAAGGTGAGACGACCTCTTCTCGATCTCCCCTAATTCTAGGAAGACCTTTCCTTATGACATCTAAAACCAAGATTGATGTCAATTCATGCATATTATCCATGGAATTTGGGGAACAACTGGTCAAGTTCAATATTTTTCAATCCATGCAATACCCATCAGAGAATGAATCTGCATTCTCTATCCATTCTTCTAAAACTCTCTATGAGAGTGTGTTGAATCCCAATTCATCATGTTCTTAATATTCTAATGATAGAGGAGTTTGTGAATATTGCATCCTCATTAAACAAGTCATAAATGGAGAAGTTGATGTTGACATTACAAATCAAAACTCCATTGATCTAAAGGATCTTGAAAACACTTTGTAATCCCATATCACCTCTGGCCTCCACTGCTCCAACTTGGATAGTAATGGGGGAAATGAAAAAGCGTATTCATTTTTTGATTCAAATCTGATTATCCAACATTCATCATTTCCTATCCATGATTCTAGAAATTATGTTATATGTGAGGTGAACTCGGAACCAATGTGTTTATATTATCCCGATGGTAGTTATGTTTGTGATATTTGTTCCCTATTTAATAAAGTGATCATTGGTGATGTTTAAATTGACTATTATTTGGTGAAATATATTGATATAAAGGATATTGAAAATTTTATTCAGTCTTATGACTCCACTGATCCTCATTAATGTACATCGGTAAGTGATGAAATAAATGAGTCAAAAACAATTGGGATCTCATACTATGGTTTTGTGTTATCTAATCCTTACATAAATGCACCATCAAAATTGGAACAAATTCCTGAATTTCAAAGCATTGAAAACCAAAACTTTTTGGATAACATCATTCCTCAATTTTAAGACCCAAGGGATGATAACAATATTCTCTTTCCACCCCCATTGAATTAAAAGAAAAACAACAAGCAAGGGATGAAATTATCCAATGAATCATTAGGCCTCCCAAAGGAAAAGTTTTTCTGGAAACACACTAGAGTTGAGAAAATACTATGGCCCATGTCAGACTATGGGTAGTTCACTGCAATTATCTAGCTGTAGAAAAATAAATACAGTGCTTCTTGGGAGGCAACCCATGTTTTCTTTTAATTTTATGAAATTTTAATTTCTTTATAGTTTTTAATTAGATGAATAATGTTTTTTCTTTTTTAGGTAACATCCCACATGAGGCACCCCAACTTCTACAGTTGACCCACCACTAGATGGAGATAACAACCCACCAAATCCAAACCCAGGGGAAACTCTTTCCCTTTAACTCCTCTTCTCTCTCTCTTTATCTCTATTTCTTCTTCTTCCTCTCTCTTTCATTTTTTTACCAATTTCTTCATCAGACCCTTTTCTTTCCTCTTTCTATTTTATGTGGGTGTGTATTATAAAAAAACTAAAAAAACCTAAAAAAACCAAAAAAAATCATAACAAAAAAAATAAGAAAAATCAAGAGTCATGCTTACTCACCATCGAGTTTTGAAATTTTTTCCAACCATTTTGGGGAGTCAAAAGACATGTTTTCATCTCAAAAATTATTTATTTTCACCATGAATTTGGATAAATAATCTTGTGTCAAAACCAAAACATTTTGAATGCTCAATTTTTTTATTTGGAAAATGATTTTCCCCACCCGTGAGGAACAACATTTGATTTCATGCCAAGGATACATATGGCCATATTTTCAAAATGAGTGTTTTTTTCACCCCCATTTTTGAATCTTGAGTTTGTGGACCTTCGAGCTGAATTTCTTACTTTAGTGTGCATTAATATGATACAGGCATTTTCTGAACCGCATGAGAATCACAATAGCCAAATAAAATCCCATTTCCCTTACATTAATCCCCCTTTTGAAATCCCCTTCGAGCCTATGAAAAACATTTCTTTGATAGCCACATTACAATCCCAATACCTTTTCCAACCCAATATCAACATGGATTTTCATTGCATATTTATTTTGAAATTTAAGAGTGGGGGGATGGATTTCATTTTGGGTACCCTTTGTTGATTTTACCATATTATCATATGCTTGTGGGAAATCATCCATTTTAGTGTGGGGGATAGGTTGTCATCTAGTGTGGTTTGGGAATGTATATATGATTATGACATATTGTTGAAATTTTATTGACAACTGTTCAAGAAAAAAATAAAAAAAATAAAAAAAGAAAATGGGTTGTGTCTTGGGTAGGTCAAAAATAACTATTTCTCAGCCTTTGATCTTATTATAACTATTACAATTAGTGTAATGAGGAGATCAATCATGGGTTGGTATATGAGTGTGAGATCTTTTTTATGTTCAACTTTCGAAAAAAAGAAAAAAAACACATGTATTATATTCTTATGTCATTGGGAGAAGTTTTGTGTTTTTTAAATATTATATCTTATCATTACATTCATATTTCCTTCCAATTTTGTGTCTTATTTAAAATTTTCATTCCCTCGTAAATATGTTATTCCATTTCATCTCATGTCTCATTTCAAAAAAAAATGTGCATTGCTTTTTCCATGTTAGTGTTTTACCCCTCTTCTTCTCTCTCTTGGACATTATATTCCTACTATCCCATAGCCACAGAAAAACCCCTTCAAAATACCTCTTGATTCTTGTGAACATTGTATAGGGATTGGAAGATGAGAGATCTTTCAAACTCTAAGATTTTCAATTTTTGGTGAAAGAGTGATCCTCCACAAATGAATTTTAT
The DNA here is from genome assembly GCA_963277665.1 of Viscum album. NCBI lineage: Eukaryota > Viridiplantae > Streptophyta > Magnoliopsida > Santalales > Viscaceae > Viscum > Viscum album. The sequence continues at coordinate 3,606,089 of CAUJRU010000022.1, forward strand.
CATCTTGAGAGGTGTGAGTTTTGAGTGACCACGTTTTCCATTTCTAAATTTGAGCATGAAAAAAAATAATTGTTTTTAAAAGATTGTTTCTGAAACAACTTGTGGTGTAATTCAATATGGATGAGTGAAATTTTCTAAACCTCCCCTGATTGGTGAAAACAAAATTTTAATATTTGTTGGTGAGTGAAAATGAGTTTTGTCATGTTTTTATATTTGTTTCACATGAGGAAATGCACAAGAATAAGTGTGGAGGAGTTGATGTTATTCATAGTTTCATAACTTATTATATACTCCCTTTAACAATTTTATATGAAATGTGCATAATTTGTGTGAAATATTAATGTTTTAATACTAAGTATAATTTTTGAGCATTTTTAGAAGTAGTCCAATTGAGTCAGTTTACTATTGTATTTATAACTCCCACCCTTCTAATCCAAATTGTGTGGTTCTTATTTTTTAGGATTTCTTATTCCATTTCCCACATATCATTAGAAGGAATAATTATCCCATTATACCATTTGAATGGTCATATGGACCACACAAGAAGACCCATATGATCTGTGGATAAAGTAGCCCATCCATGAAGATTTAATTGTTGGGCTCCATCAGGAAGTCCAAATTCTATTATTCTACTCAATAGTTTGGGGGAAAATGTAAGGAGGCTTGGATAAAACTTTCAAGGCCCAAATATAAAGACAACGGGTCCAAATGATTCATTTAAACTCAGCCCACCATTCTGGCTAGGAAATAAAATCAGTACACTATTCATGACATATCTCATGATGTAATAATAAAATCAAGATGATATTTTTCAGTGTGATAGAGGAGATATAGGCGGCCAACGTTGTTGAATAAAGTATGCAGATTTGAAGGCATATTCCTATTGATAAACCCATTCACATTTCAGCCTCCTAAAAAGTATGGATTGAAATGGATAGTTTAACATAGTTTAATCAAACCACCAAAACATCGTCCCCATAAGTTCAAATGCCTCAAAATATTTAGAGTAGTCAGAAAAAATAATTATATAAAACTTTGAAGAAGGAGATATCTCAAGATTTCACTGTCTGGATTTCCAAATCATCGATCCAAGTGGCGGGACATATTGGGAATGCAAATAGTCTACTTCCTTGGGTTATAAATACATCCCCTCCTCTACTTCAAAGGATTTGGCATTTAAAAAGAGAGTATAATCAATTGGAATGACCAAAGTCTTGCCAAAGGCTTGGTAGGACCTTCCATACACAAGTTTTTACTTGATAGACCTTTCCACCTCTCTTTGTTTTCATTTAATTTTGTGTTCTTCTTTGTTTTAGTCTTGTAAGTGTTTGTTTTTTTAATTATGTTTTAATGAAACTTTGTTCTTCAATATATCTTATTCTCATACACCTTATGTAGTTTAATATTAATGCTCTTAAAATAGTTTAAATCTAATTTAATCCCCATCACTTCTTTTTCTTTCTCAATCAATCTATAGTTCGTTTTTAATTATCATCATTATTTGTGTGTGTTTCCGTTGTACCAATCTTTTATTTTCCCTTTATTTTTATTCTCTTATTAATTTATCATTAAAATCATTATAACCAGATTATTAATCATTTCAATGGCTGAGTAAATCTCTCATTGGGCTGAGTTATAATTTAGGGATGTTAAGCGATCGATAGTTTTTTCTCGACGAGTATTCTATAATTTAACATTGTGTATGTTGGACTTAACATGTCACAGATTAATGACTTGTTTTGTTTAACGTGTGGTTTACATGGATTATTGGAACCACAAATACACTAACATCAACAAGATCTAATTGAGATTAGAACCCTATGTTAAGTTACGTTTTGGATTAATGCCTAAACACTTAGGAATTACAATCAAGGTTATCTTGTGAAGTGGGTGTTAATTTAAATGCATTATAATGCAAAGATCAAGGATATCACAAGCCTAACTACCTAATAATGAACTCACCCCAATATTTATCAATTTTTTAAATCAAAATTAATCAATCAATCATTTCATAAGCTCTACAAACAAACCCCCCCTATTCAAAATACAATCAACTAAAAACAAACGACTATTAAAAATTATCATCACCGAGGATTCGACCCGAGTTTTGCTGCACACATTAGCAGAGCATCGGAACATTGACCGGTCGATAGGCAAAAATCGGCCATGCTTATCAACATATATTGTGAATTTCTGTAGTGTATATATTTTGGTTGTTTTCTTAGAACATAACATGTTGCATCATCTTTTTTATGGAATGAGTCTTGGTCATTTATCTTACCAATATTCCCTTGTTTATTTAAGTTGTATATTGTTTACTATTTCTAATATTGTATTATTATTGATTCCTCTATGTTACACTCTACCAATGAGGGAATATGTTCCCCACTATCACACCCTTTTCTCTCATTACTAGTCAGAAACCTCTGGCGTTTGGGTAAATTCTCTTGAGGCCATGTGGCCAACCAGGTACAGGGCACCAGTTGAGTGGAATCCAGATCCAAGAAGTTACAAAATGATTCCCAAATAATATTTTAATTACTTGGTATGATTAATGATTTAGGAAAATCAATACCTTTTTTAAACATAATTATAAAATAATTATGTACTGGTCATACAAAATTCCTAAATAATTAGTTGATGCATTTTATTTGTACACTTTCATCCATGTAAAAAATGATCGTAAAATGATAATATGAGATAGATGAAGAAATAAATGTGTATAAAATAACCCAACCTTGAACTATAATTGAAAATTTACCTCACTACACACACATTACCCATTTGATTATATTTCTCAGCCAATAGAATATTAGACCATCATGTTATTCATGTGGAAAAAATAAAATAAAATAATCTAATAGAGATAGGAAGAAAAATATAATTGTAGGTATCTCAAGAAGAAACATGACTTCCTTTTCCATTGGTTGTCTCCATTTGAATCCCCTTAAAAATTTCTATAAGGTCACACATGTGAAATCACCTTTCCCCTACAAGATAAATCTTCAAAATTAATAGGTGGAAAAAATGAAATTGAAATATGGTTATAACCACGGTGAAAAACAAATTCACTATAGGCATTTTAATTTTCTCCTTACTACACCTAATTTAAAATGATGGAATATATTTCCTTATCATATTAATCCTAGATCCCTTATGATGTCAACAAAAAATATATTTATAATTAACTTCATTCAACATACATGACCATTTTTTGTACATGTTCCTCACTTCATCCTCATCCAATAACCAAATTCACAACAATATTGTAGCCATGGGAAATTTGAGTTCAGATATCACCTGAGAACTATTATATTTTCACATATAACATAGCCACAATCATTTCAAACCATTCACAACTCAGTCATATATCTCACTATGGAGTTCCTAATTTTCCTCAATCATTTTAGTGATTCTTTCATTCTTCTTCCTTTGTTGTACTATCATTTCCACCCTTACATAGCCAGATTCACATTTACATTACCAATATGTGTGCCTAATGTATCACATTATACCTTTACAAATCCATTGGATAACTTTCACATGAACATTTTCATAGTTCTAATATAATCTCCCTTTTGGAATCTATTCTCTATATCATGTTCTTACAGGAATATCCTCCTCTAAATATCTCATTTGTACCACGAACATCACTCATGAATACGTGGAATTATTCATTAACAAATCATCCTCGCAATGGTTTAGTAGCTTAAGAAAATATTTTGAAGTTTCATCCATGGTAGTTCTTAGCTTCGTAGTGGTGGCATATCTCAAGCCTAAAATTAATAGTAGAGATCATGGAAAATTTAAGTGGCTCTATTAATATGGTTGAGTGATGAAGATGGTGGAAGAAAAATGGTCTCGGGTGGAGAATTGTGTGTGATGAAGGAGGCACATTAGAATTGGATAAATGGTGTAATTTCTATAAGTTTATTAGTATTCTATATGACTTCCTCCCATATAAGAGTTCAGTAGGTTTGGGTAATCCTCAATAACTCAAGACTCATCCTTAGTTAGATAGTGAATTCCATAAGTGTGTCGATGCTTGCCCACAGCCTCTTGTGACGCCTTTCACATGAGAGGCTATGAAAAATAATTATGCACACATACCTCTACACTCCATTCTTGACCTATTCTATCTTTTGTGTTCTTCTTATGATGCCCTAAAATTCTAAAGTAAGAACATTGTATTCAATATCGTATATTACACACAACATATAGCATGTAAGGGAACATAATATCTCGAGACTTCACAATATATATTATATTTTAACTAAAATAAAGATATAATATAACTTTCAATGCTCGTGATTCTGATTCAGCGTGTGTCTCATGCAACAATGACATTATTCGATGACTTTTATTACACGCAAGATCGAGTTTCACTGAACAAAAATATATTATTATTATATTATTATTTAATATAATAAAACTTAACTAAGCCATTAAATTGATGGTTATGAATATGATTAACTAAAATATAAAAATATATGGTTTAAAAAAATATAAAATTAATTTATTGGTTAAAATTTAATTAAAAATTAATATAAAAACCAATTGAATATAAAGGTAATGTTTTGATAGAAAACTGTTTTTGTGCCCACAAAGCAATTTTACCCTAATTGATTAAATTAATTACAATTAACAAGTGATATTAATGTAATATATATTATATATTCAGTCAAATAATTTTTTTATTCATCCAACAGATTTTATAGGAATAAGATAAGGACAAACCCAATTTTATGCATAAAAACCTATATTTTTATAATGGTAGTTTTACCGCCTTTTAATGGTGAACCTATTTTAAATCCAATTTTTGGAACATTTATTTATTTTATATTTAAAAATAAACTTAATATTTGAAATAGTAACGTAAAAATTATCTTAGAGTAAATTTTTGGTATTTTTCTATGATGTTTCATTTTTTGATGAATAGTGAAAATACTGAATTTTAATTCAAAACGGATTTTTATTATAATTCATTTATATGGTTAAATTATATTTTTAATTGGTTTTAAGTTTTATTTATATAAATTTTATATCAATTAATCCAATTTAGTTCATTTGAATCAATTTCACTTTGATATTGAATATAAAAACATATCAAACTTTTGAATGTTTTACATTAAAACCCCACTTTGTCATCCCATCTGCAGGATTAAATTTAAATTAATTTATACCAATTCAATGATTTGAATTCGGAAAAATTTACTCCATATATGGAATCGTAATAATTTATAATTTATAAAAATTTCAACATGATTTTTGACCAAAAATATGAGTGAAATTAATTACATTGATTAAGAGAAAAAATTATCTTAACAAAGGACTAAACCTTAAACCAAAGGGACAAAATGTCCAAGAAACTTGTCCAAAATCCATTTTATGACCATATATAGACCCTATAATCCATTTTCTATAATTTTTTACATTATTTTAGCCACTTTTCATAGGAAAAACGTGGGTAGAATCCCCTTTCCAAAACATTACAAGAATGTCACTCCTCCTCCACTATAAAAAGACACTCACGCAACCCACTTCGTCACACCCCTCAAGACACTTTGGATTGACCAATCTCTTAAAAAATATCATTTAAATATCCCAAACCTCATACTAGAAGCCTCTCATTGGTAATAAATCCATAAAATGAATCCCTTTGGTGAAAACCAAAAGGACTTACCCAAATAAGAGGTTACATACTTCCACAAGATCTTTCATTTTATTTTATTTCTCCACCCCCTCAATTATACATATTCCATGATTAAATAATAAAATAAGTATACTTAATAAATTTATATATTGTTATGTTAAGTTTTATAACTAAACTTACACACACATCCATCTAATGGATAACAAACCTACTGTTTATGTGTATGATGAACTATCACCTCACGAAATAATGATTGTTTCTTTTCCCTTTACCACCTCTCATGGATGGGAATTATGATGTACATTATATTTATATATGATATATATCATATTTATAATTTCTTTATTATTCTATAATTTTTATAAATAAAACATACCTTTATGATTTCCATCTTCTGTAAATATGATAACATCATTTGTGGAAGTGTGGACTACCACCTCCTCAAAATGATGTGATTCAGTTACGCTATAAATTGAATATATAAAGGATGGTTTTAATAAATATATGTAACATATATGAAATATATATGATACTTTAATTTTAATATAAATATAAATATATATCATCTATTTTTCGTTATTTTAAAATATGAAACATAAATGAATTTAGAATTCATGCATACGTGAGGCCTACCATCTCCATGAACGGTGCAATATAATTCCTATCTCAAAACATTATGAATTATTATAAATAAATATATACTTAATATATATGATAATTAAATCATTTTTTACATTATGGATATGATTAATTCATTGTATATGTAATAAGAACAACAAGTAACAAGTTAAAATATACTCACAAACTAGGAAATTAACACCCAAAATATTGAAAATAATGAAATAATAATATCAAATGTGCAATAAGATATTATAAGAAGTTAATATATGACTATGGTTTTAGTAAAAATTACTGACATGTTTAAAACCCTTATAAGGTAGGTTAAATTATTTTCACCCTAAAATTAAATGCAAGGAAAGGTATTTTCTTATCACCTTTTACATCGGTGAGACAAATGTCATTTTCACAACTTACTTCTTCGTGCGGTGTATCTACTTCCCCTTTTGATGTATTATATCATGAATTATTTTATCTTAATGGTATTTAAAACACTAATTTAATTTTATTCCTTTATGATTCTTATGATTCAAATGTTTCAAAGTGGTATGGGACACATTGTAATGTTTAAAGATTATTTTCTTCAAGAAATATTTTATTGATCTTTAAAAGGTATTTCCATTCTTTGAGACATAATTTATTAGTATGCACTAAATTTATTATATATGGTGTAAATAATACTAATTTTATATATAATATCATGATTCATTCATTCTCCATTATATTTTTGGATTAAAATTAAATTATTTCATCAAAGGGGATTTGAATTAAGTATTATCAAGTTAAAAAAGAATTGCATATCCCAATTTCATTCATTGGGTTATATTACTTCCTTGTTGATGTTAATAATCTAAGGTTGTGTGTGTGATCAACTTTTACTATCATTTTATGTATCTACACATATTTTATTTGTATTTACATTTGACACACATAATTTACTCATTTTTTGAGTCTAACATCAATGTTATGGTCTTTTCAAGGGTTTACTTCACAGTCTCATTTTATTCAGTATTATTTACACTTGAATTCACATTTGAGGACATTATTTAATAATTTCCTAAAACCCCTATTAATTTTCATATCCTATACTTATTCATGACCTTTTTCAAGTAATGGTTCCATTTTTTCACTCTTTGGTACTGAAAATGTTTTAAGAAATTTTTTTCATAAAACTCGTCTTTATCTCTATCATTAGTAGGAGAACCTTTTTTCTTCTAAAAACCTTGTTTTATAAAATGTTTTTAAACATTCCAAAATTATTTATTAAATAAATGTTTACCCCTTTTTTCTTTTATATTTTTTTTCAAAGGAACCTTCTAATTTCTTTCCGATCAAGACATTTCTCTAACCTTTTTACCATGAAAAAATGATTGTCCTTTTTACCTCATACGACATGTACTAATTTACCCACTATTATTTATTTGAATCCTAAATGGAATGTGTCAAAGTTTACATTTTAAATAAAATTTTTTAAAAACATATTTTCAAATAAAAGTATTTTCAAAAAAAATCAAAATAAAATGGATATTTTCCACGAAAATGTTTTCAAAAGATATTTTTATAGTATTTATATTAAACAATGACAATAACCCGTTATTTTTAATCTAATTGGTATATTTTGTATTTATATCATCCTTATTATTCATCTTTGTGATTTATGATTGATTTTGATAAGGATATTACTGATATTCACTACCTTGATTCTTTTTTGTATTCCACTTAAAATATTCAATTTCCTATGATCATTTAACATTGAATTCTACCTAAATATCCATATCATTTATCATATTATTATTTATTAAACTTTATAATATTTTACATATGGTGTTCACCTTGAATTTTATTTGATATATATGGAAATATTGATAAATATTAATCTCTTAGTCCATACATATGTTTGATAAGGAACCTTGTTAAATCAATTATTCTATATATGATGAATGCTTTAAACTGGAACAATATGGTTAGGGCCTGGTTATAGATAGACCCATGATACATCGGTAGTCTCATGGGATGAGTCAGTTGGATAGCCATAGATGGGTTTTTACTTGATATTCTAAACTGACATGTGAATGGTCTTAATGGTAATGGTACCATATACCTAGGAAACATGGCGTCCAATAATTAAGCATTTACCTCATTTCGATTCAGTTATTCTTTATCCATGAGATTTTGCATCGATATATCTATGGATTAATTTCATTCTCATTTTATGGATTAAATGTCATGTGTATTTGGTTATTACCTTTTCATATTATATATCCACTATGTTTATTTATTTTATGGTATGTGTGTTTAGTTATTTACCTTTCTGTAATGAATAATGTCATTGATTCATTATTTATTCTTCTTTTCTTATCCCTTACTAATAATTTGAGCTCACCCTTATTTTATTTCCTTTCCCCATGAATCAATTAAGTGTACTAAGAATCATATGAATGGTTACACTAGATTCAATAAATTTATTATCCAAGAAAGAAAAAAATTATGTTGTAATTAGTGTATTTATTTGTAATACAAGAATAATGTATATATTTGGTTTACCAAGAATTCTAAACTCTTAGGTCCTTGAATATATGATTTATTATAATCATGCCAATTTAATGGTAGTAGACACTGGCTCTAGGATTCTGGGGTTGGGTCACTACAGTTGGTATTAGATGAAGTTTAGTAGAAACCTTAGAAACTAGATTTAGGGAAACATAGATTATAGAACATAGGCCTATGTTTGACTTTGAGGATAAGTATTTAAGAACATACTAGAATTTTGGTAAGGTAGATATTATGTGGTTTAACCAAGTAATATATCCCTATCTGTATACTAGAAATGTACATGGTTCTGGAACATATGTACTTAGGGGTAACAACTCCAACAACGTGTGTCAGGCCTGAGTCGACGTAACCCGATATGCGACAACAGGGTTTATTGTGCACATGGTTTGAAAATCCATTAGGATACACTTAGGATAATTTATATTTTATTTATATACCATTATGAAGGATTTGAATATATAATGACAATTATTGACCTAGATTAAACCTTATACTAAGGAAATAACTATGTGGAAATAAAATGGATAAAGTGTTAAAGTATTAAGGTTGTATTGAAAACCTTAGTTAAAATGTTATTTAGTGATTAACCTTATTTCAAGGATGTATATCATATTTATTTTGGAAATTATAATAATTTGGTTTTAAAATTGGACAATGAGTATGTCGGGTGACAACCCATCAAATCCAGCAAGGTTGCGGGACTTGAACCCATGACCGAATGATGATAAGGTTTTAACACCATCAACTAACCTACATAGTATCCTTGTCAATATTTTATTGTTTATAGTTGAAAATTTTAATGAATAAATAAAAATTATGAACAATTAGTATCACTTTTTTACATTAAGATATTAATGTAATAACCATTTTGGATTTGTAGAATAGTTAGAGATAAATAGTTAGACATGTCACTCTTTTATGGGCCTTATGATCCATTAAACGTGTATTTTAGTGCTTCAGGCATCAAAGTTAATTTTTGGATATCCATTTCATTAAGTAATGGATGAACTATAAATTTATCAAAGAAAAAAAGGATGAAAATTTTGTTTATATAAATATTTTATGTAATTATATTTTATTATATTCATATTCATTATAATAACTACTCAATTTTGGGAAAAGGATCTTAAACAAAATTATACTAATACATTTTTTTGAACGGATAGTCTTTTGAATCATCATAGATTTATGGATTTCAGGAACTAAAATTTCCATTTATCGTTCAATTTTTTATGATTACTGACCTTAAAAACTCCCTATAAATATTTACGCTTTTCCTCCATGTACATATCTCTACTTTACAATAATTTTCTCCAACTTAGAGACCTAGTTATATGTTAGTCTATGTAACCTTTTTACTTCCCATTCTATATTTTGTAGAGGATGTTTTATGATCAATTCTCATGATGTGGGATTTAAAAATAGGAAATATCAAACAATTTATTAGCAAGGTCATGTTTAAATTTCAAGAACACACTTTAATTTAGGTGGGGAGAATGTAACACCCTGAAATTGTTATGTAAGAACATTGTATACGATAGTGTTTTTGACACGCAACACTAAGCGCATAAAGGAATATAATATCCTAAGAATTTACAATATAATTACTATTTTAAATAAAATCAAGATATAATATAACTTGTAATGTACGTGATATTGTGTTATCATGCATTGCATGCAACAACTAATTTCTTTGAGGATTTGTGTTACACGCAAGACAGAGCTTCACCGAACAACAATAAATTATTATTTAATCTAATAAGACTTAACCTAGTCATTAAATTGATGGGTATAAATAGGATTAACTAAATTATTAAAATATATGGTTTGTGTAAATATAAAATGAATTCATTGGTTACAAATTAATTATAAATGAATATAAGAACCAATTGAATATAAAGGTAATGTTTTTATGGAAAACTATATTTATGTCCATAAATCTGTTTTACCATAATAAATTAAATTAATTAAAATTAGAGAGTTATATTAATATATATATATATATATTATTCAATAAAATATTTTTTATCTTTATCCAATATATTTTTTAGGCATATGATAAGAACAACCCCAATTTTATGCATAAAAACCTATATTTTTATAATGGTAGTTTTACAGCCTTTTAATGGTAAACCAATTTTAAATCCAATTTTTAGATATTTTGTTTATTTTATACATAAAAATAAATATAAATTTTTAAATAGGAACATAAAAATTACTTGGAGTAAATTTTTGGGATTTTTCTGTAATGTTTCATTTTTTGATGAACAGTGAAAAATACTGAATTTTAATTCAAAACATCTTTTTCATATAATTAATTTATATGATTAAATTATATTTTTTTTAATTGATTTTATAGTTTAATTAGTTAAATTTTACATCAATTAATCCAATTTAGGTCATTATAATCAATTTCACTTTGATATTGAATATAAAAACATAGCAAAAGTTTGAATGTTTTACTTTAAAATCCTGCTTTATCATCCCATCTACGGGATCAAATTTAAATTAATTTCTTCCGCTTATTTGATTGATATTTTTAAAAATGGATTGAATATATTTAATCATAATAAGTTATAATTTATAATAATTTTAACTTACTTTTTGACAAAAAATATTAGTGAGAGTGATTAAAACTAATTAGAGCAATTAAGATAAAAATTAGCTAAACAGGGGAATAAAACTTACACCTAAGGGACAAAATTACCTATGTACTTGTCCAAAATCCATTTTATGGAAATATTTATAATCTATCCTCCATTTTATATAATTGGGTCCATTTTTCGGAGCCACTTTTCATAGTAAAAACGTGACTGGAATTCCCTTATAAAAAAATTACATGAATGTCGCACCACTCCACTAAAAATAAACTCACCCCTCCCACTTCCTTACACCCATCATGACACATTGGCTCGAGAAAGATCTTAAAAAATATCTCCTAAAAATACATAAACTAATCCTATAATCATATACTTGGGAATAAAACCATCCAAGGAATCCCTTTTCTGAAAACTAAAAGAAGATACCAGAATAAGAGGTAACATCCTTCCTCAAGCTCTTTCATTTTATTTCATTCTCCACCCCCTAAATTATTCTTATTCCATGATTAAATAATAACATAAGTACAATAAATATAATTTTATTTTTTTATTTTTAGTGTTTTACATGAACTTACACACGCAGTTATCCAATGGGTAACGAACATACCATTTATGGGTATGGTGAACTACCGCCTCACAAAATTATAATTGTTCATTTTTTACTTTACCACCTCTCATGGTTGGGAATTATGATGGTAACCTTATTTATATATGATATTTAGGATATTTATAATGTATTTATTCTTATATAATTTTTATATATATAACATACCTTTATGATTTACATCTTGTGTAAACATGATAACATCGTTTGTGGAAGTGTGGACTACCGCCTCCTCATAGCGATGTGATTCATTCACGTTGTACATGAAATGTATAATAGATGGTTTTAATAAACCTAATAAAATATATGACATACATATTATACTATAATTATAATATAAATATACTTATATATAATATACTTTCCATTCTTTTAAAATACAACAAGGTCATGAAAGTAGCATTGTTGCGTACGTACGACCTACCGTCTCCAGGAATGGGCATTACATTTCCTATCTCTAAAAATTATGGATTATTATAAATACATATATAATGAATATATGTTATATTTAAATCATATTTTAAATTAATTATATAATGAAGTCATGATCAATTTAATAAGAACAATATGTAATATCTTAAAACATACTTGACAAACTAGGTAACTAGCACCTGAAATAGTGAAAATAATGAAAGATTGATAAGAAATGGGTAATAAGATATTATAAGAAGTTAATATATGAGTATGGCTGTTTTATAAGTAGCTAAAATGTTTAAAAACATTATAAATGAGGTTAAAATACATTCACTCAAAAATTAAATGAAAGGTAAGGGATTTTCAACTCACTTTTTACATCTGTGAGATAAATTTCATTTTCACTACTTACTTATTTATATTGTGTATCTACTGCCCCTTTTGATATATTATATCATGAATTATTTTATTATAATGGTATTTAAAACTTTAATATAATTTTATTCCTTTATGAGGATTATTATTCAAATGTTTGAAAGTGGTAAGCGACACTTTGGAGTGTTTAAATATTACTTTCCTTGAGAATAATTTTAATGATCTTTAAATGGTATTTCCATTATTTGAGACATATTTTATTTTTTTGCACCTTATTTCTTATATATGGGGTAAATACTAAAAATTTTACATATAATATCATTATTCATTCATTCTCTACGATATTTTGAGTTTTAATTTGAATTATTTCATCTAAGGGGATTTGAATTAAACGTTACCAAGTGGAAACGAATTTCATAACCCATTTTATATTTTTGTGTTATATTACATCCTCATTGTCGTTAATATTATAAGACTATGTGTGTAATATCATTTAACTATAATTTTTTTAATTACACTTATTTTATGTGGATTAACATTTTACTCAATAATATATTCATTGGTTGAGTCTAACATCAACATTATGGTCTTTTCATGGGTTTACTTCACAATCTCATTTTATTCGGGATTGTCTACACTAAAATTTACTTTCAAAGAAATTATTTGATCATTGTATACAAAACCCTTAAATTTTATTCTCCTCTGGTTATTCATGAACTTTTTCAGGTAATTGTACCATTTTTTTACTCTTTGCTACTCAAAATTTTTTTTAAAATGTTTTTCATAAAACCCAAATTTATTTCTCTCTTTAGTCGGAGAATATGTTTTCTTCAAAAAAAATGGTTTCTAGAATGGTTTCAAAAAAAAATTTTAACCATTCCAAAATAATTTATTAAAAACATTTTTACCCCTTTTTTTCTTTTACCAATGTTTTCAAAGGAATCTTCTTGTCGCTTTCCGAACAAGGAATTTTCTAACCTTTTTACCAGGAAAAAGGAATGTTATTTTTACCTCGTACAATGTACACAGATTTACCCAACATCATTTCTTCAAATCTTCCTTAGCATGTTTTAAATGATACATTTAAAATAAATAAAAATAAAAAGTTATTTTAAAATAAAGTTATTTTAAAAAAAATTAAAAATGAAAATGATATTTTCCTTAGGAATGTTTTTAAAAGATCTTTTTATCATATTTTTATTCATCAAATATAGAAAACCTTTATTTTTCTCCACTTGGAATATGTTGTATTGATACCATCCTTATTCTTCATCTAGATGTTTTATAATTTATTTTTCTAAGGATAGTACTGATATTCACTACCTTGATTCCTTTTTGTATTCCCCTTGAAATATTAAATTCCTTATGATCATTAAATATTGAATTTCCTCTAAATATCCATATTATTTATAATATGATTATTTCCTAAAATATATACCATTTTTACATATGGTGTTCACTTTAATAGTTATTTGATATCTGGGGAAATATTGATAAATCTTTATCTCCTAATCCATACGGATATTTGATGAGGTGCATTGTTCACTCGATTATTCGATATATGAGTAATGATTTGGATTGGAAAGACATAGGTGGGGCCCTATTATAGATATCCCCTTGATGCATTTGTAATCTCATAGAATGATTCAGTTGCATAGCCTTAATGGGTTTTTGCCCGATATGCTAAATCGTCTTGTGAATGGTATTTAAGGTAATGGTACGATTAACCTAGGAAAAATGGGGTCCAATAATTAATCATTTCCCTTATTTATATTTAGTTATTATTTATTCATCAGATTTTTCATAAACATATCTATGGATTCATTTTATTCTTAATTCAGTGATTAAATGTCATGTGTTTTAGTTATTACCATTCTATATTGTTTATCCATTTAGTTTATTGATTACATGGAATGTTTGTTTAGTTATTTACCTTGACATAATAAATATTCTCATTAATTAATTATTGATTCATATATTATTAACCCTTAATGAGCATTTGATCTCACCCTTATTTTATTTCCTTTCCCTAGGAATCCATGAAGTTAGCTAAGAATGATATGCAAGGATACGCTATATGGAATAAAGTTATTATCCAAAAACAAAAAACTTATTTTGTAATTATTGTATTTATATGTAATAAAAACTCATGTATATTTATTCTTTACCAATACTAAAGAACTCTTCAGTCCTTCGGGATTTTATTCCTCATAATCATGACAATTTAATGGTAGTGGACACCGATTTCGGGCTTCTACATTTGGGTTGCTAAACATCCTTTATTTTAGGGTCCATGTGTTCGATTATATCCTTGTTTCCTTAAATAATGGATGATAATGCCACATTTTTTCCATACAAATAAAACAATATCCCAAGTTAAAATTACATAGCACTCATAAAAAAAATTCCAAAATTTATCTTAAAATTATTTTCCCAAAATTATAATCTAAATGTATTTGTAGTATCAAAATCACATTTAAATTTTTAATTAATATTAAAAATTAAAACCAAAAAAAATGGGAAAAAATGAATTATATAATTAATCAAATTCATCAATTTTAATTTAAAAAGTTCTATTCTTGTATTATAGACATTAAATCGCCCATACTTAAACATAATCTTATCCTAAATCCTATATATCTACATGAATCAAAAAGAAACACCATGTTACCAATATTTGATGATCAATGTAACAAAATTAAATAATTATAAATGGGTAGAATAAGATCCAAGTATCAGATATAAATATGAATCTAAATCCTCACTTTTAAAAGAATCCAATAAAACTATTCATTTTATCATTCCCATGGAAGGAATTTCTCATAAATTTTATCCAAGAATCTTAATTTATCATTATCATGCATTCCATATTGTGATCTACCACACCTATGAATTTTTTTTTCTCATCACCGAAGGTAAAAAAAATTGATTCTAATTGTGCTCATAGTTAAAGTACATGTCAATTTACATAGGCTTGAAAAGGATCTCCAATCTTCATCTCATAAATATTAATATGAAAAATAATAATGAGGAATTGGAATTGAGTATTAATTATCTCTAAAGCTTAATGTGGCTAGGAATTGAAGTTAAAAATAATTAGGATATATAAAGGAGTTTAAAAAACTAAATCAAGTTGCATGATTATATAAAATCTATCCCAATGAATATTATCCTTAAAAATTTTATCCCCCATAATTCTCCAAACTCATTTTTAAGGTCATTACCCATATTAAAGCATAATGAATGATATAAAACCTATTGTTTTTCAACTAAATTTTCATTTATTCCCTTTTAAAAAATATTCACTTGGGAAAAATATCATATACATCACCCACACCACTAGATCTCCTTGATACACTAATTATAGTAGTTATAACAATACCATTGGTTAGGTAGTGATGATTTTTTACCCCCCTAAGAAGCAACCCATTTTTTTTTAATTTCTCATTTTTTATTTCTTTTCACTATTTTAGGTGGATATTAATGAAATGAAATGAATGATAATACATGAAACCTTCCCAAAACCCATGAAACACCCTCACATATTTTATTCAATGATGCATACTACCTTCTACCATGGATAACCTTTCCCCCACACATAAACCTTGAATATCGTAAAAAAATATATGGCGTATGATATAAATAATATAATAATATTGTAATGTGGATCTTCATAACAATGTAATTCATGTATTATATGTGATAAAGGGAAGATTAAATGTAAATATAGTTCTCGAGGAAGAGACATAATGAATAAATATTAACCAATTATATTAAATGTGACTTTTTGTATTCATATCTTTGACAAGATAACAATACAAGTTATAAAAGGGAAATTTACCAAGTCTCTTGATAAATATGCTCAAGAAAGAATGGAAAAAATTATATTAGAAACATTTATAAAATGGGAATATAATACATTAGTTAAATCCCACATGTAATTTATAATAAAAATAAACTAATCAACATAATCTTATGATACTTAAAAAATAAAAAATGGAAGTGAAATTTAATGTACTTAAATTTACTAGCCTCCCTAAATTTTTATTCATTAAATTCATACCCATTTACTTTTCTAAACTCACTTAATCCCCCATATTACTCATATAATCATATTTTCATTAAAATCCAAAATAAAATTTAGGGTTATTCTAAGTAACTCTTGTATCATTGATTCAAATTATAGTACAAATCTAAGGTGGGGCATAAAATTTGCGTTTAAAACACAAAAAAATGGAAAATATAGGGGATGAAAATATTAAATCAATAAAAGAATACTACCCTTTAATCATGAATCTCACTTTCCACTTCTTTTCCACTAGATTAATTCCTATTAATGAACCTAAAAAATGAAAACATAAGTGAAAGTGAAATGTATTTTTAATTTAATCTCGAAAAGATAAAAGGGAAGAGTGTTTACATGATAAATTCCTAAATGATAGGAAAAATGATGGATTATCTCTCATAATGGATTTTTTAGGGGTTTTTAGCCCAATGATAACTATAATTATATAATGTGATAGTGTATGGGATAGTGATTACATAGTATGGATTTATAAATTCCTATATCTGGGACTTCTATACATAGGTGGTACCATTTCATTTTTTTGAAATCATCTTTACTCTACATAGGGGTAACATGATTTCTATTTCTATCAGATGGATCCAAAAATGTTTGGTTAGTCCAAAAAACCTAAAATTCACATCATTTATCATTAAAATATATTGTAAATATTCAAACTTATCAATTACATCTATTCCCCAAACATCACTAATATTATCCAATAACACTCTCTTCTTTGTCTCGTATTTTTCACCTTTTTCTTGATTTTGGATAGATGGTAACTTCTTTCTCCCTTTAATGGAAGCCACATATTTATATTTCAACTTTTTACCCTCTTCTAGATTATCCAATTATTCAAGTGTATTATACATTGACTATTTAATGGTAAAAATAACATTATTTCCACTAAATATGAAGCATAAATCAACACTTTTTAGATCAATTATAGCTCTTCCATTCACTAAGAATGATCATATACATATGAGAGGTTTCCTTTAATCATACAATCATGAAACTATGAAATATACCAGAATAATGAACTTGTATACTTTCACCAAGAAGTCCTCAATCATTCATTGAGTGTAATTAACTGTAGAATTGGTAAGTTGGAATGAAACTTACATGGTCTTCCTTTATTCTAATACTAGGATTTTTAAAGTTGTATATGACATAATGTTTACACTTTGACTTGAATCACATATAAATTTTCAAAATTTATTAGATATAACATTAAATATAATGAAGAAACTACCTAGTGTTTGTTGCTTCTTCGATAACTCCCTTGATATTTAAGATAGAAAATCCCCTTTAAGTGGGATGTTTCCAATCTCTTATAACTTCCTTTTTTTAGACACATCCTCTTTTGAAATTATTCAAATGTGGGAATACTGGAAAGAGAATCTGTAAAGGGGAAATTAATTTTTTAGTTTCATAAACTTTTCAAGAAACAAATATTTTTGTCTTTCAATTTTCCATTACTTTATCTTTTAAATTAATGAAAATAATTGATTGTAGGGTAGTGGGGGATCTTCTCTTAATTATTCTTCAAAAAATTCTATTCTAATCTTATTTTCCTATTTATACTTCTCTTTTTTTCACATTATTCATAGTGTTTTCTTATTTATTTAGAGATATAATTCACTATTTTTACATGAATCAAGGTTATGGACTTTAGGTATACTTTTTATAGAACCTCTTTATCACATAGAATCACCATTATAGCCATTTAATGAGTTAGTTAGCACTCTAGAAATCCTAAAATTTCAGCTTTCTTAGTGAAGTTTTTTGATTACTTTAGTATTATTTATATTATATTATTAAAGCCGAATATATCGTAATGAATTAAAATAAATTATCTTCTAAATAAAGAATTTGGCATTATGATTATGTCGTTATAGTTCTTTAAATCCTAGTGATCAGGGGCCTTATTGTTATTGATGATTCCTACCCTGAATATTATTTTGATGATTGCAAACACCATAATTTACTTTTTAGTTTATTTTCCATATTTTTAGTGTTGGGAATTCATAGTATCTATCTTTATGGTCAAGGATTTAATTTGATAAAGCATATAACTATTTTTATTTTCCATTTTTACTCCCCTCCTTTTTCATTGCCAATACTACTATAGAAAACTATTTATCCCCATATTATCTAGATAATTGTATCTATTCTCTTATAACTTCTTCTTGATTGATCCTCTAACTGCAACATTAAAATTCCCTTTTGTCCCTATTAAAGACCCTTGTAAAATTTTTGAATTAAAATCCACATTAAATTCCATGTTGGGGGAATTTTTTAATCAAATCTTTAAAACTATTCTATGCATTATAAATTTATTTTTCATCAAATTTATTTAAATTAAAAATATTGACATGAATGTTCACTGACATTAAGGTAGTGAATATTTGTGTTATAAATTTTCTTTACAACTCATACCATTTTGTAACAGAATTAGATGGAAGGCAATGAATCCATTTTTTTTATCTATATCAAAAATAGAATATAAATAAATTTATTCTCATCACATCACACAAAAAACATTCAAATTAAAATGTATCATAGAGCTCAATAAGACTCCCTAGATGGTTGTTTGGATCCTCATGAGGAATTCAATAGAATTGGATCAAATTTTAGATAATTTTCATAATGTATAGTTTGATATTGAATTGATGTTATTCCACTAATGTAACTAATATACTTTGTTATGAACATGAATTTTATCAACATTCATAGTCCATTGGTTTCTTTAACCTCAAACCTCTTTTTGGTACTCCTCCAGCTACCTATTTTACCTTTTGATATTTTCCATACATGGTTTCATATTTCATGAAAATTCTTCTTAAACTCTAATCTAACAAATGGTATCCTTTAATAATTACTTTACCCTTCACTCTAGTAGAACTGTAATATATATAAAAAATTCCCTGAAAATATTAGAATGAGTATACCTTGTGTAACAAAGAAATAAAATAAAAAACTAAAAATAAAAAACCTAAAAACATCAATATATACTATGAAACCATCCACATCAATGACACCAGAAATGTTTCATGACCTAAAGTGTATTATTATTTCTAGAAGGGTATGAAATTTATAAATTTATAAAATACACAAACAAAAATAAAAAAATATATTTAGTGTGGAAATTTTGAGGTCAAATCCATGAGATGGTCTGTGTACTATTTTGAAAATTTTATTGAATGATAAATGAGAGTAAAAGAAGTTATAGAAACCAATTATATAAAATGCACTAAGTTATATAATTCTAGGTTTGTGTTTTTATTAAAAAAGGGGTACACTTTTTTATCTATGATCTTTGTTGATTTTGAGTGTAAGATAACCCTTGGTATGTTAGTTCCACTATAATTCAATGATTTCCCATTAATATAGTCAAATACATGTAAGTGATTACTGAATTAGGTAACACAATGCCTTTTTAAACACAATTATCCAAAAAAACAAGTAATGATCATGCATCATTCCTAGTCAATTAGTTGATGCATTTAATTATTAAACTTTCATCCATGTAAACAATAATCATTAAATGATAAGGTTAATGAGACGAAGAAAATAATCTGTATGAAATAATGAAATAGAAGATCAAATATACATCACTATGTAGATTCCCCCATTAATTATATCATATGGAAGTCAAAATATTATCTCTTCATGGAATTGCCGATGGAATAATAAAATAAAATATCCTAAGATAGAGAAGAAAAAAACATAATAGTGGGTCTCTTGACTAGTAAGAGGAATTCCTTATCCTTTCTGTATATCATTTTGAATCCATTTTTAAATAGTTTTGATACCATGCAAGTGATATCATCTTTCCCCCAACAAAATAAATATTTAAACTTTCCAAGAGGTTTAAATGAATTTGAAATTTTTTGACAACCATGGAGTATCACTTTCTCAGTATGGTTATTTTAATTTTCTCTTTACTACTCCATAATTCTCCACACTAATGGTCTCTATCTCCATGAAATAGGAAAAATTGATCCTACATGAACTCATTAAAAATTACGTGTATAATTCACTATTTCTTTGGTATATATCAGTTTTTCTATATGTATTTTTCACCTCATCCTCATGTTGAAACCACATTTAAAATAATGTCATAGACATGGTATTTATGAGTTAAAATTTCTCTTGAAATCCATGAAATCTCCTTCTATAAAATATCATCAAGAATCCTGAACTATGCATGGATCAGTCATGCATCTCACTATGGTGTATCAACAATTCCACTACTATTTAAATGATTATTTATTTCTTTTTTCCTTCACCATATTTTCATTTTCACCCTTATATATCCATTCAATATTACCCTAATGTTAGTCTAATGGATAGATTTTGACCTTTTCACATCCTCTTTATGAACTTCACAAAACCATTTTCATAGTGATAGTTCAAGATCCCTTATAGATTCCATCCTCCACATCATGTTCATGCAGTAATCACCACCCTTTAAATTTCTCTGTGGTACCATTAACTATACACATGCATGCATGGAATTCTTCATCTAAATTATGGATTCATAGTGGTTTAGTGGCTTAGGATTATTTTTATAAGTTTCATCCATAGTGGCTACCAACCTCGTAGTGGTGGTGTACCTCAAGACCAAGAATTGTAGTGGATATCGTGGAACATTCTGGTGGATCTAGTATAGTGTTTGAGTGTTTAGGATGACAAACACATAGTAGTCTCAATCGGTCGAATCTGTCTGATGAAAGAGGAATTCAATAAGTGGTGAAACTATTTCATTTTTTATGTAGAATAGTGTCACACATGAATTCCTCCCACATCATAGTTCAGAAGGTCTGAGCATTCCTTAATAACCTGGGATTCTTTCTTATCTAGATAGTAAATTTTGTAAGGGTGTCTGATCTCTTTCTTGAACTCCCACGATTCCCTATACATGAAAGGTTAAGTATGATCCTTCTATGTGCCTACCTATGTTATTCATGCTCCACCTATACTCTTCCATAGGAGCTTCCTATGTTGGATTTTCCCTTCTTGTGATTTTTTCCTTGGTACCTTGTCTATTGGATAAAAATTTCATTTTTTTCTATAAAAAAATCAATTTCCTTTGATATAATTCTATATCACTTACATAAAAAAGTAAAAATTTCATTTTAAACATATCTTCCTAAAATTATATTCCAAATTTATTTTTATTCCAAAAATTAATATTAAAATGTTAAAAAACCATAAACAAATAAAACTTTGGATAATTATAAAAAATGAAATAAATAATTAATGAAATTATCTAATTAAAAATTAAAAACTTTTATTCATGAAATTCCAACATCATACAAACATTAAGATATCAAAGTAATTCCTTTTGGGTTAACAAATGATCCCTTTTATTCTTATGAATATGATAAATAGTGTATTCTAGTATTATATTAATATATTTTTTGTTTTATTTATTGATGATATATTGATATAATCTAAGTTATATGAAGATCTTGAAGACCATTTATGGTATTTTATTAGGACACTCAGAGATGAGTTATATAGGAAATTCAGTAAGTGTTAGTTTTTTTCATCAATAATATTATTTTCAAGATGATATTATCTACAAATATAAAAAAATATATTAATACTTAATGGTCAAGGTAATCAAATAATGGACCCTAGAAATGAATATTGTAGAGATAAATTGTTTACTATGATTAAATGGTTATTATCTATGATTTATTGAAAACATTTCCCAATTATCTAACTATTAAACAACTTGACACATAAAAGGGTCAAATTTACATAGTTTTAGGAATATGAATAAAATTTTCAGGAACTAAATAATAAATTAATTGATGCACCAGTATAAAAATAAATGTTTGGAAATGAATGATTTGTGATATATAGTGATGCACTAAATAAAGGACTAGGGTTCCTTCTTATAAAAAACTGTGGATCTTTTTATTATACATCATTGTTCTTGTAAATTTCTATTGGGGCTATGTACCTTCTATCATTCTTCCAGTAGTTCACTTACCTGTTGCTTGGAATTCCCACTTTCTTAAGGAAATAGGATTTTATCACCTTAATTGGAGATTCTGGATCCTTGATATAAATGTGATGATGATATGTTGGTTTATCCTTCCATGTATCCCTCCTTGGTTCTTATCACATAGTCAATTTCTCCATCACAGAATCAATTCATGTTTGTGAAACTCATTCTCGGTTCCAACTCGAGGTGGATGTCTGTTAATTATGATACATTTGTCTCAATAGGGAAAAAACTTTGATTAGAAAATATAGTAACATTGGTCATGTCTGGTAATTTTTGGACATTTGGTTTATTGGGAACCTGCAAAGTCTTCCTCTATTGGAGGTCATCTCGTGTGTGAGGAATCTTAGGAATGGGTCCTAAGGCATACCATGTAGTAAATGAGGTATATGATGCTAGGGGAATAATTTTTCTGAGGATTTTTACCTTTGGTATCCCATGTTTATTGTATAGGGTATACATTATGGATCATGTCATAGGTTTAGCATCTTGTGGGGATAGGTTGGTCATAGGTTTAACTTATTATGGGGATAATTAGATCACAAGTTTTACATATTGTAGGGATAAATGGGTCATACGTTTAACATATTATGAGGATTTATGGGTCACAAGTTTAACATCTTGTGGGGGATAGGGGGATCATAGGTTTAACATCTTGTGGAGACAGATGGGTCACATGTTTAATTTTTTATGGGGATAGATGAGTCATATGTTTAACACCTTATGGGGATATCTGTATCACAGGTTTAACATCCTATAGAGATGGGTGGATCATAGGTTTAACATATTTTGGTGATATATGAGGGGTTAAGTATGTCCCTATATGGGGGGAATATGATCACACTTGAGGATTTTTTAAGTGTGTCCCTATGGGGGAAGATGATCAGACTTAAGGATTTGGTGAAGCACTAGGGTATCGAGCTCAAAACTCAAGGAGGTACCCCAGATATTTTGGTATGTAGGGGTTGAAACTAATGGAGGTTTCCTATGTAACCTATTGGAAAATAGGGATAAAAACCCATGTAGTTTGATACTTTAGCTTAAGGTCGTGTTATAGGACCAGTCCATGTATTTTAATGTCATTTGGTAAGGACTCTCGTGTCAAATAAGTATAGTTAATAAGGGATGGTGTGAGGCTTAATCATATGGGATACCTGGAGAATGATTCCATGGGGGTTATGGGATTATACCTAGAGTAGATTTTCATGTGGGTTTCATCCCATGATGATTATACATGGGGTGTCATGTGTTCATCACACAAGGTAAGGAAAAAATTTAACATCATGTGTTGAGGATGTTTTCAATAAGTTTAATGTCATATGACTTAGACATAGAGCTAGAAAGATTTATTTTATGCAGTTTAGATGGTGAGGGACCTATACCTATTGATAAAATTTTCTAGTATTAGAGTAAGATCCATAAAATCCATCTCTCTCATGATTGGTTGGAATTTTTCCATGATGATTCCACCATTAAGGATTATGTGTTCACTTCTCATTTTCCTTTTGGTAGGGCATGGCATAAACACTATCGTCGAGGAGTGGAAACCAAAGGTACCAATGTTTGGCTTCCTATGATTAGATAAAAAATGAATTAGGTTACCTATTATTAGGATAAAAAATTTTGTTTAATTGTCTAAGTCATGCTTGAAACACAAAGGGAGGATACGAGGGGTGGTCGTACCAATTGTATGGATATTTGGGGTATGATTGGACTAATTTTGGATGCGTAAAGGGGACCTGGGCACTCAACATTCATGAAAGAGTATTTAATGAAATGTGGAACCATGAAGAGGACTGGATTATGGTTTTCATGAATGATGGTACTTCGTGAATATTAAGGGATTCACA
Organism: Viscum album; assembly: GCA_963277665.1. Classification (NCBI taxonomy): domain Eukaryota; kingdom Viridiplantae; phylum Streptophyta; class Magnoliopsida; order Santalales; family Viscaceae; genus Viscum; species Viscum album. Next base: position 3,630,841 of record CAUJRU010000022.1, read on the forward strand.
AAGGGAATGGGTCACACAAAAGAGAATGTTTCATGAAATAGGTTGACCTGCCTTGGAGTGAATTTTTGGTTCCTATGGGTTTAGTTTCATGAATTATAATTATATTATGAAACCCCAAGATCCACAAATGCATTTCTTCTTATATTAAGGACATATAAATTTTTTAAATTCATATCCACCCTGGGTTGAGGTTCTCAAGAACCCATGGTATTTAGTTTCATATAAGGTGGTTACCTTTGGAAATCCATCTCCTCTCTCACTCGTGAAGGTTTTGAGTATCATGAATTCAGATATTTTATTAGAAGATAAAAGGTTGTTTCCCCCTTAAAATCCATTCAAGGGGAGATATTTATAGGCCCAGTGGAGGTGAGGTAATCGATTTCGTGAAAGATAGTGGCTTTCAAAGAATATTATGATCTTTGTGAAGAAACGGGTGTTTCGTGAACTAAAATATGAAACATAAAGGTTAATGCCTCAAGATCCACATGGTCAATGGATTATGTGAACATGATTTATTATTTTAAGATCTTACCACCTAAATATTAATTTTTACAGGAAACTTTTGTGAACCCATATCTCTTCATGGAGGTTTTTACATTCACTAGTTAGGTCTTAAAGTGGATTTTTGATCTATTTTGGCTTCAATTTTCTTCAAACTAGCCATACATTCATCAACCTCTTCCATGAAAGGTGTATTTCAATATCAAAAAATTCCCCCTCAAAATTGGATCTAAAGAGGGAAATGAGGGTCAGATTCATAGGAAAAATTTACAAAAAAATGGGGATTACCAAGCCCTATTCATGAAACTCAATCTAATCTTATGCCTATATATAGGGGTGGGTATCCTTGAAAGGACCATAAGATTTTCATGAAATATAAGATAGTTCAATATTTTTTTGAATCTCAAGAATTTTACATGAATATTTTAGTCTTGATCCTCTCCTCTAATGAAAATACCCTCTCTTTCAAACTATATTTTTGAGAATAAAATTCCATGAAATTTGAAATGTTCATAAACTTGACCTTCATGAAAGGCCTTTGCGAACCAATTCCATAATTTTTTTATGTCTTGGATAAAATGGTTTTCAAATGTTCTAAGTATTTAAATGAAGATATATGGGATATGGATGATAATATCAAGATTTGAGAGAGAGTTTGGAGTGAGTTAGATTGTGGTACACGCGTGACATTACTGACGGGGGCTCATTAGGAATACCCATTATGCAAGAGGCTACCACTGTAAGGTTTTGGGCATAGGGACGATGTGTTCATCCCATGTTCTGATTAGGATGATCACACCTACTAATTTAGGATCATTCCTAGATAGTACCAGTGTAATAGGGATATTAGATTCCATGTTATGAAGGACCACATGTCTCTTACCAGTCATACCCTATGGAGTCACATGAAAAACGTCAATGGGAAGACATTGGAAGAAGAGGAATCCCCCTAAATATGAGAAAATCCTTAATGTGAGCTTGAAAACCAATATTAAAGGGTGGACAGAATACTGGTACTTTCGCCAGGGTGGTAAATTTAATGATATATGGGTCTCATAAAACTATGTATTCCAATACTTCCTTGAATTCGATGTGGAGTTGAAGTGGGTTGAGCTCTATAAGGTGGCATGGTGATTACAGTTCCATTTCTACTATCATCGATAAATCATGCCCAAGATGCTAAGAATGTGTTCGTTGGGGACCAATATGTTTCAATTACATCATGGGAGTTCATAATTAGATTATGTTACCACTACCACATCATGGGGATCCCCATCTAGAGGGATATGTAATATGAGTTTATATTAGACGAAGATGACTGAGATGAGCAATAGAAGATAAAAATAATCATAAGGTTGTTTTTGTTCTTGGTATAGGTATAGAGTGACCATAAAACAGGAAATAGTGGCATCCCTTTTAAGAAATGTTTTAGGTATCTTCTGAATGAACTAATGGACATGATACCAGGGAGGTCGTATCAATGACCAAAGGAAATCCAATGATGTAGGTAGAACTTATATTGGAGTATCCTGGAGGCAATTTAATAGAATATGTGGGATTATAGTGTGAATCTTGAGGCTCTCATGGTCATTATCATATGATTTATTTCCATGTTTATCAGTGGGTGGATGCTCCTGATTTGGGGTGTGCACATGGCGGTGCAGATGAGAAATCTCTTAATGGAGGTGATGTTGATGATGTGGAAACACATTAACCTAGAGATCTTAATAATGGTGAAGTTGTAAAAGTTGTTGCACTACATAATATAGTATAAGAATCCCTTCAGTGTGTGGGGTACCTTCCACTTATTATATGGGTGTTTCTCCACACACATTATGAGATATAAATATTGACACTCAATCTCCCCTCATAGAAAAAACTTATGACCGTTGATCCTCAATATCACTGGGAGTTTCCATCTCGACTTGGGATTAGTGGTTATTCTAGTGAGGATCATGATAGAATACAACATCAGTTTTAATCCATTTTCTATCCCTATGGGAACGGTGCCTGAAGACAAAATGGGGACCATCAAGCAGTAGTTATACCTTCTTTCCGTTCGAGGAAGGGTACTGGTGGCCAAGGTGGACAACAATATGGTTTTCGATCCATACACCCCACATAATTTTTTACAGAAATTTTGGTGCATACAAAGGATCACCTCAATGTTTTATATGATGTTACTTAGAGATTTTCATGAATTGGACCTGTGAAAGATATGGTGCATTTCCATGCATGAGGATCGAAAGGGGTTAAATGAGTTTCCTCCAACTACTGTTGCCTATAGGATCATCCACAAATACATACTGAGATGGTAGATTCTATATCCTAGTGACATGTTGAGGAGACTAGTGACATGGAAAAATGAGTAAAGAGACCTACAACCATGAGTTTGGGAACGATTAGAGAGCAGGGTACACTGTAGAGGCCGATCAGGGCCAGTCAGTAGAGTAGCGATAACATCTCTGGTGATGTTTGGTCCTGTATAGGTGGAAGCTTCGGGGAGGGGAGAAGAAATAAGTGTGACTCTCCTGGGAAATATGATTCAAGATAAAGGAAAACCCTATGGAGTAGTTTTTTCAAAACACATACAACATTTGTGGAAGTGAATGCATCACGTGGATGTCCCCAATGATGTTGTTTCCCATAATTCCTAGGGAATTTATGGGATCTAAAAACAAATCACCTATCTTCATGGGATATGTAATAATCTCCACTCCGAGGGGATACACCTTACCAGGTTATCCCACATGAGGGTAGGTTTCCATTTCTCTTACGAAAAGGTGATGTAATATATAGTGAATCTTGAAGAACTGTTCTAATCTCACAACATTATGCATCTCTTGACCGATAGAGTAAATTTTTTTATGGGCATACCATCTCCTCTAGGCCTTTCTATGGATCGTTTGGATTTCGACACGGATGAGGGAGAAGGATTGGAGGAGTCCTGGGGAATTGATTCCTATAAGGAATCCCTTGAGGATAAAAACCCTAACAATGATCAGGTAAATATTATGATATTGTTTGTCTTTGATATTACCCAAACTCTAAGATTTATTCCTAACTCATATTTCACTTGTGTAGGAATCTGTGAGCATAGGGGAGGGGAGGTCTACAATGAACCCTGGGGAGAGGATGAATGTGAAACCCCAACTCTTGGAGTGGTGGTGGGTATAGGTCCTTCCACTAACGCTTTAATCACATGAACTCAACCGCCTATTGTTTAAGTGGAACATGTGGCTGAGATGATGGATAAATAGTATCAAACACTACATGGTAACCTATATCCCCTGATATGGATATTCTTTGTGCTTGAAACTATGATAAATTGTTTTTTCCTCTATACAGGGCCAACACATCTAGTTGTGGGACTTCCAGTGAGCCTTTCCAAGTTCCTGGTCGGGTTGTAACACTATTGTACCCTTTCCCCTCTTCTCATTTTCCTTCATATTTTTTCCTCCCATAAGTCATGCTCAGTTAAGACTATGCTTTAATTTGATGTTCAAACCATGTTTGGTGATCAAATGGATGTGGTGATGCTCATGTATGGGGTAGTGACAGTATAAGAGTCTATGATTTTGAAGAAGGTGGTTGAGAAAGCTATTGAATCTATGCCCACCATAGAATTTCTATAGGGTTCGTTATTGGAGCAGGAACCACAATGTATGAGTTTGAAATTAGGCCATAAATAGAGATGATTTGGTAGGCTATAATGACCATTCTTATCTCAAAAGTTTCTTTGATGATGTCTACTATAGTTGAGACATGAAAGATGGGTGTCGAGATCATGCAACCATGGGAGGTGGTCATGGAGGTTTTGGTGGATGTTCCTTCCTTATACATACCATAGGAGGTGGTTGGGGATCCAATTTTTGGTGAAGGATAAGGTGAGGATGTGCTTTCCCTAGACCTAGGACTCAGTCCACCCGAGGACATGCCTATAGACGACCCATCTACTGAAGAGTTCGTGTTCTTCCATCATTACAAGCCTGTTCTTCATAAGGATTTTGAGTGTTTTGGATAATATTTCATCAATTATAAACAATTCATATGATTAAAGGCATAAAGGATTTTATATAATTTCATCACTCTCACTCCACTAGCTAACCTACCAATCCATGTGGCATCTCATAGCCATTGGATAGATAGTTTGGGGACTGGTGGGGTTCACTATAGTGGCCTATATTCACTAACTCAAGAGTTTCTCAATTAACGGGAACGTAATGAGTAAAATGGCTTTGATGTCACATTGCTTAAGAAGAAGGCTTAGAGCAACTAGGAACTCTCGATAGTTGAAGAGGAGATCGTTCACCTAGAAGGGAAGGAATGAGAGCATGAAATCACAATCACTACTAAGGCAGATATCATCATCTAATTGATGGATCATTTGGTTGTGGATAAGGATAATGTAGTAGAGTAAAAATATCTAGTTTTTTAGTTCTAGTTCTAAAAAAAACAGTGAAAATCAAGGATGATAAAGCTTACCCTGTTGCTAAGGAGGAGGTGGTTGATCTTTAAAAGTGACCTCAGACCTTGGAGGTTACTCAGCTGAACTTGGCTGAGATTGAACGCTAAATCAATAGGGTTAATCCCTAGTTATTTTTACCTTATCCTGAAATAAGGTAGAGGCTCCAACATGTGGATAACCATCCCAATATTTAGGAATGCTTTATTTATACTTCCCCTATGTTTTAATGTTTTATTTTTTATTTCATCTCGATCATATTAACAAGAAAACCAAACATGATTTCATAATCCTATGTGAGCCATCCGTGGTGTGGGAAAAATGAAAAATATAAGATCTATTGTATATATGAGAGGGAAAATGAAGGTCAAAACTTGGGGTCTGAACATTTTTATTGTCTATTACGAGTGTCCCAACCAGAAAGGCTATTGATGGAGAAAGATACACTCTGTACATCCAACTTTCATTCCCAATATGAAATATTGCAAAAATGGGGTAACATCAAGGGAATTGAATTCAACTAGAATAAAAAGGAGGTGACCAAGTGCATGAATCGGTATGACTTGGATTTTGATCATATTGGTGGGGATGTGATGATGGAGGATGAGTGTTGAACATGTTTAAAACATAGCCTCGATTTTCATTTTCTAATGATGCGTACAAATAAATGAGGATTGTCCATTAACCATGTTTTAAATATGAGACCTATCTCAAAAAAATTCAGAATTCATTTGGAGCATTAACCCATGACGGTTGGTTAGCCAATGTGACCACGCACCATTCCTGACAAGGGGGTCCATTCATAGACAAAATTTGATGGGGATCCAGATTTATGGAGACGCATGGAATGTGGATGAATTTTGGTAATTTTCATATAGTGTTCAGCACTCTATTAATTATACCACTGAGGCTTTGAGAACATTCGGTAGGTGTATCAGTCTGAACAAAGGTTAGACTCTTCTTCCAACGTGAGTTTCATCTTGGATGCCAAGAAACTAAAGAATGTGAATGTTTTGGTAGGAGACCATAGCCGATAGGAGGAATGGTATTCTCAAGAAATTTCCTAAGATGATTTGTAGTTTTATGTCATGAAATTAGGATGGAGGGAAAACAGTTTAGCATCTTGTGAAAATGAATTTCAATGTGTAGTTTAATGTCATATAGTGATGAAAATTTGTCACATAGTTTAATGTTGTGTGAATAGAACGTTCATAGATAATTTTATCATATTGTAACTAGGACATGTGAACATATGTGAACAAATCCAACCTAGGGGTAATGGAATGCATGAACAACATCCACAAGAATTGGAACCTCATGGAGTATCTCATGGGGAAAATGGAGCTTTATGTTTTTCCTAAACTAATGGGTGTAGAAAGCATAAAAAAGATTTTTTTTGGGGGGGGGGGGGTCTATAGAGGGTTCCTCATGGATTTTTACCTCTTTCTTTTTATACCCTCACATTTTCCTAAGTCACACGAGTGACCCGGTTGGTGGGAGTATAACTTTTGATGAGGTTACCCCTACAAGATTTCAACTAGATAGACATATGTACCTATTGCCTTGGGTATTTTTTAAGGTCATACTAATCAGACTAAGGATTATAAAATATTTTGTGGTCATAATACATAATACATGGTATTGGAAATAGTTCCAAGTCATTATTATTGGATCATGGAGTTCTAAATAGTTTAATTTCATAATTCTTGGACCATGTGGATAAAATATTTTAGGGTCATAATGCTTGGACCATGGGTTGCATGTCTCAAAAGAGAATGTGTGGCATAGGGGAGGGATAATATGATGTGAATTGAGGGCTATGGATACCCAAATCCACATAGAGAACTTTTTTCTCATAATTCATGCATCTTAAGGTACTAATTCTTGGAATATGGATCCTAGTTTAAGGTCTTAGAGTTTAGACCGTAGGGTCACTCGTGTGTCTCAACCTTTCTTAGGAAAACTCTTAAGAAACACTGAATCCCACTTGAGAAATCTTGATTCATGAAACAAGGAGAGGTAAGGAGTCACCATTTTCTGTAGGGTCTTCACACAATATGGGGTATAGGTGAATAGCCTAGGGAAGTTATGTTAGGGTATATTTGGACTTCCAAGTAATGGATAGTAAAATTGGATTGGTCGATGGGTGGGGAACAAATATTATCCATGTTCTAAACATAGGTTAAACATCCACACCGCTCAAGGATGGGGAGAAAAAATATGGGATCAGCCATTGAACATGTTTTAAACATTGGAGATAGAATCTATTACAAAGGATCTTTCGAGGCATGAACCCAAGATGGTAGGTTATCCAAAAATGGCTAGGCACCATTTCCGTCAGGGAGCCTATTTAGATCTAGAGGATAGTGATTATTAAAATTAAATAAATAATGAAATGAATACAAGGAAGTGGGTAATTACCATGAAAGAATGGTTAGTTCACTAGGGGGTTATCCCACCACACACTCAAGAAAGTTGGATGAAAGAATGGGTAGATGAGGATCAAGCCTGGTCCATAGGGTGAGGACCCCAAAATGAGTTGGGGGGGTATACCCATGAGATAAGATTCAGGTGACACTACATATCCCATGGGAATGGGTATCAATCCACACATAGTTCTGTAATGGGCATGGTAGATGAATAATGATTGAGGGGTGGTTCTCTCAAGTAAGGATGTGATTAAAAATATATAGGTGGGAATTGGCTTGAGGAATCACAAGGAGTGATGAAAACTATGTGAATGAGGACCCACAAGGGGGGTGGATACACAAAGTTTAAGGTTGTTATTCATAGACCTGAAGGGGTGTGGGTTTTTTAAGGATAATTTTATAGTATAAAGGAGTTAACCCGACATGATATAGGATATAGGTAGGATATTTACTACTCGAACCAATCCTGAAACCAATTGCATTCAGTTTAAGGTTATGATTCTTGGACTAGGGGGATGACCTGAATGAGGTTGGTGATGAGGCTAGCCCTTGGATAATGGATCCATACATCCTTACATATCCCATGAGAATGGGAATCAATACATTCATAGTTTAGGAACATGACATACTAGGATATAGACACTGGTAGGGGGTGTTCTATCAAATGAGGAGACAGAATCATATCTTATTTTTAATATGAGGAATCCTATGTTCATTATATAGGGTAAGTATATAGTTTAACATCATGTATTGATGATGTCAGTTTGTTTTCATCTCATGTTTTTCATATGAGGCATACCTATTTTATACTGGGTAAGGGTACTGTCTAACATCGTTTACTGAGGAATTTGGTCTTTGTTCTTCTAATATTTTTAATATGAGCCTTTATGAATTTATAGAGGTTAATGATATAGTTTAAAATCATGTTCTGAGGACACTGGTCATTATTCATCCAATATTTTTATAAAAGGAAAACCAAATTTATATGGGGTAAGGATATAGTTTAACATGGTGTGATGAGAATGTTGGTCTTTGTTCATACCATATTTTTGATATGAGTCATTCCAAATTTATACAGGGTAAGGATATAGTTTAACTTCATGTGAAGTTAACATTGGTCTTTATTCATCCTTTTTTCGTACATGGCATACCTAATTTAGACGAGGTAAGGCTGCAATTTAATATCATGTGATGAGGAAGATAGTATTTGTTCATCCAATATTTTTCATAAGAGGCAACCCAAATTTATATGAGGTAAGGATACAGTTTAATATCATGTGCGGAGAACGTCAGGCTTTGTATTTTAAACACTTACAACTTATATTCTGGTTTCTACTTGTCTATGGACTTGGATTTAATACCAAATATGTTTCAAATAGTTTAAGGTCTTAATTATTGGATTGTTGGGGTGAAAATGGTTTAAGGCCATAATTATTTGACCATGGGGTCTACTATTAGTTTATGTTCATAGATATCAGACCTTGGTTTCTATTATTTAAGGAAGTGTAGCTTTGACCATAGAGTTCAAGTGAAGTGATGCTTGAGAAACATACCGTTGGTGGTAGGTGTGATACACCCTCTATCCCTGATGATTAAAGAGTATGATCTATAAAAATAGACCTTATGGATAATGTAAAGTCCTTACCATTTTGGATCCAACTTCAGTGTATTTTTTCCAAGTATCAATGGTGTTATGAGGGTTAGTATGATGTATCCCTGGGGGAAGGTGTTACATCCCAGAATCGATTCACTCAATAGTAACTGAACTCAGTTGGCCATATGGCCTCAAGCACACCTCCCCATACACCAAATTCTATCAACAAGTAGTGAGGGTCCGTGGTGGAATAGTTGGGAGCCTATACACCCATGATTAGAGTGTAATATAGTGGTATAATAATATCAATCAATAATAGAAGAATAATAAAAAATTGGACTGATGAAGAATATACATCCATCATATAAATAACCAAGTAATCTTGTACGAGAATGTCATATAAAAATTATGATCATGGAATTATATGAAAAAGATAGGTAATACAAGGGAACATGCATCCATTAAAATAAAAGTATCAAAAGTAAAAAAGACCCAAAAAATCGTATCCCCAGATAGAATCATGAGTCCTAACCTGATCTTGTGATCCCTTTCTCATATGAAACAACCAATCAAGCATCAGATAGGGGGTTCTTTCCCCTGTCTGTACCAAAATCCATGAAGTCTATCTAGGTACCCAAACATAGCCAAAACAGAGTGTGAGATATAACCTAGTAGGACACAAATATTGATGTCTATAACCAATATAGTCTATGTTTATAAGCTGAAGAAGTGTAAAATTACTTAAGGGGTATACGAGATAATAATGAAATAAACACTTTTCAGTTTATCAAATATCACTATGATCAAGAAAACACACCATAAGGTCTATCTAAAAATATTGTTAAGTAATATAATTGGCCTAATCCATGTAATCATATATCAGGCCTCTATGTTTTGGGGTCCAAGGATTACAAATTTCCAAGGCAGTTAAATAACATAAGTAAAACATGTAAACTAGATACAAGTAGTATGAATATCCAATGCATCCTAAGGAGTCATATCTAATGATTATAAATTTCTAAGGCATCCTAGTAAGATTATTAGATATAATCAATGGATTTAAAATTTCCAAGGTATCCAAATATGTTAATTAAACTGTATCCAAGTAGTAGTAATGGCCAAGGCATCCTAAAATTTCAAATTAAATAGTTAAACTGGATCCTTGGAGTAGTAATGACCAAGGAATCCATATAAGTGGGATCCTGGGAGTTTAAATGTCCAAGTAATCCTAGTAATATTAGAATATAGGTTCCAAGGAGTATAAATTTACAATGAATCATAACATATCAAATAAATTAGTTAAAATAGATCCTTGGAGTATAAATGTCCAAGGAATCCAGTTGGGAAAAATCCCTGAAGGTAACATTGCAGAATTTTTGGGTTGGTTGTGTTTGATGAGAAGGGAGGTTTTTATGGAGAATTGTAGAGTTATAGAGATTTTTTTGACAACCCATGTTGACAAAAAACCATGATAAAGTAATGGAAGATCTTGAGGCAGTACAAAAATAATAGATACAAGGTGGCATAATTTTCCAATGTTTTCCAAATTTTTGGGGTCCAAAATTTAGAGTTCGGTGAGCATTGATAAATATGTATTTCCATTAATATATCATAAAAATATAACAAACGAATGAATTTTGCAAAGATGGACTTTATGAAGTGGATTTTTCAAAAACATGAAGAATTTTGACGATGATCTCTGTGATTACGACGAGATTCACGAATAGCAGAGGTGAAGAGAATTACAAGGGAGAATTGTGGCGGCACAAAGGTTTTAAAAGAAAGCTCTGCAGTTATGAAGAGCATCATGAAGGATGCGCAAAGGAATTGATGGAACGCTTCGCAATTACGATGAGCTTTTTGATCCAAAAAAATTCCATGGAGCTTTGTAAAGAAGATAGAATTTCAAATGAAATTTTGAAGCTATGAGAAATGAGACTACATGGAGATGGTGTGGCATAGAAGTTTTTAGAGTTGGTGGGGAATTCTTATAAATAGGCCTCCACCCCCGAGAGAAGAGTAGAGAGACCAAACGAAAAACCTAAGGCTATAAGATTGTGAAGGAGGTTCGCAAAGTAGTGAGCTTCATGAAAGTAATGGAATTTGCAAAGGCCAGTTGAGCTCTACAAAAGGAAGACACTTCATGAAGGCTAGTTCAGATTTTCAGAAGAAGTGTACTTCATAAAGTATTTTTTGAGATTTGTGAAATCTTAAAGGCCAGTGTGAGATCTTCAAACTAGTGAGATTCTCAAAAACACAAGAACTTTTTAAAGTCCAGTTTGAGCTTTGTGAAAGTAGCTTCGTGAAAGTAGTGTGATTTTCAAAAGGGTTTTAAAAAAAATTCCTAGTGTTATGAGGTAAAGTGTTATTCATCATTGGATAAAATTTGTACTTAAATAGAGAATCTACATACAGTTGATGACTCATTCATTATTGATATTGATTGGACCTAGAAGTCCATAAACTGTGAGTGGATCCCTTCCAAGAGGAGTGGGCGAAGGAAGAGGAATGATATTGATCCCTTCTTGAGTTCATCTACCTCCAACCTTAAATTAGAGTGTCACATCATGTCCTAGATAAAAATTTATCAATTAAAACAAGGTTAACTTAATTTAAGAATCATCTCAAAGATAGTCCATCATACGACACAATAACAACAAGATATAAACAAAAATACATTGAGGTAAAAGGTATATACCACCTACCTTAATCCCATATATGAGTACTTTCCCAATATCATCCTATAATTCGATCCACATCAGAAGAAAAGATAAGTACAAACAAACACCTAGAAAATTGGGCATAAGATACTTCGCCAAAATAGTGTCTCTAGTAGTAATGAAAATAGAAACTTGAGCCCAAGGAATAAATAAATCATTGTTGGATATCCAAAAAGATGATCAAAACTAAAATCATATGTTGGATGGTGAAATGGAACCAAATCCAAGCTCAATGACTGAAGGATCTCCAATTAGAGAGGGAGAGGACTTGTCACTAGAGAAAAAATAAAATGAGGATGAGGTTTAACATTTTAAAGAGTTAGGGTTAAAATGATCATTTACCTTTTAAAAATTGGGTCACACCGTTTGGCCACATGGTTAGCCAAACCTTTCACCAACCATGTGTTGTGCACTATTCAAGAACCCCCCCCCCCTCACATGGTCATGGAGCATGGTTAGACAAATTGTTCACTGACCATACGTTTTCCCTTTGTTACAAAACCTGAAACACATGCATGGTTGTAGATCTCGGGTTTCATGGTTTTCTCAAATTTTGTGGCCCTGATAGTGGGATGAACCACCCCCACATGATTTAATCATACTATACATCCTAGTCAGAATGGTTTCAACTAACCATGTGGCCTAACTATCCTTTCCAAAAACTCAGTCTCTAGGCTCTATACATGCCCCAAACACTATCATTTCCACCATGAATCCACTAGAAACTCCCATAAGGATAAAATTAAGAAATAAATGGAATTAAAAAATTTCTATACCTCGTATAAAAGTCTAATTCTAACACTCTTCCCCCATTAAAGTAATTTTTCCTCGAATTTCCCTTCCTGGGTTAGTTAAGCATGATATGAGAATAACTCTAGCCATTGGGCATGTATGTCAGACTCCCACTCTCAAGTCTCATCATGTACAAGCTTGTGCCACCATAGCACATGTACCAGAGGAAGTGATCAACCTCAATGAACCTTTATTCCATGATAAAAAATATGGATAGTATACTCCTCAAAGGACACATCCACCTCCAAATCAGTCTCCTTGGGATGAATAATATGTGATGGATTAGAATGATATTGGAAAAGCTAAGATAATTTGAATATTTCATGCATGGATCAGTACCTCTGAGTTAATGGAAATAGATAGGATAATTTCTTAACTCTCTCTAGAATCTCGAAGGGTTCAATGCAATGCGATAATATCTTCCATTGTTTTTGAATCCATATATTCCCTAGTCTAGGTGAAATTCAGAAGAATACATGACTCCCCACCTCTAAATCTAGAGGTTGATTATGATGATATTTGTATTAGTTATGTATAGATGGATCTATATAAATTAACTTCCAAAGAATATGAACCTACTCTAAAGTCTACTGAACAAGACAATGACCTAATAGTACTGCATCTCCTACCTCTAACAAGACAAGGGTGAATGGAAGGTTATGAAATATAGGAAATCATAAGGATCTATCTATATGAAAACCTATAAGTTTTTATTATAAGAAATCTTGGAGAGAGGTACATTTTTATCCCAAGAACCTTTGAAATCAAGGATTCATGATCATAGAATTTCCTCTAAAACCTATATTTTATGCTCAGACTGACTGTTCGTCTATGGGTGATAGGTTGTACTTTGTAGTCCATGTGAACCCAATTCCCTCTACAACCCCTACCAAAACTATGATGTTAAATGAATGCCTCTTTCTAATATCATAGAACATGGAACCCCATAGTGGCATATGATCTCACTAATGTATAACCTCTCGATCACATACACTAAATGATTATCCTGTATATATTGAAAATGGGTGGCCTTTTTCAACCTATCTATGATCACCCATATGACGTCACTTCCCCAAGGTGGTCTAGGACGTCCTATCACAAAATCCATGGTGATGTTGTCCCATTTCCACTCAGGAATAGGTAAAGGCTATAAAATAACTATTGGTCCCTATTTATCTGCCTTCACCTGCTAAAAGGTGGAACACTGAGTAACAAACTAGTTATCTACTACTTTATCTCTGGCCACCAATATTGATATAATAAGTCATGATATATCTTGGAAAGACTAGGATGCACAGACCATATCAAGGCATGGTACTTTCACATCAAATCCTCCTGAATGTCTGTAGGAAACTAGAAATATCCATGGATGTGAAAGTTCTCATCCTCTTCAATGATCTAACTAGGTGGTAGGTCCTCACCTTCCACGCTCACCTATAGGACCAAGATCTCAGAATCTGATAAATTCCACATATTCACTCTATCCAGATGTGAAGAGGTCACTGATAATGATACAAGAACAGACTATTTGTGATAGTCCTAAACATTCATGTGCGTATTTGAAAATAGGGCCATAAGATTATACTCTCTACTAGCCTCCTAATTGGATGTTGTTAGGTCCTCCCACTCAGTACATCAGCAACAAAATCCCTTTCAAAGCATATAGGAACTCTTGAAGTTGAAATAAAATAGTTATTCAACCCACCTTCACTACGTAATATTTGAATCATGTTGATTAAATATGTACATGAGGATTTTTTGGTCTGTGTACACAACAAAATTCTCTCCCAGTAAGAAATTTCTCTAGTAGTACGATGCATGAATAATAGAGGCTAACTTGAGATCATGTGTTAGGTAATTCCTCTCATGTGGGCTCAACTGATGAGTCCCATTCACTACGACTCACTCCTCATGCATCATAATTGATATGAAACAGATAATTATGAATCATAATACACTTTATAATTCTTAACCACCTCTGGGAGAATTATTATTGTCACTAAATTCATTCTCCCTTTCGTTTCCTAAGAGGATGTCACATAGGTCTCTGACCAAAAAAACACCACACCGTTCTTAGTAAATCCTATAAGAGGTATTCATAAGTGTGATAAGTCCTATATGAATTGTATGTAATAATCAACTAGCCCTAGTAAACTCTGTATGTGAAATATATTCTTGGGATACTCCTAGGAAATAACTGCTCTCAACTTCTCTAGGTCAACTGATACTCCTATCTCTGAGATAATATGACCTAATAAGTGATTCTTATCCATCCAAGAGTGGCACTTTTTGAGATTAGAATATAAATAATTATATCTCAGTGTATCCAATATGATATCAAGATGTCTGGAATGGTTGTTTCATGTGTGAGAATACACTAAGATGTCATCAATGAATACCATCACAAATGATTCCAGATATTGATAGAAAACCCAATTCATTGGTGCCATGAAAATTGTTGGACTCTTTGTGAGACTAAAAATCATAACTGGATATTCATATAGACCATAACAGCCATAAAAATATGTTTGAGGTATGTCTAAATTTTTAACATGCACCTGATGATAACCACTTCTAAGACTAATTATCCAGAATACTCGAGCTCCTCATAGCTAGTTGAATAGATCATCTATCATAGTAAAAGGATACTGATTCTTACTCTCAACAGATTCAATTTATGATAATCCTCATATAAATGAAGGGTTCCACCTATCTTCTTGGTGATAAGGACTGGAAAAATCCATGAAGAAGTATTGGGTCATATAAACCCCTATTCTTAAAATTCCTCTAGGTACCACTTGAGCTCCTACAACTCAATAATATCCATCCTATAAGGAGGAATAGATATCATTATAGTTACTAGTACTATCTTGATGAAAAAATATACCTCTATATTATGAGTTAAACCTAAAATTTCATCTAGGAAAACGTCCAATAAATGATAAAAACTAGTGTAATTTCTACCTAGAAAGTTCCTCGATCAACCAGATATAAACTAGAAATATATTTTATCATCCAGCCCATCCCATGATGTTTGGGTCCAGGTCGGCTTGCATGGACATCCCATTCAACCATGTGAATAAAAAATCTTCTCTATGGTGATGTCAAGTTCACCTTTTAGTAATAGAAGTCAATTTAATAATGATAGGGAACTAACAAGTCCCTCCCAAGAATGACATCAACCCCTGTCATATCAAGAACAATGAGAACCAATACAAAGTGAAACCCTCCTACCAAGAGGGGCAACTCCCTGCACTAGCATACACTCTCTAATCATATCCCCATTGGAGTATCAAACATCATCATGCCACAAAAAAATTGAACATCATTCACAACTATCTACACAATAGGCACATATATAGAGCTCTATCAAGTACTTGTATCTATAAGAGAAGATATTAAATTAAATGCTACTATAAAAGTACCTCTTGTTGTAGAATGTATGACAATCTTACCCTCAGGTATTGGATATACTATATACATCTATTTTAAACTACAACACTGAGATATAACCTAACTACCCTGAGCAGGTCAGCTCTTCTAGAGTTGTAAGTTAGGTTTCGGGTAGCCTTGGACATGACCAACCCCTCAACTAGATCGGTCAGTCACACTCTAGTTCCCTACTAGACGAGAAGTTGTTGATGCAACTCCTGGACATAGAGTCGGTGAAGACCCCCTCCCATTGGTTACTAGATGAAAGGTCCTACAAAACAATTTTATATGACCCATACTACCATATTCTCGACACTCGATTGGGTTTATATCTCACTACCTCCTCATATATCCCTACCTCCCACACCAATGATAGAAAATAGAGCTACCAACACTCATGCTTCGGCTGGTACTTCCCCTCATGAGGGACCTCAAAACATTTCTTCCTTCCACTTGAAATTAATCCACTAAGTTGTGAATATGATCTACTATACTTTTCACACCCAACATCCCCAAGGTTATGATCAGTAATCAGTTCCTAATTTAATATTTCTAATATGGTGGTAAGCCAAAAAAACATTCACATGTGTTTAGATGTCAGACCTAAGTCCATTATTGAATCACCTAGCTTTTGGTAACTCATCACCTAACAGAATAGGTGTAAAATTCTAGAGCTATATAAAATAGGAAGAATAGTGCATAACTGACAAGACTCCTGGGTATATAAACTCATTGTCTCTATCATCCCTTAATGTCTCTACATAAAAAATAATCATAGAAGGCTATCTCGAAATCCCTCCAAGAAATATCTTGATAACGATCTATCTAAGTAATAAAGTATCACCATCTCTTAGAAGAATCCTAAATAATATACATTATAATCTTCACTCTCCTCTTAGGAAGTGTCTCAATATGATCTAAAATTGATAACATGGAATCTAGGAATAAATCTATATCCTTTGGTTCACCATCCCCCAAAAATGTGGGTGGATTCTACTATTGAAATGAATGTGTCAGCTCTTCCACAATAAGGATAGGTCAAAGTGCTCCCTAAATAGTATTCATAAATCATATGAACCCATCTCAAAACTAGGCCTCAACACCCATATTAGGTGTAATAGTTTGTTCCGTAAGAGGATCTTCTATAGGTTCTATTGGTGGCCTAAGACCCACCACCTCTCGGGGGTGTTCATTTCCACCCTCCTAGCACATGACTGGAAGCTTTCATGGTGGTATATCCCAATAAATTCAAAGTGAATGCCTCAAAAAATATTTGATAATAGTATGATCACACATATAAAATATGATCAGGAATAATTCTTTCTAAACCCAAGTCACACCCCCCTTCCTGATCCTAAATTCTATCCAGGGTTACATACAAGTCATAATAATGCACGAGATGCTACCTACTTCCCACTACTAAGGTTGGTTCAGTGCCAAGTTCTCTATTATAAGTTTATTGTCCCATTATGTAGAGTTTAAATTTTAATTTATAGAACAAAACATTGTAACACCCCAAGCTTCCACAATGCGTTTCTCTTTGAATAATGAAATAGCTTTCGTTGTACGCAACCCCAAGTTCTAGCACACCACGACCAATCAAACTAGCCGTTTAAAACACAGTTATGAATAGTAATACCCACTTTTTGAAATTTCATAGATTTTATTTTTCAAAATGGACTTCATTTTTGGATTTAGAATATCAAAATTATCTTAGGGTGAATTTTTGGTATTTTTCTGAAATCTTTCAATTTTTAATGAATAGTGAAAAACATTGCGTTATTGTTTGAAACCAAACTTTTATTTAAATAATTATTTTTAATTTAAATTTATTTTAGAGTCAAAATATATAAATAATACCTATATTAGTTCAATTTTAATCCATTTTATTCTTTTTATAATAATATTATACATATAAAATTTTATTGAACCTTTTAACGTCTTTTACCCACCTTCTAGGCACATTTGCAAATCTTCATAAATTGTATTTTTTCCACTTCTGTGAATTGAATTTCAAAAAATCGACATAAAAATTTTTAATCATTAAGTAAAATTTTCTTCAATATGATGCAAATAATTTTGTTGAATAGTAGCTTTTGAATTTTATTTACCACGGTTAAAAGTAAATAGGGTAATTAATGGTAGAAATAATACTATAATAATATAAAATTACCCCAACATAGGTCTTAATTCTATTGGATAAGTTTTTTTCAACAAAAATCAACCTTATTACAAAAATAAGATCCTTTTTTATACATTTCGGTAAGATTAGGACAATTATTATATTTTATTTAAAGAAGAGTTAAAAGTGTTAACTTCAAATTTTAGTAACTAAACCATTTTTAATATAGGGTTATACATAATAAATATTAGACTATAAATATTCATTATAAAGATAAAAATATTTAATACATCATTGTATTTTATTTATAATTTTTAGACATTAAATAATTAAATTTATTTATGACACAAGGATAATTCAATAATTACCTTATTAATGAAAAATTAAAATAATTGATATTATAAATATTACACTAAATGTAAATTGAAACTTTTTTTGACATAAACGAATTTTCTAGGTGAATATGGAATTTTAAGGTTGATTCAATGTATTTTTTTCTAAGTATTAAAGTTTTTATGACTTTCAAAAAAAACAAATACTAAATAGTGTCAAAATTGACATAAATGAGTTTTTAAAACAAATAATATATTATTAAATGATATAATATTACTAAAAATATAATATTCAGAAAAACGAATTAGATAATGTTATATATTTCATTAATTAACCACTTTATGATCTCATGGCATTTTATAGTAACTATATTAACCATGTAGTATAAAAATACAAGAATACATGGTAAAAGTTAAACGATTTAACTAAGAGTTAAATATAAAAGATAAGGTTAATATGGTGACCTAAACTTGCATAAAACCTATTGGATGAGAGTATTTAGATACATACCCACCTTATCCTAGAAATAAATACATTTTTAGCTATTATAAACCGAAATTAATTTTATAATATATTAATTTTTCAATCTTTTACTAAAGTGCCCTTCACCTCTCTTATAAAAGGGTACTTCCCCTTATCTTAACTTCACACCTCAAAATCCATTTTTCTCAGCCAAAATATGCTCAAATATCCTCCCAAATACCCTAAATTAAACCTATAGGCCTTACTTTGATCATAATGCCAACCTAAGGAGCCCTTTTGTTCAAATCAAAAGTAAGCACCCAAATAAGAGATAATTATTTTATCACATCTTTCAAAGTTCTTTTCTTATTATACTTCCTATCTCTATGTTTTTCCATACTAAATTAATGAATATAGTAAGTTATACATAATGAGATGTTATTATAAATATGGTACAACCATATTAATTAGTCTATCTATCCTATGAATGAAAAAGTCACCATACGTTCGTACGTACGGCTTACCGTCTCCACGTCGTGGTGTAGTTTGTTATTCAACACTTAATTATTTGGATGGGTATAATAATGAGTATAATTTATGTAAATAATCAATATAAAATGTTAATTATTCTATATATATAATATACCATCCAATTACATATGATTTAACCATCAGTAAAATGATATTGTCGCTCGTGCATACGTACTGCTTACCGTCTCCACGACATAATGAGATTTCATTCCCTATCATAACCATTAAAGAATAATTTTCATTTGATGATTAAAAAAATAATGTTTAAGAAATTAATATCATTATGTATATGAATCAAATAAATACTATCCATAACAAACATGACTTACGTAACCAAACATATAAATGAAAACGAATCAGTTAACACCCAAAACAATGATACTACTGAAATATTATTAACAATGAAATATTAGAAGATCATATATGATATCATATGTATGTATGAGGTTCATGTCTAATTTAATAACAATGATTTAACCATTATACAGAATTTTAAGATACCCTCGACTAAGGAAAAGTACAAGGTAAGATTTAATTTTACAATCTCTTTATTATCCGAGGTTTTTTATACATAAGTATCTACTGGGACTTTTTTATCACCCACATCTTTGTTTCTTAAAAATGTAATTCAAAACATTTTTACTATTTCCTAGAATATGGGTTAAATTAATTTATACCCTTTTTTGACTCTTTATAAAAAAATTGAAAGGAATATTTCTATTGTTTTCCAAACAAGGTACTTTATGACCTTTTCAACAAATTAAGGAAAGCATATTTTTTTAACTTATTTGGCAGGTGTGGATATTTTATGCCAATAAAACACCTTTGAATATTCCCTTACAATCTTATAAGAATATTTTCAAAATAAATGTTTTCTTTTATAATTATGTGACTTTTAAATTATTTCAAAGTAAAAAGAGATATTTCTCTCAAATAGTTTCTGGATTGATTTTATCTCTGTCAACATATATTATTGGATTTTATGTTTAATTGAAGTTGATTTACTATGACACAATACTCCATATCTTACTCATAGGTTTATGATTTGTTTGACTCTGGATGTTCTATTTTTATACCATTCATGTTTTATGGTTAAAGTATTAGCATTTTTTATGTTATTTTTAAAACCAATGTTTATGTTATGTTTCAGCATTTTCATATGAGGAATGCTTTGGACATAGTAAGTGACGGGCGGGGCCTGCTATAGCCCCTTGATGCATCGGTAGGTCTCATGAGACAAAATAGTGTCTTGGAACAAGGCCATGACAATATTTTTATTTTTAGTCTTGGCACGAGGCCTTGACTATGTGGTTATGATGTTCAGCATTATGCATTCCATCATTATGATATTAGATATTTATACTACATGTGATTATTCGACTTGTATAATATTCACGTGAATAGGTAAATGGAATTATTTAATTTATCTTTTCCATATTATTCAGAAGTTTATGTTTAAAATCCTTGTGTTTTAGTCTTATACATTTCCTTAAATGTTTATACATATTTATGATAGTTTCTTCTATATTGTTATCCTTACTGAGCATCTGATCTCACCCCTTTATTATGTTTTATTTTTACCAGGATAGAAAGAAGTATATTATGACTAACATGTATGGATATGATAAGGTATATGGGTGTGTCAAAAGGAGACACAATTTTACTTTTTCATTTCATAATTTTATGTCAAACTTATGTATGTATCTTGTACTTACAAGGATAATAAACTGATCAGTATTTCAGGAATTGATCTCTTGTGATCATGCCAATGTTATGTAATAATGTACTGACTCTGAGTAACCGGGGTAAGGGAATTACAGTTGGTATCAGAGGAATTTTAGTACAACCCTTGGAAACTATATTTAGAAAACCTCTAATTAGAGAACATTACCCTAAGATATACTTTGGGGATTATTATAGAAGAACATCCAAAAAATTTGGTATTATGTGGGTTTTCTAAGAAATACATCTCTATCTGGCTACTACAAGTGGATTTGATTCTGGAATAGATATACCTAGGAGTGAAAAACCATACAAGGAGTTTCGGACTTGACCCGGGGTGTCCTGGTACACGACAATGAGCCTTACTGGGCACCTGGTTTGACACTCCCAGGGGATATGCTTAGGATAATTCACATTTTCTTTACAAACCATTATGATGGATTTATGAGTAAATAATTCCCCAAAGAAAACATTTTTTATGATTATGGATTATATGCATAAATTGTTCAATTTATGTTAAGTATTTTACAATTTTAGAATTATGCATTGTAATTCATGAACTAATATAGTGTATTCCATTATTTATAAATGGTTCCTAGTGGAAGGAATGGAAATTGTATCAATGCACGTAATCCATGTAGCTATTTCCCTCATGTTCAAGATAATTATAGTGGATTTGGTGATGCAACTGGTACTGAACATCTTATAACCATACTGGGACAACTCACTCGGGTTATGAATAATAACCTTACCCATATAGAGCACCATGATCCACAACACAGAGGATAAATTTTAGACGGCTTCCTGAGGTAACAACCACCAACATTCAATGGGACTACAAATCCATTTGTATCTGAGCAATAGATAAGTTTCTTAGAGAAAATATTTCTTGCTTTGGTGAGTAGCGAAAGGTAAAAAGTCATCATTGTAGTTTATCACCTCTTAGGAGTTACAGATCAATGGTGGTCATTAATTCAAAACACAAAGGATGATGAAGATGTTTCGAATATGGAATAGAGGGAGTTTAAAGAGATTTTATTAGAAAAATACTTTCCTTTTAAACATCTAGCGGATGTGGAAAGTCAATTTATGAGTTTGAGGAAAAAGGAGGATGAGAATGTCGCAAAGTATGAGGCTAAATTTACAAGGATAGAAAGGAATGCTGAAGATTATATACGTAACCAAAGAAGTAATATTGATCAATTATTTTATGGGTTAAAACAATTTCTCTGACTAGCATTAGTCTCACAATCCTTCTCATCGTACGAATATATAGTCTCATGTACTATCAAAACAGAAAATGAATTCTCTAAGTCTTATGACTTTAAAGTAGAGAAATAGAAGAAGATATCTACTGAACACTCTGGAAAAGTAAATAAGGGGAAGAAATGAAAAGTTGATTTTCCATCCAGTAGTAATTTTGGGAAGAAACACCATGGTACATGCCTAAAGGGGATGTAAGTTTGTTACACGTGTGGAGAAAAAGGCCATCAAGCTCGTGATTCCAAGGGGAAGAAAGAGGTTGTCAATTTTCAATGTTAAAATTGTAAAGAGATGGGGAATTATTCAAATTAATGTCCTAAGAATCAAGGAAACTTACCACAGAAAAGGACAAGGGAGAAAGGCCAAGCTTATGTGATTACTATTGCTAAGGTTGAAGTTTCTAATGATGCAGTGGGAGGTAGTTTAATCGTTTCCTAAAAATTAGCCAATGCTTTATTTTATTTGGGATCATTTCATTCTTTCATCTCTTCCCAGTTTTCTAAGAAAATTAGATATTTCCAATTTGACTTAACAAGGGAGTTGTCAGTCAAAACTCCTTGGGAAATTATTATAGCAACAAAGTTTTGTCAATCAGTTACCATTATGGTATATAAACGTTCTTTATTTTATGATCTTATTGTCATAACCATGATTGAATTTGATGTAATCCTCTATATGGATTGGATTTTGGACTATGATGCAAAAATTTATTATAATAAGAAAGAGGTTACAATTTTTCTTGATGAAAAGGAATCCCTTATCTTTAGAGCTAAAACATCACCATCTGATTCTCATCTAAATCCACCCCCAGTAGCTCTACTAAATTCAATTATTAGTGAGGAAGGTAGTGAAATAACTATGGGTGAGGAAAGGAATGTTCAAATTGAGGATGTACCTATTGTGAAATAATATATTGATGTGTTTCCAGGGGATTTACCTGGACATCCTCTAGAAAAAGAAATTGAGTTTTCCATTGACTTAATTCTTAGTTCAAGGACCATATCAACGAACCCTTATAGAATAGAAACTATAAAATTAATGGAACTAAAGAAACAACTAGAGTAATTGAGTAATAAAGTATTTATTCTCTATATTATTTCTCCATGGGGAGCCCCTGTTCTTTTTGTTAAGAAGAAATATGGATCTATGAGGTTGTGCATTTACTACATGGAGATAAATGATATAACAATAAAGAACAAGTATCCCCTACCTCGCATTGATGATTTATTTGATCAACTTCATGGAGCTCAATATTTTTCAAATATTGACCTTCGATTTGGATATCATCAGTGGTGCGTAAAGAAGGAAGACATTCCAAAGATAGCATTTTGAACCAAGTATGAGCATTACGAGTTTACAATAATGCCTTTTGGACTAACTAATGCTCCCTCTATTTTCATGGATCTAATGAATAGAGTTTTCAAGGAATATCTTGATTAATTTTTAGTGGTATTTATTGATTATATATTGGTATACTACAAAAGCTACGAATATCATGAAAATCACTTGTTCACTATTCTAAAAACTCTTAGAAGAAATGAATTATATGGGAAGTTTAGAAAGTGTGAATTCTGGCTTCAGAGGATTTCTTTTCATGGTCATATTATCTCTAAAGATATAATCTCTATTGATCCTTCAAAGACAAGGGAAATACAAGAATTTCGAACCCCGACAAGTATAATTGAGGTACGTAGTTTTATTAGTTTATCAGGTTATTATCGGCGTTTTGTCCAGAATTTTACCCGATTGGCTAACCCATTAACCAAGCCCACACGTAAATGGGTTAAATTTGTTTGGAAAAAAGAGTGTGAATAATGTTTTGAATAATTTAAGGGAATATTAGTCAATGCTCTTATATTGACTCTAACATTGGGGACTGATGGGTTTGTTAATTATTGTGATGCTTCAAAGAAAGGACTTGGTGGTTTCCTTATGCAGAATGATAGAATTATTGAATATTCATTACGGAAGCTAAAAATTCATGAACAAAACTATATCACGCATGATCTTGAGTTAGCAGCTATAATCTTTTCTCTAAAGATATTTAGGCACTATCTCTATGGTGAAAATGTGAGATATATACTGATCACAAGATTTTGAAGTATATTTTCTTATAGAAATAACTCAACATGAGGCAAATTTGATGGCTCGAACTACTCAAGGATTATGATTTCACAATACACTACCACTCGGGGAAGGAAAATAAGGTGGAAGATGCTTTGAGTAGAAAGGATCATGGAGTTCTAAACAAGATGAAAGGTGAAAGGGATGTTATGTTCATGGATCTAGTGAAGATGGATATGGGAATAATCATAGAAGGTGAAATATCAATACTTTTTCAAATGGTTTAAAACCCATATTTAATTAAAATGATAAAAAGTTCTCAGACTGATGATAAGGAGTTTAAAAATAAAATTAAATCTTTGAATGATGGGATATTGATTGAGTTTTTATATGAAGATGGAATTTTGAAATTTGGGAAGAGGATTTGTGTTCCCGATAAACCTGATCTAAAAAGGGAATTGTTGGATGATTCTCATAGCTCCAATTTCTCTATACACCCTAGTACCACTAAGATGTATAGATATTTGAAGGAAAATTTTTTGTGGGACAATGTGAAGAGGGATATTGCTGATTATGTGTCAAGATGTATGGTTTTTCAACAGGTGAAGGCTGGAAGACAACATCCTAGAGGAGTCCTAAAACCTCTTCCCATACTTGAGTGGAAATGGGATGATATTACGATGGACTTTTTCATGGGGTTACCAAAGACTCCTAGAAGGAATGATTCAATATGGTTCATTTTTGATCGTCTTACCAAGTCAAAAAATTTTCTTTCTATAAGAAAAGATTTACCACTTGAATGTTTTTTAAGATTATATAATAATGAAGTTGTAAGACTTCATGGTGTACCCTTATCGATTGTTTATGATCCTGATACCCATTTTACATTAAGATTCTAGAAAAGTCTTTAGAAATCCCTAGATACTGAACTTTGGTTCAGCACTACCTACCACCCTCAAACTTATAGACAATCAGAACAGACTATTCAAACCTTATAAGACATGTTGAGATCTTGATCATTTTATTTTCAAGGTATGTGGGATTAGTATTTACCTCTGGTATAATTTTCCTATAACAATAGATTCTATTCAATTATTTATATGGCACCATATGAAGAATTATATGGAAAGAGATGTTTTACACCAACTTGTTGGGATGATGTTGGTGAAATTAAACTTATAGGCCCATAACTTGTTGAGGAAACAATGGAAAAGGTGAATATTATCCAAACCCACATCAAAGTAGCTCAAAGTAGGAAAAAATGTTATGCCGATAAACGAAGGAAGGATTTGTAATTTCAAGTAGGTGATCATGTTTTATTGAAGGTATCTACATGGATGGGTGTTATGTGATTCGGTAAGAATGTTAAATTAAGTCCCAGGTACATCGGACCTTTAAAAATTCTAGAACGGATTGGAGTTGTAGCTTACCGTTTGGAAATGCCTCCAAGTCTCTCTAAAGTTCATGATGTGTTCCATGTATCACTGTTGAGAAAATACATGCCTAACCCAATGCATGTACTCATCTATGAAGAAATAGAACTGGAACTCGATATGTCTTATTCTGAAGAGCCTATCAGAATTATTGATACTAGAGAACAATTTTTGATAAACTGAATGACTCATCTAGTAAAAGTTCTTTGGAGAAATCATAAAATCGAAGAGGATGTGTGGGAACCTGGGGAACTTATGATGAAAAACTGCATGAATATTTTTATGCAGCAATATTCTAGAAATTTTGAGGACGAAATTATTTGAAAGAGGAAATAATGTAACACCCAAATATTCCACAGTACATTTCTCTTTGAATAATACAATAGCTTCCATTGTACGTAGCCCTGAGTTCTAGCACACCACAACCAATCAAACTAGCCGTTTAAAATGTAGTTATGAATAGTAATACCCACTTTTTAAAATTTTATAAATTTTATTTTTCAAAATGGACTTCATTTTTGGATTTGGAATATCAAAATTAGCTTAGGGTGAATTTTTCGTATTTTTTCGAAATCTTTCAATTTTTGATGAATAGTGAAAAACGTTGTGTTATTGTTTGAGACCGAATTTTTATTTAAATAATTATTTTTAATTTAAATTTATTTTAAAGTCAAAATATATACATAATACCTATATTAGTTCAAATAAAATTCATTTTAGTCATTTTATAATAATATTAGACATATAAAATTTTATTGAATCTTTTAACATCTTTTTCCCACCTTCTAGGCACATTTGCAAATCTGCATAAAACATAATTTTACCGCTTCTGTGAATTGAATTTCAAAAATATGACAAAAACAGTTTTCATTAGTAAATATAATTTGGTTCAACATGATGAAAATAATTTTGGTGAATAGTAAGTTTTGAATTTTATTTACCAAGGTTAAATGTAAATAGCGTAATTAAAGATATAAATAATACTATAATAATATAAAATTACACCAACAAATGTCCTAATTCTATTGTATAAGTGCATTTATACCAAAATAAACCTTTGGAAAAAAATAATATCCCTTTGTATCTATTTGGGTTAGATTAGGATATTTATTATATTTTATTTAAAGAAGAGTTAAAAATGTTAAATTCAAATTTTAATAACTAAACCATTTTTAATATAGGTTTATACATAGGATAAATTCAACTAAAAATATTAATTAGAAATATAAAAAGATTATATACTTCATGGATTTTTTTAAACTTTTATACATTAAATAATTATATTTATTTATGACATAATGATGATTCAGTAATTACCTTATTAATGAAGGATTAAAAAAATTGATATTATAAATATTAAAATAAATGTAAATTGAAACTTTTGATGCCATAAATGAATTTTATAGGTGAATATGACAATTTAGAGTTGATTCAATGTATTTTTTCGAAGTAATCAAGTTGTTATGAATTTTTAAAAAACCAAATACTAAATAGTGTCAAAATTGACATAAATGAGTTTTTAAAACAAATTATATATTATTATATGATATAATATTCCTAAAAATCTAATATTAGGTCGAAAAACATATATAATGTTATATATATCATTAATTAACCACTTGAGGTTCTAATGGCATTTTATAGTAACTATATTAACCATGTAGTATAAAAATACAAGAAGACATGGTAAAAGTTAAGCTATTTAACTAAGAGTTAAATATAAAAGATAAGGTTAATATGGTGACCTAAACTTGTCTAAAACCAATTGGTCGAGATGATTTAGATCCATTCCCACCTTATACTTGAAATAAATCCATTTTGAGCTATTAGAAACCAAAAATAATTTTATAATAAATTAATATTTCAAGCTTTTAGTAAAGTGCCCCTCATCTCTTTTATAAAAGGGTACTTCCCCTTCTCTTAACTTCACACCTCCAAAGCCATTTATATTGTCCAAACACATGTCAAATATCCACCAAAATACCCTCACTTAAACCTATAGTCCTTAATTTGATCATAATTTCAACCTAAGGAGCCCTTTTGTTCAAATCAAAAGGAAGCACCTGAAGAAGAGGTAATTATTTTATCACCTCTTTCAAAGTTCTTTTCATCTTCTACTTCCTATTTCTATGTTTTTTCCATACTAAAATAATAAATATAGTAACTTATAAATATTGTGATTTTTTTATAAATATGGTACAACCATATTCATTGTTCTATGCATCCTATGAATAACAAAGTCACCATACGTGCGTACGTACGGCTTACCGTCTCCATGTCATGGTGTAGTTTGTTATTCAACACTTCATTATTTTTATGGGTATAATAATTATTATAATTGATTTAAAAAATAAATATAGAATGTTAATTATTCTTTATATATAATATACCATCCAATTACATACAATTTCACCATCAATATAATTATATTGTCGCTCATGTGTACGTATGGTTTACCGTCTCCACAAAGCGATGAGATTTCATTCCCATCATAACCATTCAAGAATAATTTTCATTTGATGATTAAAAAAATAATGTTTAATAACTTAATATCATTATGTATATTAATAAAATACATCCTATCCATAACAAACATGACTTACATAACAAAATATATAAAGAAAAATGAATCAGTTAACACCCAAAACAATTATACTACTAAAATATTATTAAAAAAGAAATATTAAAGGATTATATATGATATCATATTTATGTATTTGGTTCTTGTATAATTTAATAACAATGATTTATCCATTATAAAATAGGTTAACTTACCCTTGACTAAGGAAAATTACAAGGTAAGGGTTAATTTTACAATCTCTTTATTATCTGAGGTTGTTTATACATAAGTATCTACTGGGAATTCTTTATCATACACATATTTGTTTCTTAAAAATGTATTTCAAGACATTTTTACTATTTCATAGACTATGGGTTAAAGTAATTTATACCCTTTTTTGAATTTTTATAAAAAAAATTTAAAGGAATCTTTCAGTTGTTTTCCAAACTAGGTACTTTATGACCTTTTCGACAAATTAAGGAAATAATGTTTTTTTAATTATACGGAAGGTGTGGCTATTTTTTGCCATTAAAACACCTTTGAATCTTCCCTTACAATATTATAAGAATATTTTAAAAAATAAATGTTTTCTTTTATAATTATGTGACTTTTGAATGATTTCAAAGTAGGAATAGATATTTCTATCAAATAGTTTTTGTATTGATTTCATCTATGTCGACATCTATTGTTGGATTTTATGTTTAATTGAAGTTGATTTATTATGATACAATACTCCATATAGTATTTATATTTTTATGATATTTTTGACTATGGATGTGCTATTTTTATACCATTAATGTTTTATGGTTAAATTATTAACATTTCATATGCTAGTTTTAATACAAATGTTTATGTTATGTTTCAACCTTTTCATATGAGGAATGCATTGGACATAGTAAGTGATGGGTGGGGCTCTCTACAGCACCTCGTTGCATCGATAGATATCATGAGACAAACTAGTGTCTTGGAATAAGGCCTTGACAATATTTTTATTTGTAGTCTTGGCACGATACCTTCACTATGTGGTTACGATGTCCATCATTATACATTCTATCATTATGAGATTAGCTATTGATATTACATGTGATTATTAGACTAGTAGAATATCCATGTGAATAGGTAAATGGAATTTTTTGATTTATCTTTTCCATATTATGCTGAAGTTTAAGTTTAAAAGTCTTGTGTTTTAGTCTTATAAATTTCCTTAAATGTTTATGTTTATTTATGATAGTTTCTACTATATTGTTATCCTTACTGAGCATCTGATCTCACCCCTTTCTTATGTTTTATTTTTTCCAGGATGCGAAGAAGTATATTTTGACTGATATGCAGGTATAGGATAAGGGATATGAGTGTGTTAAAAGGAGACAAAAAGTTGATTTTTCATTTCATAATGTTATGTAAAACTTATGTATGTATCTAGTACTTCCAAGGCTACTAAACTGATTGGTCTTTCGAGACTTGATCTCTTGTGATCATACCAATGTTATGTAATAATGCACAGACTCTAGGTAACTAGTTTTGGGGTGTTACAAACACCATTTAAATTTCAATTGGAAATATTATTTATAGGTTACTATTTCATCTCATAATTCAATTTCATTTACAATCATTCTCATTTTTATTGAAATTCTCCTAAAAAAGTTGAACTATATAGATCACCAATACAAATTTACAAGGGCCCACACACCATATAAATTTAATTTTAGAATCTATTTAGTCCCAACCATTTATTTATAAAATCCCTACATGAAATGTTAGTACAATTTCATGGATAAAAAAATAAGGTACCAAAACATGAATCAATCAATGCACAATGTAAGCAAACATGGCATGACATTATGCTTGACATATAAATACCTACATGCCTATGATGATGAATGATGTAATAATTATTTAAAATACTATTCCAAGGGTTAGAAGAGACATCAAACATAACACATTATGATGTCCTGAACCAAGTTCACCC
Source organism: Viscum album (assembly GCA_963277665.1). Lineage (NCBI taxonomy): Eukaryota > Viridiplantae > Streptophyta > Magnoliopsida > Santalales > Viscaceae > Viscum > Viscum album. Next base: position 3,661,233 of record CAUJRU010000022.1, read on the forward strand.
AATTTTAACCGAACATGTTTGGCAACATGACCTCAAGAATTCCTCCTCATATACTAGAGGCTACCAACTAGAAATAAGGGTCCACAGTGGAATAGTTGGAAAACTATAACCCCATAATAAATTTGTAGCACAATGGTATAATAATATCAATCAATAATAGAAACATATGAAATAACTGAAACAAATAAAGAATAAATATCCATCATACAAATGACCATGTAATCTCATCCAAAAATGTCATATGCAAATGATGATCAAGGATTTCTATTCAAAATACAGATAATACGTGGTAATAGGACTCTATTAAAATACATGTATAAAAAGTAAAAAAAGACCAAAAAGGAACTATCTCGAGATAGAATCACAAGCCATAGACTTGTCCTATTCTTCCCTACTCCTATGAAAAAACCAGTCAATCATCAGAAAACAGAAACATTCCACTGTCCCTACCAACATACATGGAGTTTGTCTAGGTACCCAATGGTGTCATGAATAGGGTGTGAGATATCACTCAGTAGGCCACCACCAATAGTGTCTATAATAAGTCCAATATGTGCATATAATCTGAATAAGTGTGCAGATATGGAAATAGTAAAAGAGATAAAAAAGAAATAAACACAATATAATCTATCAAATATAACTAAGATCAAGTAACCATACCATAAGGGATATCTATAAATCATGTCAAGCAACATCAATAGAATACACCATGTAATCATATATTAGGAATATATGGACTAGGGTCTATGGTGTAGAAATGTTCAAGGCAATCGAAGAATCTAATTTAAACAAGTAAATAGGATCCTAGTAGTAGGAATTGACAAGGCATCCTATGGGGTCAGATTCAAGGAGTAAAAACATACAAGGCAACTTAGTAAGCGAATTAGATAGGATCTAAGGATTTTAAATGTATCAGGCATCCAAATAAGCTATGTGAACTAGATACAAAAAGTATTAATGTCTAAGGAATCCTAACATGTCAAATAAACTAGTTAAACTGGATCCTTGGGGTTTTAATGTCCAAGGAATCCATGTAATCTAGATCCTTGGAGTAGAAATGTCTAAGGAATCTGAGTAATATATAAAGATAGGGTCCATGGAGTATAAATGTCCTAGGAATATTATCATATCATGTAAATCAGTTAAAATGGATACTTGGAGTAGACATTTCCAAGGCATCCAAATAATCTAGATCCTTGGAGTAGAAATGACCAAGTAATCCAATACATTCGACTAAATAGGATCCAAGGATTATAAATGTCCAAGGAAACCAAGTGGGTCATCAGTGCCATAACATAAACTCCATTATCAATGCTACTTATTCATAAACGAATTCATTAATCATTTTACTAATCCCTTCATAATCATATACAAGCCAAGGGTATTATCCATCCAATTCATACCTTTCATATATAATGATAAGGTGGTATAAGGTTCTTACAACCTTAGAAATTCACATTATTACCATATTTAATTATCATCAATTTAAAGAGAGATCAACACACTACAAGGGTGGAATAATCATTGTCAAAGGGAAGAACCCACCCCATGGGAGGTTTAGTTTCATTTTGTCTACCTGTAACCTTAAATAAGAGTGTCACGATATGTCTTAGTCATGAATTTAACAATTAACTCAAGGTTAAATTAATTTACTAAGAATCATCTAGATATTTTGGTGTGCGGAACAATACAAAAAAAGTTATAAACAATGAGACATTAATGGAAAAGGTATAAACCACCCACCTTAATCCCTTAGAGGAGTAATCATCCAGTCTTAGACTTTGATTCAATCTAGATATAAAGAAAACAGAAGAACAGATAAACACCATTAAAATAGGTCATAAGATCCTACAGCAAAATAGTTTCACTAAGAGAAAGGAAAATAGTTAAATGAGCCTAAGGAATAAATAAATCACCGGTGTCTTTCCAATGAGATGATCAGAACTTGAATCAGATATCAGATGGTGAAACAAGACCAAATCTGAGCTCAACATCTTGAGGAGATCCAATGTGAGAGGGAGAGGGCAGGTTTCTGGAGAAAAAAGAAAAGGAGGAGGAGGTTTAAAATTTAAAAGAGTTAGGGGTTAAATGGTAATTTAAACTTTAAAAACTTGGTCACATGATTTTTCCCCATAGTTGGCCAAATTTTTTTCCAATTGTGCATCATGAACTATCCAAGAATCTCTATCACACAGTCATGGCACACAGTTAGAGAAACTATGTGTCGACTATGTGTTTTCCCTCTATTAGAAAACATAAAAGGCACACATGGGTGTGCAGCCTAGGTTACATTGTTTCCTAAAACCTTAAGTCCCTTGATAGTGTTATGAACCACCCTAGATGGTTTAATCAATCCCTATAGCCTGGGCCATATTGTTTCTTCTAATCATGCAGTTCGGTTTCCTTTTCCAAAAACTCATACTCTGGGTTTTGTATAAGCACTAGACACCCTCGTTTCCTCCATGACCCCACTATGTACTCCCATAATAATAAACTGAAGTAATTAAGGGAATTAAAAGCTTTTTTTACCTCATAAAAAATCTAGGTTCTTACAAAAGTATAGGAGGTGAACCATCTTGTTTAATTCTCTTGTTATACTATTTTGGTGGCTCTCTAAGTTGTACAAGGCATAAAAAATATTTTATTTTATGGGTTCCAACTCAAATAGATAATATTATGAAATTTTAACTAGAATAATCTAGTCCAAAATAGTCATTATATGAGATTAAAACTGAACCTCAATGGGTAATATTGCCTTTGTTCCGTACACCAAAGAGTATGGGGTCACCTAGATGGAATTTCAAGTTTTCTTCTTATAGGACCAAAGGTAATTAGAGATTTTATCAGGAAAACTATTATTTTATAGCCCAATATATTTTACAATATGATATATAGGTTATTATTTAATGCCTAAATATTCCCATTTTTTTATGCATGGTAGCGGGGAGTATGGTTGGACCAGATATTGTACTTGGAATGCAATTTATTTAGCTCAGTAGACTGGAAGTTGGTGTCATTGTCTTTGAGAATAGTGTGAGGAACCCTAAAACAATGGATGATGTGGGAGCTCAAAACCCCAAACACAGATTGGGTTTTGACATATTTAAGGGGAACTTCTTTGACCCTTTTGGTAAATAATTCTATTTTCTTAAACATGAACCTGCACTATCGAGTTTTCACTGGTAGGTAGCGTCCCACAATGTTGAGTCCCTAAAATGTAAATGACCAAGGATATTTGGTAGTGTAGAAAATATTCAGTGGTTAGTTCACCAATTTATAATGGATCTCACATGCATGAAACCTCTTAGAGAACTCAATACAGTTATGAATGATGGTGATCAAGAAGTAGTGAAAACTATGAATTTGGTGGGAGAGCTTCAATCCTGCTTGATAGGTGCCACATAATCTAGCATGGACCTCCTCCATGACCTAAGGTATCTCATCTACTTGGATGAAACAGAGTACAATTCCATTTAACCCACACCAATATAGGGTTTTCTCATGGTTAGGGACGCTCCGGAGGGTAAATCGTGTTTCATGCTGGTGAATTCACTCACACTCGACTCAGTCTAGAAAGAGAAATCCATATTGGAGATACTAGACAAGGGGAGTCATCCAATTAAAAATTTCCTTGAATGTGGGGGTATTTGAGGGTTATAAGATAGAATTAAAATCATCCAACTGGTATACATATTGTTTTCCATCATATGAGGTGGTAGAGGTGATAGCCCTTTGGTGTTGCACATGAATAACTAGGTCATAATTATAGAGATATGCAAGAGACACATCCAGGGTTTCCAAAACATTGGCTCGACCATTCAGTAATTGAGGAACATGGGTTACCTTTGATTTGGAGGGTTAATTGGTCTATTAACTGATGATCATGTTCTAGAATGGGCGTAATCTCTTTATTTATGATTATGAAGCCACCCTTGATTTTTTTATTGAATAACATGGAGTCACCCTTCGTGTGTAAATTGGGGAAATCAATATCGAGGGATAACTGAAGACCAGTAATAAGAGAATAATATTTTTCCTCATGATTAGTGGAACTTTCTGACATCAAGAATGATTATGGAAAGATGGCCTATGTTGGAGTGACGAAAATGATCCTCATGTCTACCCTGTTGAGTTTGGGGTCATTGAGCCTTCTACTTATAGGACTCTAGGAGGAACCATCATAGTGAATCTTGCAACATGGTACATCCTGTTCCAATAATATAATATCTTTATTAGAAAAATCAATATATAGGGGAAGTTTTATAGGGGATGGATATATATATATAGGAAGTCTTCATGTGCCTATAATTTGATGTCCTTGTGCTGGAAAAGACTAATGTTGAACTTCTAGTGTAGTGACCTAATGTTTTATCAATGAAATTCCCTTATTATAATTATTCTTATCGTATAATCATATAATATTACAAATATAACATAATACAAACCTTATAAATAAATAATTAGTGAAGTAAAAGTTATATCTTGAAGTAAAGAAACATATACCGATGAAATAGTAACTTGACCTTTGGAATAGTAATGTGACCCTTATGAATAGTAAATCGGCCAATGTAATAATAACCTCACCAATGAAAGTATAAATAAAATTTATCCATATTATATGTTATAATATGGTATAATTATATCTTAGTATAAGTAAATAAATATTTTAAAAAATACTGATTAAGTGTTGGTATTTTTATAAGTGGTGTATATTTAATTAAAAAAATTAATTTAATAAATTAAAAGAAATTTTATTTTCATAAAATGAATTTATAAATTATTATTTTGATTTATTATGATCATAATATTATTTTATGACACCTTGATTAATTTTTCAATGTGTCAGAAAAGCAGTTTTAATTTTAAAATTTGTATTTTTCAAGTAAATTATGATTTTAATTAAAAATTAAATTTATCATATTTAGAAATGTATATTTGAAAAATAGAGTTCATTTTTGGATTCTATTTCTCGAAAAAAAAATTAGATCGATTTTTTGGGATTTTTCTGAAATACTTGAATGTTTTATGAATAGTGAAATACGATAATTTACCGTATATATACATTATAAGTTAAATACACTATTCCTAGCATCATTGTTGATGTAAGAACCCTTGGTTTGAACTCACATTCACTTTTTACTATTTTTGGTCAAAATAATCAAGACTATTCATATTCTTGAGAAAAAAAATATTAAACTAATGGTTAAAATAATGGGAAACCCCTCATCTCCTCCACTATAAATACCACCCCTCTTTACATCTTATCTTCACTCCTTTAAAGCCTTTTTCATTTTATAAATTGTAATAAAATATCCTCTTAATATCCTCCTCACATCTAGAAACCCTTTTTCTCTTCAAAATACCAAAACCTCTCCCCTAAAGACGCTCACAAGGAAGATATATTGAAGAGGTAAATTCCTCTTTTCATTTCTTTAATTTTATTTCAAGTCCCTTTCTTTCTTTATCTTTCCTCGTATCCTTTCATAAAAATGTTATTATAACTCCAGTAAATTTCATGTAATATAATTTTTTTATGATAACGGAATAATTCATCATCATCTCTCCTTTCCCCCTCCTTTTATACTAGAAATAAAAATACCACCCGAGATGTGTTGATTTGTCACATTCAAGAATGACGGGTTTTCAATTTCTTTTATCGTCTTCAGTAATGATCATGAAACCATTTTTATGGTTGAAAAAGACTATAATATATGTATTATATCTTATTTAATGTTCTGGAATATTTTTTACACATGATATATATTTATAAATAAAAATGTGTTTGATGTGATAAAAACCACCAATTAACCAAAACGGTTATAATTCAAGTTTTCTATAATGATTCAACTTCATGACAAATAAATAAATGAATTTTATAACCATTTAATCTTCTTTATGTTCACTAATAACATAAAATATCATATTCTAGACAACCATTCTCATCTTATGTGTTTTTTCTTACATGTATATAAGTAAACCAATCATGAAAACCAAGGAAACGAACACTCACAAACAATGAAATTGAGCCTCTTAACCCATAAAAAGGTCATAAATGAACTTAATATTGTTATAATAAATCAATTACATGAATAATAGGTTCTGTAAATATTAATTAATTAATTTAATTTAATTATTATGGTCAATAATATTGATTGAAGAACACCTTCGGACTTAAGGTAAGGGATTCTATCAGAACCTCCATTATTCCTTTGGGTTTTTCTATCTTTCTTTCTGCCTAAATAATTTTATTTTTTCTTTTTATGTGCATATTATAACATATATTTAAATGATCCGAACTCATGTATCAAGTTACATTCATCATTCTCTTTCAGTGATATATATGTTTCTATGTGGTTCTCTCCTCAATACTTCCTGATAAGTGAACCTTTTTAAAGGAACTTCCCAAATTCTTACCCAATTTCAAGTTCACTTTGTCATATGTTTTAAGACATCATTATTTTTATAAAATAGGAATTTTTATTATGAAATAAATCATTATTCAATTATGTTTTTATATAAATGATTATTTCCTTTTCAATTTTAAATTCTCTTTAGTATTTTCCTTAAAACTGCACTAAAATTTTTTGATGCTAAAATTTCGTAAATACTCTTTTTAAATGTTATCGCTCATGTTTGACATCACTTACCATGATATATAACTATTTTCTCTTATTAATTTCCATGTATGTTCCAATTCATTTCTTTCATGGACACTTGTATAATACACCCATTTATTATGATTTATGACATGATTATGATACCCATTTGTTTCCATGGATATCCTTATGTTTATGTATGATTAATTAAGTATGATTATTTATGTGGAAAACTTATTCATGAAAATGTTAAGATTTCTTCACCTCGATAGTGCTTCAATGCATTGGGTAAAGTTTAGTCTCATTATATTTTATGTGAAATGGCCTTGGTGGTTAGCCTTGACTCATGATACCATGTGCAATGGTCTTGGTGGTTAACCTTGACTTGTGCTCCACTATATGAAATGAGGCTTGAATTATGATAAAGTCATGTTTTATGTTTCTGTAACAATAATATGAATTCGTTATTAAATAATCTCATGTTTATATGTCATTATTCCATATTTTCCATGCCTTTTTACATCATTATGTCATGCCTCCTAACCAATGTGCTAATGCTTTATTATTATGTTTGTTTCCTTATTGGTCTTTTTAGCTCATCCCTTTATTCATGTTATCCCTAGGTTATCTTATGAATATGTATGAGAAAAATGGAAGTTTTGATATCTTTATGATTGATAAATAATGAATTTTTTCGGTTGGATTGGGGGGGAATTCAATAAAATGTTTTTCAATAAATATTTTACCCAAACCCTCTATCCCAAGATAGAAAGAGATTTCCTCAGACATAAGTAGAAGAAAGATGAGTCCATCAGGTAATATGAATAAAACATCATAGGTGTTGCAAGATACCTCTCTGGCTTTTTCATGAACACTGAAATCAAGGTGGATTGCTTCTTTAGTGGACTAAATCCGAGTCTATGAAAAATGTTGGTGATTTTAGACTTTGACAGTTATGAAGAGACATTCCATTGTTCCCTAAAGAATGAAATGGAGATTAGAGACTTTCAATGATCTTGTGGGCCTGGTGACAAAAAGAGGAAAATGGAGTCTAATATGGGTGGTTTGGAAAATAAATCCCATGATGGAAAGAAGATAGAACATCCCACATTTCAAAATTGTGGGAAGAAGCATCCTAGGAACTATCTAAAGGGAACCAGAAATTTATTCAAATGTGGAAGAATAGGACATCTGGATAAAAACATCATAAGGGATATGAATAATCCCACTAATGTGGAAAAATAAAGGAAGGTTCATATCAACTCTCATAAAGTAGTGAAGTGTTTCAACTACAAAGAACGTGGTATTATGTGAAAAATTTCTCTAAGGCAAGGGTTGTCAGAGGAAATCAACAACAACCTCCAAGGAACCAATGAAGGGTTTATGCTATCACTACTGCTTAGGTGGACCAGAAAACAATGTGGTCATAGGTACACTAGTTATTCATTCAAGAATAGTTAATGTACTATTTTATTCTTGTTCTATGCATTCTTTCATATCTTTCAAGTTTAGTATAACTATTCCAAACCACCTCAAAATTTGGAGGATGAGTTATCTGTGAGAACAATAAATGGGGAAATTATTGCATACAATATTTATAACTCCTCCTCGGTAAATTTTTGTGGACTGAACCTCCCATAAAATCTTTATATACTTCCTTTAGTAGAGTTAAATTCTATTTTGGGCATGGATTGGCTATAATTATACCAAACCAGCATTAACTTTCAGGAAAGGGAGATCACTCTTCACATCCTAGAGTATCTTCCAATTCTGTACATTTGTATGTATGAAGATGAATATCCTTCATAATTATCATCTCAAGTAGGGATAATTTTTCCTTTTGGGAAAGCATATCTTTCTTAAATGATTTAGACAAAGGAGATGATACGTCTCGAAGATATGCCCATCATGAGGGATTACATTGATTTATTCCCTAAAGAATTAACTGATCTTCCTCCTGATTAAGAGGTTGAGTTCTCAATTGAACTTATTACTAGATATCTTCCAATATCAATGAAACCTTATATAATGTCCACTATAGCAGAAGAATAGTTGAATAAGTAGTTACAAGAGAATCTGGAGAAGGGTTTTATATGCTCAAGTGCTTCACCATGGGGTATGTCGATCCTCTTTTTCAAGAAGAAGGATGGATCAATGTAACTCAGCATTGATTATTGTGAGATTAATAAAATCATTAAATATAACAAGTATCACCTACCTTGGATAGATGACTTGTTCAATTAGCTATGTGGTGATAGTTATTTCTCTAAGGTGGACCTTCGGTCAGGATATCGCCAATTAAAGGTGAGAAAGGGATATATTCCCAAAAAATCCTTTCGAATGAGGTATGGATACTATGAGTTCATAGTGATTCCCTTAATACTCAATAATTCTCAAGAAAAATTCATGGATTTAATGAATATAGTCATTAGATATTACCTCGACAAATTTTGGGTAGTCTTTATCGATGATATTCTGGTTTACTTGAAAAGCAAGGAGGAACATGAGAAGTATTTGAATACTATTTTGATGACTTTCTGAAGGGGAAAAATTTGTGAAAAGTACAGTAAATGTGAGTTATATATGGAGGAAGATCATTCTTGGGGAATTTTATCACTAGAAGAAGAATATTTGTGGACCCTTCCAAGATAAAGGCAATTGAAGAGTGTACCAAGACAACATCTATAATAGAGATCCATAGATTCCTTTATCTAGTTGGGTATTATCTATGTTTTTTGGAGAAATTTTTATGATTTTCAAACTTAATGACCAAGCTAACATGGAAGGGGGTGATGTTTTCTAGACTCAAGAATGTGAGGAATGCATTAAGGAGCTCAAAAAGAGGCTTATCACTGTTCTAGTACTCACACTCTCAATAAGTGTAGAACTCTTTATGGTGTATAATGATTATTCAAAGAATGGATTAGGTTGTGTACTGATTAAAAATGATAAAGTGATAGCCTATGCCTCAAGGAAGCTAAAATTCTATGAGCTAAACTATCCAACGCATGATCTGGAGTTGGCGGCTATGATCTTTACGGTGAAAATCTTGCAGCATTATCTATATGGGGAGAATTGTGAGATATATAATGATCACAAGAGTCTAAAATATATATTCACATAGAAAGAGCTTAATATGCACTATAAAAGATGGTTATAGCTGATCAAGGATTATTACTTCTCAATCCCAACCATCCTAGTAAGTAAAATAAGGTGGTGGATTCTCGAAGTAGAAAGTATCTGATATCTTTATCATTGATGAGAATTTAAAAGGATCCAATCTTATTAGATTTTTAGAGGATATATATGGGAATCATTAAGGTGGGAACATCATCAATCCTTTCTCAAATGGTTTCCCAACCATCCCTCATGTAGAAAATAAAGTATTCTCAAATAAAAGATGTTGAAAGTATGAAATGGGTGGAAGCTATTAGAAATAAAAAATCCTTAGAGTTAAAAATTGATGAGGAAGGGTTTTTAAGATTTGTTTCATGATTATGTGTGTCATCTGGTCCAGAGATAATGAAATAGATTTTGAATGACGCACATATCTCAAACTTCTATATTTTCCCAGGGAGCACAAAGATTTATTGAGATCTCCAAAAGAATTATTGGTGGGAAGATATGAAGAAGGATATTGTTGAGTATACATCAAATTACCTAGTATGTTACAAAGTGAAGAATGAAATGAAAAAGTCTAAGGGGATGATGAAACCACTACCCGTACCAACATTGAAGTGGGAGAACATCACCATGGACATTGTCACTAGAATTTTAAGGTTGTCTAGAGAAAACAATGTTATATGGGTCATTGTGGATCATCTAACAAAGACAACTCACTTTATCATAATTCGAGATGACTTCTCATTGGATCAACTTGCATGGATATATATCAAAGAGGTGGTAAGGCTACATGGAGTACCACTGTCTATTATATCAGATAGATATCTGATATTTACCTTGAAGTTTTTGGAAAAGTCTCTTTCTTACTCTATGCACTGAGCTAAACTTCAGTAAGGCCTATCATCCTCAAACTGATGTCCAATCTGAGAAAACTATTCAGACACTAGAAGATACGTTGAGAATGTGTAATATGTACTTAAAATTTGGAAGGGACCAACATCGTCCACTAGTCTAATTCTCTTACAATAATAGTTTCCACTCCATCATTCGAATGGAACCATATGAAGCACTTTAAAGGAAATGTGGAAGAATACTGGTGAGCATAATCTACTAGGACCTAAAATGGTCCAAGAGATGGTGGAGAAGGTGAAAACCATTAAACAGCACATCAGGAATCCCAAATCCAACAAAAGAGTTATGAATACAATTTTTGATGAGACCTTGAGTTTAAAGTTGGAGACATGGTATTCCTTTTCATATCTCCATGGAAGAAGGTCCTGATATTTGTGAAGAAAGGAAAGATACATCCTAGGTATATTTTCCCCTTCATGATTCTTGATCATTTCAGAGTTGTGGCCTATCAACTAGCACTTCCACCTACCATGTCTAAAGTACATGATGTCTTCCATGTATCCCTCTTAAGGAAGTACATACCTGATCCTTCACATGTACTATCTTCATGGGTAGTACAATTGGAGAATGATAATTCTTATGAGGATAATCCATTGATGATCTTGGATAATAGAGATAAAGTTCTATGTAACAAGACTACTCACCTAGTCAAAGTACCATGGAAGAACCATAAGTACGAAGAGGCAACATGGGAACTAGATGAACCAAAGAGGGATAAGTAATCGCACCTCTTTATGGCTTAGAATGTAAAAAAAAGCGAGGGAGAAATTTTTTAAGGGGGGAAAAATTTAATAACCTAATTTTTTATCAGTGGAATTAACTTATTATAATTGTGTCTTATATTATAATAATATAATATTACAAATAGAAAAAAATCCAAACCTTATAAATAAATAATGAGGGAAATAAAATGCATCTCTTGAAGTTAAGTAACACATACTCATGAAATATTAACTTGACCTTTGGAATAGTAATGTGACCTTTATGAATAGTAAACAATCCAATGTAATATTAACCTCACCAATTAAATTATTAATAAAATTTATCGATATTATAAGTGACAATATGGTATAATTATATCTTAGTATAAGTAAATAAATATTTTAAAGATTATTGATTAAGTGTTGGTATTTTTTTATGTTAGGTATATTTAATTTCAATTTTGTTATTAATTTAATAAATTAAAAGAAAAAAAATTTCATAAAAGGAATTCATAAATTATTATTTTTATGTATTATGATCATAATATAATTTTATGAGACCTTAATTAAATTTTCATAGTGTTAGAAAAGCATTTTTAGTTTTAAAATTTGTATTTTTCAAGTAAATTATGATTTTAATTAAAAATTAAATTTATCATATTTAGAATATTATTTTTGAAAAATAGATTTCCTTTTTAGATTCTACACATCGAAAAATGGTGAAGGTTATTTTTTTTTATTTTTCTGAAATACATGAATTTTATGAATAGTTAAATACAGCAATTTACTGTATATATAAATTATGAGTTAAATACACTATTACTAGAATAATTGATAATTTAATCTCCCTTTTTTACAAATCACATGATCTATTTACTATTTTTATCACAATAATCAATACTATTCATAGTCTTGAGAAAAAATATTAAAGTAATGATTAAAATAATGGGAAACCCCTCCTCTCCTCCACTATAAATACCACCCCTCTTTACCTCTTCTCTTCACTCCTCTCAAGCCATTTTCGATGTATAAATTATTATAAAACCCTCATCATTTTCAAAAGACCAAAATATCTCCCCTAAATAGGCTCACAAGGACGATATATTCAAGAGGTAAATTCCTCTTTTCATTTCTATTATTTTCTTTCAAGTTCCTTTCTTTCTTTTTCCTTCTTCACCTCATTTCATCCAAATGTTATGATAACTCCAATAGATTAAATGTAATGGAATTTTTTTATTGATAATGTAATAATTCATCATCATCTCTCCTTCGCCCTCATTTTATACTAGAAATGAAAACACCATCTGAGATGTGTTAATTTATCATATTCAAGGATGACAAGTTTTCAATTTATTTACCATCATCAATTATGGTCATAAAACCATTTTTATAGTTAAAAAATAATATAATATATATATATATATATATATATTATTAATTAAGGTTTTGTAATATTTTTTAAACATGATATTAATTTATAAATAAAAATGTGTTCGATGTGATCAAAACCCGCCAATTAACTAAAAGAGTTATCATTAAAGTTTTATATAATGATTCATCTTCACTCAAAATACCCAAATGAATTTTATAACCATGTAATCATATGGATGATCAATAATAGCATAAAACTTCAATTCTGGAAAACCATACTCATATTAAAAAAAATTTCTTATATATATATATATAAGTAAACCAATCAGGAAAACCAAGGAAACAAACGCTCCCAAACTATGAAATTGAAACTATTAACCCATCAAAAAGGTCATGAATGAACTTAATAAGGTTATAATAAATTAGTTACATAAATAATAGGTTCTTTAAATATTAATTAATTAATTTAATTTGGTTTTCCAGGACATTAAGATCAGGTGAAGGAGACCATCAGACTTAAGGTAAGGGATTCTACCTGAACCTCCATTATTCCTTTAGGTTTCTCTATATTTATCTTTACCCAAATGAAGTTATCTTTTATTATTATGTACATATTATAAATTATTGTTATATGCTCCAAAATCATTTATCAGGATCCATTCATCAATATATTTTTGGGATATACATGTTTTTAAATGGTTTCATCCTCAATAATTAACAAAAAGCTAATCCGTTTTAAGTAAACTGCTTGAATTATTACCCAATTTCAAGTGCACTCTATAATATTTTTTAATCTACAATTATTTTTATAAAACCACTATTTATATTATGATAACATTCTTGGTTCACTTCTTGTTTTATATAAAATATTATTCCCTTTTCTGTTTTAAGTGATCTTTGATATTTTTCTTTAACCGCACTAAAATGTTTTAATTCTAAAATTACATAAATACTATTTTTACATGTTATAAACTATGTTTGACATAACATACCATTATATATTCATATTTTACCTTATTAATGTCCATTTATATTTTAATTACTTTCTTTCATGGACACTTTTATGATACACCCAATATTATGCTTTATGTCAGGATTATGATACTCATTTCTTTCCATGGGCACCCTTTTGTTTATGTATGATTGATTATGTATGATTATTTATGTGGAAAACAGATTCATGAACATTTTAATATTGGTTCGCCTAAATATCACTCTAATTAATTGGGTAATGTTTCGTCTCATGAGACATTATGTGCAACGGTCTTGGCAGTTAGCCTAACTCGTGCTACCATGTACAATGGTCTTGGCGGTTAACCTTGACTTGTGATCCTATATGTACAGCGAGCCTTGAATAATCCTAAAGTCATGTTTTATATTTCTTACACATTACTATGAATCTATGATTATATGATTTCATGTTTAAATGTCATGATTCCATATGTTCTATGCATTTCTATATCATTATGTCATTCCTTCTAACCCATGTGCTAAAGCTTTACTCTTATGATTATTCCTTTACTAGGATTTTTAGATCATCCTTTTTTTCACGTTATCCCTAGTTTATCTTATGAAAAATTATGAGCACAATATAATTTAGGATATATTTATTAATATTAAATAAATAAATTTTTAATTCAGTCCCATGTTTTTAGTTTTATGTACCTAGTCTTCCAAGAGACTAGACTTTAAAATCCTTGTCTGGTAATATGATGTTTTATTATTCTTAAAATCATGTAACGATGTGTGTAAATGTATAGGATATCTATATATATAGGATTATCACTCATAGTTCCAATTATCACATCAGTTTGGATATATTAAGGATATACTTCAATGGGTCTACTCAAGACACCAACTATATCTCATGGAACTATTAATAATGTCACAACTTCTACACTATAAAGACCGGCATGAGGAAACTCTTCTTAATTTGGGAGTATCTAGATTCCATTTTGAGTACCATGTGTCTGAGATAATATATTATTTTTTCTCTACCCTGATTCTTTTCTTATGATATAAGGGTACTGAGGTACCACTCTAGAGTAGTCACATAAAGGAAAAAAACATTCCTAATATAGGTGGAATCATAACTAGAGGTTGAAGAAGGTACTACTTAATATCCTAAAATAAAGTTAGTCTGTCCTCATCCCACTGAAAAATGATGCCTTTTTCATGATCCTTAAGATGGACTTACACTTTCTAGCCAGATTTGAAAGAAATTGGCAAATATAGGCTAAGAGGACATAGAGGCATCATAACTCTTGGATATTACTTGGTGGGAATTTGAGTAATAGCCTTGATTTTTTAAGGGTCAATATCAATGCCTCTATATCTTATAAAAAATATGATAAATTTTCTATTGATAACCTTGAATGTGTACTTCAAGGGGGTTCATCTTCAAGTGTTGGGATTAGAGGAAGTTTAACACTTTCTCAAGATCCTTAATATGGTCTTGACTCTTGTGGGATTTTACCACCAAATCATCCACTTAACACACCACCAACTTCATGATAATTTTATTAAATATGTGGTGCATGGACCTCTATTAAGTGGATCTAACATTATTCATGATTAAAGTAATCACCTAGTGTTAGAAAGTTCTGTTGGGTTCCTTGAAGTTTGTGGAATCCTCTTCTTAAGAGGCTATATGGATATGATTATACTTGGAGTATCCTTTCATGATGGAGTGGGCCTAGAACCCAGATGTGGAATTAGTCAATAGATCTATCACCAAAAGGGGAAAATCAGCCTTTTTATTTTGGTGGTTGAGGTCCCAAAAATCCATAAAAATTGTGATATTCTCATTATTATTCCTTTATATGATAATGTTGGACATCTATTTGGGGTACTGGACCTCTCTAACAAAGTTGGATTTAATATACTTTTCAACCTCAGCCTCATCCATAGCACTATTATATGGGTGCATCTTTCTAGATGTCTCTTTAAACACGTGATGAACCACTGAGAGGTCAAGGAGGTGAACAATGACCTGAGGTTCATCCCTCGTATCATTTTATAGCTCTTGGAGAACATGTCACATTTTTGTTATAATAAGGACACATATTATTACTACTCCTTTGGGGATATAGCTACACTAATCAATGCCAGTCTCAAATCTTCCTGAGTACCATGGTTCTCTTAAGTTAGATCACAAACATTGGTGGAGACACCCTCTTCAAATATTAGGGGAGAATATTTCAAATCCTCTATATTATCATGGATAGGGGGATTAGAATTAAGAATTTACTCTTTCAGGATATCTGAACAAGGATAAGTACAAGTATCGGCTCTATTGGATATGGAATCCTCAACGAGGGGTTCTGGTTTTGCAGATCATGTGTCCACAAAATCTATTGATCTAATTCCATTCAATTTGTGGTTGTGAGGTCCACTCTTAAAATCAAGGAAATGTTGATGGTCTATCTTTAATCAATTCAACCCTTCTTTGTGGAACATATTAGAGTTTCATGGACTGGTTTCCATGGGGAAAACATCTTGGTACTTCACAGGGATGGGGATTTCCTGCATCAGCCAGACCTATCTATTGTAGGTGTATGAGGTAATCTATAAGATCTCATTTTTCTCAGGGACTGTGAAAAAACCTCCTAGGTCTTGTTTCATGGGATCCAACTAATGAATTGGGAGGAAAATTCTATCTTTCATGTATACCCATAGATATACTATAGTATCCATTAGATCATTAGGGGAATTTATATGCTCAAAACCATTGGTATGGACTCTATTTTCTTCCCTTTTGTAGTAACTAGTGTCTAGATAGTGGGCCTCATAGGAGTTAAAGGTGAATTAATCACTCTTGAGCACCCCTACTTGACCATCAAGGGAGTATTTAAAGCATTTGTGTTGTGAAGTGGGGGCCGATACATGAAAATAAAGATAAAGCCTTCCTATTAGTGTGTTTTACTTAGTATCCTATGAGACTATAATAAATTTAGTTCTTGATACCAGGATATCGAATTGAGTCTTTAGTTAAATCTTTTCACTTGGTTTCTGTTAAATCTTATCATACCCCATAACTTTCAGGTTGGATAGAGTCAGATATGCTTCTTCAAGTCCAAGATTATGGATTATCAACATCAGGATAAGGTTAATCATGAATCTAGTATCTTCTAGGCAATGATGGATTTCCACATCTCTGAAATTTCTTGATATATACATTGGTAATATGTTTCACTAAATGGTGACGATCTCAAATTATCTATAAAATTATTTGATGGCCCTAAATTCCTCTATTTTGGCCTCTTTGGAAATGTAGGACTTAGTGGCTACTACGTTTGTCTCGAACTAAAGAGCGCTTTTCAAGGATTCAATAAGGGCCTCACATATTTACTTTAACATAAAGAGTTACTTGATAATTGAGATCCTCATGAGTATACTAGAAATGTTCTTCAACATATCATACATATATTCCAGGGGAATATTTTTACCTATGGATGGCCATTCTTTAGTAGGGGAACAACATATGTCATTTAATTAGGTATTGTAGCCTGGCTAGTTCTTCAAATAGTATGCCACTGGTAAGCTGGTCTAATATGAATGTCTAATAGCTGGGTGGAAAATAAATGAGGCCAGGCCTTAGATGGGTGTGTTTGATCACATCATGCTTATAGTTGAGTCACGTGATCAACTAGCACTATTGATTGTGGAAGCATTCTCGATGGAGTATCTTGGGAGTGTTATAACTTTTGAGACCTATGTGAGGCCTTCTTCCTAGTTTTAGTCGCATGAAAATCCTGGTTCAAAGCACTAACATGATCATTCTGATGGCTTTCATATCCCCTACTTATCCTTCATCAACATTGACTAAAGGTTTCTGAGGATTTTGCATGGAATTCCTCATTATTAAGCATTGTGAAGCAGTCCACTAGTTTAAAAACATTCACTAATGTTTATTTTTTCTCCTCATCAGTGAAATATTCTATTTCTGGATGTTCCCTGGGAATATCTTCTAACTCAGGAGGCATGAAGTCGCTAATGGTGTGGAATAGTTTTGGCACTGGTGGTGGATATTGATTTCCCTTATGTATTTGTTGTTTGTTCCTCTGAGACTTGGGAGGATTTGATACTGATGGGGAAGAATTGGTTGAAGGAGGAACAATAACCACAGGAGGTTCAAGCTTTCCCAAGTGGGAACAGATTATACCATGTGTGTGAGTGACTGTCTTATTATCCAAACAGTAATTTTACTTCTATGTTCTATGGCTAGGAGCCTTCTTTCACTCAATGAGCCTTCGCTTCAACTATCAGGTTCAGTGGAGACATGTGTCACCAATTTCAGGATGTCACCCAATAAAACTATTCCATGATCTATTTCATATTAGATTCAATATTTTAAGGTAAATCATTCTTTGATCATATTTCCAAGGATCTTGTGATATGGAAGTGATCTGTGTGATTGGTGAGTTTGACCACCTAGGACATCCTATATTCTAACAACATCAGGATTCCCTTTACCAAGGAACATATGAAATACCCAAGGACTTGTGCATCCTTGAAGGATTATTTATTTTTATTACTCTATGAAATACACTCTATGAGCCTAGCCTTGATGGGGTGATAGGGCTATTTCTCCTATTAAGGTGGTTTTGTTTAGTGAGGCACTTCCTTGAGAGGTTGCACTGAGCAAGGTTTCCCCTGGGGGGGGCTTCACTTGTAAAGGATCATCAGGAAAATTGGTTATTATTTGTACTATATTAGGATCCTTTTCATGCATAAAGGAAACTATTTTTTCTTTTATGGGCCTTATCAAAGGAGCTGGAAGGGTCAATGGGGAATGGCTATTGTTTGGTCCACTTTAAGGATTCTTCCAAACATTGATATTTTTAAGAGAACTCTCAAAATCCCCCTAGTTATTTTAGGGAGATAAGTTTGGACACCAGATCATATATAATGTTTTCCAATCACATCATCAGTAGACTTTCATGGGACTGCGGCATGTTGAGAAAAAATGTGAGTCCCTTCCATCAGGCGATGAAGTTGTTGGATCCCTCATTGGGACTCTTTTTTTATTTTAATAAGTCAATGATGAGAGTATTTTGTAAGGTAGATATGAACTGGTGAGGAACTATCTATATAGGTACTCCTAACTAGCAACAGACCCTATGGGTAGCTGACTATAACAGAATAATACAAGTCCTCCCAAAGTCTGGACAAAGCATTAGAGATTGGTGGGTTCCTACTATTCTAAATTCCCCAACATTATAACACACAAATAGGAAAATTTGGATAGATTCTTAAATGGATCACCCTTCAAATTTAATAGGGTGAAACTATGATTACTAAATTCTAGGGTTTCCCAAACATGGTCGATCCATACTGGTTATAGCTTTCCTTCAGGTAAAATTTACACTTATCATATTTCTAGATCCTTGATATAGGTGATAATAGAAGTTACCATATCATCTTGGTAAGGATTTGTGGTTAGTAATGTGGTGAAAGGCACATTGACTCAGGGAGTGATGTGGAAAAGATCTTTAGGTGGATGATCATGTAGCTCGGGTGGGGTGGGTGACTCGTATCTTGGCCATTTTCCATAGCCCCTACTTTTTCCCCAACTGGGTGTATGGGGCCACCAAGTTCAAAGTAGGGTACCTGGATGAGGACGATCGAGTTCTCCAGTAGTGGAGATATAGGGCCCCTTCAAAAAAATTTAGGTTCCATGAACTATTTAGAAATAAGTTCAGTAGTGATACTTTTTTATTCCTCGCTCTCCTAGAGAAAGGTGGTTATCCTAGGGATTAGATCATCTTTTGGTACAACCTCATATGGACCGTTGATCTTGGAGGGACCCTTAAATTTTTCAAAAAACTAGTGTAAAGGTGTTAATTTCTCATTGGGGTAACTCCCAAGACCTAAAATCCATCCTTGATGATGTGTAAGATAGCATTCTCAGAGGTATGATTGGTGTTTTGTCATCCCTTGGAGTAGTATTTCCCTATAATTCCCTTCATTGGTTCTCTGATTTCTCAAATCCTATATAGGGTCTATGGTGATGAAATTAAAAGTGGTGATAGTCAAATAATAACCTTCATTGTCGGTGGGTGAGCCGAATTGATAGTACCTTCATTTATGTATGATATGACAGAAACGGAGAGAAACATATTACCCCTAGCATATGATCTCTGTGTGTTGAGATTCCACTTTCATGACCTGATATATCATGTTGAGGCTCCTAAAATAGTTTTATTAGATATTATAGAAGTATTCATATGATCCAGGATTCTGATCTACTAGTATTGTTATGATATCAACACTCCTGCACTATTTGTGAATGGAATAGAGGTGCTTGTGGCTTACTGGGTTGGTTAGTTGATGGTCCCTAAGATGGTGGAATGTATCCTGGACATTCTAGTAGAAAAAAACTGCCTGGTCCTTTGTGAGGGACTCTGAGATGAAAACATATAGAGCTTCAGGTCACCACCACATGACTGATTGTTGGTCTTCGGTCAAGAGTCTCCCCAAGTCCTCATGTTCATTAATAGAGGGATGGAGATAATCATGGTTAACTCAATCCCCAATCAATGAAGGTTGATAAATTGGTGGCAGCATTGACACAAACCTACTTTTTTACTTATTCACTTAGAGAGGGGGAACTACATGGGTCAAGAATAGACAACATACTGTAATGTCTCTCAGAGTTAATTCTAGCTTCAATATCTTATCTATATAGGATGGTGTGTTTACCACCTCCTCATGTGTGAGGGAGGAAGCATTCTTTTAAAGATTAGGGGAGTGTTCACCATTATTTTAGGGTGTCAACCCAAGACGTAAAATCTCTCCAACTTCTAGTTTGGAGGTATATAGGAAAGAAAATATGGTGGTGGAGATGTTTGATCTATGAGTCCTTGGATGAAAGCCAGAACGTCCTCCACCTATTAGTACTTGTGGATGGATTCAGGGATCTTGTGGAAATTAGCATATAGGATTGTAAGAATCAATCGATGGGATTTTACATCTATCTCTAAAATCAGGGTTGAAGGTTCCCTCATCGATTCATTTGTCACTTTGAATTCTATGAGGATGATGGTGATGTGACTCTCCCCAGGGTATAGCCTCTATTGGTGAGGTAATTTTCCAAGAAAAAACTATTGAGAGTCTCCTGGGTTTCTCTTATGTGAGTTGAGACATGTGTCATGGTCATGGCCCCCATCATGGTTGTTCATCCTTCTTTCTTATGATGGTTCTTCAGATAAGGGAAATTTTTTAGCATGAGGAGGACCTCCTTGCTATTTGGTGGTGATGTGGTGAAGAACTCTACATTGGTTGGTGGTATTGTGTATAGGAAATACACATGGTTAGTGGTGGTGTATAAAGGACCTTTTCATTGGTATTCATCTTCACAGGATGGTCTGTAATGGCCTCTAGTGGCTCCAGTGAATGAGGGAGTCATCCCATTATACCTAAAAGGCAGTTAGGGTCTCGATACCAAACAATCTAAGATAGATACATGTTAAGATATTGTGGGGATATTATGGCATACGCCATCAGTGGAGAGGTCCATTAGAGATGTAAAAGATGTCACTTGTCAGGTAATGTTATGGGTCTGCCTCTGACATCGGTGTCGGGTGTTCTAGATCAGGGTTGGTGGAGTGGGGATAGGATCAACCTACTCATTGATGAGGATTCATGTGTGTCTCAGGGGGGTGGTAGAGATAATAAGAGATTATAATTTGATAAGTGTGTCCCAATGAGGGAATATGATCACACTTTAGGATTTGGTAAAGCATTGGTTAATTGAGATCCAACCTTAGAGAGGTACCCTAGATTTTTTTGTATGCTTGTATTGAACCTCATGGAGGTGTTATTTGTACCCTTTTGGGAAATAGTGATCAAAACCCATGTAGTTTGATATCACAGTTTAAGGTCATGTTATTGGACTGGTACATGAATTTTAACATAATGAGGTAAGGACACTTCTGTTTTGGAAGGATAGTCAACAAGGTATAGTGTGGGGCTTACACATAAGGGATTCCAAGAGTAAGAGTCAATGGGGGTGATGGGATTAGGCCCGGAGTAGATGTTCACGGGGGTCTCACCTCATTATGATTATACATGGGGAATAATGTGTTCATCGCACAAGGTAAGGCTACAATTTAACATCATGTGCTAAGGAAGTTTTTGTATAGTTTAGCATCATACGACTAGGATGTGGATCTAGGTAATTTTACATCATGCATCTTGTATGTTGAGGAACCTATACCTAGGGAGACAATTTCCATGTAGGATAGGAATATTCATAAAAGGCCTCTCTACTAGGAATGGTTGGTAGTTTCATATAATGATGCCACCTTTAGGGATTGTGTGCCCACAGATCATGAACCTATGGGTAGGGAATTCCATATACACTTCCATGGAAGAGTGGAATCAGGGGTCCCAGTGCTAGGGTGCCTATTATTACAGGAAAAATGACTTAGGGTACCTATGATTAAGGTAAAAGGTAGGATAATAGTCCAGGATATGCTTGAAATACAAAGGTAAGATACGAGGGTTAGTGTTATGGGTCACACAATTATTTTGGGTATGTTTGAACCAGTTGTGGAGGGTTAATGGGGCCCTGGGAACTCAACCCTCATGAAAGGTTATTAGATAAAAGGATGCACCATGGAGAGACCTCGAGGATTGGTTTCATGAAACTTGTGACTTTGAGAAAGTTAGGGGAATCATGAAGGATCAGAGAATCACAAAATATCATGTTTTATGAATTAGGGTGACCCTATCTAGGAGTGAATTATTAGTTCCCGTGGGGTTTACTTTATGAAGGATAATTATCTCAAAAAATCATAAGAACCTCAAAGTGATTTTTTCTTACATGAAGGCCATAGACCTTCATGAAATGAATCTCCACCATGGGTTGAGATTATCAAGAACCCATATGAGGTAGTTTAGTGAAATATGGTTAAACTCAACAATCTATCTCCTCTCTTGTTCAAGGAGTTTTTGAGTATTGGTAATTCATAGATTTTCTCAGAAGTTGATAGGTTTTGTCACCCTTAATATTAGGACAAGGGGATATATTTATAATCCCAGGAGAGGTGAGTGAATCAACTTAGAAAAATATGGAGCCTTTCATGGAATATTTTGAACTACACAATGAAACTTGTGTTTGATGAAAAGACATATTCCATGTAGAGGTTGTCGTCTCATGATTTGTGTGGTCAGGTACTTCCATGAATTGGAGTTACACTATGTAGAGGTTGTTGTATAATGTATCATGCATCCTAGAAAAATCTACAAACCCATGTTTTTTTATTGATGTTTTTTCCTTCGAGAGTTGGTCCCTTAAGTTTATTTTTGAGTCGTTCTAGCCTGAATTTGTTTCGACCTTTCCATTCCTTTCTCGAACTATCATGTAACATGTTTATTTAGGGTTTAATAATCATAGAAATAAAATACTAATCAAAAAAATTATTCAACTCATGATCTTGATATACAAGATATAATCTTTTCCTTAAATATATTTGGACACTATATTTATTTTGAAAGATGTGATATATAAATATATATATCAAAAGAGTTTAAAGTATATATTCACATAGAAAGAGATAAACATAATGTAAAAGAGATGGATTGAACTACTAAAGGTCTATGATTGTGAAATACACTATATCCCTGGCATGGAAAACAAGGTGGAAAACACATTGAGTAGGATAGTTCATGGAGTTATATCCATAATGGGTATATATAGGGATCCTATGTTCACATATTTAGTAAATGTTGTCATGGAAATTATTAGTGAATAGAAAATATCACTCCTTTTCAAATTAATTACCCATATATCTTTACTAAGGAATAAAAATAAGTCTCGGTATGATGAAAAGTTCTTAAAAAGGGTGATTAAATCTAGGGAATAATGGAAATTGACAGACTGGGTCTATAAAGATGGTGTACTCATGTACAAGAAGTGATTTTTTGAACCATCAATGCCTAAACTAAAGGGGTAATTTATAGATGAATTCCATATCTCAAATTTCTCAATACCCCAAGGTAGTAATAAGATGTATAGGGATTTAAGAGAAAACTTCTATTGGGAAAACATTAATTGTGAAATTGGTGATTTTTTTCATAATTCTTAGTATTCTAGCATGAAATTTATAAGATAAAACTTTGTATGGGTGTCATCTAACCTCTTCCTATAGAAATGTGGTAATAAAAAGATACCATAATGAACTGTATTATTATGATTCCTAATATATTCTAATAGGAATGATGTTATATGTCTTATTGTGTATCACCTTACCAAGCATGTATATTTACATTCCATATGGGAGGATATAACCCTTGAGCATATTTTACACTATATATAAATGATGTTGTGGGACTTAATTTTTTACCTTTATGAACTGTGTCTAGTCATGAACCGCATTTCACATAAATATTTTGTAAGATTATTTATAATTATTTAAACATCATGATAAACTTTAGTATCGACTATCATCCTGAAACTAATGGAAAATCTAAAATAACTATATAATAATTATATGAAATTTTGAGGTCATGCTCACATGAATTCCAAGGAACATGGGACCAATATTTACCTTTGGTGGAATTTTTATAGAAAAATTAATTCTAGTCAAGTATAAAATAGCACCATATAAATCCTTGTATGGTTAAAGATTTCTTACTCCAACATGGTAGGATAAAGTTAGGTAAAGGAAGGTAGTAAGTCCATAAATTATTGAGGAGAAAAATATGAAAGTGAAAGTTATATAGAATCATATCATATTAGCTCATATGACTCAACTAATGAAAATATTATCTAAATAATTGATACCAGAGAGTTAGTGTTATGGAATCTGATGAATGAATTTGTGATGTTATATAAGAGGAATCGAAAGAAAGAGGAAGTGATATGGGAACCTGAGGAAATAATTAGGAGGATTTCCAACATTTTTTCATGGATTGTTGTATACCCCATACTTCAAGGAAAATTTATTTTAAGGTGTGAGTGTATAAGAATCAAAATATTATTATATTAAATAACAATAGTATTATAAAATTCATATAATAACACAATATCTCTCATTAAATAATCATAGTACAATGGAAAAAACTAGAACATTTCATTCAAAATAACTAGAAAACCAAGGGTTTTCAAACAAATAACAAAAAATTGTTGAAATATTAATGTGAAGGTTATACATACAAATGTCCAATAAATGAAAAACAATCAGATATTTATAATATAATCTATAATTATTAATAACGAATAGTGATTAATGAATAGTAATGTATTTATAGACACATGTCTTGGACTGATATAAAAAAAATTAAAAAGTAATTTAGAATTTTTTTCACCAAAAGCATGATTGTGGAATACATCAAGAGTTTTATTTAGCTATTAAATTTATGATATATTAAATAAATTCATAAAAATAAATTTATATTTGGAATAATCACATTGAAATCATCCAATTGTGAATTTTTTATAATATTTTAAGCCATTAAAATTTTCAAGTAACTAGTAAAATACGGTATGAATATATAGTAAGTATTATGACATCATTATAATGTAAAAAGAATTTAACAATTAATATAAGTTTATTACTAAACATAATTTTATTAATTTATTATTATAATTCATTTTAAATTATTAAAATACATTTACCAACATATAATGGCCTTTCATAAGTCAAAATATTAAAATAGATTTTTAAAAACAATTTTTTCTGAATAAAAGTCTTTTCCAAATTCAAATTATTATTTTTTTAAAATGTATTTCACTTACCAAATTAATAAATTTAAAAACACATTTTCTAAATATAGAATACCATTTTTTAAAACCATGAAAAATAAAGTGGTTTTCAATTTTTTTACAATTAAAACTCTAAGCCCTGTGTTTAGAAATTAATATAAAATTATTTCTTATTTTCTATAAATGCCCACCCATCCTCCCATCCCTATTAACTTAAAAATTAGAGAGAATAATTATATTATAATTTCCCCTCCCATGAATACATCCAAGGAGTTCTTAAATATCTAAGGTTTTCTTTCTCAATCTTTAAGAATCTACTTTGAAATGTAAGGGTTCTTAATCTCTTATATTTCTTTATTTCGTGTAATCCTTTCCAATCCGAAGTCCTTTCCATATGAAAGGTTGTTATAATTAATTAAATTTTTTAATATCAATTATATATCATTATTATCTCTCACTATACCATATTTATAAGATTTTATAATTCATCTTTATTTCTATATCCACATACATCATTATCCAAATCCGTAAAAATTTCATGTATTAGTGGTTTTATGGATGTATTTTTCTAATAAGTTTGATTTATATAAGTAGGGATAGTGATGGTGTAGTTAATGGAGATACTATCTTTTCTCAATTATATTAAACTATATTTTCACACATTTTATCATTTTCAATCAATTCATATTGACCTAAAAGTATTTATTTATGAGAATTTTATATCCTTAATATATATCAAATATATGTAACAAATAGTTCTAATTTTTTATGGGGTCTTCCTATTATTTCATATAATCATACCATTAAAAACTATAGCACTCAATGAATATTTCCTACTTATATAATTTTACCATGGCATTACCCTATACTATTACTTCATTATCATTCCTTTGATAAGGGTAATTCCCCTTTCATTATGAATTTCCTTTAGAATCTAAGTTTATTTTCGGATATTCCCCAAGATAAAATATTATTCTATTAAAATAAGAAATTTTGAAATTATGTTAATCCATTATTTCTATACATATAACTATCAACTAAAAATTCATGATTGTGTGTGAGGTTATATGTAGAACATTTTGATGTGTATTTTTTATCAATTATCCTCATATGATAAATGAATTGGACCTATTATGGGATAAGTGGAGTTGATAGTTATATAAACTCTTTATCCATCTGTAGGTATCATGAGACAAAATATCATTGGTATTTGGTGTATTTATTCCCATTTATGTATGATTCTTTGGTTGAGGCCTTGATGGTATGATTATAAATTCTGATATTACGCATTCTATCACTATGATTCAGTTACTATAATACTTAATATTATTTATTTTTATTGTTACACTATTCATGGATTTATTTTTCTTTTTTTATCATTTATTATGAAACTATTAGATTATTTATTTCTTGAGTATTTTAAATGGAGTGTTTATTTAATGGTAGCTTCTATTATATATTATCCGTGACAAGGTTTTTGAACTCACCCCTTTATATTTTTCCTCATTTCCTCAGGGGACCATGAAGATTACTATATTGAACCTAAGGATGAAAAAGAAGAAATAATAATGTTTTCTTGTATTAATATGATGTACTCTATGTTTCACATGTAATATAATAATAGTTTATGTATCTAGTCACATGAGACCACTAAACTAATAGATCTCAAGTATCGTGATCTTATATATTTTTTATCAATTTGATAAAATAACCACTAATTCTGGGTTACTCGAGTTAATTTTGTTGCAGTGGTTTATTTTTTATACCTTCATGTCAATTCCTTTAATCATTCATATAAATAACTTTAAATTGTTTCATTTTGTATTATTTAAAGTACTCTTCTCTATTATATGTTTGCTTCATTTCCTAGTAAATGTTTAATTACAATTTATTTCATCCCACATTCAATAATAACCCTACACTAAAAATTGGTAGTTGTAACACCCAGATATTTGATGTTATTTTTATATTTAATTAATTTTTTTCTTCGATATCTTTCAGTACACGTAACATCAATTTTAAAAGGACCACGATATACTATTGAAATAATATTATTTAATGTGGAAATTATTGCATAGTAGTTGGATTGGTAGGCATGAATAGGTCTAAATAAATTATGAAAAATTAGTGCTTACATATATATAAAATTAATTCATTGGATATAAATTGGTTGTAAATGAAAATAAAATCCTTTGAAGGTAAAAAAATATTTTTTTTAAAGTTTTTATGCACATCATGTGTTTTTATTTAAATAAATTAGATTAATCTCCATTGATGAATTATTTTTATGGAATTTATAGATTATATATACAATAAAATGTCTTGAAATATATCTAAGGGATTTTACTAGGAATATAATAAAAAATAAATCCAATTTTATCCATAAAATTTCATTTTTCTAAAAACTGGTTTCATTTCATTTTGCAGGATTATTTTAAAATTAATTTATTATAATAATATAAATAAAATTTGATAAAATGGATTACATATTTATAATTTTTATTTTCAAATTTGGTAAATTGGCCCCTTTTATTTTTGGTTGTTATGAATAGTGATCATGGTAAATATGTATGACTGCATTAAGGGTAAATCATGTAATTAATGTTAAAAATAATGTGATATGGATTTAAAATCTATGTACCACCTACATTATTTCTATTCTATGAGTTTATTTTTACCATCCAAATCCATTATTATATTATATGACAATTTGGTGCCATTTATCTTTAATAATGACCTTAATATTATTTAAGGAAAATAATGAATAAAAAATGTTAATCTATTTTTTAATATATTTAATATTATTTCATAAGTATAAAAGGAGTTTATGTTTGTATCTAAATTTTTATTTTAAATAATAATTAATTTCTTATTATGGTAATTTATTTTTAATTTTTATTAATTGAATAGTTACAATAAATTCTTACACAACGCCAACACAGTACTTGTTCAAGTAGTATAAAAATAAAATAAATGATGTCAAAAATATTAAATAAAAAAATTAGAATAATTATTGTCTTCTATGAATTTTATAGATACATATAACATATTTTTCATATTTTTTGAATTTTTGATTCTAATTAAAGTTCAATCTTTGGGTTTTTTAAATTCATGTTCTTGAATAGTCTCGAAAATGAATTCAATTATATCTTATATTAAATAATATTTTATAAAATGAATTAAAATTCATAAAAATATAGTATTTAGCTAATTTAATGGTATATGGTAACACATATCAACCATTTTACACTTATAGTTCACTTCCTTTTATAGTAACATTCTTGGCCCCTAAATTATTAAAAACATTAATATCAATGTAATCATCAAAAGGGTCAATGAGGGGTTAAAACTAGGTTATAAGGATTAAAATTTCACTATAACATGTCTAAATATTATTTAATGATATTATTTCAAAATATCCACATACTATATTAAAAATATATTAATTTTGGACCATAATAAAATGAAAATTAATTTATATTAATTTATTAATTTAAGTAATTCCAAGGGTGCCCCTCCAATAACTTATAAAAAGGTTCCACCCATCTTTCATTATCCACAATGTATTAGAACTCTATCTTGGTCGATCCAAAAAATTAATGATTTCCTAGATTCATTAACATCATCCTAGAACCTCTTTTCTTCTCCTAAGACCATTATTTCAAGGATTAAGGTGCCATCCAAAGCAGGCCTCTCATAGAATATGTAATCATATTTACTGAATCTTTGAAGTTTATTTCCTCCTCTACTTACTCAAGAATTTTTGTACCCATCATATAATAATTAATATATTATAATAAATATAAATATATTCTATTAGGATTATAGGATAAAAATTTTAACCTCTTTTTCATCTTATGCAAAGTGAAAACATTGCTCATGCATATGTATATCTTACCATCTCCACATAGGGGTGTTATTTTATTTTCATCATCACTTTAAATGGACGGTCATAATTATGGAACTAATAAGTATATATTATATTTATTATTTAATTATGGTTATGAGAATATAACATATCATTTACCTTTTTAACCCTCCACCCGTTAAAAAATGATAACTTCGCTCATAAATATGAAATGTATTTATTCATAATTAACATAGTATATCATCTTTTGGGAAAAAAATCATGAAAATATACCTCATTTATACATTTACAACTAAGCCTCCTAGAAATTCATAGTTTAGGATTTCATTTATATTATCTAGAGAAATGTAGTATGTAACATCATCTTCATACATTTGTTATTCGAAATCAACTATGTGATTATTATGATTTTGTAACTTTGTATCTTTGTGAACCTTCAATGTTAGTAAATGCGGATATTGAATGTGAGAGGTAAAGGTGTTTTTAGAATATCTTTTAGATTATTTGGTTGATCCTTTATATGTTTTTCAGTCGACCATTCATTTCACCATCTTCCCTTTGTCTATCTATTATAATATTCATCATTTCATCCCTTTTTTCATTAATTGTATAAGGTTTGTAGCATGAAAAATAAATTATAAATGAATACCTTCTTGTTCACATGTCTTTTTACAAGATCTAATGGTCATTCTATGAATGTTAAAATTGCATGTTATACTGTGTGAATATATGTGTCATCAAGTGGAACATGTAGATTGGTTCTCAGATCATGAGATATGGTAATCCCCACTATCATATTACCTGTTGGAAGTGGTCTGTTGTGTAGACTCTCATCTTGGATATTGAACGCAGTATCCCTTGCAACAAGGCGATGGGTGGGTATTGATAGATATAAGTCGTAGTCATTTTCACCTTATAGAATATCAGTATAGTAAAGGTATCAGTTTCTATTTAATTCACATTTCATAGAAATGAATATTAGAATATTGACTACCTCAACTAAGATAGCTCTTTAAGGCGAATGGATCACCTAAAAACTAGTGGGGTTGGGAAATATCTTCATGAAATAGTTGTTCTTTACTTTTTTATTATCTCCCCCCCCCCCCATAATAGTTCCTAGAAACTTAGTCTTCCATTGAAATTTTTCTTCAAGGGTAGCTAATATTGCTTTTATCTCTTCCATTTATTTATTTTTATCCTCATGTTGTTTTTTGCTCAAAATATGTTCAAGGTGTCACCCTAAAACACACACCTATGAAATGGATGTGCTATTCTGGACACTTTAATTCCACCAATATTATGTTTACATCTATTATAGGTATTTATGATTCCTTTGTCTAATTCAGATAGAAAATATGGGAAAATAATTAATCATTTTTATGTAATTTCAATTTAAATCAAAAAAAAATTATTACGCCATACATACACATTTTTCCCACATTTTTTTGTGTTTTCATCTATTAGTATCCCATATTTATCTACATGTGCCTCTTCCATAGAACATGGTGTGACATAAAAGTGGATTTGTATTTGGATTCATCAATCTTCATATAAACAGAGAACCATAATTATGTTTTTTGTCACAAAATGTAATATGGTATATTTAAACTATGTAAAAAAATTTCAAGTGAATCATACCCCATCCTTACTTTATGGTAGGGGTACATTGGATTTTCTACTCATTCCTTATTTTCAGCACTCAGTTTTTGTCTCATAAATAAAAAATTCTCAATCAAAGTGATGAATACACCTATTTTCAAACAATGTTTTACCAGCCCTAATGTACTTGAAAATAAATCTTTGTATGGAAAACACTAAATAAATCCCACTCTTCTTGTCTTATAAAGTGTGTATACATAAGTAGTGGGTGTGGGTTTATTTTCCCTTAAGAATCTTTAAGATGAAATCTCATTATAATTTTGTGCAAGCCTCTATGAATCCTTCCAGCAATAATTAATACAAATTTATTATGGGATTAATCTACTATAAATGAACTCTTCAGGATATTATGAAGAGTAAATAAATATTTAATTATTTTATTTTTTATTAAAATAAACAAAGGATAACACAATGTTACCATGATATCTTCCCAAGTCAGTGACTTAAGCATGGGCACAACATGGTTCCATGAATCTACATCAATCAGCATGCACTATTGAGTGATGAGCCCAATGTAACTACGGGAGATTTCCTTTTTGGGGTTAAGATAATGGCCCTACACATTCCATCTAACCTCAAATTTGTTTCCTTTTATTTTAGACTTAATATTTTTTTCTAACACCATCACACTATGGCGCTATGGTTTCTTTTACGTCATCAATTCCTCATCTCCTACAATTTCCTCATATTCAACATCGTCAATATGTTGTTCCTCTAGATTGGTAGAATTAACATGTGCAAAAGGTCTTTGTACCTCTATATTGGAAGCATCAGTAGA
Source organism: Viscum album (assembly GCA_963277665.1). NCBI lineage: Eukaryota > Viridiplantae > Streptophyta > Magnoliopsida > Santalales > Viscaceae > Viscum > Viscum album. The sequence continues at coordinate 3,692,953 of CAUJRU010000022.1, forward strand.
TTTATAAACCTATTGTTCATTAGTATTGGGAGAACTATAACATCCATAAGGTCATTGTTCCTCTTAACTGGGAGAAGCAACAGGTTGATAAGCTTGTTGTTCCTTAGGATTGGGAGCACCAGCACATATAGAATACATTATCTATAGAGTTGATTTAACATTTAATTTAGATTACATAAATGTAGCAACAAACAGATAATAACATTAGGTAACAAAATATATATCACAAAAAAAATATTACTTGATTATTGAACTCTCTTTTTTAAAAGTATAAAGTGATTTGACCCCTATATAAAGTATCCAAATACCTTCATTATAGTCTCATATGACATAAAAAATTATATCTACATTGGGACCACTGTGAAATGATTGCGACGTCCCAATGAAAGTTTTATCCTCAATTGAATTTTCATCTGACCCTTCAGTGGTTTTTTCTGATAACAAAATAATTGACCACTTTCAGTTTGAGGTATCTAGAACACAAAATACTTTTACTATTTGTGATGTCTTTATAAACGGTTTTTTTGTACCCTTCCTTACTAAAATTCACTTTCATTAATATAAATTAATTTATTTTAATAGAACTTCTATTATAAACCCACTTGTATTGAAAATTTGACACTTGGAATGTTGTATAATATAACTCCTAGATTTGCTTATTGATTCCAAAGTATGACATATTTTCATAAATTGTTTTTTTCCTTAGTACCAAAAACCTTCATTGATTAATCTACAAGTTTCAATCCACTATTTTTCATGGTACTACTTTCATCGTGTTCATTTGTATAGAATTTATAACCATTAATTACATAACCATTGTAAGATAATTTATACAAACTTGTTCCTTTGTGTAACCATAAAAGTAATTCTGAAATTGAATCCATAATTTCATCTAAATCCTTAAAAATATGGTCTCAAAACCATCTTATAAACTATTGATTATGTGCATTTGATATCCATGTTTCATCCCTTGATGGTTTCAAATGCCTAGTAATTTGTTTGTGGGTTTCACTTTATAGGGAAACCTATAAAATATTATTCAAAATGTAAAGTTGGTCTTGCTCATGATCTATAATATTTATTATGATAAAATCTATTCTATAAATTCATTCACCCACAAGCCACCCAGTGTTATGATATTTCGGTAGAACAATGATTTCCACACTGTAAAATTAGTTGGTATAGAATTCAATGGATTCCTCAACAATATATCGCTCGACAATACAAACCTCTAGACGAATTCAATTTTTGACATAGCCTTTCAAAATATTCATATACCATTTAATGAGGTTTATCCATCTATAATGTACAGGACCACATAGTTGAATATCTATCACCAAGTGAACCATAATATAAAACAATGTTGGTGGGAAGAACATTTCCAATTCACATAATATGAATGAAATTTTATTTTCCATAGATATAAATTTTTTAGGGCCTATAACATTGTTACATATAGATTTGAAAAAGAAACAGATCTTGGTTAATGTATGATGGATATTCGTGGGAACAATGTAGCATAAATCTATAGGAATTAGATCTTTCGTCAAAATGGACAATCCTATGATTTCAAACCCTTTAACTTTAAATCATTCACTAAAATGATTTTCTTAATATTCAATGAATACCCCTCTGGAACCTTTACATAATTCATGAAGGTGAAAAACTGATATCTCTCCTTCCTGGAAAGAGTACAAGCAGTTAGAGGATGAAAGGTTCATTTTTTTCACCCTTTATTGCAACCAAATCTTCCCATATTCCCATATCAAACATGTAAAACCTAACCATAATTCCATCCATTATTTTTTCAGGTGCATTTAGTAATGTTCCAATTACACTATCACATATATATTTTTCAACATACATGACATCAAAAAAATGTATGACATACAAAAAATTATAGTATGGTAATTCAAAAAAAATGATTTCTTTTTCGACCTGATTTTCATAAGCATTTTTTAAAATGGTTTACCAAAAAATTTGTCCAGATCATTTACTTTCTCAAATATTTGATCACCTATTACTAGAGATAGTGTTTTTTGTTCTTCTAAGATTAAATTGAATGATTTCATCCATGATCGATACTTATGTCATTAGGGTATAAATATGTGATTTCCTAGAAACACATTCTTTGATGAATGTTTCGGCCTAATTGATTGTGTACCTTGTTTGTAAATGGGGGACCCTTGAGTTTCTTTAATTCTATATCTTGAAAAAATTTCTATAAGTAAGAAATTCATCTATCATCCCATACAATATGGATATCAATGTGAAATCATCATTTATGTAAACATCATACAACGTAACACTTGAATCCCATAATAATTTTAAATATTCAATCAATAGAGACAAATAAACATCAATATCATTACCTGGTTATTTTGGTCCTAATATAAACGTAGTTAACATAATGTATTTTCATTTCGTGCATAACCACGGTAGAAATTTATAATTTACCAAAATAACCATCCATTTACTATGAGTTCCGCTTTGAAAACCAAAAGGATTTACTTAATCTATAGATAACACAAGACAAAGGTTTCTCGGCTCATTTCCAAATTTAGGATACTCATGATCAATTCTCTTCCACTGAGGAGATTTTTTGGGTGAGAAAGTTTCCTATCTCTATTTCTTATATCTTCATGCCATGTAAATTTCCTTGTAGTCTCCTTACTTATATATAGTATCTTAAACCTTGGAATGGTTAGAAAGTACCATACAAATTTCATAGGTCCTGATTCATCTTTCTTTTATCAAGAAGCACCACACTTTGGGCATTCTTTAAGTGATTTTTGGTCCTTGTGAAATAGTATACAGTCATTTAGATAGGAAAGTATTATTTTAGAGATCATACCCATCGAACATAGCATTGTTTTAGAATCCTATATTCATCTAGGTTTCTCATTATCTTCTAGGATCATATTATTCAAGAGATAAAGTAGTTCAATAAAACTAGCATCACTCTATCTATTTCCTATTACCAAATTATATAGGTTTAATATGGCTAAAAATGATGTATATTTAGTGCAACTTGTATACAATGGTGTATTTTCACAATAATTTAACTTCTCAAAAAAAATTGACAATCATGAAATTCATCCTCAACTATCATTTTCATTGCATTAATATAATCTTCATCATCATTCACACATGTAATCACATTCTTAATACGGTCTTATTCATTCTCCATTCTTGTAATAATAACATATGATCCATAAAACATAGTGTTATCCCAGTCACTAAATATATTCACTTTTTTTCTATTTCCATTCCAAAATTTATAACTTTGATCAATTCTGTGATAGATCAAGTGTTTTCCAACTCCTCTGGAGTAATTAGTCTTAAATAACGACAACATAAACATGGAAAAGGGATTTTAGAATCATCATATGCATGATATTTTTCAAAATTGATGAACTGTTTCACACCATCTTCATAATCTTTTGTCATAAGATTGGAATCCATCCATTCTCTATTAATATTCCTCCAATTTGATTTGGTAATATTAATATTTAACAAAATAAATACACAAAATATGTTCAATTTAATATGGATCTCATGAAATGCTTGAAATAATATGGAAAGATTGAAAAATGGTTTATCATCTCACATGATTAAAAACAAAAACTTCTTAAATGGAATTTATATATATAATAGAGGATATTTCACTTTTAGAAACTATTTTTCACTTCATATTTTTATTGATCAAAGCCCTTTTTGTATCAGTATAAATGAAGTATAAAATCATATTTACATTATAAAAATTGGATGACATGTGGATATTGAATGTAATAATGGAAATATAAATAAAATATATATTATTTGGAAACCCTATTCATAATAAAAAATATAGCTATTTAATATAATAATGGTTTCACAAATAAAAAAATATTATATTTTTTAAAATATTTTCAGTTCTGACATTGAATTTATGAAAGCATAAAAGAATTAAACTATTGATAAATTGAAAACAGTTTAAAGGTATAAAATTATAAATTAAAAATTTATATATATTTATATTAGTATATAAAATTATATTCATATATAAAAGTATAAAATTATATACAATTTATAAAATACTATATATTTTAAATAAATATAAATAATTTATAAATGTATATAAATTTGTAACACTATATAAAAGTACATATATATTATTAAAGTACATATAATTAATTGAATTATATAGTTTTAAAAACTTATAAAAGTATAAAATTATAATATATAAAAGTAAATTTTATAAAAGTATAATATTATAAAATTATTCGATTTTAGTTCATTGATGAAATGATCGATCTTGATTTTATGATTAATAGAAAAACTCTAGGTGTACCTTGTGAGTCTCATGATATATAATCTTAGTTTTAATGAAACATAACTTTCAAACCATTCTGAAAATCCTTTAGAAACCCTAATATTTCTACATAAGTAAATGATCAAATGAATGGAATCATATCATCAATGAAATGAAAATAAGAAATAAAAAATTTGTCAAGGGTCCCACATACATCAATCAAGTATGGGAACTATAGAAGATAAATAAAACCCCTTATTCCAAACCACCAACAAATGAATTGATATCATGGGATCTACCCTTGGCTTTAATGTGAGACTATCCTAGAATTTATCAAATTGGGACCAACTGCAAGCTTATGTTTCCTTCAAACAGAAGTCACTTGACTAGCTTTCACCAATCATAGAATCAAGGTCACTCACTGCTAGAACTATATATAACTATGGGTAACTATAAGTTTTCAATGATCTATTGTGGCATAAATAAATATTTCCCACATAGTTACTCAGGTTCCCATGAAAAAAGTAATAGTAATAGTGATCAATACTCAATAATCCAAATAATCATCATTAAGAATAAATAATAACTCACCCACACCTCTAACGCTCCCATAATAAATAGCCCCTTTATTTTAATTTCATGGTCACGAAATACATCAAACACCATCCATGAAAATAAACAATCATAATAGGGATTAAGTGGGTCTCACAATCCCACGTATTTGAAAGACCATTTAAAATGTCTAAACGGGCCTTTTAGAAACCCACCAAGAGGCCAATTATTTATATAATTTTTTAAAATAATTTATAAGAAATTTCTTAAAAAATTACACATAAACCATCCTTGATATCAATTTATAAATTAGTCCACCTTTATAAAACCACTTGATTGATTAAAAATTTGCCTTAATTTTCTTATATAATAAACCAAATAGGTTCAAATAATGTTAGACCTTGCATTTTATTTTAAATAAATCTTGAAATAGTTTATCAATGATTGGTATTTCAACTATTGAATGATATTAAAAGTAAAAATATTGTGCCTATTATAATTAACTTTGATGACCAAACCACATTATAAAATTTTAGAAATTATTTATATATATAATTTGTGCAATTTCTCAAACACATGGTGTGCATGGTTTATTAAAAAAGTATTTTTAACAAGTTACAAAATTGAGAATGGTATGTAAATATAAATATAGGATTAAATGGGCCCAAAATATTAATCAAATAATCTATACACAAAGAAATCATAATAAAAAAGTGTCATCCCTTACCCTTGGGTTCATCCAAGAATGGGTGCGGTGATGGGGAAGAAACTTAGGGGTGCATCTGGTCCGAACAATATGAATCGAGGTTGGAGGGAGTAAAGACCTAGATTCAATACGTGATTAAAGAGGAGAAGTAATAATCTCATAACTTAGATGGGTGATGATTCATTGATGAAGAGTGGTGAGGGTTCGATAGGGGCGATGGTGGCAGGGAGCGATAGTGATAGCAGGGAGAAACGATGACGATAGGGAGCAACGGTGATGGCGAAGGCGAAGGCGAAGTTAGGGAATGATGGCAGGGAGGTAGAACTACAGTTTCAAAAAAACATGAAGGCACAAGGAGATATAGAATCTATTAGGGTTCTTTTTATAAAAACCAGAAAAGATTTTATCAGTGCTTTCCAAAAAGCATTGATAAATGAAAATTGTATCAGCGCTAAAATATAAAGCGTTGATAAATCTGACATGTATCAGTTCTTTTTTAGCACTGATAAAAATACACCTTTATTAGCGCTAAAAAAGAACTAATAAAATGTGTCTTTATCCATATTGAAATTCCAATGCTGATAAAAACTGGTTTTATCATAACTTTTTCAACGTTGATAAAGTGGAATCTTTATTAGTGCTAGAAAAGCGCTCATAAAGATTTAAATAAATAAATATACCAACATAATTATATATTATTATATTATTATATATATTTATATAATTATAAATATAATAAATGTATTTATTATTTAAATATATTTATAAATATTTTATAAATATTTTTATATATTTATAAATTTATTTATATATTTAAATGATTATATATATATTTATTTATTAATATATAAATATTTATTTATTTGTTAATGTATAAATATATATATTTATAAAAATATAGTAAATATATTTATTATTTAAATATATTTATTTTAATTTTATAATTATTTATTTATATTTATTTATTTATAATTATAATTATAAATAAATATATTTAAAAATATTTACATATAATTATAAATATATTTATATAATAATATCTCATGGCCCACATTGATTTGGTATATTTATATAATTAAATATACTTATATCAATATATAAATATATATAATTATAAATATAATAACTATACTTATTATCTAAATATATTTATTAAAATTTTATAATTATTTAAATATGTATTTAATTATTTATAACCATATTTATAAAAAAATATATTTAAAACATATTTATATATAATTATAAATATATTTATATAAATATATATTTATTAATATATAAGTATAAATATACTAAATATATTTATATAATTATATATATATATATTAATATATAAATATATTTATTATAATTTTATAATTATTTACTCAGAATGGTGTGAACCATGGATGAGATCCATAGTACTAAAAATTATTATTAAAAAGAAAGTACGAGGCCCGGACAGATGAAGTAGAAAAGAAAACAAGTCACACTTAAAGCACCATCAACAACAAAGGAGCAGTATAAATCACTTTTTATGTTTTCCACCTATTTCTCGAGAGCCACCCTGACCCCTCAGATGCCTGCCGCTTTTCCATTGCTTGGGATCTCTCCAGGTGACATCATGAGCTTACATATCTGAAGATCCATCATCATGATGAGACTAAATATCATTAGAAGATTTATTCTTCCTTTATTATATAGTATCCCTGGTTTGTTCTCCAATACTAGGAGCTCCAAATTTTTAGCAACCTGACCCAAAAAGGCTTGGAGCCAGTGTCTTCTAGTATTATATTGGCATGATTACAAGGATTCAATCCCCAATGGACCGAGAGCTTAGTAGTCCTAGTAAACCAGATACATACATGAGACATTTATTACAAAACAATACATTAATCACAACATATTATTTTCTTTTCTAAATATATAACTTCAAGGATAACTCTAATCCATCAAGAAAATCCCTGCATATCTTTCATAGTACACTTCTTGGATTCTTGGGGAAAGAAACATAATAAGGGTGAGCTCAAGTGCTTTGTAAGGGAAAAATATAGCGGAAACAATTAAGAATCAGTAAAAAAAATTAACATGGAAAGGTAAATAACTAATAACACATTCCATTCAAATAACTAGATAAGGAAAAATAAATATGGAAAGGTAAGAAACTAAAACACATGCCATTTAATCAATGAAATGTAATGAAATGTATCCATATATATATCAACACAAAATCTCATGGATGAATAATGACTAAAAATAAATGATCGAAATTCTTTCTTAATGGACATCATGTATGAGGCACATAAAAACCTATACCATTAATAACTTTCACAAGATGGGTTAAACAATTCTAATATTCACATCTAATTTGTCTCGTGGAACCTGTCGATGCATCGAGGAGCTATATAAAGTCTAGGATCCACTTGTCATTGCATGTCCAAAGCATTATTCATATTGAGTAATCGATTTAATTAATAAACAATATGCCTTATCAAATATTTTTATGGAATAAAGAATATGGAATTATCAATATATCCCCAAATAATTAGATAACTATCAAAGTAGACACTGTATGTAAAATGGTGTATGGTTTAGGCATTAGAAATATCCATGATAAATCAAAAGGATAATTTAAGGGAAATTCAATGTTCAATGATCATAGGAGATTGAATATGTCAAAGGGGGTGACAAATGAATCAAGGAAGTTAATGTGAATATTATCCTTATCTAAATCAATCTTAAACCATCCATAGAAATATTAAGGATGGTATCAATACAGCATATCTCAAGTGGAGTAAAAATAAGGGTTGTTTTCTATGATGAATAAAAATATAATAAAACAATATTTTAGAAACATTCTAGAGTAAAATATATTTTTATTTGGTAAAACCACTTGAAAAAACTTTTCGTTGAAAGCCACTTTTGAAAAAAAAATTAACCTTATAGAAATGTAAAGTAAGCATCAAATAAATGATGAGGATTCAATCTGTAATTGTTGTACGAGGTAAAAGAACATTCATTTTTCATGGTAAAAAGGTTTGAAAAGTCCATTTTTAGTAAAGAGATAAGAAGATTACTTTGAAAACATTTTTAAAAGACAAAATGGTAAAAAATTATTTACCAAAACATTTTAGAAAATTTTTTGAAACATTTTAATAAAACATGGTTTTTAGAGGAAAATAGGTTCTCCACCTAAAGAGAGAAACAAAGTCAGGTTTTCTGAAAAATATTTTCTAAAACATTTTGAGTTACAAAGAGTAAAAAATGATACTAATACATGAAAATGTTAATGAATAACTAGAGGATAAAAAATTAATTATTTTATGGAAAAATTTATATATAATTTACTCTAATGGAAAAACTATTTAAATATCATTAAAGTTATTATTGAGGAAAATAATATTTAAACATTACAAAGTATCCCATACCTCTTTGAGAAACATTAAATCATAATCCTCTAGAAAGATAAATGTTAAATGAATTTTTGAGATACCATGAAGATAAAATCATTAATTATATAATATAATAAAAGGGGTAATAGATACACGACACAAAATAAGTAAGTGATGAACATGATATCTCATGGATATAAAAAATGAGATGAGAATCCCTTACCTTGTGTTTCATTTTAGGTGAACATCCTTTAACATCGTGTATAATAAACTTATGTTAATTTTATAATTTTTTGAGAACCTTTTTCATGTTTATTGTAACTTTTATTTCACTTTTTACTATGTTGTATATAAATACTTAAACAATTATGTTTGCATTGGGTGTTTTAACCAAATTCATTTTATGTGTCAAAAACAACTTTGGTAGGTCAACTATGGTCAAAGGGGTCATTATATAACATCTAAAGAATAATAATCATGGCATAATTATCATATTTATATATTAATTATTGTTTTAAAATAAATCATTAAATATGGTTATGAAAAATGAATCAATGTTTCGATCATGGAGACGGTAGGTCGTACGTACGCATGAGTAACATTACTGTTTTTCAATGATCATTATGTAAAGATGGTAAGTAACATCGTATCTATCCATAATTATAATTATATCATAAATACCATATTATTTGATAATATATAATTATATATGTAATTATTTTTAGGTAAAAGGAATCGCATCGTATCGAGGAGGCGGTAGTCCACACATCCACGAATGACGTTATCACTTTTTTAGTGTGTGAAAGGGTAAAATATAAAATGATATATATATATATATAGTATATTTACATAAAGTTAATTATGTCATAAATATAATATAGAGGTTTTTTATTCCACATATTTTAAATTTAAATCATCCTTTATATGTGAAACGCACGGCCGATTGTCGCCTATCGACCGGTCAAAATTCCGGTGCTCTGCTAATGTGTATAGCAGCACTCGGGTCAAATCCTCGGTGATGATACTTTGTAATAGTCGTTTGTTTTTAGTTGATTGTATTTTGATTAGGGGTGTTTGTTTGCAGAGCTTAATTGAAATGATTTATGGATGATGTTTGATTTACCAAATTGATAAAGATTGGGGTGAGTTCATCATTGGGGAGTTAAGCATGTGATATCCTTGAGCCTTACTTTGTATTGCATTAAATTAACACCCATGTCATAAGTTGACGTTGATTGGAATTCCTAAGTGTGAAGGCTTTAATCCAAGCCTTAACATAACTTAGGGTTCAAATCTCAATCAAAACTTATTTATGGTAGTGTATTTATGGTTCCAATAATCCATGGAAACCACTTGTTAAACAAAACATATCATTAATCCATGAAATATTAAGTTTAACATACACAATATTAATTTAAAGAATACTCATCGAGCAAAACTCTCAATCACTTAACATCCCCGAATTATAACTCACCCCAATGAGAGATATACTCAGCCATGTTGATGTTTAATATTCTGGTTAAAATAATTATTATGATAAATTAAGAATAGAAGAAAAAGAAAGGGATTAGAAAAGAGTGGTACGTTGACAAAGACACACAAACGATGATGATAATTAAAAATGGATTTTCGATTGAATGAGGAAGCAAAAGAAGGGAAGGGGATTCAACTGATTTTAAAATATTTTAGGAACATAAATATTAAACTACAGATGGTGTATGAGAATAAGAGATATTGAAGAAGTAACTTGCATTAAAACAGAATTACAAAGAAAGAGAATTACAAGATTATAAAAATGAAGAACACAAAAGTAAGTGAAAACAAAGAGAGGAGGAAAGGTCTCTCAAGTGAAAACTTGAGTATGGAAGGTCCTCCCAAGCCTTTGGAAAGGCTTTGGTCGTGCCAATATGATATCCTCTCTTCTGAAATGCCAACCCCTCTCAAGAGGAGAAGGGGAGAGTATTTATATCCCAAGGAGTAGACTGTTTGCATTCACAATCTGTCCCTCCACTTGCATCGCCAATTTGGCTATTCAGACAGCCGAATATCCAAATATCTCCTTCTTCAAAGTTGTAGATAGTAAATTTTTCCGACTACTGCCAAATATGGATGCATTTGGACAAGGGGAGCCAAAGTTATGGCGGTTTTATTAAACAAAGGTAAACTGTCTATTTCTATCCATCCTTTTTCGATGGCCAAAATGTGAATGGATTTTTGAATAGGAATATGCCTTCAAATCCGAATGACTTCTTCAACAAAGTCGGCCGTCTATATCGTTTCTTTCCCACTGAAAAATATCAGCTCGATTTGATTCTCACATCATGAGATATGTCATGAATAGTATACTGATTTTAATTCTCGGACAGAATGGTGGGCTGGACTTCAAAGCATATGTTGGGCCCCTTTTATTTGGATTTGGTCCTTGAAATTTTTATCCAAGATGACATGTAGTGTCCCCCGAATTATGGTGGAGATTTAATGTTTTTGGACTTCTGTATTGAGCCCAGTAAATCAATCTTCAAGGCTGGTCCATTTTGTTCACAGATTCTTTGGTCTTGTTTGTGAGGACCATATGACCCTTCAAATGGCAGAATTGGATCATGGTTCCTTCTAATGAAATGTTTTATATTGAAAGGATAATCCTAAAAAACACGAACCACGCAATTTGGATCAGTATAGTGACAGTTATAATTAAAACATTAAACTGACTCAATTGGACTACTTCTAAAAATGCTCAAATATTATACTTAATATTAAAACATTAATATTTCACACAAATTATGCACATTTCATATAAAATAAGTAAAGGGGGAATATAATAAGTCATGAAAATATTAATAACATCAACTCCCCCACACTTACATTTGCGCGTGTCCTCATGTGCAACAAATATAAAAACATGACAAAATCATTTTCACTCACCAACAAATATTAATATTTTGTTTTCTCCAATCAGGGGAGATTTAGACTATTTCACTCATCCATATTGAATTCCATCATAAATTTGGTTCACAATAATGCATCAGAAACAATTCATTTTTTCATGTTCAAGGTTTGAATTGGAAAATGTAGGCACTCAAAACTTACTCCTCTCAAGATGATAGAAATGTATTTTAGGAGGTTCACTCATTCACCAACAAAAAGTGAAAATCAAGAGTTTGTAAGAGCTCTCAGCTTCCATTCCCAAATATAATGTGTACAAGAATCAAGAGGTATTTTAAGGGGTTTTTCAGTGGCTATGGGATGGTATGTATATAATTTCCAAAGGAAAAGAGGGGTTAAAACACCAACATGGAAAAATCAATGCACATTTTTTTTGAAATTTGATTTGAAAGGAAATAGAAACACATATTTACAAGGGCATGAATGTGTGATGAATGAAAAGTGAGGGAGATAGAAAATGGAATAGGGTGAGATGATGGAATATGTACAACATGGAAGACTTCCAATAATGGCACAGTACAAGATGATTCAAGTGTTCTTTTTTTTCTTTTTGCTCTTTTTTTTCGAAAGTTGTGCTTGAAACAAGTCTCACAGTCATCTCCCAACCCATGTTTGATCTTCTCATGGAACTAATTTTAGTAGTTATAACACGATCAAAGGTTGATGATGAATGATTTTTGACCCACCCAAGACACAACCCATTCCTTTTTTTTCATTTTTTTTAATATAATTTTTTTTTTCATTTTTTTGAACACTTTTCAATGACTTTTGTACAAATGAAAATTACACATATACACCCCAAAGCTCACATAATTACAACCTCTCCCCCACACTTGAATGGATGCTTGCCCTCAAGCATATGATGACACATTGGAAATCAATGAAAGTACGCCCAAAAATGAAGTCCATTCCCCCCACACTTAAATTTCAATAAATTGAACAATGAAAATCCATGAAGATGTTGGGTGGGACAAGGTATTACGCTTGTAATGTGGCTATCAAAAGAAAGGTTTTCATAGGCTCAAAGGGGCTTTCAAAAGTAGGATCAATGTAAGGGTAACGGGAGGCTATTTGGCTATTCTGATTCTCATGTGGCTTAGAAAATGCCTCTATCATATTAATGCACACAAAAGATAGAAATTCAGCTCAAAGGTCCACAAACTCAAGACTCACAATCAGTGGTGAAGACACACAATGAAAAAGATGGCCAGATATGACCTTGGCATGAAGGCTAATGTTAATCCTCACGGTAGGCGAGAATCATTTTCCACCAAAAATTGTTCATTCAAAATGTTTGTTATTGACACAAAATTGTTTACCCAAGTTTTAGATAAAAATTAAATATATTTGAGTTTAAAACAAGCCTTTTGACTCCCCAAAATGGTTGGACAGAATTTCAATATTGGATGATGAGTAATTATGACACCCCTTTTTTTCAATTTTCATTTTTTTAATTAATTTTTTAAAAAAAAATTATTTTTAATGACACATCCACACAAAAGAGAAAATAGAAAAAAGGTTGTGGAAGAATGTTGTAAAAAAATGATAGGGAGAGAGGAAGAAGAAGAAATAGAGAGAAGAAGAGAGGGAAGAGAGATTGAGGGGAGAGAGAGTTAAAGGGAAAGAGGTGCCCCCTGGTTTAGATTTGGTGGGTCGCCGTTTCCATCTAGTGGTGGGTCGGATAGAGAATTTGGAGATTCGGTGGAAGTCAAGGTGGTTCCAGGACAGTGGGAAGTTACCTGAAAAATAAAATTCATTATTCATCTAATGAAAAACTAAAAAGAAATTGAAATTTCATAAAAGTAAAAGAAAACATGGGTTGCCTCCCAAGAAGCGCTGCATTTATTTGTCTACACCTGGACAATTGTTGTGGACTACCCATAGTCTGACGGTGGCCATCGTATTTTCTCAACTCCAGTGTGCTTCCAGAAAAACTTTTTCTTTGGGAGGCCTGATGATTCATTGGATAATTTCTTCCCATTCTTGTTGGTGTGCTTTCAATTCAATGGGGTTGGAAAGAGAATATTTCTATCCTCACATTGGTCTTCAACCCGAGGAATGATTTTATCCACAAAGTGATGGTTTTCTATTCTTGTAAATTCAGGAAGATGGATCAATTCTGATGGTTCATTTATGTAAGGTTCGGATAACACAAAAGCGGAGTATGAGATCCCAATTGTTTTTGACTCATTTATTTCATCACTTACCGATGTAGAGTAATGAGGATTAGTGGAGTCATATGACTGAATAAAATTTTCAATATCCTTTATTTCAATGTTGTTTTCCAATGAATGGTCAATTTCAACCTCACCAGTGATCACTTTATTAATTAGGGTACAAATATCACAAACATCACTACCATCAGGACAATATAAACACATTGGTTTAAGGTTCACTTCACATATAACAGAATTTTCAGAATCATGGATAGGAAAGGATGAATGTGGGATAATCTGATCTAAATCAACAAATGAGAATTCTAGTTCATTTTCCTCATTACCATCCATGTGGGAGCATTGGAGTTCAGAGGTGAGATGAGATTCCAAAGAGTTTTCAAGATGCTTTAGATCAATGGAGTTTGCATTTGTAATGTCAACATCAATTTCACCATTAATCACTTGGTTAATGAAGATGCAATATTCACAAACTCCTCTATTAGTAGAACAGGAAGAACATGATGGATTAGGATTTAACACACTCTCAGAGGGAGTTTCAGAAACATGGATAGAGAATACAGATTGATTCTCTAATGGGTATCGCATGGATTGAAAAATATTGAACCTGACCATTTGGTCGCCAAATTCCATGGATAAGATGCCAGCGTGGACATCAATTTTGTTTTAGATGTCATAAGGAATGGTCTTCCTAGAATCAGAGGAGATTTGCAAGAAGTTATCTCACCTTCCATGTCAAGGACATAGAAATCAGCTGGGAAGATAAGATCATTTACTCGAACAAGGACATCCTCAATTATTCCCTCAGGACTGGTTGTGCTTTGATTGGCTAACTGAATGACAACACCCGTTGGGTGCAAGGGACCTAGACCAAGGTTGGAGAATATGGATTTGGGAATGACATTAATTGAGGCTCCTAGGTCTATGAGTGCATCATCAAAGTTGGAACTCCCTATTTGACATGGAACCGTGAAGGTCCCTGGATCTTTGCCCTTCATGGGAATGGACTGTTGGGTTGAAACATTTTCAATGTTCCTAAGTTGCCTCTTATGGGGGAACAATTCCTTAAGAAACTTGGGATACTTAGGGATTTTTTTGATGGCATCTAAGAGGGGGATGTTCACTTGAACACGTCTAAACATGTCAAGCATTTCAGGATCAGGCTCAAAGGACTTCTTAGGCTTGGAGATGGCTTGAGGAAAAGGAATTGGGTTCCTTAGAGGAATGGAAGGAGGTGAAGGAGTGGATTCAAGTTCCTTTTCCAGCTTTTTGTTCTTTTCATTTTCTAGATCAACATCAAAAGGGGAGGTAGAGCAATCAGCATGGGGCATAGCAATTTGCTTTCCCGATCTAAGTGCAATTGCACTTACATTACCCTTAGGGTTGGGTAATGGTTGAGCTGGGAGTTGGGATGAATTGGATGGTTGTTGCTGGCTAAGGTGGGATGCAAGTTGACCTATTTGGGTTTCAATGTTCTTGAGGCTAGAACGGGTGAAGGAAGCAAGATCCTCTACAGCACTTTCCCATGGTTGTTTAGAAGAAGAGGCTTGTCCCAAATTGGGTTGGCCTTGATTTTGGTTCTTGGGAAAGTGATTGTATTGGGTGGGGAATTGGGAAGGCTCGTTAGGATAGTGGAATCTAGGAGGAGGATAGTTCCTTTGGGGTTGAGGAACAAAAGGATAAGGTTGATGGATGTTACCACCACTTTGAACATATTGGAACTGGTTTGGATTTTGATGAGGGAACTGAGGAGGATGAGAAATGGGATTACCATACCTCGGAGGTGGGTTAAAGGTAGAAGAGAAGGGCTCAGAGTGGGGTTGGTTGAAGTTTCTAACAAACTGACCTGATTGTTGAGGGTTGAAGTTTCACTGAGCATATGCCGCATTGAGCTCCATTGGACTAGACGAATCAGATGGATCATCTTGAAGTTGTGGACATGTGTCAGTCGGATGAGATGGAGAGTTTCAGATTCCACAATTCTTGATAGGTCCAGGGAATAGTGACTGTGGAGAAGATGAGGTTGGGGCTTTGGTAGCCACCGCTAGTTGACGCACAAGACCTGTAAGTTCACTCATCCACTCAGTCATCTTGTTGGGCTCTATGGATTGATTCTCTTGGGCTTGTTTCACTTGAGCATGTGCTCAAGTATGGAATTGCTGCGTGTTTTCAGCCATGTTGCTTATGAGTTCTCGTGCAGCTGCAGGAGTTTTGTCAACAAGAGCACCACCACTTGCGGCATCAATGAGAGTTCGCTCCATAGCCAATAACCCCTCATAGAAGTATTGGATCAGGAGTTGGTCATGGATTTGATGGTGTGGACAAGTTGCCACAAGATTTTTGAACCTCTCCCAATACTCATGCAGTGATTCATTTTGGAATTGACGGATACCGCTTATTTCCTTTCGGATAGAAGCTTTTCGGGAAGCGGGAAAGAACTTCTCAAGGAAAAGTCTCTTCATGTCAACCCATGAGTTTATGGAACCAGGTGGGAGGTAGTAGAGCCAAGACTTGGCAGAATCTGCTAGGGAAAAGGGGAAAGCTCTAAGCTTGATTTGTTCTTCAGAAACCCCTTGAGGCTTCTTGGTAGAGCATACTACTTGGAACTCTTTAAGGTGAAGATGTGGATCCTCACCGCCTAGCCCGTGAAAATGAGGGAGAAGATGAATCAAACCCGATTTGAGTTCGAAGTCAGCTTCAATGTTTGGATATTGAATACCAAGAGGTTGGTAATTCATATCAGGGGCAGCAAGTTCTTTCAATGTTTGTTCCCTAGGATTGGCCATTTCAATTTCAACTGGTTGGATGAGGACTGGTTCTTGAATTATTTGAGTATCTATTATGTTCCTCCTAAGTTGGCGAAGTGTTCGCTCAATTTTAGGGTCAAACAAATCCGAGGGATTGTTTGGAAGGCTACGAGGCATTCAGATAGATTTTTGAAGAAAGAGGAAGATGATTTTTTCTTTGTATTTTTTCAGTTTATGATTTTAATGAGAATACGGGTTTTTCTTTGTGTTTTTTTTTTCAAATTTTTTTTTTAAATTTTTTTTTTGTGTTTTCTTGACAATAACCAGAAACTAATGACTAATTAAAGCACCATCCCCGGCAACAGCGCCATTTGAAAGTGCGGCCGATTGTCGCCTATCGACCGGTCAAAATTCCGGTGCTCTGCTAATGTGTATAGCAGCACTCGGGTCGAATCCTCGGCGATGATACTTTGTAATAGTCGTTTGTTTTTAGTTGATTGTATTTTGATTAGGGGGGTTTGTTTGTAGAGCTTAATTGAAATGATTTATGGATGATGTTTGATTTACCAAATTGATAAAGATTGGGCTGAGTTCATCATTGGGGAGTTAAGCATGTGATATCCTTGAGCCTTACTTTGTATTGCATTAAATTAACACCCATGTCATAAGTTGACGTTGATTGGAATTCCTAAGTGTGAAGGCTTTAATCCAAGCCTTAACTTAACTTAAGGTTCTAATCTCGATCAAAACTTATTTATGGTAGTGTATTTATGGTTCCAATAATCCATGGAAACCACTCGTTAAACAAAACATATCATTAATCCATGACATATTAAGTTTAACATACACAATATTAATTTAAAGAATACTCATCGAGCAAAACTCTCAATCACTTAACATCCCCGAATTATAACTCACCCCAATGAGAGATCTACTCAGACATGTTGATGTTTAATATTCTGGTTAAAATAATTATGATGATAAATTAATAATAGAAGAAAAATAAAGGGATTAGAAAAGAGTGGTACGTTGACACAGACACACAAATGATGATGATAATTAAAAACGGATTTTCGATTGAATGAGGAAGCAAAAGAAGGGAAGGGGATTCAACTGATTTTAAACTATTTTAGGAACATAAATATTAAACTACAGATGGTGTATGAGAATAAGAGATATTGAAGAAGTAACTTTCATTAAAACAGAATTACAAAGAAAGAGAATTACAAGATTACAAAAATGAAGAACACAAAAGTAAGTGAAAACAAAGAGAGGAGGAAAGGTCTCTCAAGTGAAAACTTGAGTATGGAAGGTCCTCTCAAGCCTTTGTCAAGGCTTTGGTCGTGCCAATATGATATCCTCTCTTCTTAAATGCCAACCCCTCTCAAGGAGAGATGGGGAGAGTATTTATAGCCCAAGGAGTAGACTGTTTGCATTCCCAATCTGTCCCTCCACTTTCATCGCCAATTTGGCTATTCCGACAGCCTAATCTCCAAATATCTCCTTCTTAAAAGTTGTAGATAATAAAGTTTTCCGACTACTGTCAAAATATGGATGCATTTGGACAAGTGGAGACAAAGTTATGGCGGTTTTATTAAACAAAGGTAAACTATCTATTTCTATCCATGCTTTTTCGATGGCGAAAATGTGAATGGATTTTTGAATAGTAATATTCCTTCAAATCCGAATGACTTATTCAAAAATGTCGGCAGTCTATATCTCCTCTTTCCCACTGAAAAATATCAGCTCGGTTTGATTCTCACATCATGAGATATGTCATGAATAGTATACTGATTTTAATTCTCAGACAGAATGGTGGGCTGGACTTAAAAGCATATGTTGGGCCCCTTTTATTTGGAGTTGGGCCTTGAAATTTTTATCCAAGATGAAATGTAGTGTCCCCCGAATTATGGTGGAGAGTTAAGGTTTTTTAACTTCTGTATTGAGCCCAGTAAATCAATCTTCAAGGCTGGTCCAGTTTGTTCACAGATTCTTTGGTCTTGTTTGTGAGGACCATATGACCCTTCAAATGGCAGAATTGGATCATGGTTTCTTCTAATGAAATGTTTTATATTGAAAGGATAATCTTAAAAAAACAATAACCACACAATTTGGATCAGTATAGTGACAGTTATAATTAAAACATTAAACTGACTCAATTGGACTACTTCTAAAAATGCTCAAATATTATACTTAATATTAAAACATTAATATTTCACACAAATTATGCACATTTCATATAAAATAAGTAAAGGGGGAATATAATAAGTCATGAAAATATTAATAACATCAATATGTTACATGTATAGTGTGAATGAATCAAATTACTTTGAGGGGGCGATAGTCCACACTTCCTCAAACGATGTTATCGTATTAATGTAAAATTGAAAGTATTAAAGGTATGTGTAATAAAATGATTAAATAAGTATAAAGAAATAATAAATATCATATATAAACATATTTTCCTACATAATGGCCTCCCTGAGAGTTGGTAAAGAAAAAATGAACCATCATCATTTTGTGAGGCAGTAGTTCACCGTACACAGAAACAATTTGTATGTTACCCATTAGATAGAAGTATGTGTAAGTGTAGTTATAACCCTTAGATTAAAAAACTAGTTATTGAGGACACTGGTGTTTTTATACATTAATATAATAATAATAGATGAGGTTTTTTAGAATGGAAATAAAACTAGAGAGTCTCAGGGAAGACGTTGCCTCTTAATTTTTTAACTTGTTTTGGTTTGCACCAAAAAGATTCCCTAAAAGGATTTCTACCCAAATATAGGATTAAAGGTTTAGGGGATGTATTTTTGGAAGCTATATTAGAATATCTTCACTGTAACTAATTTATTTTAGAGTTTTGAGGAATGGGGAGAGGTGGTGGCCTTTTATAAGGGAGGAAAATTACTCACTTGGTATTTTTGAAAGGAAGTTTGGTGTACCCGTGTTTTTACCTAAAAAAGTCTTAAAACCCAAAAAAAATAATGGAAGGTTCATGGCTGAATTATGTCTATTAAATGGGTGTTTTACTATTGTATAGGTCATTTGGGCCCCTATGCTAATGGTTTAGTCCTTTATTAATCTTAATTTTTCCTTAATAATTGTAATTAATTTTAATCAAATTCACAAGTATTTTTTGTCAAAAAAAATTTGTATTATTATAAACAATAAATTATGATGATTCCAAATATTGAATCAATTTTTCCAAGTTAAAATCATATATATGTGGTATAAATTAATTTAAAATTCATCCCACGGGTGGGACGACAATGTGGGTTTTTAAAGAAAAACGTCTGAAAGTTTGTTACGTTTTTATAATCAATGTCAGAGTGAAATTGATACCAATGAAATAAATTTTATTAATTGAAAAAAATATATTATCTAATTAAACTTTAAAACCAATTAAAAATATAATTTATTCTATTAAATAAATTAGTCGAAAAAGAAGTTTTGAATTAAAATTCAGTATTTTTAACTATTCATTAAAAATGAAATGTTTTAGAAAAATATAAAAATATCACCCTAACCTAGTTATTATGTATCACTTTCAAATATGAAGTTTATTTTTGAAATATTAAATCAATTAATGTATAAAAATTCATATTTAAAATGGGTTCTCCATTAAAAGATGCTAAATATCCTTTATAAAAATATAGGTTTTTATGTGTAAAATTAGGTTTGTCTTTATCTTACACCTATCAAATATATTGGATTAATATAAAAAATAATTGATTGAATATATATTATATATATATTGCATTAATATAACTCATGAATTATAATTAATTTAATCTATTAGTGTAAAACAACATTTTGATCATAAAAAAATATTCACTTTATATTAAATTGCTTCTTATATTCATTTATAATTAATTTGTAACCAATTAATTCATTCTCTATTTGTATAAACCACAATTTTAATAAGTTACTCATTAATATTCATAACTACTAATTTATCAGCTAGTTTATATCTAATTATATTTTAATAATATATTATTGTTCGATAAAACTTAGTCTTGCATATAACACAAGCCAATGAGAAAGGTAGCTCTTGCATGTAATGCACACTCACTCCATGTTGCATGCATGAAATATATAGAATCTATTTTAAATAGTAAAAATATTATAAAGTATCCATATATTATATTACCTTATGTTCTTGGTGTCGCATGTCATACATGCTATCAAATACAAGTTTCTTACTTAATATTTTCGGGGCATCAAAAAATTCCTCATGAAATACTTCCCAACTATGAGATCTGTTGAGGAAGTCAAGTAGGGTGAGTTTATTTCCACTGGGCCTAGAATCCCCTTGGTATGTATCACTAATCAAAACATATACTCCACCCTCAATTCCCAAATAAGTAGGAGCATCTATTGGGAAATCAACTTGTAGAAAAACAAGGACAGTAGCCTTATCTAACGGTGCCTGTATAGGTGTTACATTATGCTCATTCACATCATCAACCATAAAATCTTTTCCATACATAGGAGAGGGGGTGTTGGATTCCAGAAGCCAACAATATAGAAACCCACCTCATCAAACACCTTCATCTTCCCTTTCCTTTTCTCACCAGAGTCGTTCATCAACCAAAAAACCTCATTAAAGGATAGGTTAGATGCATGGACCTCCTACTACTTCACATCATAGCCAGTGGGGGGGGAGTCGACCCAGCACACAGTGCTAAGAAGTCCCCTATCAGATTTTGAGTCTCTGAAATAGGGGAAACAGAGTCTGCCACACCTACGTCTCCCTGCACGGACTTCCCATCCATCTTGTAATCCTTTACCGCATGTCCTCTTAAATGTCAGTTGGAGTAAAGAGTGTTTCAATGGAATAACTTCTTAGAGTGTCCAACAACATTGAAATCCATACAATATCGAGGGAAATTTTTATACTCAATTCGAAAATGGAGATCATTTTTAGGTATACATAGTGATACCTTATCAATTATCATGGCATTGAGATCAAACTCGACTAAAATATAAGAGAAATGTCCAAACCCCACCTGCTCTATCTCCCAGTCTGGCCTAATAGGCACACCAAGAGAAGTGGAGATATCATGTAGTAGATTTTGATGTTATAAGATCTAATTAAGACAATAGATCCTCATCCAAATCGGTGCAAATGTGTTCCACATATTGTACAGGTCAAAGTCCATATTTCATTCATGAAGTTGTAGGGTTTCGTGCTTTAGAACCAGAGAACGGGAGATTCAGGCCCGCTGCTTGAGATCAATCAAAGAGAAGATTTAGTGGATAAAACCACGCCCGATCGAAATGCATTACAGTCAGAGAAATTCCAAATATGAGAAACCCTAGAAATTAAGTCCTCCAATTTCCATGAATTTTCACCTTTCTGGAGAACAATACCTGCTATGATCGAATTCTTACCCATTGCAATCTGTTCCAAGATGGCATCAACATTTTCTTCGATAATAGAAAGTGTATCGTTCCTGAAGATTCTCCATATGGTTTTCTCCTCGAACAAAGTGAGTGCATGCCTACCTCCCTCAAGGTTTAGAAATCAAGAATCTCTAGGATTTCTGTCAAGGGCCTTTGATTCATCCTTGCTGAGTATCAAGCGATTTCCACTAGTGAACCTCCACTGCCTTCAGGAGCTGCGGAGCTGATCATCTTCATCAATCTCCTTTCTATGATTATTTAAATAAATATATAATTACTTATAATTATAACCACAAATATATGTTTATTTATTTATAATTATAAAATAATAATAAATGTATTTATTATATTTATAATTTTATAATTATATATAATAAATATATTTATTATAATTTTATAATTATTTAAATACATATATTTATTTATAATTATAACTATAAATAAATATGTCTATAAATATTTTTATATAATTATAAATATATTTATTTATATATATAAATATTTATATTTATAAAATTATAATAAATGTATTTATTGTAATTTTATAATTATTTAAATATATATATATATATATAATTATATATATATTTAAAAAGTATTTACATATAATTAAAATTTTATAATTATAAATATATTAAATATATTTATTATTTAAATATATTTCTTGTACTTTTTTTAGTATTTATGAGAACATATTAAGTTTATGGGTATAACATGAGTGAATCATACCTAGTAATTATAGATCATAGAAAATAAGTCATCACATATATGGAAAGCATGAATAAAAAGGGAGTCAATGCATAAATGAACATTCATGAATCATGAATATATAACTTATGTATGTGTCATCATAATATAGGCAATCTTAACATATGGTGCATAATAACCCACAATCATGTACACAAATAAACTTATTATCATATATCATCAATTATACTCATGCATTAATATATGAACTTAAATAATTTCAATAGTGTCGATGAATATCATCATTATCTCATGAGATATATATATAGATAGATAGATAGATATTTGACCAAATTCCTTGGAGACAACTTTTTATTTAAATATATAATAATTATTTATTTATATTTATAATTATAAATAAATATATTTAAAAAGTATTTATATATAATTATAAATAAATTTATTAATTAAAAAATTATTATATTTTTATAATTATTTAAATATATATATTTATTTATAATATTATAAATACATTTTTTAAAATATTATATATATATATTTTTTAATTATTAAAAATATGTATCAATATATCATATTTAAATTAATTAAAAACATGCATTTTTTAATTAATGTAAATAAATAAAAATTATTTTTTAATATAAATATTATAATTATATATATATTAACAATATTTTTTATTAAAAACTTTTATCAGTGCTTTTTTAGTGCTGATAAACACAACCTTTATCTGCACTTTTAGCTAGTGCTGATAAAGGTGGGGCTTTTATCAGCGCTTTCTGGTTAGAACTAATAAACGAAGGTACTTCCCTTTCCCGAATATGTAGTAGTGATTGTTTATTCGTATAATGAATTCTATGGACTTATTATTTATTGGACGAGACCCAGAATTATATATCCACTCGATGCATCAATAAGTCACATGAGAGAAAACATGTTTTTAATTTGTCCATGACCTTACACATTTATGTTAATGCATTGGAATGAGGCCTTGAGGGTGAGTTTAAGATGTTCGACATTATGAATTCCATTGTTATAAAATCATTTATTGATATTCATGTGATTATTCAAATAGTTATGACATACATGGATAATTTTTAAGATTATATGATTATTTATATGAAATTATTTTATCATCATTTATTCTTTTCATATTATTCATTCCTTATTTAGATTTTGTTTTACACATTCCCTTACGGAGCATTTGATATTAACCCTTTATTATGTTTCCTTTGCATAAGATTCAGGTAAGTTTAAGTTGAATGATATGAAATTATATTCTAAAGATAATAATGATGTTATCAAATAAAATAGTATTTTGTCATTTATGTTTTCAAATTTAATGTGAGATTCAAGCATGTATCTAGTTTACCAAGATAAAAAACTATTCAGTCCTTTGGAATGTGATCACTTGTATATAGTTCCAATAGAATAAAGTAACCACAAACTCTGGGATACTAGTGTTAGGTTATTTACAATTAGGGCCTTTTTATTGCGATGAATTACCTTTATATCATAATTGGTGTTATTTTATTTTCTATATCATGAATACAAAAATAAATAGGGAAATAAAATTTATCTACCTTAATAAAAAAATTAAATTAGCCTAAATAAAATATTTCACCATTTGATCCCCCAATTAAAAATATATTTTTATGGGATTCATTTCATCTAAACTTTAGATCATAAATATTGAGTGCAAAATGATTTCAAAGTTATAATGAAATCACATAATTTTTTTCCAAATTTAAAAGATCTAATATGAAAAGTTGTAGAAAAGCTATGTGGGTCTCATTTTTTTAGTAAATTCCTTGATATTATAGTATAAGATTATTACATGAGAGATATCATTCCCATATATTTATGTTTCTCCCTATTAATAAATAAATCCTTAAGGAATGTTAATTTTTTGGTTTATTTTCTAATGAATATAAAAATGGGATTTTGTTATGATGCTTTATGAAAATTTCTAAAAAAAATAATAGGTTGTTCATTAATCCACTCTAGACACATTCTCTCTGGAAATATTAAGAGGGGTTTATAAGGTATTATAATTTTTCCCTAACACTTCATTTTATATCCTTGTGCTGGTCTTTCCTTATTTTCATATTTTTATTCAATTTTTTCACCTTATTACACTTACTATTTATCTAACATTTCAATATCTTCCATTATGTTTCTTCTACATATCAATGAAATGAAATTAAATTATAATTTTTAAACTTATATATCATTTAATATTCCTCTACTTTTTAATCATTAAGCCAGGATAACATTTTCTTAACTTGAACATCTAAATTTTCTATGACCTTCTCTTATCGAGATCCATCCTTGGATCAAAGATGAGATCAAGTGTGACCCCCAAATTCCTCATACAATTGGTCACCAGTTCAAGATTAGAATCTAGGGTATAAATACCTCAAATTAGATGAATTTAACTCTATATAACATAGTATAAGGAAAATATAATAGAATGGAAACTACCAAAATCTCAATAATAAGGAATCCATAATAAAATTATTTCATAAAAATGTATAAATCTTGAATATATTACAAAAAAACAAAAATTTACACTAGATAGAGACATAAGAAAAAAATTTATAATCCCCACCATATAATAAAACCAAACTATATATATACCACTATGATAAAAAAACCAACATAGTAATCTCTTAATATCATCCTTGAAAATCGATATAATTCCACCCAAAAAATACACTAATAAAATCCAATATACTTGTATAAAAATATATGGGTGAGTATTGTAAAGACCCGTAAAATTCAAGGGAAATTTTTTCTTAATTTTCTTTGGAATTTTACAAGAGCGCGGTTTCTGACGGCACCTGATTCCGAGGCCCGGAGTGCCTGGAATCAATTTCTGAAGTTTGGCTCGGGTACGTTCAGTGAACAAACGAGCGGGAATTTCTAACTTTTGAACCGGTGCCCAGAATCGAATTCCGAGGGCACCGATGAACTCGCAACACCGATATTCGCTTATGGAGACCTTTTTCGAGGTTGTGTTTTATGCGGGTTGGGAGTTAGCTTTTGAGAATTTAAAATGAAATTAAATAAAATGTGGAAACACATTTTATTTTTAACCAAGTTGGTTATAACCTCCCAAAGGGAGTTAGGGGTGGGACCCACATACACTTAACCTCACTTGAGAGGATTAAGTGTGGTGGGGCCCACACGAACCCTAACACTTCATCTCTTTTTTTTAAAACTCCCTATAACTCCTCTTTAATTAAGCTTGACAACTTGGGCTATTAATTGAGTTGAGTTGTTTTGAATTTCAAACTTTTGAAATTCAAGTGTTTAGTTGTGTAAATAAAATAAGCTTTAAGCTTATTTTATTTTGGTTGGTATCCTTTGCCACCTTGAGAGGTTTTGAGAAGTTCTCTCCATCTTCTTCAACCTTGATGAAGAACATGAAGAACGCTTAAGCTCCGACGAAGAACGCCGCTTCTCTCTTCTTCGTAGCTGCTGTGTTTCCGAAGATCGATGGCGCCGCTTCTTCGATCTTCTTCCCGTGTCAACGAAAGGAGACGTCGTTTCCTCCTCGGATTATCTCCGTCATCTTAAGAAGCTTCTCCAGCAACGTACCTCTTCAGACGCACCTTGACGTCAACGGAAACGACGTTCGATTCCCGCGACGCCCGACCTCCGCGACGCTTGTCTTCTGTGGCTTGTTGACGTGCTCCGCACTTGAAACTGAGGTAGGGGTTTATTTATTTATTTTTTCGTGAATACAAACTTGGTGATGATCGTGGATTAAAAACCCTTTTTGTTATCGAATAACGCGAGGGAGTCAGACCGCACAAACACAGCTGACCCTCCTCCTTTGTTTTTCATGATGGTTTCTTGAGGTTGATACAAGATAACGTGGTGTCGTCGCACCACGTAGTATATTGCAGAAGATACGCGTGGCGCCGTCGCGCCACGCCGTGGAATGAAATTTCAAGGACGCAACGCCGTCGCGTCGCGTCGAGGGAAGTCGAAGGTGCCGCGGCCGGTTCCGGGCCGCGGCGGAACGAGAAGACCGGCGGCCAGCCGGGCCGCCGGTGTCGGAAGCCGGAAGGGGGACCAGCCTTTGCCGGTCCCATTGAGGAAGAACCGGCCGGCCAGGTCGGGCCGGCCGGAAGGGAGGCAAACCGGGGGGAATTAATTCCCCCGGCCAGCAAATAAACGGCCCCCATAATGAGGGGGGCCGGTTTCACAAAGGGGGGCAGGCGGCCCCCATAATGAGGGGGGTGGGCCGCGCCGGGCCTCGCCGGGCCGTTCCAGGCCGGGTCGACTCTGTCCGGGGTGGGTCGACCCGGTTCGGGCCAACCGGGGGGTCTCGGCCCGGGACTGCCCGGGCCCGAAACCCCCGTTACCGAGCAGTTTGGATTCAAATGCCCATAACTCGGGATACGGACTTCCAAATGACGTGTTGTCAGCAGAGATGAGATCCTTGGATCGAGATGGTCATTTCGGTATATCGCACACAAGGTTTCGGAATACTTTGAGTTCGGCCGGGTTGGTTCGTACACGAAACCAACCGGGCCCTCGGAGTGGAAACGCTCATATCTTGAGCTACGGACGTCCGATTGACGTGTCGTCAGCTTTGTTGAGTTCCTCTTAGTGAGAAGGATCTTTTGGAATACTCCGCCCGAGGTTTGGACGTAGGTGGAGTACGGTCGGGTTGGTTTTTCCTTAAAAAACCAACCGGGCCCCTGGGACGTAAAAGCCAATAACTCTCAGACAGGGCGTCTGATTGACGCGTCGTCTGTTGCGATGAGTTCCTGTTGACGATACGGAACTTTTGGATACATCAACTCTGGACTTTGTGACAGTTGATGTATCAGCCTCTCGGCTCGTGGAGTGGACCCTCCCGAGTGAGCTTACTGTGTGCGGGAACCCTAGAGCTGGCTGCGATTTCTACTGTGGCAGCGACGACGACAGTGCATAGATCCTCAGTGGATTCGACGACGACGACTACAGCACTCAGCGATCCTGTGTGGATCAGTGCTACCGATCCTGTGTGGGTCGGATCCTGTGTGGGTCTATCCTCAGCGGTCCTGTGTGAACCAGTGCCTACAGATCCTGTGTGGGTCCGATCCTGTGTGGGTCTTTGCGGGGGTTAGTACCTATCGATCCTTCGTGGGTCCGACGACTTAGATGGATCAGTGATCATCTCTATCGTCTTTCGAAGAAGTATACCTGTGTGAGCTAAATCCTGTTACTTTCCTGTGTGGATTGTGTTGTGTTATCTTGTGTGGATTTCGTTTTGCTTTCCTGTGTGGAATACGTATACTTTCCTGTGTGGTCTGAGTTGTACTTGGGCTCCGAGGTTGGAGCGTATTGGAATTGATGACTTAGGTATATGTATGGGCACATACCTAAGCAGTGTCGGTTATTACTTCGTGATTGTATCTTTCCTTTGTGGTTTATCCTTTGTGGATTTTGGGAGACCTTCAGGGGTCTCAGGGTCCCTACTGAGTAGCTTATACTCACCCCTGCACGGGCTATGCCCGCACTACGTTGTGTTGGTTGCAGACGACGGACAGCGTTGATCGTGGTTGAGGCTTGCAGATCAGGACGGTACCTAGAGGTGGACCACTGGGCGGGATGTGCTCGGAGCGGACGGCGGGACCCGAGGAGCAGTGGAGCTATCTGTACCCACCCTTCAGGTGGGATTTCCAGTGGACAGCTCGGTGTAGCAGCTTTTACTTTACAGTTGTTGTTTTCCCTTTCGAGTTGTACTTTACTTTCAGTTTGGGTTTGTATACTGGCCCATTTACTTTTCCGCTTGCTTACTCTGTGGTGCTTGTTTACTTTACAAAGGCAATGCCTACCCTTTTTACCGGGATTTACGCCTTGGTGCTAGTCGCCAGCCCCTGGCCTATGGAAGGCGGGCTTGGGGTAGTCACGGCACGGGCCCCGAGGGCGGGTCGTGACAAATTGGTATCAGAGGAGTTCGGTTCTACCGCGAACTCTGATCTTTTCTATGTTAAGCAATAGTGTTTAGCATATTGGGTGTGGTTATCAGTCCAGGGAGCCCAGTGTTGGTGCGGCGGCCGACGTATCCGTACACCAGGACCCTGACTTATGATTTCCGACTTAATGCACGAAAACATTGATTGCATGTATGTTTCAAGTTTTCTTTGTGATTACTTGTGTCAGCTCACCAGATATATTGTTCTGACCGTGGCACACCTGTTTCCTTTTCCGGATGGTCCCACGACGGCAGCCAGCTAGGGTTCCGAGAGTCAAGCCTGACGACAGCCCACCGAGCGACGAGGCCTCGGTGCGTGGCCCTTTGTCAGCAGTGGCACCGGCGGTAGCACTACCCGCCGAGCCACCGATGCTTCCAGCACCGGCCGCTGATGATGCACGTCCCCTTGGAGCTTTGCACGAGTTCCAGTGCCAGCGACCACCTAGGTTCCGTGGGGAGACGGACCCTGAGGTAGCAGAGGACTGGCTGGAGGCAGTGGTACGAGTTTTTAGGCTAGTGAGGACACCTGCAGACCTCATGGTGATCCTCGCTGCGAGCCTACTGCACGCAGCAGTGGGCCGATGGTGGAGCTTGATGATCCAGGTGCACGATGAGGCATCTCTACTATGGACGGACTTTGAGAGCCTCTTCCGCTCAGAGTTCGTCCCAGCCACCCTCCGTGCGGTGCATATTCAGGAGCTTCTTCAGCTGCGGCAGGGCAGCATGACGGTCGCTCAGTACTCGGCGAGATTTACCGATCTCTCTCGCTACTCGACTGACATGGTACGGGACCCATTCTTCCAGGCCCGGACCTTTGAGCAGGGTTTGAGACATAAGATCAGGGCATCGCTGATCTCCCTCAGCATACCGACTCAAATGGTAGTACTGGATCGGGCCCTTTTGATCGAGAGCTTCCTTGCTGAGTCTACACCAGCGCCGAGACCCACCGCAGGGCGGCACGTAGCAGATTCTTCTGCAGCAGGCAGTCGACGGATGACTTAGGGGTCCAGGCAGACCAGACCTTCAGGAAGACGACCTCAGGACACTGGCTCAGCAGTGCGGGGCACACAGCGCGGAGCCAGTCTTTCGAGAGGCAGACAGTGCTACTCTTGCGGCGGGCAGGGCCACATGGCTCGTGATTGCCCGACCCGATGTGCTGAGGAGCAGCAGACGGTTGAGGGACCACCGAGGCAGAGGCAGAGGGTCGATCGTGGCGGTCCGCAGAGAGGAGGTGGACGAGGCAGAGGAGCTGGCCGAGCAGCAGGTGGTGGGCGACGCTTTGAGACTCTACCACCACCACCACCAGGAGGTCCACCCCGACCACAGGGAGCTGGCGGGCAGAGACAGGCACAGCTCCAGGCCGCAGAGGCCTACGACCACGGCGCACCCGAGATGATTCGAGGTACTATCTGTGTCTATTCCACCCTTGTTTCAGTACTTATAGACACAGGAGGCGAGAGCTTCGGCTGGGATCTTCTTGTAGCAGCGTCGAGGCCTTACGACGTCATCTTGGGCATGGATTGGTTATTTATGGTCCATGCACAGATTGACTATTTTAGGCGCAAGGTGCGATGTGTACGCACCGACGGGAGCAGGTTCATCTTCACCGGCAAGAAGGGAGCCTTCGCAGCACAGGATGGATTTCCGCAGAGGAGAGGACATCCCATCACTCATCAGTTGGCTAGCCTCATCCTTGGAGCAGTTGACATGCGGAGTCCTGGTTTTCCTGCAGTTGTGGATCAGTTTGCAGATGTTTTTCCCGACGACGTTCCAGGGTTACCTCCTCGCAGAGAGGTAGACTTTTATATTGACCTGTACCCCGGGACAGCTCCGATATCGACACCAGCATATCGGATGGCCCCCGCCGAGATTCGAGAGCTACGGGTACAGTTGGAGGACTTGCAGGGCAAGGGGTTCATTCGACCCAGCGTTTCACCCTAGGCTTCCCCGATTTTGTTCGCCAAGAAGGCGGACGGGAGCTTGCGACTTTGTGTTGACTATCGTCGCCTGAACTAGGTGACAGTGAGGAACAAGTTTCCGCTACCGAGGATTGATGACCTCTTTGATCAGCTCAAGGGAGCACGGTGGTTCTCGAAGATAGACCTAAGGTCAGGCTATCATCAGCTCGGATTCAGAGACGAGGATGTGCAGAAGACGGCCTTCAGATGTCGGTATGGCCACTATGAGTTCTTGGTTATGCCTTTCGGTGTAACCAATGCTCCAGTAGTGTTAATGGGCCTCATGAACAGGATATTCCAGCCATACCTCGATCGGTTTGTCGTGGTCTTCATCGACGACATACGGATTTACTCGACGACTGAGGAGGAGCACGCCTACCACTTACGGGTTGTACTAGACACACTCCGAGAGCACCAGCTTTATGGTAAGCTCTCGAAGTGCCAGTTATGGATACGTGAGGTCCAATTCTTGGGACACGTCATCTCTGAGGCGGGAGTTGCAGTGGATCCTGCGAAGATCGAGGCAGTGTTAGCTTGGGAGCCACCCAGGAGCGTGACAGAGGTGCGGAGTTTCTTGGGACTAGCTGGATACTATTGGAGATTCGTGCCAGACTTCTCTAGAGTTGCGGCACCACTCACAGCTTTGATGAAGTAGGGGAAACCCTTCGTGTGGTCAGACAGATGTCAGCAGAGCTTCCAGGAGCTGAGATAGAGATTGACCAGCGCACTTATCTTGAGGTTGCCTGAGGAGGGAGTAGGGTACGTAGTCTATTGCGATGCATCAGGGATCAGACTCGGATGTGTCCTGATGCAGGAGTAGGCAGTGATCGCCTATGGATCACGTCAGTTGAGGCCACATGAGCAGAAATACGCTACCCATGACCTGGAGTTAGCATCAGTGGTCTTCGCTCTGAAGACATGGAGACACTACCTGATGGGCGAGCGCTTTACAGTATTTTCTGATCATCAGAGTCTCAGGTATATCTTCTCGCAGAAGGACCTGAACCTGAGATAGCGGCGATGGCTCGAGTTCTTCCAGGACTATGACTTTGAGATAGTCTATACTCCTGGGAAGGGGAACGTGGTTGCCGATGCCCTCAGCAGGAGGACGGGCATCCAGCTACTTGAGGAGGTGACGGAGTAGCTAGCCTCTTTGCAGATATCCTTCGTGGATAGAGATGGAGCAGCCTTCCTTCAGTCTCTCACAGTCACCCCTCCACTACTGCAGTGGGTCAGAGAGGCATAGCGTGAGGACGCTGACTGTGAGCCACGCCGTGAACAGATATCCTCGGGACAGACACATGATGGTTTCTCCCTTAGAGCAGAGCACGACATCCTTTTCAAAGGACGTACCATGATACCAGTCGCTTTGCGAGAGGAGGTGCTGAGAGAGTTTCACACTTCTCCATTGGCGGTACATCCTAGAGTGGCGAAGATGTACCAGTATCTCAGACGACAGCACTGGTGGCCGGGCATGAAGAAGGTTGTGGCAGAGTTCGTTTCTCGATGCCTCACCTGCTAGCAGGTTAAGGCAGACCATCAGGTACCAGCAGGCTTGGTACAGCCCTTGGATGTCCCAGAGTGGAAGTGGGACGGGATATCTATGGACTTCGTGACTGGACTTCCACACACTTCCAGAGGTCACGACTCCATTTGGGCGATTATTGACCGACTCACCAAGTCGTCACACTTCTTACCCATCAGAGAGCAGGGCTCAGTGGAGATCTTGGGAAGTCTCTACGTTCAGGAGATTGTGTGGATCCACGGTGTGACATTATCTATCGTCTCCAATCGAGATGCTCGCTTTACTTCCCGGCTTTGGAAGGGATTACAGGAGGCGTTCGGGACACAGCTATGTCTGAGCACAGCCTTTCACCCTCAGACGGGTGGTCAGACGGAGAGGACCATTCAGACTCTCGAGGACATGCTCCGCGCATGTGTCTTTGACTTTGGTCGTAGCTGGGAGGACCACCTACCCTTGGTGGAGTTTGTGTACAACAACAACTACCACTCCACCATCGGGATGGAATCGTACGAGGCGTTGTACGGCCGAGCTTGTAGACCTCCTTTGTGCTGGACAGACCCTGGGGAGTCAGCACTTGTGGGACCGAAGATGGTCCAGGCCACGACAGAGAAGGTCCAGGTCATCCAGGAGCGGATGAGGACAGCTCAGAGCCGGCAAAAGTCATACGCTGACAGGAGGCGGAGGCCACTTGAGTTCGAGGATGGCGACCACGTCTTCTTGTGGGTCTCACCTCGACGTGGTATACATAGATTTGGCCAAGGCGGAAAGTTATCTCCGCGCTTCATCGGACCCTTCCAGGTCCTCAGCAGGATTGGAGAGGTGGCTTATCACCTGGCTCTACCACCTCAGTTGCACCGGGTGCACGACGTTTTCCACGTGTCTCAACTGAGGAGATACGTGCACGACCCGATGCACATCATTGACCATGGGGAGCTTGACGTTGACGATGGGGAGACTTTTACGGAGGTCCCGGTGGAGATAGAGGATCGACAGAAGCGGGTCCTACGTGGGCGATCGATTCCTCTTGTGCGCATCAGATGGTAGCACGGGAACCTCCAGGAGAGCACATGGGAGCGGGAGGCTCAGATGCGTGCTCAGTACCCTCATTTGTTTCCCTAGTTTTGATGTATCTTTACGGGGATGTAAAGCACTGAGGTGGGATTAATGTAAAGACCCGTAAAATTCAAGGGAAATTTTTTCTTAATTTTCTTTGGAATATTAAAAGAGCACGGTTTCTGACAGCACCTGATTCTGAGGCCCGGAGTGCCCAGAATCAATTTCTGAAGTTTGGCTCGGGTACGTTCAGTGAACGAACGAGCAGGAATTTCTAACTTTTGAACCGGTACCCGGAATCGAATTCTGAGGGCACCGATGAACTCGCAGCGCCGATATTCGCTTAAGGAGACCTTTTTAGAGGTTGCGTTTTATGCGGGTTGGGAGTTAGTTTTTGAGAATTTAAAATGAAATTAAATAAAATGTGGAAACACATTTTATTTTTAACCAAGTTGGTTATAACCTCCCAAAGGGAGTTAGGGGTGGGACCCACATCCACTTAACCTCCCTAAAGAGGATTAAGTGTGGTGGGGCCCACACGAACCCTAACACTTCATCTCTTTTTTTTAAACTCCCTATAACTCCTCTTTAATTAAGCTTGAGAACTTGTGCTATTAATTGAGTTGAGTTGTTTTGAATTTCAAACTTTTGAAATTCAAGTGTTTAGTTGTGTAAATAAAATAAGCTTTCAGATTATTTTATTTTGGTTGGTATCCTTTGCCACCTTGAGAGGTTTTTAGAAGTTCTCTCCATCTTCTTCAACCTTGACGAAGAACACGAAGAACGCTTAAGCTCCGACGAAGAACGCCGCTTCTCTCTTCTTCGTAGCCGCTGTGTTTCCGAAGATCGACGGTGCCGCTTCTTCGATCTTCTTCCCGTGTCAACGAAAGGAGACGTCGTTTCCCCCTCGGATTATCTCTGTCAGCTTACGAAGCTTCTCCAGCGATGTACCTCTTCGGACGCACCTCGACGTCAACGGAAACGACGTTCGATTCCGGTGACGCCCGACCTCCGCGACGCTTGTCTTCCGCGGCTTGTTGATGTGCTCCGCACTTGAAACTGAGGTAGGGGTTTATTTATTTATTTGTTCGTGAATACAAACTTGGTGATGATCGTGGATTAAAAACCCTTTTTGTTATCGAATAACGCGAGGGAGTCGGACCGCACAAACATAGCCGACCCTCCTCCTTTTTTTTCGTGATGGTTTCTTGAGGTTGATACAAGAAAACGTGGTGCTGTCGCACCACGCGGTATATTGCGGAAGATACGCGCAGCGCCGTCGCGCCGCGCCGTGGAATGAAATTTCAAGGACGCGACACCGTCGCGTCGCGTTGAGGAAAGTCGAAGGCGCCGCGGCCATAATGGGGCAGCGGCGGAGGGGCGCGGTGCCGTCGCACCGCGCCGGGCGACGAATGCTGCGGCCGGTTCCGGGCTGCGGCGGAATGAGAAGACCGGCGGCCAGCCGGGCCGCCGGTGTCGGAAGCTGGAAGGGGGACCGGCCTTTGCCGGTCCCGTTGAGGAAGAACCGGCCGGCCAGGTCGGGTCGGCCGGAAGGGAGGCAAACCGGGGGGAATTAATTCCCCCGGCCAGCAAATAAACGGCCCCCATAATGAGGGAGGCCGGTTTCACAAAGGGGGGCAGGCGGCCCCCCGTTTTCCAATCAGCTCGGCCTTAGGCCGAGCTGGCAGCGCGCCCAGAGCACTGCCTTGCGCCGAACCGGCGCGCCTGGCCGGTCCGCCAGGCCAGGTCGCGCCGCGCCGCGCCGGGCCGTTCTGGGCCAGGTCGACCCTGTCTAGGGCGGGTCAACCCGGTTCGGGCCAACCGGGGGGTCTCGAGCCGGGACGGCCCGGACCCGAAACCCCCGTTACCGAGCTTTTTGGATTCAAATGCCCATAACTCGGGCTACGGACATCCAAACGACGCACCGTCAGCAGCGATGTGATCCTTGGATCGAGACGGTCGTTTCAGTATATCGCACTCAAGGTTTCGGTATACTTTGAGTTTGGCCGGGTTGGTTCGTACACGAAACCAACCGGGCCCTCGGAGCGGAAACGCTCATATCTTGAGATACGGACGTCCGATTGACGTGTCCTCAGCTTTGTTGAGTTCCTCTTAGTGAGACGGATCTTTTGGCATGCTCCGCCTGAGGTTTGGACGCAGGTGGAGTACGGTCGGGTTGGTTTTGCCTTAAAAAACCAATCAGGCCCCTGGGACGAAAAAGTCAATAACTCTCAGACCGGGCATCCGATTGACGCGCCGTCTGTTGCGATGAGTTCCTGTTGACGATACGGAACTTTTGGATACATCAACACTGGACTTTGTGACAGTTGATGTATCAGCCTCTCGGCTCGTGGAGTGGACCCTCCCGAACGAGCTTTCTGTGTGCGGGAACCCTAGAGCTGGCTGCGATTGCTACTGTGGCAGCGACGACGACAGTGCAGAGATCCTCAGTGGATTCGACGACGACGAAGACTACAGCACTCAGCGATCCTGTGTGGATCAGTGCTACCGATCCTGTGTGGGTCCGATCCTGTGTGGGTCTACGCTCAGCGGTCCTGTGTGAACCAGCGCCTACAGATCCTGTGTGGGTCCGATCCTGTGTGGGTCTTTGCGGGTGTTATTACCTATCGATCCTTCATGGTTCCGACGACTTAGATGGATCAGTGATCATCTCTATCGTCTTTCGAAGAAGTATACCTGTGTGAGCTGAATCCTGTTACTTTCCGGTGTGTATTGTGTTGTGCTATCCTGGGTGGATTTCGTTTTGCTTTCCTGTGTGGAATACGTATACTTTCCTGTGTGGACTGAGTTGTACTTGGGCTCAGAGGTTGGAGCGTATTGAAATTGATGACTTAGGTATATGTATGGGAATATACCTAAGCAGTGTCGGTTATTACTTCGTGATTGTATCTTTCCTTTTTGGTTTATCCTTTGTGGATTTTGGGAGACCTTCAGGGGTCTCGGGGTCCCTACTGAGTAGCTTATACTCACCCCTGCACGGGCTATGCCCGCACTACGTTGTGTTGGTTGCAGACGACGGACAGTGTTGATCGTGGTTGAGGCTTGCAGAGCAGGATGGTACCTGGAGGTGGACTACTGGGCGGGACATGCTTGGAGCGGACGGCAGGACCCGAGGAGCAGTGGAGCTATCTGTACCCACCCTTCAGGTGGGATTTCCAGTGGACAGCTCGGTGTAGCGGCTTTTACTTTACAGTTGTTGTTTTCCCTTTCGAGTTGTACTTTACTTTCAGTTTGGGTTTGTATACTGGCCCATTTACTTTTATGCTTGCTTACTCTGTGGTGCTTGTTTACTTTACAAAGGCAATGCCTTCCCTTTTTACCGGGATTTACGCCTTGGTGCTAGTCGCCAGCCCCTGGCCTATGGAAGGCGGGCTTGGGGTAGTCACGGCATGGGCCCCGAGGGCAGGTCGTGACAAGTATATCCAAAAACATATTAATCCATACTCCAAGGATGAATATCCAAGTCAATATAATGAAACATAATAATAAACATAGAATAATCATAATACATATTCTTATACTCTCAAACAATAACCACCCAAGGGTAAACTAGAGTAAATATCTTCTATATGATTGTCTCATTAGAAAAGCCTCATACAATACAATGAGTGAAACAACATGCATATTTTTTAGAGATGATTTTGATATATTATTATTTAATTGTCATTAATTTACATAGTTTTTGAGTGTTAATGGAATTTTCAAGGGCCTAGTGATTGGTTTTGGAAAGTTACACTAGGTTTAGGAGTTTCCTTTTGAGACATAATCCAATGGGTAACATATTGTACCCCAAGATAGGGGTACTTCTATGAAGTACACCAGTGGCTGGTTCCCATGGATTGGGTACCAAGTAGGAATCGAATACATGGTGGGAACCACTTGGGTACCTAGTGATTACCTGGTGTGTTTGTTAAAAAAATAACTAGTTTAATTAATTTTTTTAATTTGTAAAACATGTGAACCTACCCCTCCAATCATATATTCCATTTTCATTCCTCCCACCTTCCTCACTTAATTATTCACTTCCAAGGGGTTTAAAAACTTATTTAGTGGCTTTTTTTAAGTTTTATTAGTAAAATAGGACTGCATTAGGTAAGGAAAAATATTGTAACATAAGACATGCTGAGAAGGGGGTGAATGAATGTGTGGACCAAATTAATCTTTTTCTATCACTTGTAAGGTTTTATTTTAGGATATTATTCCCATTGTTTTTGATGAAAACGTTGTGTCCAATGATTTATTGAAGGAGGTTTATTTTATTTTATTTTTTGAAATCGATCAACGTCAGGTATTATATCTATGAATGGTCTCTAATGGGTTTGTTTTCAAAGCTAGAAACACCCAATGTTCTCATATTCATGATTTACAGACCTAATTTCCAAAGGTATGTGCTTGTTGGGTAACCTGGATAATGACACTTGAGAACTCACATTGGTCAGGATTATGGGAACTCAGGCTCATCACACCCTTTTGGGGGAAACTATTTCCTATTTTGAGACTCTCTTATAGATTTAAGTCATGTTTATATGTTTATGAATCCTTGGTTCATTCCCAATAATGTGTCCACGATCTACACATAAGTTGTAAGATTGATCATAAATACGTACGGGTCTGGAATCATTTGTATGTATCTAAAGTTCTCCATTACTATTACCCTTATATGGATAGACAAGTAATTCCTTAGTCATTTACTGATACAAATCTGGTTTGATTCACATGATGATGCACTCTGGAGTTTATCATCATCCAGGGGGGACAGGAAATGTTTCATTGTTTGGATCGAACCCATAATATGGGTTTTCTATGTATCCTCATGAGAGGAATCATAACCCACATAGTTCGATTCCACTTAACTATACACATCCTATTTTAAGGTCATGTGACAGGGACCTACCCATGCAGATTAACATCATGCGATATAGATGAGAGTGAACCAATGTAAAAATAAAGGAGTGTATGGGATAGGTGAAGTGTCAGGCATGAACCTTATAGAGGTTTCCTACATATCCCAGTTTTTTGGGAATCAAAGTCCACATAGTTCTGAAAAATTTGATACATACACTTCAGTGGAGGCCTATTTGACGTGTTGGTTGGGACTTATGCATGGGGGAAACCCATTAAGGGGCATGATTTGGTATTACATATAGGTAGAAGTATTTTTTGAGGTGTGGTTGGGGATTAAATCATAGAGAAGGCCTATTTAGGGGGATTTTATTAGGTATTACACCATATGGGAGGCCCATGATATGATTTGGGATCATACATATGTCATGATCATTGCTAACCTCTAAGCCCACGAGAGTTATCCTAGTTGTGAGAAACAATAGGAGGCAGTGGATCTGAAGAGTGCACGTCCTGCTCCATCTTCTCATTGATGGTGCTTGAGTCTAATGGGGTAGAGATAAGGAGATTTGAGTGTTCCCATTCCCTCCCTTGTTTTTGTATCCATGATAGTCATGTTTGGTGATGTATTTGGATATGTCCTGGGTTGAGGTGAAGAGGGGGAAGAGTGTCACCTCCTGTAATAAATACTAGGGGATTACCTTAGGATGAGTTTTCAAGATTTGATTCCATGAAATGCGGAAAGATGTTCTACACTGGACCTCATCAAAGGGAAGTATAGTGGCTCCCCTTTATCCTTATAATGAATATGTTCATGTTATCACCCCAAGGTCATATCCCTTGTTACAATGGGAATATATACTTAAGGTCATTATGAGGGTATTACTTATCACTGGGGTGACTCGTGCAACTCTATTTTCCATGGGTATGTAGAATCAAAATCGAACTTTGATGCACTTGATGATATTACCATAAATTTCTGATGGCTTTGGAAGAGACCTTGATCTGATGTTGTTAGACTGGTTTATAGAGAAGCTAACTTGGGAGATAATTATTCAATAGAGGTGGATAAATGGATCTAGAGAGTTTAATGCACAAGGATGACCAATTTTTTGCATCATGTTCCTATGCAGGATGGGGTTTCCTTTGCATAGCATGATGTTTGTGGGTGAGGGAGTCATCTGCATACCATTATGGAATAAAGAACTATGTTTGGTTCATGTAGAGGTTTGCTAAGTGAGACCGAATTCCATCTGTGTAGCATGGTCCTATATGGGATCAAGGTCCACCTGTATATCATAGTGCTACACAGGATCAAGTTCCTCCTGCATAGTGATTTTATATGTGGGTAGGGTTTTTCCTATATAGTTTTTTTCTACGTGGGATACCTGATTGAAGAAGTGGCATTAGTTCTGCACCTTTCAGGGAGTATGCCCGTAAGGGATATT